>OX371179.1:39154305-39824616 GCA_947310635.1 Leptodirus hochenwartii | reverse complement strand
TCGATTTTCGCGATGGATTAAAAAATGCCGAAAATAGGCTAGAACGACTATAAATGGTCCTAGCTAACGTTATTACTGAGTTGCGGTTCAATCGGAGAAAGTCGCGGAATTCGTCGAAAAAAAATTGAAGGCTATACTATGGAAAAATCGTCGATTTTCGCGATGGATTAAAAAATGCCGAAATAGGCTAGAACGACTATAAATGGTCCTAGCTAACGTTATTACTGAGTTGCGGTTCAATCGGAGAAAGTCGCGGAATTTGTCGAAAAAACGTTGAAGGCTATACTATGGAAAAATTGTCGATTTTCGCGATGGATTAAAAAATGCCGAAAATAGGCTAGAACGACTATAAATGGTCCTAGCTAACGTTATTACTGAGTTGCGGTTCAATCGGAGAAAGTCGCGGAATTCGTCGAAAAAAATTGAAGGCTATACTATGGAAAAATCGTCGATTTTCGCGATGGATTAAAAAATGCCGAAAATAGGCTAGAACGACTATAAATGGTCCTAGCTAACGTTATTACTGAGTTGCGGTTCAATCGGAGAAAGTCGCGGAATTCGTCGAAAAAAAATTGAAGGCTATACTATGGAAAAATCGTCGATTTTCGCGATGGATTAAAAAATGCCGAAAATAGGCTAGAACGACTATAAATGGTCCTAGCTAACGTTATTACTGAGTTGCGGTTCAATCGGAGAAAGTCGCGGAATTTGTCGAAAAAACGTTGAAGGCTATACTATGGAAAAATTGTCGATTTTCGCGATGGATTAAAAAATGCCGAAAATAGGCTAGAACGACTATAAATGGTCCTAGCTAACGTTATTACTGAGTTGCGGTTCAATCGGAGAAAGTCGCGGAATTTGTCGAAAAAACGTTGAAGGCTATACTATGGAAAAATTGTCGATTTTCGCGATGGATTAAAAAATGCCGAAAATAGGCTAGAACGACTATAAATGGTCCTAGCTAACGTTATTACTGAGTTGCGGTTCAATCGGAGAAAGTCGCGGAATTTGTCGAAAAAACGTTGAAGGCTATACTATGGAAAAATTGTCGATTTTCGCGATGGATTAAAAAATGCCGAAAATAGGCTAGAACGACTATAAATGGTCCTAGCTAACGTTATTACTGAGTTGCGGTTCAATCGGAGAAAGTCGCGGAATTTGTCGAAAAAACGTTGAAGGCTATACTATGGAAAAATCGTCGATTTTCGCGATGGATTAAAAAATGCCGAAAATAGGCTAGAACGACTATAAATGGTCCTAGCTAACGTTATTACTGAGTTGCGGTTCAATCGGAGAAAGTCGCGGAATTTGTCGAAAAAACGTTGAAGGCTATACTATGGAAAAATTGTCGATTTTCGCGATGGATTAAAAAATGCCGAAAATAGGCTAGAACGACTATAAATGGTCCTAGCTAACGTTATTACTGAGTTGCGGTTCAATCGGAGAAAGTCGCGGAATTTGTCGAAAAAACGTTGAAGGCTATACTATGGAAAAATCGTCGATTTTCGCGATGGATTAAAAAATGCCGAAAATAGGCTAGAACGACTATAAATGGTCCTAGCTAACGTTATTACTGAGTTGCGGTTCAATCGGAGAAAGTCGCGGAATTCGTCGAAAAAAAAATGAAGGCTATACTATGGAAAAATCGTCAATTTTCGCGATGGATTAAAAAATGCCGAAAATAGGCTAGAACGACTATAAATGGTCCTAGCTAACGTTATTACTGAGTTGCGGTTCAATCGGAGAAAGTCGCGGAATTCGTCGAAAAAAAATTGAAGGCTATACTATGGAAAAATCGTCGATTTTCGCGATGGATTAAAAAATGCCGAAAATAGGCTAGAACGACTATAAATGGTCCTAGCTAACGTTATTACTGAGTTGCGGTTCAATCGGAGAAAGTCGCGGAATTCGTCGAAAAAAAAATGAAGGCTATACTATGGAAAAATCGTCGATTTTCGCGATGGATTAAAAAATGCCGAAAATAGGCTAGAACGACTATAAATGGTCCTAGCTAACGTTTTTACTGAGTTGCGGTTCAATCGGAGAAAGTCGCGGAATTCGTCGAAAAAAAATTGAAGGCTATACTATGGAAAAATCGTCAATTTTCGCGATGGATTAAAAAATGCCGAAAATAGGCTAGAACGACTATAAATGGTCCTAGCTAACGTTATTACTGAGTTGCGGTTCAATCGGAGAAAGTCGCGGAATTCGTCGAAAAAAAATTGAAGGCTATACTATGGAAAAATCGTCGATTTTCGCGATGGATTAAAAAATGCCGAAAATAGGCTAGAACGACTATAAATGGTCCTAGCTAACGTTATTACTGAGTTGCGGTTCAATCGGAGAAAGTCGCGGAATTCGTCGAAAAAAAATTGAAGGCTATACTATGGAAAAATCGTCGATTTTCGCGATGGATTAAAAAATGCCGAAAATAGGCTAGAACGACTATAAATGGTCCTAGCTAACGTTATTACTGAGTTGCGGTTCAATCGGAGAAAGTCGCGGAATTCGTCGAAAAAACGTTGAAGGCTATACTATGGAAAAATCGTCGATTTTCGCGATGGATTAAAAAATGCCGAAAATAGGCTAGAACGACTATAAATGGTCCTAGCTAACGTTATTACTGAGTTGCGGTTCAATCGGAGAAAGTCGCGGAATTCGTCGAAAAAACGTTGAAGGCTATACTATGGAAAAATCGTCGATTTTCGCGATGGATTAAAAAATGCCGAAAATAGGCTAGAACGACTATAAATGGTCCTAGCTAACGTTATTACTGAGTTGCGGTTCAATCGGAGAAAGTCGCGGAATTCGTCGAAAAAACGTTGAAGGCTATACTATGGAAAAATCGTCGATTTTCGCGATGGATTAAAAAATGCCGAAAATAGGCTAGAACGACTATAAATGGTCCTAGCTAACGTTATTACTGAGTTGCGGTTCAATCGGAGAAAGTCGCGGAATCGTCGAAAAAACGTTGAAGGCTATACTATGGAAAAATCGTCGATTTTCGCGATGGATTAAAAAATGCCGAAAATAGGCTAGAACGACTATAAATGGTCCTAGCTAACGTTATTACTGAGTTGCGGTTCAATCGGAGAAAGTCGCGGAATTCGTCGAAAAAACGTTGAAGGCTATACTATGGAAAAATCGTCGATTTTCGCGATGGATTAAAAATGCCGAAAATAGGCTAGAACGACTATAAATGGTCCTAGCTAACGTTATTACTGAGTTGCGGTTCAATCGGAGAAAGTCGCGGAATTCGTCGAAAAAAATATGAAGGCTATACTATGGAAAAATCGTCAATTTTCGCGATGGATTAAAAAATGCCGAAAATAGGCTAGAACGACTATAAATGGTCCTAGCTAACGTTATTACTGAGTTGCGGTTCAATCGGAGAAAGTCGCGGAATTCGTCGAAAAAACGTTGAAGGCTATACTATGGAAAAATCGTCGATTTTCGCGATGGATTAAAAAATGCCGAAAATAGGCTAGAACGACTATAAATGGTCCTAGCTAACGTTTTTACTGAGTTGCGGTTCAATCGGAGAAAGTCGCGGAATTCGTCGAAAAAAAATTGAAGGCTATACTATGGAAAAATCGTCGATTTTCGCGATGGATTAAAAAATGCCGAAAATAGGCTAGAACGACTATAAATGGTCCTAGCTAACGTTATTACTGAGTTGCGGTTCAATCGGAGAAAGTCGCGGAATTCGTCGAAAAAAAATTGAAGGCTATACTATGGAAAAATCGTCGATTTTCGCGATGGATTAAAAAATGCCGAAAATAGGCTAGAACGACTATAAATGGTCCTAGCTAACGTTATTACTGAGTTGCGGTTCAATCGGAGAAAGTCGCGGAATTCGTCGAAAAAAAATTGAAGGCTATACTATGGAAAAATCGTCGATTTTCGCGATGGATTAAAAAATGCCGAAAATAGGCTAGAACGACTATAAATGGTCCTAGCTAACGTTTTTACTGAGTTGCGGTTCAATCGGAGAAAGTCGCGGAATTCGTCGAAAAAAAATGAAGGCTATACTATGGAAAAATCGTCAATTTTCGCGATGGATTAAAAAATGCCGAAATAGGCTAGAACGACTATAAATGGTCCTAGCTAACGTTATTACTGAGTTGCGGTTCAATCGGAGAAAGTCGCGGAATTCGTCGAAAAAAAATTGAAGGCTATACTATGGAAAAATCGTCAATTTTCGCGATGGATTAAAAAATGCCGAAAATAGGCTAGAACGACTATAAATGGTCCTAGCTAACGTTATTACTGAGTTGCGGTTCAATCGGAGAAAGTCGCGGAATTCGTCGAAAAAAAATTGAAGGCTATACTATGGAAAAATCGTCGATTTTCGCGATGGATTAAAAAATGCCGAAAATAGGCTAGAACGACTATAAATGGTCCTAGCTAACGTTATTACTGAGTTGCGGTTCAATCGGAGAAAGTCGCGGAATTCGTCGAAAAAAAATTGAAGGCTATACTATGGAAAAATCGTCGATTTTCGCGATGGATTAAAAAATGCCGAAAATAGGCTAGAACGACTATAAATGGTCCTAGCTAACGTTATTACTGAGTTGCGGTTCAATCGGAGAAAGTCGCGGAATTCGTCGAAAAAACGTTGAAGGCTATACTATGGAAAAATCGTCGATTTTCGCGATGGATTAAAAAATGCCGAAAATAGGCTAGAACGACTATAAATGGTCCTAGCTAACGTTATTACTGAGTTGCGGTTCAATCGGAGAAAGTCGCGGAATTCGTCGAAAAAAAATTGAAGGCTATACTATGGAAAAATCGTCGATTTTCGCGATGGATTAAAAAATGCCGAAATAGGCTAGAACGACTATAAATGGTCCTAGCTAACGTTATTACTGAGTTGCGGTTCAATCGGAGAAAGTCGCGGAATTTGTCGAAAAAACGTTGAAGGCTATACTATGGAAAAATTGTCGATTTTCGCGATGGATTAAAAAATGCCGAAAATAGGCTAGAACGACTATAAATGGTCCTAGCTAACGTTATTACTGAGTTGCGGTTCAATCGGAGAAAGTCGCGGAATTCGTCGAAAAAAATTGAAGGCTATACTATGGAAAAATCGTCGATTTTCGCGATGGATTAAAAAATGCCGAAAATAGGCTAGAACGACTATAAATGGTCCTAGCTAACGTTATTACTGAGTTGCGGTTCAATCGGAGAAAGTCGCGGAATTCGTCGAAAAAAAATTGAAGGCTATACTATGGAAAAATCGTCGATTTTCGCGATGGATTAAAAAATGCCGAAAATAGGCTAGAACGACTATAAATGGTCCTAGCTAACGTTATTACTGAGTTGCGGTTCAATCGGAGAAAGTCGCGGAATTTGTCGAAAAAACGTTGAAGGCTATACTATGGAAAAATTGTCGATTTTCGCGATGGATTAAAAATGCCGAAAATAGGCTAGAACGACTATAAATGGTCCTAGCTAACGTTATTACTGAGTTGCGGTTCAATCGGAGAAAGTCGCGGAATTTGTCGAAAAAACGTTGAAGGCTATACTATGGAAAAATTGTCGATTTTCGCGATGGATTAAAAAATGCCGAAAATAGGCTAGAACGACTATAAATGGTCCTAGCTAACGTTATTACTGAGTTGCGGTTCAATCGGAGAAAGTCGCGGAATTTGTCGAAAAAACGTTGAAGGCTATACTATGGAAAAATTGTCGATTTTCGCGATGGATTAAAAAATGCCGAAAATAGGCTAGAACGACTATAAATGGTCCTAGCTAACGTTATTACTGAGTTGCGGTTCAATCGGAGAAAGTCGCGGAATTTGTCGAAAAAACGTTGAAGGCTATACTATGGAAAAATCGTCGATTTTCGCGATGGATTAAAAAATGCCGAAAATAGGCTAGAACGACTATAAATGGTCCTAGCTAACGTTATTACTGAGTTGCGGTTCAATCGGAGAAAGTCGCGGAATTCGTCGAAAAAAAAATGAAGGCTATACTATGGAAAAATCGTCAATTTTCGCGATGGATTAAAAAATGCCGAAAATAGGCTAGAACGACTATAAATGGTCCTAGCTAACGTTATTACTGAGTTGCGGTTCAATCGGAGAAAGTCGCGGAATTCGTCGAAAAAAAATTGAAGGCTATACTATGGAAAAATCGTCGATTTTCGCGATGGATTAAAAAATGCCGAAAATAGGCTAGAACGACTATAAATGGTCCTAGCTAACGTTATTACTGAGTTGCGGTTCAATCGGAGAAAGTCGCGGAATTCGTCGAAAAAAAAATGAAGGCTATACTATGGAAAAATCGTCAATTTTCGCGATGGATTAAAAAATGCCGAAAATAGGCTAGAACGACTATAAATGGTCCTAGCTAACGTTATTACTGAGTTGCGGTTCAATCGGAGAAAGTCGCGGAATTCGTCGAAAAAAAATTGAAGGCTATACTATGGAAAAATCGTCGATTTTCGCGATGGATTAAAAAATGCCGAAAATAGGCTAGAACGACTATAAATGGTCCTAGCTAACGTTATTACTGAGTTGCGGTTCAATCGGAGAAAGTCGCGGAATTCGTCGAAAAAAAATTGAAGGCTATACTATGGAAAAATCGTCGATTTTCGCGATGGATTAAAAAATGCCGAAAATAGGCTAGAACGACTATAAATGGTCCTAGCTAACGTTATTACTGAGTTGCGGTTCAATCGGAGAAAGTCGCGGAATTTGTCGAAAAAAACGTTGAAGGCTATACTATGGAAAAATTGTCGATTTTCGCGATGGATTAAAAAATGCCGAAAATAGGCTAGAACGACTATAAATGGTCCTAGCTAACGTTATTACTGAGTTGCGGTTCAATCGGAGAAAGTCGCGGAATTTGTCGAAAAAAAATTGAAGGCTATTCTATGGAAAAATCGTCGATTTTCGCGATGGATTAAAAAATGCCGAAAATAGGCTAGAACGACTATAAATGGTCCTAGCTAACGTTATTACTGAGTTGCGGTTCAATCGGAGAAAGTCGCGGAATTCGTCGAAAAAAATTGAAGGCTATACTATGGAAAAATCGTCGATTTTCGCGATGGATTAAAAAATGCCGAAAATAGGCTAGAACGACTATAAATGGTCCTAGCTAACGTTATTACTGAGTTGCGGTTCAATCGGAGAAAGTCGCGGAATTTGTCGAAAAAACGTTGAAGGCTATACTATGGAAAAATCGTCGATTTTCGCGATGGATTAAAAAATGCCGAAAATAGGCTAGAACGACTATAAATGGTCCTAGCTAACGTTATTACTGAGTTGCGGTTCAATCGGAGAAAGTCGCGGAATTTGTCGAAAAAACGTTGAAGGCTATACTATGGAAAAATCGTCGATTTTCGCGATGGATTAAAAAATGCCGAAAATAGGCTAGAACGACTATAAATGGTCCTAGCTAACGTTATTACTGAGTTGCGGTTCAATCGGAGAAAGTCGCGGAATTCGTCGAAAAAACGTTGAAGGCTATACTATGGAAAAATCGTCGATTTTCGCGATGGATTAAAAAATGCCGAAAATAGGCTAGAACGACTATAAATGGTCCTAGCTAACGTTATTACTGAGTTGCGGTTCAATCGGAGAAAGTCGCGGAATTCGTCGAAAAAAAATTGAAGGCTATACTATGGAAAAATCGTCGATTTTCGCGATGGATTAAAAAATGCCGAAAATAGGCTAGAACGACTATAAATGGTCCTAGCTAACGTTATTACTGAGTTGCGGTTCAATCGGAGAAAGTCGCGGAATTTGTCGAAAAAAAATTGAAGGCTATACTATGGAAAAATCGTCGATTTTCGCGATGGATTAAAAAATGCCGAAAATAGGCTAGAACGACTATAAATGGTCCTAGCTAACGTTATTACTGAGTTGCGGTTCAATCGGAGAAAGTCGCGGAATTTGTCGAAAAAAAATTGAAGGCTATACTATGGAAAAATCGTCGATTTTCGCGATGGATTAAAAAATGCCGAAAATAGGCTAGAACGACTATAAATGGTCCTAGCTAACGTTATTACTGAGTTGCGGTTCAATCGGAGAAAGTCGCGAATTCGTCGAAAAAACGTTGAAGGCTATACTATGGAAAAATCGTCGATTTTCGCGATGGATTAAAAAATGCCGAAAATAGGCTAGAACGACTATAAATGGTCCTAGCTAACGTTATTACTGAGTTGCGGTTCAATCGGAGAAAGTCGCGGAATTTGTCGAAAAAAAATTGAAGGCTATACTATGGAAAAATCGTCGATTTCGCGATGGATTAAAAAATGCCGAAAATAGGCTAGAACGACTATAAATGGTCCTAGCTAACGTTATTACTGAGTTGCGGTTCAATCGGAGAAAGTCGCGGAATTCGTCGAAAAAACGTTGAAGGCTATACTATGGAAAAATCGTCGATTTTCGCGATGGATTAAAAAATGCCGAAAATAGGCTAGAACGACTATAAATGGTCCTAGCTAACGTTATTACTGAGTTGCGGTTCAATCGGAGAAAGTCGCGGAATTCGTCGAAAAAAAATTGAAGGCTATACTATGGAAAAATCGTCGATTTTCGCGATGGATTAAAAAATGCCGAAATAGGCTAGAACGACTATAAATGGTCCTAGCTAACGTTATTACTGAGTTGCGGTTCAATCGGAGAAAGTCGCGGAATTTGTCGAAAAAACGTTGAAGGCTATACTATGGAAAAATTGTCGATTTTCGCGATGGATTAAAAAATGCCGAAAATAGGCTAGAACGACTATAAATGGTCCTAGCTAACGTTATTACTGAGTTGCGGTTCAATCGGAGAAAGTCGCGGAATTTGTCGAAAAAACGTTGAAGGCTATACTATGGAAAAATTGTCGATTTTCGCGATGGATTAAAAAATGCCGAAAATAGGCTAGAACGACTATAAATGGTCCTAGCTAACGTTATTACTGAGTTGCGGTTCAATCGGAGAAAGTCGCGGAATTCGTCGAAAAAAATTGAAGGCTATACTATGGAAAAATCGTCGATTTTCGCGATGGATTAAAAAATGCCGAAAATAGGCTAGAACGACTATAAATGGTCCTAGCTAACGTTATTACTGAGTTGCGGTTCAATCGGAGAAAGTCGCGGAATTCGTCGAAAAAAAATTGAAGGCTATACTATGGAAAAATCGTCGATTTTCGCGATGGATTAAAAAATGCCGAAAATAGGCTAGAACGACTATAAATGGTCCTAGCTAACGTTATTACTGAGTTGCGGTTCAATCGGAGAAAGTCGCGGAATTTGTCGAAAAAACGTTGAAGGCTATACTATGGAAAAATTGTCGATTTTCGCGATGGATTAAAAAATGCCGAAAATAGGCTAGAACGACTATAAATGGTCCTAGCTAACGTTATTACTGAGTTGCGGTTCAATCGGAGAAAGTCGCGGAATTTGTCGAAAAAACGTTGAAGGCTATACTATGGAAAAATTGTCGATTTTCGCGATGGATTAAAAATGCCGAAAATAGGCTAGAACGACTATAAATGGTCCTAGCTAACGTTATTACTGAGTTGCGGTTCAATCGGAGAAAGTCGCGGAAATTGTCGAAAAAACGTTGAAGGCTATACTATGGAAAAATTGTCGATTTTCGCGATGGATTAAAAAATGCCGAAAATAGGCTAGAACGACTATAAATGGTCCTAGCTAACGTTATTACTGAGTTGCGGTTCAATCGGAGAAAGTCGCGGAATTTGTCGAAAAAACGTTGAAGGCTATACTATGGAAAAATCGTCGATTTTCGCGATGGATTAAAAAATGCCGAAAATAGGCTAGAACGACTATAAATGGTCCTAGCTAACGTTATTACTGAGTTGCGGTTCAATCGGAGAAAGTCGCGGAATTGTCGAAAAAACGTTGAAGGCTATACTATGGAAAAATCGTCGATTTTCGCGATGGATTAAAAAATGCCGAAAATAGGCTAGAACGACTATAAATGGTCCTAGCTAACGTTATTACTGAGTTGCGGTTCAATCGGAGAAAGTCGCGGAATTCGTCGAAAAAACTTGAAGGCTATACTATGGAAAAATCGTCGATTTTCGCGATGGATTAAAAAATGCCGAAAATAGGCTAGAACGACTATAAATGGTCCTAGCTAACGTTATTACTGAGTTGCGGTTCAATCGGAGAAAGTCGCGGAATTCGTCGAAAAAAAAATGAAGGCTATACTATGGAAAAATCGTCAATTTTCGCGATGGATTAAAAAATGCCGAAAATAGGCTAGAACGACTATAAATGGTCCTAGCTAACGTTATTACTGAGTTGCGGTTCAATCGGAGAAAGTCGCGGAATTCGTCGAAAAAAAATTGAAGGCTATACTATGGAAAAATCGTCGATTTTCGCGATGGATTAAAAAATGCCGAAAATAGGCTAGAACGACTATAAATGGTCCTAGCTAACGTTATTACTGAGTTGCGGTTCAATCGGAGAAAGTCGCGGAATTCGTCGAAAAAAAATGAAGGCTATACTATGGAAAAATCGTCGATTTTCGCGATGGATTAAAAAATGCCGAAAATAGGCTAGAACGACTATAAATGGTCCTAGCTAACGTTATTACTGAGTTGCGGTTCAATCGGAGAAAGTCGCGGAATTCGTCGAAAAAAAATTGAAGGCTATACTATGGAAAAATCGTCGATTTTCGCGATGGATTAAAAAATGCCGAAAATAGGCTAGAACGACTATAAATGGTCCTAGCTAACGTTATTACTGAGTTGCGGTTCAATCGGAGAAAGTCGCGGAATTCGTCGAAAAAAAATTGAAGGCTATACTATGGAAAAATCGTCGATTTTCGCGATGGATTAAAAAATGCCGAAAATAGGCTAGAACGACTATAAATGGTCCTAGCTAACGTTATTACTGAGTTGCGGTTCAATCGGAGAAAGTCGCGGAATTCGTCGAAAAAAAATTGAAGGCTATACTATGGAAAAATCGTCGATTTTCGCGATGGATTAAAAAATGCCGAAAATAGGCTAGAACGACTATAAATGGTCCTAGCTAACGTTATTACTGAGTTGCGGTTCAATCGGAGAAAGTCGCGGAATTCGTCGAAAAAAAATTGAAGGCTATTCTATGGAAAAATCGTCGATTTTCGCGATGGATTAAAAAATGCCGAAAATAGGCTAGAACGACTATAAATGGTCCTAGCTAACGTTATTACTGAGTTGCGGTTCAATCGGAGAAAGTCGCGGAATTCGTCGAAAAAAAATTGAAGGCTATACTATGGAAAAATCGTCGATTTTCGCGATGGATTAAAAAATGCCGAAAATAGGCTAGAACGACTATAAATGGTCCTAGCTAACGTTATTACTGAGTTGCGGTTCAATCGGAGAAAGTCGCGGAATTCGTCGAAAAAAAATTGAAGGCTATACTATGGAAAAATCGTCGATTTTCGCGATGGATTAAAAAATGCCGAAAATAGGCTAGAACGACTATAAATGGTCCTAGCTAACGTTATTACTGAGTTGCGGTTCAATCGGAGAAAGTCGCGGAATTTGTCGAAAAAAAATTGAAGGCTATTCTATGGAAAAATCGTCGATTTTCGCGATGGATTAAAAAATGCCGAAAATAGGCTAGAACGACTATAAATGGTCCTAGCTAACGTTATTACTGAGTTGCGGTTCAATCGGAGAAAGTCGCGGAATTCGTCGAAAAAAAATTGAAGGCTATACTATGGAAAAATCGTCGATTTTCGCGATGGATTAAAAAATGCCGAAAATAGGCTAGAACGACTATAAATGGTCCTAGCTAACGTTATTACTGAGTTGCGGTTCAATCGGAGAAAGTCGCGGAATTTGTCGAAAAAAAATTGAAGGCTATTCTATGGAAAAATCGTCGATTTTCGCGATGGATTAAAAAATGCCGAAAATAGGCTAGAACGACTATAAATGGTCCTAGCTAACGTTATTACTGAGTTGCGGTTCAATCGGAGAAAGTCGCGGAATTTGTCGAAAAAAAATTGAAGGCTATACTATGGAAAAATCGTCGATTTTCGCGATGGATTAAAAAATGCCGAAAATAGGCTAGAACGACTATAAATGGTCCTAGCTAACGTTATTACTGAGTTGCGGTTCAATCGGAGAAAGTCGCGGAATTCGTCGAAAAAAATTGAAGGCTATACTATGGAAAAATCGTCGATTTTCGCGATGGATTAAAAATGCCGAAAATAGGCTAGAACGACTATAAATGGTCCTAGCTAACGTTATTACTGAGTTGCGGTTCAATCGGAGAAAGTCGCGGAATTTGTCGAAAAAAAATTGAAGGCTATTCTATGGAAAAATCGTCGATTTTCGCGATGGATTAAAAAATGCCGAAAATAGGCTAGAACGACTATAAATGGTCCTAGCTAACGTTATTACTGAGTTGCGGTTCAATCGGAGAAAGTCGCGGAATTCGTCGAAAAAAAATTGAAGGCTATACTATGGAAAAATCGTCGATTTTCGCGATGGATTAAAAAATGCCGAAAATAGGCTAGAACGACTATAAATGGTCCTAGCTAACGTTATTACTGAGTTGCGGTTCAATCGGAGAAAGTCGCGGAATTTGTCGAAAAAAAATTGAAGGCTATTCTATGGAAAAATCGTCGATTTTCGCGATGGATTAAAAAATGCCGAAAATAGGCTAGAACGACTATAAATGGTCCTAGCTAACGTTATTACTGAGTTGCGGTTCAATCGGAGAAAGTCGCGGAATTCGTCGAAAAAAAATTGAAGGCTATACTATGGAAAAATCGTCGATTTTCGCGATGGATTAAAAAATGCCGAAAATAGGCTAGAACGACTATAAATGGTCCTAGCTAACGTTATTACTGAGTTGCGGTTCAATCGGAGAAAGTCGCGGAATTGTCGAAAAAAAATTGAAGGCTATTCTATGGAAAAATCGTCGATTTTCGCGATGGATTAAAAAATGCCGAAAATAGGCTAGAACGACTATAAATGGTCCTAGCTAACGTTATTACTGAGTTGCGGTTCAATCGGAGAAAGTCGCGGAATTGTCGAAAAAAACGTTGAAGGCTATACTATGGAAAAATCGTCGATTTTCGCGATGGATTAAAAAATGCCGAAAATAGGCTAGAACGACTATAAATGGTCCTAGCTAACGTTATTACTGAGTTGCGGTTCAATCGGAGAAAGTCGCGGAATTCGTCGAAAAAAAATTGAAGGCTATACTATGGAAAAATCGTCGATTTTCGCGATGGATTAAAAAATGCCGAAAATAGGCTAGAACGACTATAAATGGTCCTAGCTAACGTTATTACTGAGTTGCGGTTCAATCGGAGAAAGTCGCGGAATTCGTCGAAAAAAAATTGAAGGCTATACTATGGAAAAATCGTCGATTTTCGCGATGGATTAAAAAATGCCGAAAATAGGCTAGAACGACTATAAATGGTCCTAGCTAACGTTATTACTGAGTTGCGGTTCAATCGGAGAAAGTCGCGGAATTCGTCGAAAAAAATTGAAGGCTATACTATGGAAAAATCGTCGATTTTCGCGATGGATTAAAAAATGCCGAAAATAGGCTAGAACGACTATAAATGGTCCTAGCTAACGTTATTACTGAGTTGCGGTTCAATCGGAGAAAGTCGCGGAATTCGTCGAAAAAACGTTGAAGGCTATACTATGGAAAAATCGTCAATTTTCGCGATGGATTAAAAAATGCCGAAAATAGGCTAGAACGACTATAAATGGTCCTAGCTAACGTTATTACTGAGTTGCGGTTCAATCGGAGAAAGTCGCGGAATTCGTCGAAAAAACGTTGAAGGCTATACTATGGAAAAATCGTCGATTTTCGCGATGGATTAAAAAATGCCGAAAATAGGCTAGAACGACTATAAATGGTCCTAGCTAACGTTATTACTGAGTTGCGGTTCAATCGGAGAAAGTCGCGGAATTCGTCGAAAAAAAATTGAAGGCTATACTATGGAAAAATCGTCGATTTTCGCGATGGATTAAAAAATGCCGAAAATAGGCTAGAACGACTATAAATGGTCCTAGCTAACGTTTTTACTGAGTTGCGGTTCAATCGGAGAAAGTCGCGGAATTCGTCGAAAAAAAATTGAAGGCTATACTATGGAAAAATCGTCAATTTTCGCGATGGATTAAAAAATGCCGAAAATAGGCTAGAACGACTATAAATGGTCCTAGCTAACGTTATTACTGAGTTGCGGTTCAATCGGAGAAAGTCGCGGAATTCGTCGAAAAAACGTTGAAGGCTATACTATGGAAAAATCGTCGATTTTCGCGATGGATTAAAAAATGCCGAAAATAGGCTAGAACGACTATAAATGGTCCTAGCTAACGTTATTACTGAGTTGCGGTTCAATCGGAGAAAGTCGCGGAATTCGTCGAAAAAAAATTGAAGGCTATACTATGGAAAAATCGTCGATTTTCGCGATGGATTAAAAAATGCCGAAAATAGGCTAGAACGACTATAAATGGTCCTAGCTAACGTTTTTACTGAGTTGCGGTTCAATCGGAGAAAGTCGCGGAATTCGTCGAAAAAAATTGAAGGCTATACTATGGAAAAATCGTCGATTTTCGCGATGGATTAAAAAATGCCGAAAATAGGCTAGAACGACTATAAATGGTCCTAGCTAACGTTATTACTGAGTTGCGGTTCAATCGGAGAAAGTCGCGGAATTCGTCGAAAAAACGTTGAAGGCTATACTATGGAAAAATCGTCAATTTTCGCGATGGATTAAAAAATGCCGAAAATAGGCTAGAACGACTATAAATGGTCCTAGCTAACGTTATTACTGAGTTGCGGTTCAATCGGAGAAAGTCGCGGAATTCGTCGAAAAAACGTTGAAGGCTATACTATGGAAAAATCGTCGATTTTCGCGATGGATTAAAAAATGCCGAAAATAGGCTAGAACGACTATAAATGGTCCTAGCTAACGTTATTACTGAGTTGCGGTTCAATCGGAGAAAGTCGCGGAATTCGTCGAAAAAACGTTGAAGGCTATACTATGGAAAAATCGTCGATTTTCGCGATGGATTAAAAAATGCCGAAAATAGGCTAGAACGACTATAAATGGTCCTAGCTAACGTTATTACTGAGTTGCGGTTCAATCGGAGAAAGTCGCGGAATTCGTCGAAAAAACTTGAAGGCTATACTATGGAAAAATCGTCGATTTTCGCGATGGATTAAAAAATGCCGAAAATAGGCTAGAACGACTATAAATGGTCCTAGCTAACGTTATTACTGAGTTGCGGTTCAATCGGAGAAAGTCGCGGAATTCGTCGAAAAAAAATTGAAGGCTATACTATGGAAAAATCGTCGATTTTCGCGATGGATTAAAAAATGCCGAAAATAGGCTAGAACGACTATAAATGGTCCTAGCTAACGTTTTTACTGAGTTGCGGTTCAATCGGAGAAAGTCGCGGAATTCGTCGAAAAAAATTGAAGGCTATACTATGGAAAAATCGTCGATTTTCGCGATGGATTAAAAAATGCCGAAAATAGGCTAGAACGACTATAAATGGTCCTAGCTAACGTTTTTACTGAGTTGCGGTTCAATCGGAGAAAGTCGCGGAATTCGTCGAAAAAAAATTGAAGGCTATACTATGGAAAAATCGTCGATTTTCGCGATGGATTAAAAAATGCCGAAAATAGGCTAGAACGACTATAAATGGTCCTAGCTAACGTTTTTACTGAGTTGCGGTTCAATCGGAGAAAGTCGCGGAATTCGTCGAAAAAAAATTGAAGGCTATACTATGGAAAAATCGTCGATTTTCGCGATGGATTAAAAAATGCCGAAAATAGGCTAGAACGACTATAAATGGTCCTAGCTAACGTTTTTACTGAGTTGCGGTTCAATCGGAGAAAGTCGCGGAATTCGTCGAAAAAAATTGAAGGCTATACTATGGAAAAATCGTCGATTTTCGCGATGGATTAAAAAATGCCGAAAATAGGCTAGAACGACTATAAATGGTCCTAGCTAACGTTTTTACTGAGTTGCGGTTCAATCGGAGAAAGTCGCGGAATTCGTCGAAAAAAAATTGAAGGCTATACTATGGAAAAATCGTCAATTTTCGCGATGGATTAAAAAATGCCGAAAATAGGCTAGAACGACTATAAATGGTCCTAGCTAACGTTATTACTGTGTTGCGGTTCAATCGGAGAAAGTCGCGGAATTCGTCGAAAAAAAATTGAAGGCTATACTATGGAAAAATCGTCGATTTTCGCGATGGATTAAAAAATGCCGAAAATAGGCTAGAACGACTATAAATGGTCCTAGCTAACGTTATTACTGAGTTGCGGTTCAATCGGAGAAAGTCGCGGAATTCGTCGAAAAAAAATTGAAGGCTATACTATGGAAAAATTGTCGATTTTCGCGATGGATTAAAAAATGCCGAAAATAGGCTAGAACGACTATAAATGGTCCTAGCTAACGTTTTTACTGAGTTGCGGTTCAATCGGAGAAAGTCGCGGAATTCGTCGAAAAAAAATTGAAGGCTATACTATGGAAAAATCGTCAATTTTCGCGATGGATTAAAAAATGCCGAAAATAGGCTAGAACGACTATAAATGGTCCTAGCTAACGTTATTACTGAGTTGCGGTTCAATCGGAGAAAGTCGCGGAATTTGTCGAAAAAACGTTGAAGGCTATACTATGGAAAAATCGTCGATTTTCGCGATGGATTAAAAAATGCCGAAAATAGGCTAGAACGACTATAAATGGTCCTAGCTAACGTTTTTACTGAGTTGCGGTTCAATCGGAGAAAGTCGCGGAATTTGTCGAAAAAACGTTGAAGGCTATACTATGGAAAAATCGTCGATTTTCGCGATGGATTAAAAAATGCCGAAAATAGGCTAGAACGACTATAAATGGTCCTAGCTAACGTTTTTACTGAGTTGCGGTTCAATCGGAGAAAGTCGCGGAATTCGTCGAAAAAAAATTGAAGGCTATACTATGGAAAAATCGTCAATTTTCGCGATGGATTAAAAAATGCCGAAAATAGGCTAGAACGACTATAAATGGTCCTAGCTAACGTTATTACTGAGTTGCGGTTCAATCGGAGAAAGTCGCGGAATTTGTCGAAAAAACGTTGAAGGCTATACTATGGAAAAATCGTCGATTTTCGCGATGGATTAAAAAATGCCGAAAATAGGCTAGAACGACTATAAATGGTCCTAGCTAACGTTTTTACTGAGTTGCGGTTCAATCGGAGAAAGTCGCGGAATTCGTCGAAAAAAAATTGAAGGCTATACTATGGAAAAATCGTCAATTTTCGCGATGGATTAAAAAATGCCGAAAATAGGCTAGAACGACTATAAATGGTCCTAGCTAACGTTATTACTGAGTTGCGGTTCAATCGGAGAAAGTCGCGGAATTTGTCGAAAAAAAATTGAAGGCTATACTATGGAAAAATCGTCAATTTTCGCGATGGATTAAAAAATGCCGAAAATAGGCTAGAACGACTATAAATGGTCCTAGCTAACGTTATTACTGAGTTGCGGTTCAATCGGAGAAAGTCGCGGAATTCGTCGAAAAAAAATTGAAGGCTATACTATGGAAAAATCGTCAATTTTCGCGATGGATTAAAAAATGCCGAAAATAGGCTAGAACGACTATAAATGGTCCTAGCTAACGTTATTACTGAGTTGCGGTTCAATCGGAGAAAGTCGCGGAATTCGTCGAAAAAAAATTGAAGGCTATACTATGGAAAAATCGTCGATTTTCGCGATGGATTAAAAAATGCCGAAAATAGGCTAGAACGACTATAAATGGTCCTAGCTAACGTTATTACTGAGTTGCGGTTCAATCGGAGAAAGTCGCGGAATTCGTCGAAAAAAAATTGAAGGCTATACTATGGAAAAATCGTCAATTTTCGCGATGGATTAAAAAATGCCGAAAATAGGCTAGAACGACTATAAATGGTCCTAGCTAATGTTATTACTGAGTTGCGGTTCAATCGGAGAAAGTCGCGGAATTCGTCGAAAAAAAATTGAAGGCTATACTAAAATTATCGAAAAAAAGCAAAGGATATACCTGTCGTTTTTCGAAATTTTTCGATAATTTTGATGAAAAACGACAGGTATATACTTTTGCTTTTTTTCGATAATTTTTCGATAATTTTGATGAAAAACGACAGGTATATACCTTTGCTTTTTTTCGATAATTTTGATGAAAAACGACCTTTGCTTGTAAAATCGACAAGTATGCCTCTGTTCTTTTTTGAAAATTTTTCGATAATTTTGATGAAAATCGACAAGTATACTTCTGTTCTTTTCCGATAATTTTTCGATAATTTTGATGAAAATCGACAAGTATATACCTCTATTCTTTTTCGATAATTTTTCAATAATTTTGATGGAAAATCGACAGGTTCTTTTTCCTCAATTTTTCGACAATTTTGATGAAAATCGACCTCTGTACTTTTTCGATAGTTATATATAATATCTGTACTTAACTGAAATAGTATATCAATCACGATTCGTGACAGAGGTATTTTAATTAGTTTTTATCTTGTGCTACTGAAGATGAGGGCATAGCTTTCGAAATGTACATCTAGCTGCTTAATGCTTCTTACAATATTTGGGTGATATTCTATACTATAATTTAATACCGTAGTGGTAATAAAAATAAAAAATTCTTCGACTATTCAAGTAAAATTGTTCGCTTCTTAAAAAACAAATGACTTTTTTTCAAGAATGTATTTTTTTTTAAGTTATGTAAAAAATAATAAATAGAATGTTTTCTTATGTAATAATAAATATGAACAAAAAGGAAATATACGCTTCTTTGGGTGGAAATTAGTTCGGACAGGCCATAGAAAAAAAAATCTAAATACAATGATTTTTATTAATAAAACATTTGCATATTCAACCTGATACATTAAAAAAGTATAGTAAATAAACGTAATAATAATAATAATAATGGCTCTATATATTGTTTTACAAAATTGGGACATTTGATATATTAATTCTGCGTTCATGCCTTCTCTATACAAATAGCGAAAACCAAATAGAAACCTAATAAGTTCAACAGATATGATCGCAAGAAAGATATTCACAAAATCCGCAAAATATTCGGATTGACTCAACCTATTATTTAGGCAGAATCTATTTGACTTTCGCTATACGCCAAAACGTTCCGTCTTACGACTTTCCGCCGCCCATGAGGTTGCCTAACCCGCCCAGTCCCCCCGCCGCCCCCGCCTGCAACTGCCTCATCATGCTTTGCAGTCCAGACACGCCACCCATTTGGTGTAGGACGCGCGGGTCCATCATCTTGGCCATTTGCTGATTAAGTTTCGCCATTTGCGCTTGGTTCACGTTCTTGGCCATATCGCCGCCACGGAACAAGCCCTTGATGCCACCCATTTTCTTCACAACGCCAGCGAACTTCGTGTATTGGGTGATGAGCTCTTTGACTTCCCGTTCTGTTCAGATAATGTTAGGAACTTGATTTATAGGAAATGTAAAAATGTAGCGAAAGAAGAATGGATAAAAGGAACATGTGAGGATATTGATGAAGCCATGAAAAAGGATAGGGTATAGGAAAATTAAGTCTAAATGCAGGAGCTAGAAAGTGTAGAACAGTTTAGATCATGATGGGTTAGGTCCTAGCATTCTTAGGTCAGAGATTGATAGAGCATTATATGATTTAAGGAATAACAAAACAGCAGGCGTAGATATGCCAGCAGAATTAATAAAAATATTTTTGAAAAACTTGACCACCTTACCTGTTACGCCAGCGCCTTGTGCGACACGAATAATACGTCCATTTTGTTTAGAGAATACTTTGGCACCGTCTCTACTATCTAATTCGTTATCGCTCATCGAGTCCATGATAGTCATGAGTCGTTTTAAACGCGCGACCGATTCTTGTTCGCTACCTTTCGACATCAAGTCTTGACTAAAGCCCGGTATCATACCCTAAAAGTTATTACAATAACAACTAAAACTATCAACCAATTTATCTAACATTTTGTCGATTTATAACATCAAAAAGTTTTGGTACGTAAAGTTAGCAGAGAAAATAATTTATAAACATATTATTAAAGTGGATGATAAAAATCAATTAAATGATTAGCACATTAAGGCATAATAATAATAGACGTCTTGTATTTAAAATAAATTTCACTGTAATTTCCCCCTTATATAAACATAGGATCTTAGAATACGTTTCTGGCATAAAAAATATTTATGTAAGATTTACTTACAATAATTTGTGAGAACGGCCCCATTTTCATAACATTCTGGAACTGTTCGTACATGTCCCGGAGTGTGAATTGACCGTGTTTGATTTTTTCCAAGAGTTCTTCGTTATCTTCAAGTTTAAGTTCGTTTACCTTATCGATAAGCCCTTCAATGTCGCCCATGCCCAGCAATTTGCTCACGAATGGTTTAGTCTTGAATGGTTCTAAATCGTCAATGTGTTCACCGGTACCAATGTAGATTATAGGACTGCAAGTTGCTGCAACACTGGAAATGGGAAAATAAAAGAATGATAAAAAGGAATATATAAAGGAAAGAATAATGGAAAATAAAATCATATGAACACTTAAATTAGGAAACGTGTTAAAGTGTAAAAGATTGCGATTGTAAAAAAAATGTAACAAAAAGCAGGGAAAAGTAAATTTACAATAAAAATTGCAACTTACGCGCTAAGAGCTCCGCCACCTTTTGCATGCCCGTCCAATTTCGTAATAATAACTGAACCTACATCGACTTTTTCTTTAAAAGCTCTAGCTTGGCTTTCACAGGCTTGACCTATTGTCGCGTCCATAACGAAAATTATATTATCGGGTCTCTGGAATTGTAGAAATAAATTTTAAGCAAGGATTTTGTAAAATCCTTGCTTGTAAATTACGAGTATGAAGTGTACTTCATACTTGTAATAGTACTTACAACAGCATTTGACACCGCCAACATTTCTTCAAACAACGACTCTTCCTGTTTATGTCTGCCGCTAGTATCAACAATAATAATTTCAAAACTTTCTTTCTTAAACATATCGACACCTTCTTGGGCAATTACTACGGGATCTACTTCCGTATAACTGCCGTAGAAGGGAATTCGGGCCTT
This sequence comes from Leptodirus hochenwartii, assembly GCA_947310635.1. Taxonomy (NCBI): domain Eukaryota; kingdom Metazoa; phylum Arthropoda; class Insecta; order Coleoptera; family Leiodidae; genus Leptodirus; species Leptodirus hochenwartii. The sequence continues at coordinate 39,803,582 of OX371179.1, read as the reverse complement.
GGTACAATTTTGCTTCACCTAAAAAGACACGATTGAAAAAAGTTCGATAGTTGTTAGATTTGAAGATTTACTTGATCATAAGCACCAGCTCGGAACGTATCCGCACAAACCAAACACGATTTCCAGTTCTTTTTAAGGTAATGATAAGCTAATTTTGTACAGGTTGTGGTTTTACCAGAGCCTTGTAAACCGACAAACATAATAACGTTTGGTTTGCCTTTCACTGGTTGGTATGGTTTTACTCCGGGATCTACAAGCTAAGAGACAATTTCAAATGATAGCTTATCAGATCGATTGCTTAAATAAAGTACTTTGATTAATTCTTTAAACACAGCGCTCTGAATCATCCGTCTTTTGTTGAGCCCCCCAGCCATTTCTTCGAAGTCAATAACGGCCCGTACATTTTCGCGCAACTTTTTTACAAGTCTGATATTAACATCCGCTTCAAGTAGAGCCGCACAAATTTCCTTAAGCATGCCATTGAGGACCTGCACAAATAAAAACCGATACTGTTACATTTTTCCAATATGAACAGATGTTACTACCAACCTCTTCGTTTATTATTGTTGCCTTCGTCAAAGACTGCAGGGCAGACGTAATTTTACGTCCCAAGTCCGCTAACACCATTCTTAGTTGTTTCTAATGCCGCTAAATACAAATATATGTGCTAAGTTATCATTATTTTTAAATATATGGAAAACAAAGAACACTTGCTTGAAATTAATAACCTATATTGAATCGTCACCTTCAACTAGTGTGAAGTTGTAAACAAATGAGTCGACGTTAAAATGATATATGCTACCATCTTTATCAGCTTGTATAATTGGTTGCATATGACTATATTGATTTATTAAATTATAGTAATTAAATTCAAAAGAACTTTATATATGAAATTAAAAGGCTATTATAAAACAAAAGAAGATGGGATTCTGGCTCAAAAAGATACTAGATTCTTTAATTTATATTACTGAACTTGTTAAAATATTCAAATTAAGATAAAAATAAATAATGTAAACGGTAAAATAAAAAATTCCTACATTTGATTAACATTCAAATGTAAAAAATGTATTATTTATATAGATAGTAATTACTTCTCGTATAAATATATATATATATATATATATAAATTATCAAATGAATTTTTAGCTTTCTATAATTTTCAGAAAAATATAGCTAGATCAGATCAAGGGCGCGAAAAATATTTAATTAATTATTTTATTTTACTATGATTTTTTTGTATTGTTAATTGTTTGCTAGTTAGTTAGAGAGTCCGCAATCCTAAAGATTGGTTGGAAACAGCACGCCATGCCGATCTATCCTGAGCTTCAGGATAGAATCCCTTCATCTCCCTATAGCTATTCATCTCAACGTCTTCAACTATCTGACTCACATACTCCAATCTAGGCCTACCTACCCCTCTCTTTCCCTCCACTCTACCTTCTATGATCAATTGCATAATCCCCCCATGTCTAAGGATATGCCCTACTAATCTGTCTCTCCTACGCTGTAACACTCTCCAGATACTTCTCTTCTCCCCTACTAACTCTAGTACAGCTTCATTTGTTACTTTATCTTCCCAACCAATCCTCATCATCCTCCTATAACACCACATTTCAAGTGCTTCTAATCTACGCTTCTCTTCCTTTCCTATAGTCCACGCCTCACACCCGTACAGTGCTACACTCCAAACATATACCTTCAGTAATCTTTTTCTAATACCCAAGTCAATATTTGATCTTAAAATCTGTTCTTTTTCTACGAATGCCTTCCTACCCTGTGCTATCCTACACTTTATATCTACCTTGCTTCGATTATCTTTTGTGATTCTACTGCCTAAATAACAAAAATCTGACACTTCTTCGATTCTATTATCTCCTATTGAGATCCTCATTTTTCTACTGCATTCCTTTTTGTCACACCTCATCACTTTAGTTTTACCTATATTTATTTTCATGTTAAAATCCCTAGTCAATACTGCCTGCATACCATTCAATACCATTTCTAAATTCTTTTCGCTTTCTTCCAATATAGCTATATCGTCGGCGAATCTCAGCATATATATTTTCTCTCCCTGTACATTCACACCTACACTATACTCTTCTTTTACTTTGTTTATTGCATCTTCTATATATAGATTAAATAATAACGGTGAGAGTGTACATCCCTGCCGAACTCCCTTCCTTATTTTTGCTACCTCTTCTTCCCCCTCAATTCTAACTAAGGCAGTTTGGTGTTTATATAAATTAAAAATTATTCTCCTATCCTTATAATCTATACCCGTTTCTTTTAAAATTCTAAACATTATGTCCCAATCTACATTATCAAATGCCTTTTCTAAGTCTACAAAAGCTATGCAAGTTACCTTTCCTACCCTCTTTCTTTTTTCTACTACCGTTCTTAGTGCTAGAATCGCCTCTCTCGTCCCTCTGTTTTTCCTAAAACCAAACTGATCTTCTCCTAGCCTTTCCTCTACTTTATTTTCTAATCTCCTATAAATAATCTTTAACAATATCTTCGATGCATGTGATAGTAGGCTAATGGTCCTATAGTTCTCACACAAATTAGCTCCTATTTTCTTCGGCATTGTTACTATTCTACTACGCTGAAAATCCTGTGGTACTTCTCCCTTCTTATATAAAATATATTCGCTAATTGTACATTATAACTAGATTATACACATTTATTAATACGTTCAATTTCATTTACAGCTTGTACAAAACTATAAGAAAAATATAGCTAGATCAGATTAAGGGCGCGAAGAATATTTAATTAATTATTTTATTTTATTATGATTTTTTTTGTATTGTTAATTGTTTGCTATACAAAATATATTCGCTAATTGTACATTATATCTAGATTAAGCACATTTATTAATACGTTCAATTTCATTTACAGCTTGTACAAAACTATCAAAAATGCCAAATGGTTCAGGATTAATTTTCGTTTCATCATTCGCTCTGTATTTTCCAGTTTTAACCAAAAACCCTTTTAGGCCAGCTTCTTGAGCTCCTCCAATATCGTCCGTTACATCCTAAGATATACCAAATTATAAAAAAATTTCATCATTATTATTATTCTACGCACATCTCCGATCATGATAGTTTCTTCAGGTTTAGCACCTTCCAAAACAGTTTCAAAAAACAATCTAGTAGGTTTTCCAACCACAATAGCTTCGCATTGGGTCGAATATTCTAAGCCTTTTACAAAGCATCCCGGCCCAAGGCTCATTCCATCGGAAGTTTTATAATATTTCGCGGCGTGAATTGCAATTAGTTGAGCGCCATCTAAAAGACACCTAAAATAAATTCGTTTTTTAATAATCCTAGAATATTCGTATATTCGAAGGTACCTAAATGCGTCATTTAATCGGTCATAATGAAATTCTTCAGGTGCCAGACCGATGACTACAGCATTCGGTTTATCTTTTAGTTCGTAATTGAAACCTTCAAAATCTTCCAAAGCTTCTTTTGATAAGAATAACATGGGCTTTAGATTTCTACGTTGAATTAAAGCTTTCGCAGCACCCAAACTGCTGTGGATTTCGTCCTGTTTTAAATTGAATCCTAATTTGACTAGTCTATCGAATAAAAGGCGACTGCTATCTTTAGTAGTATTCGTGACGAATTTGACTTTTACCTTCGTTTCTCGTAATCTATTAAAAGAAATTGACAATAAGAATTAAAGTGGATCTAAAGAATTGGTTTTCGGTGATTTTTGTTGTTAATATTTTACCGATTTAACGCTTCAATTGCGCCAGGAATGGCTGAATCTTCAATATGAAGAGTGCCGCTTAAATCTACCAAAACGGTTTTAATAGACTAGAACAAAAAAAGTTTTTAGATTTCGAAACATTTTGATCTTTAAGATATTTAAGCGGCAATTTAATTTAAAAAATTTACGTACCCGGCTAAAAACGGGTAATGCCGGTTTCAATTTAGGTATGGACTAAAATTTGAAATGAATTAATTGGAAAGTTTAACTTTTTGTAAATTCGATTAGCTAATTGTAAAATGTAGAAATAGAAAAAATATATAGAATTCAGATTTAAAATGGTAATTTTTGGTACGATTCTGGCAGAGAATAGCTGAATAGGGATAATGATTTAGCGCATGTTCCGCGATATAGAAGCGATTATTAAGTTGCCTAGTCTCAAGGAGTATTAACGTTGCCAGATTTCCGATGCATCAAAAAGCTGACTTAATTTTTAAAGACTTCACCCACGATACATTTTTAAAGATTAAAGTTCTATAACGTTATTAACTATAATGTGACATTTATATATATATATTTCAGTTATAAGACAATTCCTAATACTAGGTACCCAGATTGGAATTGGCTATATTAAAAAAAAAAAATGTAATATATTTTTAGACTGATTAAAAAATAAGTTTAATATTTACTATTAAGACTTAATTTGACATATGGATATTTTTTGGATTTTACATAATTTCATATTTTATCAATTATGTAGTTAGAATATTTCAATCAATTGAAATTTTTTTAAGGCAACCCTAGGTTTTTATAGTGTAGTTTTAGTTGCCTACATTTATTTTCCTTTCTCTATCCGGCTATTCTCAGCCAGAATCGTACCGACTTTTTAATATCAAGATAAAAATCAACATAAATTATATAATCATTCTACAATGCGTAATGGCAAATTGAGAAAACATATTTTGTATATTATATTATTATTGCTTACCATATTTGTATCAATATTATGATGAACAATTAACAAACACCTATCACTTGATTTTCAACGTTTATATCTCCATCTATTATGAATTTCTGAAACAAAATGTATCAATGGTATGTTTGCATGGTAGATGGAGCTACTAACAAGAAAATTCAAATTAGTTTCGAATATTCACATTCAAAATTATATTAAATAAGTATACAAAAAGAGTTGAGAATTAATTCAATATATATGAAAACGATATATTTGCCTCGAGCATTAACAAAATAAAATTTCAATTATTTTCCATTGACAAACTTTAAAAAATAGGCAACGAAATATTGTATAAATCTCAAAACACAAATATATTAAATTTAAAGTACTAGCGGTACTATTTCAACATTTATTTTACCTAATCCTGTTGCTTTCTTAGCAAATAATATTTTCCCATACTTGTTAATCCAATCATTATCAATATTGTCCTAGAACTGTCCATTCATATTTGGTCTGTTTGTCTTCTATACAGTAAAGTATACGAACGTCCTGTTACTGGGCGCTCATCGTTTGTTTGCGGGTCAACTGGCCCGCTCTAGCGTAACCGGGCGGCACGGTCGACGGTCTCGACCGTCTGTACCGCTCGCTGTGTTCCCGCTACAAATAACATAGAAGAATAGCTTTAATAGAATGGGAAGGTTCTTGTATAGATTTAAAAATCTCGAAGTATATAGACTTAACGTAACTTTTAACAAGGGAATTAGTGAGCGACGAGAACTGGATAATTTTTTTTTCAAAATACAAAAGATGATAAAGTACTTTTACATACAAAGTCACATTATTAGAGATAATTGCATAGTCTTAAATATTAATTTATCACTAACAAATTACTCGTTAAGAAATTTAATTGAGTGTTAAAATGATATTTTATTATATTCACGTTAAAATAATTAACAATTACAACTGTACGGACTGTATAAAACTATGATTGTAAACAAGAATATAATTTATAATATTACATACTGTAAAAAGTATGTAATATGGTGGAATTAAAAAAATTACAAGATTTTCCTTTGGATTCTATGTTTCTTCATTGTATGGTTGGATTAATACACCATCATTTAGTATTGACCACGAACCGTAGAAGAATAGATTGCAATAATTACTGCACATTCTAAACAGATTTTAACCGCATAAAATGATGGTATGAGTCTTCGCGTCCATTCTTCGCAATTGGAATATTTAAGCTAATTTACTATTTGCTTTTGCGATTCAATATTAGATTATGATTTTGCTAGATTGCATAAAACATATCTTAAATAAAAAAAAAATCATTCATCAAACTTTCTAGTTTTCGTTAAAAACATACGCATTCATTAATATGAAATAATAAATGATACCTAACGGACAAAATGCATGTAATTATTTTTGGTTTGTTCTTATTTATTTGATCTGCCATAACTTTTGTACGGTACTTATTTTTTAAATAAAATATTTAAAAAATAATCATATTTAGAGAATTCGTTTTTAATTTTGTTATTTTTACACGGTATCTGTACCTTCAGCACATTCTGGCAAAATCTGGCACCACTGCGGGCGCAGCAGGGATTTCTTCGTCCAGCAACAACAGAATACTGTACACTGCGCAGGCCGCAGCAACATCAACAGCAGCGTTTGCCAGCAACGCAAGTGTTAGCTTCTTTGCTGGATGGTGGAAATGACGGCGAGGAAAACAGTTGCGTCGCGACGCTCGACCTAACGAAGAGCAGTTTTAGTATTAGCGTCGGTCCAAACACGAGCGCCGGTATTGCAGAAGTCGCGATGAAATCTTGAATGGTAATTTATAAAAGGGATGAATAAGTTTTTAGAATTTTTTAATTTATACAAAGTTGTTTATTATGACCGATAATAATGAAAAATTGTGCATTGTTTTGTGATAATGATATTTGAACACGGAAAAGTGAGCAATTGAACTTTTGGAATTTTATATTAAAAAAAAATCAGGAAGATATGGAACATTCAGACACTTTTTTTTTCGTAGAAGTTGAGAAATTAATTTGAACAGTGTGAGAATTTGATCAAACTACTTATTTTGAAACAAAAAATGGATGAACTTGTGATTTTTGCAAACTTGAAATAAAATGATATTTTTTTGTGCAAGCGGGTTATGTTAAGAAGAGTATTTCAACTATTTGTGAACATATATTAAAATAATATAATTTGAAAAAATTGGCAATAAAATAACTATCAATAAATCAGCACGATTTACAAAAAAAATAAAAATTATATATACAAATTATCTTTAATCATTCTTCGTAAAATTGTTTTAAATATATTTTTGATAAAGTGCAGCTTAAAATATATATTAATTAATTATTTTTATGTTTTCAACAATTTTCAACTTTAATTTATTTATTTCCTGTAATTTATTTTAATTATTATTAGAAAGTTATTAATTACGAACAGTTCTACAAATACGAAAGTAACAAAAATTTGCAATTATCTCTGGATAATTAAAAATTATTTTTTTGTAATAAATATTCGCGTTGAATATTAAGAAGTTTAAATAAAAGCTATTGTTTGTAAATTCTGCAATAACACAGAAGCCAAGTAAAAAATTTGTTGATTTATTGGAATATTACGTACTTTTGTCGCAAAATATAATTTTGTAGAACGAATAAATGAATCAACAAATGCTTTTACGTAACATGTGTTTTTAATACACCCTCTGCATTAGGGCGAATAAAAATAGAACCAGCAAAGAGTACATACAATACATTAAAGTCGCGCAAAACCGTTGTTGAATTCTGTTCTTGCGATGCGAAGTCTTCGGCCGAGATCATTTATAAACTGTCCGGACAGCGACAAGACTTCAGAAGCGACAAAATAGCATTTGAAGAAGGACAATTTGCGAGCTGAAAAAGCAACAAAACGTCCCGCAAATACATTCGATAAATCAAGTGCGAAGACGAAAAAGTGACAAAACAACAAGTGCGGTAGAAGAAAATTGAATTGGACGGAATGGGACAAGTGTAAAATTGATTTTTTTAAATGTTAACGAACGCTTTTACGGAAACGATTCGCGATGGTGATGTGTTGGTATGAATAGCGCCCGGGCGTGAGTTTTTGGACATCCTGATTGACAGGATGTTAGGCAAAATGGAGCTCGCCAATGTATGGTTGGCCTGTCTTGTCCTTCATACGATGCAAGGTAACGTGAAGAATGTTAATTTGATGATGAAGCAGATTCGGGATCGTATATTTGCAAATTATTAAACGTTGCTAATTAAAACGTTTTAAATTAGAAAAATAAAAAGTGTCAATGTACATGAAGACGAATCCTAATTTGCCACATTTATATTAATATACAATTAAAAAAAAATATTAATCTTAACAACAGTAAATGATTATATATTGTAATTTATCACCCAAAAATTGTATCTCAAAGCATTTATAAGCAAGATGCGCATTTCGAAAGCAAAATCCCATCTTCATTAGCTCAACAGACAAATGCTAAAACTTAAATGTCTACAAAAAAAGAAGGAATTAGCTTCCTGCATTTATTTCTTGCAATATTCTTGCAACAGTTGAAATATCTGTCGCTGAAAAGTTAAAAAATGCATTACCTTGTCTGAGATTTGAACCTAAGACCCACCAATGATTATCGTACATTTATACATACTTTTTTCGCACATTCAATTTATAAATTCAAATTTTATTGATATATTTCAAAATTTTTAAATTTAGAGAATTAACTGAAAAATAATTAAAGATTTTTTATGAAAAAAATGACAACGAAAAGATCATATTCTTATAGGAATCGTGGAATCATTTTTTTGAAAAGTTAATGCATAGAATTTATTGATATCAAGTTTTTTTTGTTCTTCGCGAAAGCGGAAACTTTGAGATATACAATTATTTTAAGTTTAAAAACGAATTGGGGCAGGGAAAAAAAATAAAAAATATGGGGGAAGATAAGATAAATGAACGGCTAGCTAATTCTTCATATCGAGTCATAAGTACAATAAGAAATGTCCATCAGTAACGCTTGAAAGTTAATAATTTAACATAATTCAGTACAATAATTTAACAAACCATACTTCCAGCTCTATTAGTGAATTTAACAACAAATAAATACAATACGAATGCAGATAAACTACCTCCCATTATATGTTAAATAGAAGACACACGTATAGCACCTCTTGAGCGTAGGAGGAAGTAAGCAATAGAACCCGCCTCAGCGGATAATTTGCGAAGAGCATTTAGGCATTAATATGCAGCCGCAGGTGAATTTCTAAAACACTTAATCGTTTGCGCTGAGCGCTTTCTGCGATGCGTTTCGTTCTAAAGAGGCAAATGAGTAATTAATTACCAATTAATTGGCGCAGAATGATAGAGAACCTCAGACGGATGTTGAGGTATTGTTCCTACTGGAGTTTAACGACATATTGAAAAGGATCGATGATCATAGCGAAGGAAATAGGCAAGGAAGTCCTTGCAGAATACATTAGATAAGTGCTGCATAAAGAGAATTTCGTTGATTGTCTTTACAAACGACAACTTAGACAGGAATTATTATTTTTTTAATGAAACATCTTTCATTTAATATAAATTTAAAAGACTGGAATATTTCGATTTTATTTCTCACGGGCATAAAGAGTACTAATAATTCTACTATTTTTAATTGTGTTACATTAAATCTGTTACAATTGCGTTGTTTTTTTAATGAATTGTGCATTTATATACATATTTAATCGATGATATATTTGTTTCGATTTAAAACCTTTTTTTATTCACCCATATATTATTGCAAAAGTACTTAAATCGATATTAATTCGTCCTAATATTTTAAAACTCTTCGTAAAATTCGAATTTATTTGCGAAAATCGTTATAAGTATTATACAATAAAGTATTTTATTGTATTCAAATGTGTTTGTCCAAAAAAAATTAGAACTAGTTGAGATATTCAGAAAAATTCTTAAAAAATCATGACGATATTGAAAAATTCTTTAATAGAATAGAATAGAATAGATTAGAATATTTATTAGTCATCAAAATTTTACATGATATGTCGTAAAATTAATTGTATTATTTACAATTAAAATATAAGTAAAATTTAAAATGGGTATATTTATTTTACAACACCATTGCAACGTAAGTTGCCTATATATAGAAAAAAATAAAACATTGTAAACCAGTATGACCATAATAATATCCTATTTTGTACATTATGTTTTAAAACTTTATTTGAAAATACTCATCCTGTGAATATAGCGAGTGTTTCAGTAGTATGTTTTTCACGCGACTTGTGAAGTTTTTCTTTGGCAATTGTTTCAGTTGCTCGGGTATTTTATTGAAAATTTGGTATTTATCATAATGGTATTTGAATCTAGGCGCCATCTGTACTTAAATTAGTCAATCATGTATTTACGATTTCTAACGATCCTTAACCACGTATTCGAAAGTAATATAATTTTCGTAAAATTAAAGCCTAACAGTATAAAATTTAATTTTTTTTAATTTACGCCTTACACATAACCATATGCAAAAAGGCGTTCGCGCTCCTTTATTCATATTGAAAAACTCGAGGTGATCTAATTGAAACTTTCAAAGTAATCAAGGATTATTCCAATTAGGAAAATTATCTGTTTAAAGAGGTCAATACTTCCTTTCTGCGAGGACACACCCTGAAACAAAAGTCCAATTACTCTAGATCTAATATCAGAAAGTACTTTCTAGCAAAAAATAATAGAATGTAACTGGAACTCCCTGACACAAGAAGCAATTAACAAAAATAAAAATAAAAACAGTTACAATACTTTACTCATATTATACACATATTTAATTGTATATACAAATTGTGTGAAGATTAACACCGGCTGTATATTTAAATGATAATTTCAATAGTATTTTGTAATTTCTGAATTAAGAACAATTTTGATAAACATTGTACTGTGATGTAAATTTGACACTCAGCTGCTCCAAATATTTCGATTTAGGTCTTAAGGGACTTTGGCAAAATTTTTCTAAAGGTATAGGTCCTTTTCTGGCAGTGTCTCAAACTAGAACAAATTTTTGATAAAAAGAAGTTCAATTTTCCGATTTTTTTTTCAAGTGAAACTTCTATAGGCGCGATAGGGCAAATTGGCCTGAACGTCACGAAAAGTGAAACGCACGCTACGCGCATGCGCCGCGTGTACTGTGTGTATACGTGGCATAAGGCAACCAATAGACGCCTGCGTATTTTATTATATATTACACAAACACAGCTTAATCTTTTAGCTAACAATTTCCATGGTGTGAAAAGTGAAATGGAGAAAAAGTCAAGTACAGACAGAGTCCGAGTCTTTAGAGAACGGAAGAAAGCGAATAAATCGCCAAGAAAAGTGCCAACAAGTACCTTGGAAAGAAGTAGAGTGTATCGAGCCAGGCAAAGGGCGTTAAAGAAACACGGTGGACAACATAACCTTCCAACGACCTCACCTACACTGGATGAATCGATAATAGAAATGCACCCACTAGTGTATCATACACTAAATTTAAACCAAACTCCTCTTTATAGACTGTACGACATTACAGTTAATAATGCTTTCTTTGATGATCAGAGTGTCAATCAAAATCAATCGAAATCAAATCGTTAACAAATGGAAAAAAAGCAATGCATAAAATCAACTTTTCCTAGTAGCTAAGAAGTTTTACTTCTACCGCGCGAGAGTCTCACGCATGTTTTTTTTAAAAAGTAAGTGTCAGAAGTTTCTGCAAAAAATTTCTTGACTCAGAATATATCATATTCCTTACAGAAACCATCGGGTCAAAACAATTTTTGAACAACGTCTACATCAAATCAATTTTTATTACGATTCTCAATAGGATGAAGCAACAATATCGGGATGATGTCAATTGTCTGGTAAACAAACAGTATAATAATTATATTTGCCGTTCATCAATCAATTAGTATACAGTTAACAGTGTCCTGAATGCTTCGGAATATTTGCATTGAATCTTGACTTAATATGTCCGGAGAATGCACATTTTCCCATTGGAATGGAATTGCAGAGTATATCCTCCACTTACAGTGGTGGCGAAACATTTTGCTACATTTTCTAATAATGGAAATAGAATTATTGATGCGCTGGACAGTTTATAATGGGAAAAAATTACGAATTACAGAATTTTGTTTCGAAATCAATTAAGAAGGAATTGTAATTTTTTGTGAACTTGAATGTCTAATCAACGAATCAACATTAACTATTTATTAATGAGGTTTTTGTTCGATATCACATCGAAATGGTTCCTATCAAATTTACAGTTCGTCTTTTTTAAAAATACACATTTCGTTTATAGAATTCAAGCATACGAAGATAACAAATTTTATAACATAGCAATAACTATATATATTTTTTAAATTAAAGCTTCTGAAAAGGTATTTCAAGTTCTAATTATATTCTCTTCTGTATTTTATAAATTCTCAATTCTTTCCAAGGTATTTTTTAAAATGTTTGTTTCAAAATATTTGAAAAAATAAAGAAAGTTTATTTGCATTTCAATATTTTAAAAAGTCTAAAAAAATTGAGTATATTTGCTGAGGTGTTCTTTTTTTATGTTTCTGCAAATGGACTAAATTGAATAAAGTTTAATATCGCAAATAGCTCGTCCAACTAGAGGAGAAACAATTAAACAAATATTTGTTAATTTTTACATAAAAATTGCACTTGAAACAATAAATAAGCGTGGCGAAATGATTGCCTTAAATTTGCTCGAGTGTCAACAAAATTTCGGAATGTGCCGCCAGTGGCACGCGTGCCATATCTCGTCATGTGTGATCAAATACATGTATAATATTTGCTGATATTGACATTATGCAATTTCAGTATTGCCAACGCTAATAATACTATTATACATATTACCATCATGATAGCAATGGAGTTATTTTGCAAGCTTACATATGTCCAAATGTTTGTTAAACTAAGATTTAACATTGTCAAATTTAATTTAATAATTACAGCGCACAAAAATGGATGTATTAATAAATAATAATGTGGTAAAAACTAGTAAGTTCCTTAAGTAAAGTGAAAGTGGATCAATTTACTTAATTAAGTTTAGAATTTGAAAGACTATTTTGTAAACGTATAAAAATTCTATAAGACATTTGTTTGTAAAAATCTAATTTGTAGTATGTTCTTCGTGTGGCTACTTAACATAATTTTCTTCACAATCAATATTAATTCTATTTCTCCCATTAATTTTGTTTTATTTTATTTACATTACAATTAATTTGTTGTCTTTTTATTCATAAATATCCTCATATTATTTTTAATTATTATCGAAACTTCACTCTATTCTACTCTAAAAAAAAATCGTATTATAGAAACAAAAAATACTTAATGATAAATGAAAATTGACTAATTCAAATTCCATATATATTTTTTTCCATATAATTCAATATATATGCAAATAGTCAATCAAGAATTTACGATTTTTAACTATTCAAGAATTTGATGATGTAAAAAATGTAAAAAATAACATTTTCGATCTTAACTTCGAACATGTTTTGAACATTCAGTCAAATTTTCAAAATCATTTCATCAAAAAATTTGATCCAAATGTTTCAAACATTCAAACTTAGATATTGACGTCATTCGGCAATTTTCTCAAATAGTGCGTTCGTTTTTGGCATATCAAAAAATAACAGCAATTTTGACACAAAGAAGTTTTCTTAATTTTTGAGTTTTTTTTCAAAAAGTAACTAACATAGCTAATATCTTCAGAATCTACCATTACCTAATTTGAATCTTTTTAATTGTGTGTAAAGTTTAAATATTATAATCTTATGACTTTCTGTAAGAAAATTTCTTGACTAAAAATATATTATAATTTTTAATAAAGACGTAAAAATTTATATTAGGCTTATTTTTTTATAAAAATCCAGAAATATTTGCAAGTTTCAAAATCTTTTGTCACTCTTAAGCGAATTTCTTGTAAAATCATATCCTTCTTTAATTTTTCTATATTCTTTTAAGTTCAAACATACAATTTACTTCCCTTTCTTGTTTCTTATTCATAAACATATTTTTATTACTTTGTAATAATTACCCTGTATCCTCTAAAAATTTTGTACGAAATATAGTTACTCAATTTACCTTTGACGTCACTTTAAGCACAATAAAGCCCTGTATGATTTCCTGCACACTAAAAAGTACCTCTTCTTGTTCCGCTTAACCCTATATACAGTCCAGCACGTTGTTGCATCCCTTCTGCTTTACTGGAGCATATTCTCTTTGTCGATTCGTTCGACCATGAAATTACTCTTTTACTATACTCCGGCTATATTTATGTGTGCCGAAGAACCTTCATTGTTATTGCGTGCGTGTTTGTTTCTTTTCCACCAATTTACACACTTTGATGTTGACACGGGAAGCTGCAGTTGAACTGAAATGAAATTTAACACTCTTTCTACAAATACAGATTCGGTAGTGGATTATGCAGATGGTTCTGTTTTTTTTTCTCCGAAAAACTTCATTAGGTTGACATTGTTTTAAGGTTGCATCAGCATGAGTCATTTTTTTGGAAAAAATTCTTCGTTACAATAATGTCCTTCTTCTACGTTACCACATATTAATTTACATATTTTTTTGTACTCTTTGATGTGTTTTGATAAGATAAACCAGTATGTAGTTTATGACAGATGGGGGCGCTGTTGCTTACGCAATAGCTTCCAAAAGGGCGGAATATTTGCTGAGGGTAAACAAACCCAAGCAAGTTAGATCATACAGAACATGCACCGAAGCATTTACCGGGAAAATCTCATGCAGAAAATAACATGCAGAATGGTCGAGGAATATACTCGAATGACCTTTCTATTGAAGACACTTCTTGACCGGTGCATAGCTCGATGGTACGAGTAAAGTTAATTTGAGCGGTAGTCATTTTATAAAGATATTTTGCGAAGTTATTTGATTCAAATTCCAAATTAAAAAAAAAACATATTCAGTACTAAATGCGAACTTTTTTTGAATTGACTGTAGAATCAAATTGTATGTTTTTTTTTAAAATATAATATTCACAGTCCATAATAAATGATTTAAATGATTCATGGATGAAAATTAAATGCTGTTTTAATTTAAAGTCACTTTACCTCATTAATTAATAACGTAATTTTAAAATTAATTCGCTGTTTTAAAGAAAGTTTCGCTGCGCCAGTTTACATTATGGTAATGTAATAAAATGTTTTTTATGTAACTTTAAGGTCAAGCTGTAAAAGGACGGACAGAGCGTGAAAAAATAAATAAAGCTGTAATTATTAATGTTCATTTAAGATTTATAGACCTTAATTATAGATATGTAGTTAATGAATTTTTAGCAAATAAGTTTTATAGTTAAAGAGTCCGCAATCCTAAAGATTGGTTGGAAACAGCACGCCATGCCGATCTATCCTGAGCTAATCGCTTCATCTCCCTATAGCTATTCATCTCAACGTCTTCAACTATCTGACTCACATACTCCAATTTAGGCCTGCCTACCCCTCTCTTTCCCTCCATTCTACCTTCTATGATCAATTGCATAATCCCCCCATGCCTAAGGATATGCCCTACTAATCTGTCTCTCCTACGCTGTAACACTCTCCAAATACTTCTCTTCTCCCCTACTAACTCTAGTACATCTTCATTTGTTACTTTATCTTCCCAACCAAACCTCATCCTCCTCCTATAACACCACATTTCGAATGCTTGTAATCTACGCTTCTCTTCCTTTCCTATAGTCCACGCCTCACACCCGTACAGTGCTACACTCCAAACATATACCTTCAGTAATCTTTTTCTAATACCCAAGTCAATATTTGATCTTAAAATCTGTTCTTTTTCTACGAATGCCTTCCTACCCTGTGCTATCCTACACTTTATATCTACCTTGCTTCGATTATCTTTTGTGATTCTACTGCCTAAATAACAAAAATCTGACACTTCTTCGATTCTATTATCTCCTATTGTGATCCTCATTTTTCTACTGCATTCCTTTTTGTCACACCTCATCACTTTAGTTTTACCTATATTTATTTTCATGTTAAAATCCCTAGTCAATACTGCCTGCATACTATTCAATACCCTTTCTAAATTCTTTTCGCTTTCTTCCAATATAGCTATATCGTCGGCGAATCTCAACATATATATTTTCTCTCCCTGTACATTCACACCTACACTATACTCTTCTTTTACTTTGTTTATTGCATCTTCTATATATAGATTAAATAATAACGGTGAAAGTGTACATCCCTGCCGAACTCCCTTCCCTATTTTTGCTACCTCTTCTTCCCCCTCAATTCTAACTAAGGCAGTTTGGTGTTTATATAAATTAAAAATTATTCTCCTATCCTTATAATCTATACCCGTTTCTTTTAAAATTCTAAACATTATGTCCCAATCTACATTATCAAATGCCTTTTCTAAATCTACAAAAGCTATGCAAGTTACCTTTCCTACCCTCATTCTTTTTTCTACTACTGTTCTTAGTGCTAAAATCGCCTCCCTCGTCCCTCTGTTTTTCCTAAAACCAAACTGATCTTCTCCTAGCCTTTCCTCTACTTTATTTTCTAATCTCCTATAAATAATCTTTAACAATATCTTCGATGCATGTGATAGTAGACTAATGGTCCTATAGTTCTCACACAAATTAGCTCCTATTTTCTTCGGCATTGTTACTATTCTACTACGCTGAAAATCCTGTGGTACTTCTCCCTTCTCATATATTTTACAAACTAACCTGTATAATCGCTCCTGCATTTTTTCCCCTGCGTGTTTTATTAATTCGGCTGGTATCATATCAATCCCCGCTGCTTTGTTATTCCGTAAATCATTTAATGCTCTATGAAACTCTGACCTAAGTATGCTAGGACCTAAGTCATCCTCATCTATCTGTTCCACACTTTCTAGCTCCTCCATGTCCTGCCTACGTTTATATAAATCTTCAAGATACTCCTTCCATCTTCTAGCTTTTTCCTTATTTTCTGTGAGTTCCTTACCCTGCTTATCACATATAATGTTACCCTTTGGTTTTACTTTAGAAAAATGTGACTTAATTTTCCTGTAGCCCAAATCTACTTTACCTCTTCTCATATCCTCCTCAATATCCTCACAATTTCCTTTTATCCACTCTTCTTTATAAGTTTTATAAGGCAACAAAAAATGTTACAATAATCACATTGATCTTGAAGAATTAGATTTAGAATATATATAATTTTTATACAGTTTCAATAATATATTTATTGAAGTTCTGGAAATACAGTTGAAAATAAGAAACATTATTTTTATTTTTAATTACAAAAAATTTTGTTTTGTAATTCAATTGTAATTCTGCAAATGATTTTGATGGGAAATGAATATTTCAAAGATACAGATTTTCAAAAGTGAGAAACAAATAATTTAAAAAATGCGAACTCAAAGCTTGAATAATAAATTTGCACTTGTCGAAATATAATCAGAGCTGACTTCTATCTGCACAGTGTCATTGAAGATTTAACAATACTTGTTCAAAAATGAAGATATTTAACACAGTACATATTATTATAAAGACAAACAAACTGAAATCTCCATAAATTTAAATTGTGAAATAATATTCCAAACAACAATAGCTAAAGTTTAATATTTACAGTAATGTAGAACAACAATATGAACAACACTTAACTTATCCACGTGCGTAACAGATGTGTCATGGTGTCTGCCGAAGAAGCGGAAGTGACGTCACGCTATTTCCTACATCAACGCTGCTATAAAGGCATATTGTAAAACTCGAATAATTTTTATAAGCATAGCAGACAATAGTTCCTGTGCAGTAAAAATTCAAATTTAGATCGCTATCGAATTATAATACGATTATTTCTATCTGTACATTTTGCATAATAATTTATTAAATAAAACAAAATGTATAAAATTGAAGTGATTCAAACAAAGAACTTTTGGAAAAATCTCAGATATGTACTTTTACAAATTCAAATACAGCTCATTTTTTTTAAATTGGCGGAGAATTTTGGTAGTCGTCTGCGCATCGGGTTGTGCGTATCGGGGTTATACCGTACCAGTGGTGCCAGACAACAAAAAATACTCTAGATCCAAGAATTTAAATTTGTCACTATTTTATAGCTATCGTACAAATTAATTATGGCATAAATATGATTCTATTTATCAACATTTCTTATAATCTAGTATAACTTTTCTGCATTTTGTATTAATTTCATTCTAATTGCATAAAATGGTTATAACTGTGCGTGGTGATTTGTCAACATTGCATTTCCTAGGACGCATTAGACACACCTACTTATTCTTTGGAGAAGACAGAAGCGTAGCGTGTTTTGGTAGAATTATATTTATTGAAATAGATAGATACTTTTACAGAAGATCTCATTATCAATATTAATGGAGATATGATGGTTATGATGATGATTTATAATATACAAAATTAAAATATTTGTGTATATAGTTTTAATTTTACTTTGTTGTACATGCAGCTGATTTAAGAGAATGGAGTGCATGTGTAATGTTTAAAATGCCTTGGTCATGGTAAAAAATTGCAGAACAATATTGTATTTTTAATAAATTGGTAATTATGTCCATGTACTAAAATGCGTTATTTTTCAATAAGAAGGTAAATAAATGGTGAACAAATTATTCCTTATAATCAACGTATTATGGTTGTAAAAATTAATAAATATTTGTTTCCATATTTCAAGAAAATTAATCAATTATATATATACAATTTTGTATAAAAAATTATGAAGTAACAAACAAATATCTATACAGAAAATGCGATTTTTAGAAAATAGTTTCCCCAAAATTAGGTAAAAATAATTTAACTTTAACTGTTGTCGTATTCCATATGTTGATAATTGTAAAAAAAATCATTTTTTTTACACCAGGTGATCGCAGTATTGTAATCTTGCATTTTCTTCATGTTTAAATCTAGGGCAGAATGTTTTGGCCAAAAAAATGATGATTTTGACGATAGTTTGACATTTAATTCATTACGTGGAATTCTAGCGAAATCAAAGGAACAGAATAATGGATTCACCCGAAAATTTAGTGATGTTTAATGAAGGTTTTTTTTCTTATAATATTATAAATTTTCTCTATCATTGATTTTCGTAATAAATGATGAATCTTAATCAAAATTTGTTGGCATAAATATTTTTTGAAACCTAATAACGTCTATAAAATTCAGATAATTAAAAAATGCTTCTAGAAGCACTCGTGCTATAAAAAGGACATAATTAATTAGCTAACAAAATCAGTGTTCAAGTGCCCTACAGGCATCAGCAATCAGATTCCAGTGTCTTCGGACGAGAGAGCATTCATACTGTATAATCTAGCGTAGCGTCTGTTAACCCTAAAATTAGCCCGGCAGGACCAACTTAAAGATTAGGGCCTTTAAAGCGGACGTAATTACATCAGTGCGATATAAATAGACAGGCGTACTTCGGGACGCAACGCGCAAATTGTAATACAATATTAACTTTTCAATGGGGAGGCGTTCGAAGTGTACTTCCGAGAAATATCATTTTACACCAGCATGAGAGGCTATTTCTGAAACGTTCTAAGGATAGACGGGAATATTGTCCACACACACCGCGATTTTGTGGTAGATGTGGTAGAAAAAATTGATTGGATCGCGCAAGAAATTCAACATATACAATCTTTGCACTTTAGGAGATTTTATAAAGCTTTTCATAATCTCATATTTTAATTTTAACTTATACCGCAACTTATTTTTTCTTTCCACACTGCATCAACTTCTCTTTCCTGCATGTCGTTTAATCTTACTCCTTTTCTACAAAAGTAGCTACAGTATGAGCGAACATAAACATATATCTTTTTTCCCCCGGCATTTTTACGCCTGTACTCTTTATATAAGGAGTAACATAACTTTTATCCTTTTACTATCCAGTTTGGTTATACAACCCTTGTATCACCTAATATCTTCAAGATGATTTCCCAATTATCGAATTACGCGGCGATTCCCAGTCGCGACCACGTAACATTGCACTTTTCACCATTCTCGTCTTCAGAATAGCACGCTGCTTTTATTCAAGCCTGCAGAATCATTCTGCATACATTCACTTCCAAGCACCTCACATCTAAATGGGGCTGTTTCATTCCATCGTACAACAATCTATGTCCTCCCGAATAGATTTTATTAATCTTCCGAATTTGCAATTGAACGAAATCCATCATGTGCTTCTTCATAGTAGACTAACATTCTTCTTGTCCATGTAATTATGAAAATGATTTATTTTAACCAGTATAGTCAAAGTAGAGTTAAAATAAATGTACAATATTTTTATTGTGTTTTGAAGGTATAGTCAATGTAAGAGAATTTAAACTTAGGTCATGTGAGAAATTTCAAAAAGTATATATAAACTAAGTCCGGACTAATTCATCGTGCAATCTTCGTGGACGATAACGGTTTAGTACCCTGAGGTGTTGGAGAACGATGGCGGTACATTAGAAGGAGTGGTGAAGATTCTGGAGCCTCGGTGGAGAGGTTAGATCGTAACACAACTCGGCTAACTCGCAAATAAGTGATAAAGTTTTATATTTGCGTTCAACTTTTGAATTCGTTTATCTGTCCCTCTTCGTGGTGTTCATGGTGGTGTCGACATTATCTTTCATATATTACATTTTTGTGTAGAAACTGGACGAAGGAAACAAATGAAGAGTGTATACAATTTGTTTGGGGAACTAAAAATCTTGCAAAACTAATAGTGGAATGGTAATCTTCAGAAAATTGAATTGCATGATTAAACTAAAAATTTTGGGAATCTAAAACTCCTGCTAAAAATGGTAATTTTGAGAAAAGTGATAAAATAGAAATCTCGAAAATGCTGTTAAACTAATAGCAGGACTTCAAAGGGTGCAAGATGAAGAAGTGTTGGTGCACCGATTTCGAAATCTGCTTGTTATTGCAGGACCTGCATTATTGATTCCAATTTCAACCCTTTGCAAGATGTCGTATAGTCACGTGGTGAAAATATATTCTCATCGATGCACTTTGTTGTAATGGGGCAGGTAAAGGACGTCGTTTTGTTGGAAGGGGGAGGAATCACAATGACAAGTTCAGGTGATTCAGGTAATCCTCCCAAACGATTGCATGACGATGACTACATACGAATCTAGTGGAGGAATATATATAGAAGATCGTGTGAGACAGTGGTGGCGTTAAAATTGGGTCAAAAAAATGTTCCGGCAATAGTGAAAAAAGTTTATCACAAAGTTTTCGGCTAAGTAATTTAATACAATTTCAAAATTGGTCATAATATGTTGACTTAATTCAAGGGTGGTTAAAAAAATATATAAAATTATTCCTCAATGCCTTACTTGTTCTTCAGCGAATAACTAACACATCGAAAATCTCGACAAAGAAGATAAACAGCAAGAATTATATCAAATTTCAACATTTCAACGACATCTCATCATTAGATTTCTAACATTGTAGCAGATCAGAGAAAAGTAATTAAGTTGCTTATTCCTCCAACTCCATCCCTGGTCCAGGTGAACTTCCAGCAATGCATTACTTGCAGTTGCAGTTCAAGAGAATATTATCGCGACGTAGCGAGTGCTGGAGATGAACCAACAGATGCTTGTAATGAGAGTAGTTTGGTTAGAATGGGATTCGTGCTTGGATATTGGATTAACTTGGGTTCATTTATCTTAGGTGGGAATGAAGCGTTTGAACAGAAGAAGCAAGAACGAGTAGCGTTGGTCTGTTAGTTGAGCAGGTGAATTGTTAGGTGGAGTTGATGAGTAAGTTGAGTAAGTAGAAGCGAATTGAAGAGGGTGAGAGATTTGACAGTAATTGATGCAAATTTCAAATTATTATATATTTTTCTTTATGGTTAAGAACTAGATTAAATCGAAATTAAAAGGATTTAGTTTTTATAAAAAGGATTTGTCAGATCGTTTTTCATAACTTTCAAAAATATTATTCCTTAAGTATAAATTCAGCTTTCGTAGCTCCATGATTATAGAAAAACTATATATAAAATAAATTCCGTATTGCTCAATTTAAAATAAAATATACAGAGCGCGTTCACGGACAGTTCTGAGGAAGAAAAAAAATTCTGTCAAGAATTCAATTTCCATATGAACAAAAGTCTCTGCGCGCAATTCTTATGCGATTTGATAAGACAGTTTATTACGAAGTTTTTGCTGTTCCGTGATATCTTCTAGCCCCAGTGTTCATCTTCTGCGTCCCAGTTAACCCGCTTCAAGAATCCCGCAGCCGTCGCAAGAACAAATTTTCTTTCGAAAAACCACAACTTATTACAACTAGTCTGGACTTAGTTTATTTGCAGTCGAATGTATTTTATACTGTATTTTTCTCTTATTCGATTAAAAAAAAAACCCCCATGTATCTAGAAACATGTGCATAAGTTGAAGTGAAGAAGTGTTAAAATTTATTAGTGTTTATTAAAATATTTCAATTTCGGCATTACTAAAGGAAGAATTCTATAATTAATTTTTTTTTGGCCGATTTTTGCAGTGAAATTTGCAAATGAAACGGGCTTTGCTGGTAGGGTCTATTCTGCTGGCTGTTTGCCGCATATAAAAATGATACATCCCGACAAGAGCAATATTCTTCTCGCTTATATTAATGAAAATACTATGAAAGTTTTATATCATCGCGGTCGGTGGTGCGCACGTTTTATAGAAAATCCTCGCGAATATTACGTGAAAACATTATTAATAGCGAATATTATGTATGGTTTTATAAAATAGCGAATATAAAGTTACATATATTTAATGGTGGTATGGACTATAAACAAATCGAAATTAAAAATATTTTTAAATAGGTTATAGAATTTGCTGTTGTGTTGTGTTGTGTTATTCTATATTAGGGAAGAGAAATGAAAAATACAATGTTTTATATCACAGTTGAAATTTATTCGACTATAGTTTCGCATTATCAAATGAAAAACGATTTACAGAAAACTTTTTTTTTTAAGGGATGGGCGCTGAAGGCTCTCCCATCCTTAAGGCTACTACGTTCCTGTATATTAATCCAGCATACAATTAATTCTTAAGCTGTTACCATTCAGGGTACACCTGAGTGGCGCGACATTTAAGGACGACGACTTCTTTTTTGTATTTGACATACACAGTAAGCATATCCATGGTTCAGAAGGGATTTTTCCTCAAGAAAATATACCGACCGGTCAATTTCTAGTGATTCAAGCAAATTTAAATTACGACTCTTTGTACAAACATGTAAATTGTTAAATTATCTATACCACTAAAATTATGGTGAGATTCTAAAATATGGTGAGCAAAGTTCGAATTCGTTTTATTTATTTATAGCTATTAACATGTTCATTAAATCTAATTTTAAAGCCTATTTGACCAATATTACGTTGCCATCTGGGAAATTAATCTTATATACTCCACTACGGTTAAATTTATCTGTCTTATCTTCATGGTTAAATAATAGATTGGAAGATGTTCGTTCTGATAGACATAAATTGTGGTTAGATAAAGTATTAGCAATTTTGTGTGAGAAAATGTAAAGGAAACATATTTTGAAGTGTTAGTAGAAGAAGATGTATGATAAATAGAGTTAAAAATCATTTACTTACGCTTCCTATGGACAAGATTAGAAATGGACAAGATATTTTTTGAAAACCTCAAGAAAATCTCAAGACTATTCGAAATCTCTAGGTTAAAATGTGCAATACGTAGAGGAATGGAGAAGGCTCTATGAATCAAGGATTTGCAAGCTGCAAGTTTACGTTTCAAAGGATGTGAAGAGCTGGTTGGGATGAGAAAGTCGGTTTTCCATAAATGTTGAAATTTAATTGGTAATTCTGCCCATTTATGATTAAATCAAGAAAGGTTATAGTGATCGATTTCAGTTTCTAAAGTGAATTTAATATTACCATGTTGCTGGTTTAAAAATGATAAAAAGGAATCTAGTTGTGCCATTAAAACAAGCTAAAATGTCATCCACATGGCGATATGAAAATGTTATATGTTTTTTGCATAATGATGAATTTATTACTTTTGTTTCAAGAGTATGCATGAAAATGTCTGCACGTAGGGGACTCAAGGGAGAACGCATTTGGAATTAATTATAAGTATAATATAATTAATTAGACCTAATCTCCTCCCCATTATTAGATGTTATCTGCAAGCAGATTGTATAATATATAAATAAGTTTTCTGCAATTCTTCGTAATGCTTAACAAGCGAAACTATAGTCGAATAAATCCTCGTATTTAATTGTGACATAAAACATTGTATGTATTTTCATTTCGCTTCCCAAAAATATTTTTTATTCGCAAAAGAATGCGAGCTTGAACTAATTCGCATATTCAGAAAAATATTCGTTGAAACGTTAGAAGGAATCAGATTCCGATGTGCAATTATTAAAGAAGATAATATTGTTTTTTGCTGTTGAAATCTAATGGGAAAGGGATGTAGTGCATCAATTGTCATAATAAAAATTTAACATTTGCGCTCTGACAAAACATTCGAAACGTTAACGCTTCAGCACCGAAGGGCAGCCAACCCACTCGACCGTAATCGTTAACAATCTACTCTATTCTAGTAGCTATATATGGATATCGTATCAAAGCGACATATTGTATGTGTGTGCGAATTTGCTCTCGGACAGGAATTTGCGGACAGGACAGGACAGGATCATATAGCGTGGAGCGAGCGCGATCTACAGGGAGATTAGGGAAGCTCAGTGACGGTTCCATATATACGTGACGTGGATGGATTACACGGAAAATGTTTCAGGTGTTGTCGCGTATTCGCCCGATCCCGATCCGTTACCGGTTACCGCTTACTACGCGATAACACCAGAAAGTGGGCCACGTTATCTAAATCATCTAGATTTAAATCTCGTCTGGACATGTGCGATGTAGTGGAAAATGAGATATTGTTGAGGAATGAAGAGATGACAGGTCTGAACGTGAAGATACACGCGGCGTGAGAGATCAACGAAATGAATCTGATACAGCTGAGCGAGCCATCGACAAATAGAAATGCACCCACTAGTGCATCATACACAAAATTTACATTCTTTCGACCTGCTCAATTCGACGTTTATGAAAATTTGTTGAACAATCTGGATGTTGAAAAATATTTTTGCCAACTTAAATAATAAAAATGGGCTGTACAACATCTGTTGAGAAAAAAAAAAATCTCAGAACGTTACGTTTTTCTTTAAATTAAATAAATACATACAATATAATATATGACTACGATTGAAGATTCAAATTTGAGACTAAGACAAAGTAATCTAAATCATCTAGATTTAAATCTCGTCTGGACATGTGCGATGTAGTGGAAAATGGGATATTGTTGAGGAATGAAGCGATTAGTTAAAATTATTGAAGTGAAACTTCTATAGGCGTGGTAGGGCAAAATGGCCTGAACATTACGAAAAGTGAAACACGATACGCGCATGCGCCGCCTGTACTGTGTGTATACGTAGCATAAGGCAACCAGTAGCCTCTTGCGTATTTTATTATATATTACACAAACACAGCTTAATCTTTTAACTAACAATTTCCATTGTGTGAAAAGTGAAATCGAGAAAAAAACAAGTACAGACAGAGTGCGAGCCTTTAGAGAACGGAAGAAAGTGAATAAACCGCCAAGAAAAGTGCCAACAAGTACCTTGGAAAGAAGTAGAGAGTATCGAGCCAGGCAAAGGGCGTTAAAGAAACACGGTGGACAACATAACCTTCCAACGACCTCAAATACACTGGATGAATCGATACCGTCGTTAAGTGAGGACACAGTGAGTGGTATAGAGAATTTGAATGCCACTAATTCAGGCGTGCCGTCTGCACGTGAAGATACACGCGGCGTGAGAGATCAACGAAATGAATCTGATACAGCTGAGCCATCGACAAATAGAAATGCACCCACCAGTGCATCATACACAAAATTTACATTCTTTCAACATGCTCAATTCGACGTTTATGCAAATTTGTTGAACAATCTGGATGTTGAAAAATATTTTTGCCAACTTAAATAATAAAAATGGGCTGTACAACATCTGTTGAGAAAAAAAAAATTCTCAGGACATTACATTTTTCTTTAAATTAAATAAATATATACAATAAAAAATATAAGTATAATTGAAGATACAAAAACTCAATTTTTGATGAAAATAATATATTTTTTTACCACCGTTGGAGGTTAATAAAGGTGCTTTTCTCGTCGTGTAGTATTTTTGAATAGTTTTATAGAATATGTGCGAATTGGTTGCTAATACAAAATTAACTATTTAATTGTTTCTTGTCCGTAATAAAAATTAATTTGGAGATCACGGGAGTTCGGACCGTTTAAATTACAAAACTTGGTTAATTTTTAGCAACGTTTCGATTATTTATTATAATCTTCATCTGGATTATATTTCCAGAATGGCAATTATTGATTGTCTATCAAATTGTTTGATGTCTACAAAGTTTAAAAAAAATTTTCACACGTATTATCTAGGTAATATGTCTCAATTGAAATGTTACTTTGTTTTGGTTTATTTTTGATTAAATTTGTTTTGGATAATGTTCAGGTTGAAAAATAAGTTGTTTGTTGATTTATCTTTCCTTTTATAGCCTGATGAAGATTATAATAAATAATCGAAATGTTGCTAAAAATTATACAAATTTTGTAATTTAAACCGTCCGAATTTATGTGAAATCCAAATTAATTAACTATTTAATTTCTATTGATATGATCGCGTCAACATATATTATTGTCTTCAGTGTATATTATTCAGTCCGAAATGTTTCGATGGTATTTTTATTAAAAGTAGAGAGAAAGAGTGCTGATGTAAATATATTTCAGTTAAAAAAAAAACACTCAAGTTGAACATTTGTAATATTAGAAATTGAAAAGAATGACGTTAATTTATAAATTTTGGATATCATAATATGAAAATGTAAATTTAGTATATTTAACTATCCTACTAAAGGTTAGCAAGTAAAGATTATAAGTTAGAAGATGCGAAATACTTATTTTACCAGCTTAAAATTGTGCGGGTTTAATTTAATAACAAAGATGACAAAAAATCTAAAAATAAATAACTAAAATCATTCTTCAATGTATTTTTTTTTTAACATTTAGCAACATGCGAAATGATTTTCAAAATCGGGTATATTTGCACACTGACAACTAAATAAATCATTTAACATTTGTCGGGGGCAATACTTTATGAAAAATAGTTCCATTTTTGCAATATTGCGAAATTTTTATCACATGTCAATTTGCACTCCCTCAAAAAAAAACGTCAAACTGCGATTTACAAAACATGTCTATTCAATATTCGCATGTCAAGTCGACGGGATGTCATTTCGAATAAAAAATACATTTAATTTTGCGTACTGCATTTCCACGTAAAACATTTTCATTCATATGTTGAGTACTTTCAATAAAATAAAGAACTCTGCAATGAAAATCTACGTATATTTCTTCTACATGATTATAAATTTTTAATATAAAAAAAAATGTGATTTTATTTTATATCAATTAAAGAAATAATTGCTAAAACTATATATAAATGAGATACATTTGTTCTGTGAGTGAGATTATTTAAATTTCATTTGTAAATTACAATTACTTTTTCGATGATATGTTAAATAAGAATCAATTGTCAAATTTCTGATAATTTTTAAAATTAAGTAACTCTTCAATATTATACTTCATGCGACATTTGTATTCAAACTTTAGTGCATAAATACAGCCTACAAAAAAATTTACAACTTTCGACGAAGCTTATTGTGCTTTATTTTTCTGTGTGTGTATGGTTTTTATCGCTGTACAGTTTTCTGCTGTTTAACAAGTGTGCGAATGATAACATAAACCTTTTCATACTACCCGCCCTCTGTCACCCGCCGCCCTTATATTCCACTCTGGCGCCCTGCAAGTGCGTAAACGTACTCTCTAATCGCAAATACCAGCGGTCCTGCAAAATTAATGCGATCGCTAACTTTATCGAATGTAAAGGACCGAACAATTACCGTTTCCCCCCGGCAATAAAGTCAAAGCGAAACGTCCATTATTTATTACCGAATAGCTGCTTGGAATAATAACGTTTAATATTATTTTACAATTTTCTACATACGCTCAATTTTAAACTTTTAATGTGCATTTTAATTTGAGCGCATTTTGTAATTTGTTCTGAAATACGGTTGGAATAATTCCCCGCATAAATATTCATTTAAAAACCGAAATTCGCAATATTTTTAATCGAAACCATTTTTTTTTTAATTCGCTGCCAATTTGTTTGAAGATTGGTTTTGTACCCTCCCAAATGAAAAATTATTTTGTCTAATATATCGTTTTAAATCTAAAAAATGATTAAGGAATATTTCTGATTTTTCCTGTAATTTTGAATGTACTTAACTATGAAGTTTCTTATATACTACAAAAAATCGATTCTTTCATTGTAAAATACAACATTATATATACACAGCGACCTCATTATTCAACTTTGGTTATAACGGCACGTTTCTAACAAAAATTTAAAAAATTAAAATATTGTACCAAATAGCTGCGATAAACCCGAATCCATAAAACCGGTTGGTTCTAGAAAATCGGTAGAAATTTGTATAAAAGATTTTGATCCTGTAGGATCGACGATATTCCAGCCCGCTCTGGACTTGTGGTCTATATTTAGGAAAATCAACCTAAAGGCTGGACACGCTGTTATTCCGCCTTGGGTAATTAAAACTATAATTAGAACAAAACGGTAATTAAAATAATATTTATTACGTGGTGAATAAAAGTTTAATTAAAATTCGCGGGAAATGCAATCCCCGTGTATATATAATGTCCGTTGATTACTGAGTAAAATCAACCTACTATATGTTGATCGTTTTCAGTTACTGTTGTAATTTTTTATTTAATGTACGCTAAATTGTTCTTTAGTTAGTAAAATATAAAAAAAATGCATATTATGAATTAGTTTGCAAATATTTATTAGAAAAACATGTTTTTTAAGTTGAATAATATATGTGTGGTAATATAATTAAGCATATTTAAAAAAGTAAAAACTTATATGCTATAAGAAAATAAATATCTAAGAATGAAGAGGAAATTTAAAAAAAAATTGTGACTATATTAAGAGAAGCGTAACAGGATTAAGGGGGCAATTTGTCATGTTAATTTTCCATGGTATATCTTGATGAAGAAATTTTTTTTCCAAAAAGGTTTTAAGGACGTATTATTTTTAGCACACATTAAGAAAGGCTGAAATTAGATAATGACAGATTTTGATGATATTAGCTATGTTGGTAATATGTTTTTCGACAATCTCAAAATCGAACCTTTTTTCGTCCATTTGTTTTTCAATTTTGAGACTATTCAATAACTAAGTGTGAATATTTGAATGGCAAATTTAAATCACAGCAAATTTCTTGACGTAGAAATTACAAAACTCTTTTGAAGTTAAAATGACGCTTTTATATATTTTTTAATATAAGGTATATCAAATATTTGACCAATAATGATAAGAACTAGATATTTATGATCATTAATAGAACTAAACATAAAAGTTAGGTCTTAAAATACTTCCAAAAAAATTATGAACATGTCCCTTAAGAAGGCACGTTTAAAAGATCAAAAAAGAAGGAATAAAACTAAAAATGTAATAATAACTTTCCACGTTTCGAATGATAATTTAAAATTTGCACACTTCGAAGATCATTTTTCATGTAAAGGAATAATTGCCATGATGATTTGATCTTGATCAATCATTTAAAAGGACATCATAAATTTGCAAATATATTCCTTATAATCTACACTAAATTGAATGTGTATTTCTAAAACTCGTTAGGGAAAACGGCGGTTCTTCGGCAAAGTTTAGCTCGCCATTCTTAAGTTAAAAGCAACGAACTCGAGGCAGCGATGAGACCGCCGTTCTAGGGAGTACCTACTTCAACATTCGCAGTCTTCAGTCTGCAAACATTGTATGCAGAATTTCAGAGACAGTCGTTTCATTAATGCGGCGTCTGGCAAGGCCCTGAATGACAATTGCCGGTGCCTAGACACTCTGCACGTCCCAAACGTCTGAAAATGCTCTTCTACTTTACACACTGTCTATTCTTAGTTTCGATCTGGTAGTTAAGTTGTTTCGCATACGTGAAAAGTTGTCTTGTTCGAGGTAAAAGAACCGTGTAGTAGAGGAATGGAAGTTGTATATTGTAAAGAACATTTTTAAAAGGTAAAAATGTTCTCACGAAAAGTAGACCTTTGAAAAAATGGTTTACGAAATGATTTAATTATAAAATGCATTTATATAATTCACTCAAATTAAAAAAATTGATTAATAATATACGTAATTAGGTATGGTCAAGTCAGAGCTATAAATTTTTTTATAGTTACAAGAGGTAGATCAACGTAATTAACAGAAGACGAAAAATTAAATGGCATTCCCAAATTTTTGCGGTTATCTTATATTTGGGCCCTTTTATTGCTCTAATTTTTACTTTTTTCATTTGTTTGTTTAATTTTATACTATATTAAAGATTTGTATAAAATTTCTCCCGAAGTTCTTTCATGGATTAAAGGAGAGAACTTCGAGAGAATATATTCTTAAAAAAATGAACTTATAAAATTTATATTTCAATAATTTTTTTTTTAACCAAGATGACTTAATTTCTTGATTAGATCAGTTATTAGTTATTTAGATATTTCTTGTATTTCGCACGCTCATTCTGCCAATCTGTTAATTTCCGTTCTTTCATCCACGTTAAAATTACGTCCGCATCTTTAATTGCCCCAATTTTTTTTTCTTTTCGCACAATTTGAAGTCGTAATGTGGCTATTTTGGTTATTTTTTTTTTAAATTTCACGATAAAACGTCAAGAAAGTGTGTTCAACTTATAATCAAGTACCTCACATGGCTTTATCGCGAAAAGTAAAAAAATGTAATTTCCCAGTTAAAATCAGCTGCGCAGAAATTAAGTTTATGACTTAAAATATATGAACCCATTCCGAAGTAGTTTGCATGCTCCTCAATTTTATTAACGAAGTGAAAATAGGTGTTGAAGATGCGATATAGAATTCAATGTTGTGCTTGGCTCCTCTTCAGTGTTTGGGGTGGGTAATGTTCTATTCTTGGCGAGACGTGTGCTCGAGTAGATGCTAATAAGTTCCAAAATATATCAATTCACATTGTAGAAGTTTAGTTCAAGGTATTGTAGAGTCGGCTTGATTTGAATAATGCAGTTAATTATTGGCGGTCTCACGTTGGCGTACTGAATTTTAGAGATAACGAAAATATCTTTATCCAATCATTTCGAAGAGCTACACTCGTCTATCAAATCCACAGACTTGGCGCCATAAAAACGTCAACTTTTTTCATTACGTAAATCAATCTTTTATGACGAATGAAGTAAATTAACACACTTAAGCCGAGATCATTGAATGGATTATTATAGTTGAGTCCATCATTAACTACCAAATTTGACCATCGATATATAAAGCTGGCGCTATAGAGCAAATCGTCATGTCCTGATTCGCAGACAATGTATTGGATCTTCTGCTACAGCCGCTGTATTATCAACTTTTCTTCGGGGCGTGACGAAAACGGTTATTTTCACTCAGGCGGGGCAGCAAATGATGATGGTCGTTTTCCACACGGCCAGTCGCGAAGATGACATTTCTTGCTGAATGTGTGTTCTTTCTCGTCATGCCTTCGAAACTCCCGAGCTCAGATCGAGGATTGCGTAGGAGAAGAAGGAGGCCCGTTACTACGGAAGTCCATCTAGCGTAGTTCCGGTTATTATACGCCGATAAGTATGATGGTATATAATATAGCTGGATGATTCGCGAAAAATATTGTAGTAAAATAGATCAGTACAAAAGAGGAAAACAAAGAACATACGTTAAAGAGAAATTATTAAATGATTTTCAATTAAAACGCCATTATGTTAATTGGAAATATCTTGATAAGTAACTACTCAAAAATGTTCATTGATCAAGATGATTATATAAAAGCGCATGAGGTATATCTTCTACAACACTTCGATTTAAAATATAACATTTTCCATAAATGCATACACGCTATTATATTAGTTATGAGTGTCTCTTTGTCTATGAACGTCTGACGCACGTCCATGAGGACGTATGACTATCAGACATCCGAGTCCAATAAATTCGAACTAAAATAGCTGGCGGAAGTTCTCTATATGCGCGACCGAGCTCTTTATTTTGTCTTAAAGATGCTAGCCGTTTGCAAGATGCAAAAATAACTGCAGACGTTTACATGCATTATGGGTCTAGGTTCCCGAGAGTTTATATATCGCTGTAATAACATAAATGTATATTTATGTCAGTGAACTGAAGATATTATTAGAATGATGGAAGATAAAATGTTAGATACGAGTTGTGAGTTGCCGCAGTACGTTTGCTATAAGAATATTTTATTTCGTGCTCGTCTTAGTAACTTTTGTAATTTTATATAGGTAATTTGATGGTTTTAAAGGTTTCCAATTGAATTGGTCTCAATATTGTTACTCTGCAAAGTCAAATTGATGTATAGTTAGTTAATCGTTTGAAAGATATCGTAAGCAAACTGAAAAATGGTAAATAAGAATGGTACCCTCTTTAACACCGGTTTTTTGTAAAAAAATTTACGCTGACGTTAAGTAAGGACACAGTGAGTGGTATAGAGAATTTGAATGCCACTGATTCACGCACGTGAAGATACACGCGGTGTGAGAGATCCACGAAATGAATCTGATACAGCATCGACAAATAGAAATGCACCCACTAGTGCATCATACACAAAATTTAATCCAAACTCCTCTTTATAGACTGTACGACATTACAGTTAATAATGCTTTCTTTGATGATCAGAGTGTCAATCAAAATCAATCGAAATCAAATCGTTAACAAATGGAAAGAAAGCAATGCATAAAATCAACTTTTCCTAGGTGCTAACAAGTTTCATTTCTACCACGCGAGAGTCTCACGCTTTTTTTTCTTCTAATTTGCGTTTCTAACAGAACTGTTAAACGAACCTAAATGAGTTCGTTTATAGCGAATTTGAATTCTCTTATAACACTCGTTCTTTTGAAAACGAGTTGCTGGGCGCTTCATAATTTCATAATTCGTTCTTTAATATACTATTCAGATTGTGCAAGTAATATTGATGAATATTTCAGAAGATTTTTAAGTGGACTTCCCATGTTAAATTCTCCATCTGCAATTACTTTTGCTGTACATTTTGTTACAGATTGACACTTTTGTAGTTAGCGCAAGAAAACTGAACAAATGAGAAGGGTTGCCTACTCGGAAATTGTTTGGTAAAATTCGAATGTCAGTTTAAGATGTTTTCTAATAGTATTTGATCCGAGGATTTAGAATATGTAAGTGATTTGAAAAGGACATGATTACTTCAATAGAATTTACTTAAATTTCTGTAAGAACAATTTTTTAATAAAAAAAAGTTTCCACGGCATAAAATGATTCAATCATAAATAAACAAGTAAAATAATTGCAGAATTAAGAGTTTGGTAGAATTGGCATAAAGAAAACTGAATATGGAAAATATGTTCAGGGTAACACGTTTGAAAGTTCTTGGTCAATTTTTCACATTTTCAAACGGTATTTTAAAAATTATGTTTTAATAATAAGAAAAAATAACAATTCCCTTGATTGTCCAATAACAAAACTAGTATTTTTTATCTAGACTACATCATTTCCACATCATAAAATAGAATGGGGTATAAAGTAAACATGTCTCTCTTTACATGGATATACTTCCTGAATGCAGATCGTGGTGTGGACAATGTACACTGATATTGAGACAGTCCTGACCAAAGGAATCTGATGCCGTTATGGTAGTTAATCACATGTACCCCCCATGTCGTTATAATTAACAAACACTGATGATTATGTGCTTTTATCAGGTACAGGTGTTGAGAATATACACATGGATTTTCAGCGCTTAAATATACGCATTAGAAATTGTCTTGCAAACGTTTTATTTAGTTAAATATGAATTTACAATTTCCATTGATTTTAGGTCACATATTTGATGCATGCCAAGAAGTATAAAATTTTCATGTGTAACGCATAAATTACCAAGTCAAATTTGTTGATAAACAATCATGTAAATTTGTCATTCAGCCATTACAAATTAGGTATTAAGGGCTCAGCAAGTTTTTTTTGTAAGGCCAAGCAAAAAGTTTTGGCTAGATTAATTTTGAGATTTTTTTTAAAAGTAACTACGATAGCAAATTTCTCCAGAATTTGTCATTACATAACCTGAACTTTTTTTAATTTGTACCAAAAATATTACATCTTTACGACCACTCCTTTAAAAAAACCTTCACTCGAGAATTTGCTTATGGAAAATTAATATGGCAAATAATATTACCTTGGAAAGCGTGCTATTATCTTTAACATTAAATTGATGATTTTTTTTTTCTCTAAAAATTCTTCTTAATAGTTACATTATAAATCTTTGGATTTTAGAATCTCTATAAACATTTCGAACTTTATTATACAAAAATTAAGCGAATTTCAGAAGAACAAAAAAATTTAACAAAGCATAAAAAAGTTTTATCGTTGCTTGTGCACGAAAATTTTATTATACCATCCTTTATTGTATGTACAGCTCGTTGTAGGATTTAAAAAATCTACAATGATTTTTTTTTAATAAAATGATCGCTTCTACTTCAGTTTCGTAACTTTTTCTTTATTAAGAAACAACGTTGCGAAGATACAAACAATAAATTCGAGTATGGATGAATTTTCCTTGTTCACCATGAAAGTTAGGAAACTTCGTGGAAGCAAGCAACGTTTATGTTTCGAACAATAGAGTTTATAATTGCAGTCTAATCTGCTGTAATTAAAACTCTCCTTGGTAAGTATATAAACTATTCAGTTGTTAGATTTAACAAGAAAGAAACTTTATATTAAGATTCTGTAAAGAATAGACACTTTTTGCAAATTTCCAAAACTGTCATAACGATATCTAAAGATTATAAATATATAAAAAACACACATTTCCATTTCTCATATTTTCTCGTGTCCGTAATCTGATTTAAGCAATATTTGGCCGCAAAAATAGGAGATACAGGAATTTATATAATCCTGAATCTTCTATTTGTAGTTTTGAAGTGGGATCGCTGAAATAGGTCCGGTGCGATGTTCTGATCGGTCCCCAAGGGTTCACATTCACACAGCTGAGGCTTCGTCTAGTACCCTCCCAGAAACTACCCGCTAAACCATGTTTGCTCTAGAACTGAAGATGTGAGCTTCTATTGAAATGCATCCTGTTTATATTGAAGAACTTATGGGACATCGAAACTGTAAGATATTGCACGCTTTTAGCAGAAATTTTTAAATTTTGTATTGATCAAAATTATGCGTAACTTGTTTTCAAAATGTTTTAATAAGGAGATCGTGGGATTAATAATAAACATTGCAGTGATTCATTAAAATTTTTCACCACGTTGTTAGCTAAACTCTAAAACGCTAAAGCAGGTATTCGCAACCAATAAACCCCCTGAGGGTTGATGGAATTTTGACAGCAGTCAATTGGGTATCGATGAACAAGTGAGATACTTGTTTGTGAAACTTTATGATATCTTTCAAAAAAACAGGAACCAAAAATGATGCAATGATGTAAATAGTTTTTTTTTTAGGTATATAATTCAAAGAGTGAATGGAAAAGTTTTATACATATATGGAAACCTTGGGAAATATTATTATAATTCTAAAAGGTTAGGTAAAAACCTTTTGGTAGGAGATCAATGCTTCAAAATGTCGTAAACATGGGCTTGATAAGACAGAATATTTTCTGTGTGGGGCCAATGTGCGAGAAAAAGTTAGGAACTCCTGTTCTAGATTGTGACATAAATGTTCCTCCGCAAATAAAAGAACTGAAGGAAAACTTGTGTGGGTGCAGTTCTGGATATATATGTCCAACAATGTTGGATTGGAAATTGTGCTTGTATTGAAATCGCATCATCAGAAGTTAACTAGGACGCAAATCGATTCTATTTCCGAGTTTAGGATAAAAGTTAAAACAGTAACGTTATAACGTCGTAAATACAATAATATTTGCAGTGATTTCACAACCGATGAAGACAAAAAATTGAATATTATAGCGAAACTTAAATCATCCTTTAATTCGATAAATTCAAGATATCCTTGGTGAAATTGTATGTTATAAGAAGTAAACTGAATAAGTGATTTCTCAAAATGAAGAGGACACGAGAGGATATTTTATGATAGTTTTCATTTGGCACTTGCCTGGATTATTTATCATTGGACCAACTGTACTGTGGCGAAAGAAAACATTGTAATAATTCGCGAAATTAAATTATTTACTGGACGGGTATTTTTCGTGGGTAGCTTTATTACTTTTAGTTTTCTGCGTGGAAAGTAAAAAAATAAAATAAACATATAATATGGCCGCAAAAGTCCGATATATTTACCAACTTGGGCTTGAATTACTATGATGCCAATACATATACATAGTGGTTCCCAGTAAACGAAGATATTTCGCCAAAAGGAACATAAAAGAAATTTTTGAAGTGAAACTTCTATAGGCGCGGCAGGGCAAATTGGCCTGAACGTCACGAAAAATGAAACGCACGCTACGCGCATGCGCCGCATGTACTGTGCGTATACGTAGCATAAGGCAACCAGTAAACGCTTGCGTATTCTATTATATATTACACAAACACAGCTTAATCTTTTAGCTAACAATTTGTTTATCAAATTCGCGATGAGCAGGTTGAAATAATATAAATTTTGTGTACGATGCACTAGTGGGTGCATTTCTATTTGTCGATGGCTCGCTCAGCTGTATCAGATTCATTTCGTTGATCTCTCACACCGCGTGTATCTTCACGTGTAGACTCTATACCACTCACTGTGTCCTCACTTAACGACGGTATCGATTCATCCAGTGTATTTGAGGTGGTTGGAAGGTTATGTTGTCCACCATGTTTCTTTAACGCCCTTTGCCTGGCTCGATACTCTCTACTTCTTTCCAAGGTACTTGTTGGCACTTTTCTTGGCGGTTTATTCGCTTTCGTCCGTTCTTTAAACGCTCGCACTCTGTCTGTACTTGTCTTTTTCTCCATTTCGCTTTTCACACAATAGAAATTGTGTAAAAAAAAAAAGAAATATGAAAAAAAAAAATTCGTTCACAAATGGAAAAAAGCAATGCATAAAATCAACTTTACCTAGGTGCTAAGAAGTTTCACTTCTACCTCGCGAGAGTCTCACGCATATATATATTTTTTGATAGTTCAGTGAAGTTAAAATAATGTCATGTAATTTTAGTACCTTTAAAATCATTTCTACGTGCTAATTGATAATCTGATTATTCTTGAACATTTTTACTTATTTTATAGGATTTTAAAAGCCACATTAACTTTAGAGCTTTCTGATTAGAAAAGTACAAGTTTTATATCAACTCTTTGATTCTAACAATTTTTATTATAATGTCCGAAATCTACGATCACATGTTTTTGGATTTAGATAAGTTAATTGCAAATTATTTGATCCTTCGGTGTACTACGTATTTACAACATAAAGGTAGTAGACAATACAAAGAGGAAACACAATTATTTTTTCGATTAAACTTGGGCCGTTAGTACAACTCGTTTAGTTCGGTTGTCTGTTGTTCATTGTAACTATCAAACTATGTATACACTCTACAGGGTGTTTCAGAAGAGAGCCAATAAATCATGAATATTCATTAAACTAAATTTCATTGTCTGTTTTCGTCTTTTTAGTAAGTACCCTCAAAAAAGTGATGTATTTTTTTGGACTGGAAACATATTCTTATATTAATTAATATTATTGTCTGCTAAAAATTGTTTCATAAATGTTAAAGCTTGATCACTTCAAAATAGAAAATATTATCAAAAATTATTTCCATTGTTTTACATGAAACATAATAAGATTTAAAAATTCTTTTTGCAAATATTGAGTTAAATTGTATTAGTATCTAGTTCAAGTTACCACTTTAATCCAATTCTGCATTCAATATTAACAAATATGTAGATACAGAGTAATGGAATAGATTATTTGACACTTTTTCCATTTCGCCTCTCTTGCAGCTGCTCGAGCGATTTCAAAAGTTTCTTGATTTGATTCTATGTGGTGTAGACTACCTCTGCTTCCGATATAAGTTTCTATAAAAGTTTTGTTTTGTATTTTGTTCAGATACGGTTTCAGTTGCGCAGAATATATTAGAAAATAAACGATTTTATGAATTATTGCCTTTATATAATCCTGCAATCAATCAAATCAAAACAGTGAGTGAACAATCTTCTCATTTACGACGTATGCAATCTATTTGAGCAACTAAGCTGGTGTAGATCGAACAAATTCAGTTTCCAATTGATCATCATGCCTGTAAATGTCTGAGATGTCTTTACATCTGCGCTGATGTGGCGTTAAAAGGGTTTAGCACTTGCAATTTGCAGAGCAAATATAACATCTGTGTATCGACATATTGGAATTAGACAACATTCGTCGAATTTACGACTGATTTACGACTGAATTACGAGTTTGAAGAATTTGTAAAACTCTTCGCCTGTTCCAAAGATTCTTTAGTTTTTTTTTTTTAATTTAAAAATTGTCCGAGGTTTTAATGGGCAGTTCATATTTGAAAATATACCGTTTTTAAACACATGGAAATATTTCAGTTTCAACTCACGTTAGAAAAAATGAAAAGGACAATTTCTTTTAGAAATGCATGTTTTAGATTCTTCATCTAAAAGTCATTTTGGCGTGAACTAATTATCGCATAAAATCTGAAGTTTAAAAATTAGAAGCTTTGAATTATTTGGAAAGATTTTTTACAATCTGGACAGTCCATTTATGTTATTTCCCAGTAGGATTTCAATTTGACATTTAGAAACAGCTAGTGATTTTTGATAGGAAGCGAATAGTTCAAAAGATCATTTAAATAAGCCGTGGGCAGATAACTGAGTAAATATTTTTATAGTTCCATGAACAAATTTCGAATTTTAAATGTACGTGATGATTAGAACATTTTCTAATAGAATTTAATATCTGCAACTGATTTTAATGGGAAACGAATATTTGAATAGATATATTTTTTTGAAGTGAGTATTGCAAATATTTCTATATCTTGGGATGTCCCAAGTTAAAATTTTCAATTTTTATTTGTCGTCAAAATTTGATTCAATAAGGAACATTTTCTAATAGGAAACGATCTCAATATCCGAAATCTGCAAGTAGTTTTGTTGTAGTGAAAATAATCAAAATAGAAAAATGAAAAGGACCTCCACTTTGACTATTTTTGGTAAAATCTTCACATTTTTGAAAGTGTATCGTTTATTATAGCAAAATTTCATCTCAGAGTGTGCAATATGCAAGTAGCTTTGATGAGATAAGAAATTTACAATTTCCTTCAATCTTACTGGTTAAAATGAGATTGCTATTTCATTTAAAAAAAATCGCACAGTTAAGTTAAAATTTTTTATTTTACTTCGCAACATAAGTTGTGCTAGATTTTAAATAAATGATGTAAAAGATCCATTATAAATTATACTAGCCAAAATGAAGTTGAAATGGACATTTTGTAAGAATTTACATCAAATTTCGTGCCATCAGTGGTAGAGAAGAGTATACATGGTGTGGCAACGTGATTGTGATAGCAAACTCGTAAATAATATTTACTCAAGCCAGTTTATCCCATTTCACCAACCAATTGGAAGGAAAAGTAATTATAGAAACTGGATTAGAAAATTTTACACCAATGATATTGAATTCCATACAGTAAAAGTGAAATTTTTTTCAGGATTAATGTTTTGGAGATGGAAAACTGAAATTGTAAAATAAGAATTCAGATTTACAGAATTTTTATTTAGACTTTACAGAAACTTTATTTAGAATTAACTTTAAACGTATGTAAGGATTTAATTTGACTGACGTAAGTTGGGAAAATTATTTATTTGCGCCATCGGCTTTTGCCTAAATAAAATTAAAGTGGCATAATGTTGTTATGTTTTTAAGAATTTGTAACATCGGCGTGATTTCCGACAGCTGTGTGTTTTTTGAAGTGAAACTTCTATAGCCGCGGTAAGGCAAATTGGCCTGAACGTCACGAAAAGTGAAACGCACGCTACGCGCATGCGCCGCGTGTACTGCGTGTATACGTGGCATAAGGCAACCAGTAGACGCTTGCGTATTTTATTATATATTACACAAACACAGCTTAATCTTTTAGCTAACAATTTCCATTGTGTGAAAAATGAAATGGAGAAAAAGACAATTACAGACAGAGTGCGAGCCTTTAGAGAACGGAAGAAAGCGAATAAACCGCCAAGAAAAGTGCCGACAAGTACCTTGGAAAGAAGTAGATAGTATCGAGCCAGGCAAAGGGCGTTAAAGAAACACGGTGGACAACATAACCTTCCAACGACCTCAAACACACGGGATGAATCGATACTGTCGTTAAGTGAGTGGTATAGAGAATTTGAATGTCACTGATTCAGGCACGTGAAGATACACGCGGTGTGAGAGATCAACGAAATGAATCTGATACAGTTGAGCGAGCCATCGACAAATAGAAATGCACCCACTAGTGCATCATACACAAAATTTACATTCTTTCAATCTACTCATCGCGAATTTGATAAACAAATTGTTACCTAAAGGATTAAGCTGTGTTTGTGTAATATATAATAAAATACTTTATATTTTATGCTTTATAGTTTCACTTCTACCGCGCGAGAGTCTCACGCATATTTTTTATTTTTTTATAAAAGCAGCGACTCCAGATTCCATCAAAGGATATTTTCATACCCTTAAAAAAGGTCAATAAAGTCTTCGTATTCAAATACTCTTCTTCCTTCGGCTTTCCACTCTAGCACTCGCGTATTTTAAACAAGAGACAACGAGGAACGAGCCCGGTATTTGCGAAGTTAATGTTTTAAGACACAACAACACACAACTCAACAGAAGAGGCAAGCCTGGTTGTTAAATTTGTTTATAATCCCTTTACAGTCCGTAAAGAAAGGCTTATTTGAATGACTAGTTAATCGAAAACGACGAGAATGGTAATTGTACTGCTGGAGAAGTTTGGATGCACGTTGGGGCGGTATAAGAAAAAACAAAGATATAAAATTCCAGACAATGGAGTTTAATGGCGGCAGCATTATAAACGGAAATGGTAGGATATTGTCGAGTCATCGATTCCAGTGGCGCGCATTGGGCGTTATTGCCAATAATTACAAAATAACAAAGTATATCTTTCGTCGTGTCGAATTTTTAGCAAAAAATTTTAAACAGCACTCTTATTGCCATCCATTTTAATCGTGTCATTATTGACAAACGAAAACAACGACCCTTCGCCTTCTTTTTTAAAAATTTTGTTCAAATAATTTTCTAATCCTATAGTAATAAGAAAAGGTGCTTTATAAGTTTTCATTTTTTAATGCGTTTGCGTAAATTATAAATAAGAAGTTTATATGTTTGTTCCACATTATTATTATTTTTTATTAGAATATTATTAATTGTTAATAATTTGTAGCCAGCCGTGCGTATACCTGC
Organism: Leptodirus hochenwartii; assembly: GCA_947310635.1. Lineage (NCBI taxonomy): Eukaryota > Metazoa > Arthropoda > Insecta > Coleoptera > Leiodidae > Leptodirus > Leptodirus hochenwartii. The sequence continues at coordinate 39,762,361 of OX371179.1, read as the reverse complement.
TTATACGTGTCCGTATACCTGCAAACGAATAGTAGGGTTAAGGGTGCCGCGCTGGGTCGTAGTTTATGACATGGGATTAGTGCGCAAATAGAAAATAGCCTTAAAAAGAAGTGACAAATTAAAACAGGTATTTGAAAAAAAAATTGGAATGAGAAATTGAGGAAAGTAGCCAAAACGCTAAACTTAATCAGTAATCAACAACAACACATCCCACTTAATTTAAATTTTAATCGTATCGTCGATTATGAATTATCTCATATATTACGTCAAAATGGTTTTTAATTGTTTCCAAATGAAAATCGTGTGATGATAAAACAATCATTTTTCTATTAGTTAGTTAAAGAGTCCGCAATCCTAAAGATTGGTTGGAAACAGCACGCCATGCCGATCTATCCTGAGCTAATCCCTTCATCTCCCTATAGCTATTCATCTCAACGTCTTCAACTATCTGACTCACATACTCCAATCTAGGCCTACCTACCCCTCTCTTTCCCTCCACTCTACCTTCTATGATCAATTGCATAATCCCCCCCATGCCTAAGAATATGCCCTACTAATCTGTCTCTCCTACGCTGTAACACTCTCCAGATACTTCTCTTCTCCCCTACTAACTCTAGTACAGCTTCATTTGTAACTTTATCTTCCCAACCAATCCTCATCATCCTCCTATAACACCACATTTTGAATGCTTGTAATCTACGCTTCTCTTCATTTCCTATAGTCCACGCCTCACACCCGTACAGTGCTACACTCCAAACATATACCTTCAGTAATCTTTTTCTAATACCCAAGTCAATATTTGATCTTAAAATCTGTTCTTTTTCTACGAATGCCTTCCTACCCTGTGCTATCCTACACTTTATATCTACCTTGCTTCGATTATATTTTGTGATTCTACTGCCTAAATAACAAAAATCTGACACTTCTTCGATTCTATTATCTCCTATTGTGATCCTCATTTTTCTACTGCATTCCTTTTTGTCACACCTCATCACTTTAGTTTTACCTATATTTATTTTCATGTTAAAATCCCTAGTCAATACTGCCTGCATACCATTCAATACCCTTTCTAAATTCTTTTCGCTTTCTTCCAATATAGCTATATCGTCGGCGAATCTCAGCATATATATTTTCTCTCCATGTACATTCACACCTACACTATACTCTTCTTTTACTTTGTTTATTGCATCTTCTATATATAGATTAAATAATAACGGTGAGAGTGTACATCCCTGCCGAACTCCCTTCCCTATTTTTGCTACCTCTTCTTCCCCCTCAATTCTAACTAAGGCAGTTTGGTGTTTATATAAATTAAAAATTATTCTCCTATCCTTATAATCTATACCCGTTTCTTTTAAAATTCTAAACATTATGTCCCAATCTACATTATCAAATGCCTTTTCTAAATCTACAAAAGCTATGCAAGTTACCTTTCCTACCCTCTTTCTTTTATCTACTACCGTTCTTAGTGCTAGAATAGCCTCTCTCGTCCCTCTGTTTTTCCTAAAACCAAACTGATCTTCTCCTAGCCTTTCCTCTACTTTATTTTCTAATCTCCTATAAATAATCTTTAACAATATCTTCGATGCATGTGATAGTAGGCTAATGGTCCTATAGTTCTCACACAAATTAGCTCCTATTTTCTTCGGCATTGTTACTATTCTACTACGCTGAAAATCCTGTGGTACTTCTCCCTTCTCATATATTTTACAAACTAACCTGTATAATCGCTCCTGCATTTTTTCCCCTGCGTGTTTTATTAATTCGGCTGGTATCGTATCAATCCCCGCTGTTTTGTTATTCCGTAAATCATTTAATGCTCTATGAAACTCTGACCTAAGTATGCTAGGACCTAAGTCATCCTCATCTATCTGTTCCACACTTTCTAGCTCCTCCATGTCCTGCCTACCTTTATATAAATCTTCAAGATACTCCTTCCATCTTCTAGCTTTTTCTATATATTCACTTTTTATAACCGATAAATGGACTTAAAAATTATATTTATTATAAAATGATCCACAAAGCACGGAATGATCTTTTCATTATCCATACAAACATACAATTCCTATATTATTTTGAAAATATAGTACGAATTTCACATCCTGAGCCTTCCACTTAATTGTAACTATTCCGCGGGAATAAATATTATTTCTTGTATACCTGTTTCGGTTCTGCAAATCGCATGTAATTGTAAATCGTTTGTCATTGTAAAATTCAATCAAGCAATGTTTGTGTTCAAGAAATCTGCATTTATGTCATCGAGTTTTGCTCCCTACAATCTACATGCACCATATTTCACTCGGCACAATATTTTCTGAGAAAAATAATGCAATTTGTCAAGATATATTATCGGAGAAAGAGACCGAAAATTGTAATTTGCCAGCGATCGTTCAATATACATTTGAATAAACCGAAGAAACTAATTTCGTTCTACGTTAAGAATATTTTTTCATTAATTACATCGGAGGGCGTTTTCTTTTTCCGTATTTTTGCAAATAGTCTGATAAATATGTTCGGACTAAAAATAATCATTATTAATGAGTCGGATGGTTGATTACAATCGGGATTTGGATCGCTCTTGTAAATGACAGCTCGTAATTCTGCAACTGATGAATATAAGAGTATATGGTCTTCCTTGTTAAATTTGTAATACAATATGTGTGAGTTTGTTTGATATTTACTGTGGTAAATTGAATCGGAACTGAAGAGAGATTGAACCACTTTGTCCTCAGCCTACAATACGCTCAGCGCTTTGTTAAATTCGATATATTGTTTATTATTTGTCAAAATATACAACGAGGGTTATTAATTAGTGCAAATAATCAGCAGTATTAACATTTTGCAAAATCACAGTATGGTTGCCGAAAAATAACGTATATACAGGATTGGAAATAAATAAATGGAAAAGCAAAAAATTATTAGAGAAAAATTGACATAGATTCCAATAAATAAAAAATATTTTAGTAAAATTGAAGCAAGTTGCAGTTTTTGATAATTTAATATTATATATCCATATATATTTAAATAAAATATTATATATATAAAGTTCAATTTATAGGAGATTAGAAAATAAAGTGGAGGAAAGGCTAGGAGAAGATCAGTTTGGTTTTAGGAAAAACAGAGGGACGAGAGAGGCGATTCTAGCACTAAGAACGGTAGTAGAAAAAAGAAAGAGGGTAGGAAAGGTAACTTGCATAGCTTTTGTAGACTTAGAAAAGGCATTTTATAATGTAGATTGGGACATAATGTTTAGAATTTTAAAAGAAACGGGTATAGATTATAAGGATAGGAGAATAATTTTTAATTTATATAAACACCAAACTGCCTTAGTTAGAATTGAGGGGGAAGAAGAGGTAGCAAAAATAGGGAAGGGAGTTCGGCAGGGATGTACACTCTCACCGTTATTATTTAATCTATATATAGAAGATGCAACAAACAAAGTAAAAGAAGAGTATAGTGTAGGTGTGAATGTACAGGGAGAGAAAATATATATGTTGAGATTCGCCGACGATATAGCTATATTGGAAGAAAGCGAAAAGAATTTAGAAAGGGTATTGAATGGTATGCAGGCAGTATTGACTAGGGATTTTAACATGAAAATAAATATAGGTAAAACTAAAGTGATGAGGTGTGACAAAAAGGAATGCAGTAGAAAAATGAGGATCTCAATAGGAGATAATAGAATCGAAGAAGTGTCAGATTTTTGTTATTTAGGCAGTAGAATCACAAAAGATAATCGAAGCAAGGTAGATATAAAGTGTAGGATAGCACAGGGTAGGAAGGCATTCGTAGAAAAAGAACAGATTTTAAGATCAAATATTGACTTGGGTATTGGAAAAAGATTACTGAAGGTATATGTTTGGAGTGTAGCACTGTACGGGTGTGAGGCGTGGACTATAGGAAAGGAAGAGAAGCGTAGATTACAAGCATTCGAAATGTGGTGTTATAGGAGGATGATGAGGATTGGTTGGGAAGATAAAGTAACAAATGAAGCTGTACTAGAGTTAGTAGGGGAGAAGAGAAGTATCTGGAGAGTGTTACAGCGTAGGAGAGACAGATTAGTAGGGCATATTCTTAGGCATTCAGATAGTTGAAGACGTTGAGATGAATAGCTATAGGGAGATGAAGGGATTAGCTCAGGATAGATCGGCATGGCGTGCTGTTTCCAACCAATCTTTAGGATTGCGGACTCTTTAACTAACTAAAGTTCAATGCAAAAATTGAATAAAATTGCGATCTTGTTTTTTAATAGACTTTTTTAATTGGCTTTGTTAGTTAGTAATTAATGTAATGATAATATCACTAAGGTTGTAATTAATCTGTTTTACCCTATATAGGCACATGCATATCCTCTGCAATATGTTGTATTTGATGATGAATTCACAATCTAAAGAATGATGATTTCGTGGTAATGGGTGCGGAATATTTGTATATAATATTGTAATTGATGATTAATAAACAATTATTCGAATATTCTACTGGAGCAAATGATGAAATATATAGATGTGTTATTAATATTGACGATGGATGTAATTAATGCTTTAATTATTTTCTTCCTTTGAACTATTGAATGAATGTAAAATCGAATATTGTTTAATGAAATTTGAATGTAATGATACATCAATTTCAAAAATGATATTGTAAAATGAAATATAACAGTAAAAGTTGCTATTTTTTTGTGGACAAATTTTGTTTTATTGCTATCGAACTAATTGTAATATAAATCCATCCATTTATTTAAAGTACACCAAATTTTAGGCAGATCCAATATTTCAAAATCATCATTTAATTATACAAACAAAATCCATATATATATTTTTTTTATTCAGGTTCTAAATGATTATGATGTTTTTTTAAAATTAAAATACTATAAGAATACTAATTTTCTAGTTAATAATTTAAATCCATGGCAAAGAATCCACTATGGTAAAATCCATAAGGTAAAATATTTGAACTATAATTCGAATATTATCTCATCCTAAATTAAGATTTCCAAAGTTTATTCCAATTAAGATTTTCACGCTGAAATTTCAATTATTCGTTACATTTCTTTTAATTTCGCAAATGCTGATCGAAAAAAAGACGAACATTTTTTAAGACTTTTTAAGACTCGCCCACTAAAAGGATTTCTTAGGCAATTAGGCGGTTTAGGTATGGACATTGTTTCAGGCTTGGTGCAATGGATCTCATTCGAGCGGAAGGAAAGAAAGGTGCGGAAATAATTAACCGTTATGCTGCAGAATTATACCAACGGAACGAGCGCGAGCACGAGGCAAGAAGAAGAATCTGCATGAGGACTATAAGGAGTAATTCGCACGTTTCTGACCTAAACTTTGCTCGTAAAGAGGTGAATTGTGACTGGGGTTGCATATATACACTCTGTTCAGCATACCAACGGTAGTGTAACTCGCTGTCGACGTTTTTTCGACGTATACAAGGCAATAGCAATATACAGAATGATTGAAGAAATAAATAATATTTTTTTAAAGTTTTCATAAAATTTCAAGATTGGAGTAATATTTTTTTGTTGGAAGTAGAAATTTCTTGATATGATTCTTCATTTTTTAAACCAAGCGAATTTATATCAATTCGAAAAAACTGGGTAATTCTGTAATTTATGTAATTCTATAATTTCTGTAACTTCTGTAATTCAGTCTAATGATTTTAATTTGGTACCTTCGTGTTTTTTAAAAATATTATATAAATAGGAAATCCTATATTTTCGAAAAAAAATGTTATTTTTATACTGCATTGCTCCAAGAGCTGGTGAAGTCAAGTTGGGGGTTAATGAGAGCTATTCAATGGATTTGCAAGTTAAGAGGATTTACAAAATCTATCAATATATTTTTAGTAGAATTATGATATCATGAATTTTATTTTATTTTTTAAATATCCCGAATTGATATGCAACAATTTATATTCGTAAAAACCCACTGCGATAATATAAATATCTTATATCTTATATTAATTGGAAACCAACCCTCGGTTTATATACGTTTTTTTTTTATCACAGTGTAACTTAATAATACTCGCTGTACAAATTAAGACTTTCATCATTTTATATTAGAACATTTATAGCCGTGGGCAGGTCGCTTTTTTCCCCAGAAACATTTTCCACCCCTCGTACACATTGTTGTTACTGCTATATTATATACCGAAATTTCATGTAACATATCTTCCGAGCCTGCATCCATTCTACCATATTTAGGCTACGCTATTATAGAATTTTTGAAATATTTCGACGAACATCGCTAATGAAATAATATAAAATGCAAATGTAATAATAGAAACGAATAAAAAAAAATATGCGTCAGACTCTCGTGCGGTAGAAATGAAACTTCTTAGCTCCTAGGAAAAGTTGATTTTATGCATTGCTTTTATTCCATTTGTTAACGATTTGATTTTGATTGATTTTGATTGACACTCTGATCATCAAAGAAAGCATTATTAACTGTAATATCGCACAGTCTATAAAGAGGAGTTTGGATTAAATTTAGTGTATGATACACTAGTGGGTGCATTTCTATTTGCCGATGGCTCGCTCAGCTGTATCAGATTCATTTCGTTGATCTCTTACAACACGTGTATCTTCATTTCGGCATGAATTGCACGCTAACACATCTTCAATGATAATGGCTGGAAACGCAGTATGTAAAAGTTGCTCGTGCTTAGGATCAACAGTTTTCACATCGTTCTTAAACCATATTTGATCACATATGGAACACACTGTACCAAGCGGATTATTGAAAAATTCTTTATCAAATTCGCAATGAGCAGGTTGAAAGAATGTAAATTTTGTGTATGGTGCACTAGTGGGTGTATTTCTATTTGTCGATGGCTCGCTCAGCTGTATCAGATTCATTTCGTTGATCTCTCACACCGCGTGTATCTTCACGTGTAGACGGCACGCCTGAATCAGTGGCATTCAAATTCTCTTCTATACCACTCACTGTATCCTCACTTAACGACGGTATCGATTCATCCAGTGTATTTGAGGTCGTTGGAAGGTTACGTTGTCCACCGTGTTTCTTTAACGCCCTTTGCCTGGCTCGATACTCTCTACTTCTTTCCAAGGTACTTGTTGGCACTTTTCTTGGCGGTTTATTCGCTTTCTTCCGTTCTCTAAAGCCTCGTACTCTGTCTGTACTTGTCTTTTTCTCGATTTCACTTTTCACACAATGGAAATTGTTAGCTAAAAGATTAAGCTGTGTTTGTGTAATATATAATAAAATGCGCAAGCATCTACTGGTTGCCTTATGCCACGTATACACGCAGTACACGCGGCGCATGCGCGTAGCGTGCGTTTCACTGTTCGTAACGTTTAGGCCAATTTGCCCTACCGCGCCTATAGAAGTTTTACTTCAAAAATCTAATTTGTGGACGTTGGATTTTTCTTAAATAAACATTATTAGTACTATATAGGTTATAGATTTTGCCGTTATGTTGTGATATTCCATAATTATGATATAAAACGTTGTAATGTTATTTCTCTTCACTAATATTAGTATATATTTTAGTTTTCACATAAAAACTAACCATCCACAAAGACCATTTCAAAATGCAATTTCATATTCTACCCATTATACTTATATTATAACGCAAAAAATTGAAATCGCTATTCGCCATTCTTATCTCAGTTTCAGCTTCATTTCAGTAATGTATACGCATATTCTATTCTATTGTTGTTTGCTTTCTTGCAGGTAAGCAATTCCATCCGGACAAAAGACTAAAAAGCTACCCAATATTTTTCTTAATACGTGCTCAAATAATTCGCCAACTAGAGACTGTATAAAATTTTGATATAGCTCATATTATTCGCATAGCGAAAAATGATGCTGCGTTTCAAAATTATTCCTATACTTCCAGTTATTTAACTTTTCACAAACATTTGAATAGAATACACGAAAATATCTTTGTAAAAATACTTACGGTGTGATCATTAATAAAATAAATGAAAGACCTAATAAAATATCTTTATTTTATTCGATTACGGACTAGTGTAAAACGAATTAAGAAAAATACTGGGTAAGTGCTTTGAAGGAACGAAGCGTAGGAAGATGGTATAACGTTTACGTAAGGGATGATTTGGCGTAAAGAAGAATGTGTTTTATGGTGTGGCGATCGATGGATTGAAATGGAAACGGCAGGTAAGGGATGATGGAAGAATAAGGGAATATTAGCAAATAGAAGAGATTATTTCATATCGTATTGTGGGTAAAAGATGAATTTGAGTAAAGATGTGAATTTGCACATAAAATAACGAGAGGATTACGTTTATCTTCAACGTATAAATGGATTTTTTTTAACAATAAAACGATATTTGTTCGTATACTTTTGTTTATTGACACATTTTTATCTAATTTTTAAAATTTGGTATGTACTTGTTAGTGTAGTGTGGTAGTGATACATTTTTTACTGAAAGATATAAACAAATCGTGAAAAATTAATATAATAAAAATTATAATGCATTTCAATAATAGTTGACGTACCATTAAACAAAACATGCAAAATTTTACGTTTTATACAATATATTTCTCATTTAATTTAACGATATTGTCGGTTTTGCCAATTTTATATTTTGTTTATACGCGCTACTATAAAGTACAGATAAAGAACACTCTTCTACTTCCAGTCCAACATTAGCAATTTTAACGTTGTATACTTTGCTGAAATGGCGCACTATGGCAGAGAATTTTTCCGTCGTGGAAAAATGCTAATGTGGCTTCTTTCAAAAGCACAAGAGATGCGTACGCACGTCGTTGCAAAAACCATTGACGTACATTAAATATTAAGCACTTCAAATGACTGTTAACGCAGAAAATCAAGCGGATGCCGAAATAAATTGCTAAAAGCTATTGTGTTAATTAATTTATACTAGATTATAATTTGTCTATCCGTATTAGCTAACTCTTCTTACACCGAATATTGAACGTACAATTATTTTTTGCCTCTTTCTTTACTAAGTAAAACCGTTCCCCATATTAACTCGATTTGTCTGCTTCTGCAGCGACTTTATACATCGATGAACAAGACACTCAAGATTTCATGTTGGCCATATTCGAGACTAGAGGAGGAATGGATTCCGAATGTCGAAATTAACACTTAATGTTGGATACTTTAGTTTTAGACATTACTTCAGTTCTTTATATCAAGAACAGATGAAAATTAAGAGGTGAAGAAATCGTGAATTATGTAGTAGGTTGGATGGTTGGATTGTTTATTATTTGTTAGCAACTATATATCACATGAAGAGCAGAATAAAAAAATATGCGTGAGACTCTCGCGCGGTAGAAGTGAAACTTCTTAGCTCCTAAGAAAAGTTGATTTTATGCATTGCTTTTTTTCCATTTGTTAACGATTTTTTTTTTTTCAAATATTTCCATATATTTTTTCACACAATTTCCATTGTGTGAAAAGTGAAATGGAGAAAAAGACAAGTACAGACAAAGTGCGAGCCTTTAGAGAACGGACGAAAGCGAATAAACCGCCAAGAAAAGTGCCAACAAGTACCTTAGGAAGAAGTAGAGAGTATCGAGCCAGGCAAAGGCCGCTAAAGAAACACGGTGGACAACATAACCTTCCAACGACCTCAAATACACTGGATGAATCTATACCGTCGTTAAGTGAGGGCACAGTGAGTGGTATAGAGAATTAGAATGGCACTGCTTCAGGCGTGCCTTCTACACGTGAGGATACACGCGGCGTGAGAGATCAACGAAATGAATCTGATACAGCTGAGCGAGCCATCGACAAATAGAAATGCACCCACTAGTGCATCATACACTAAATTTACATACTTTCAACCTGCTCATCGCGAATTTGATAAACAAATTGTTAGCTAAAAGATTAAGCTGTTTTTGTGTAATATATAATAAAATACGCAAGCGTCTACCGGTTGCCTTATGCCACGTATACACACAGTACAAATATAAAATATATAAAATTGGAGTGATTAGAAAAAAAAGTTTTTTAAAAGTAAATTGAACTCAATTCGATTATGAATTAAAATTTTACTTGCTTAATAATTTTTATGTCATAATGTAAACTTTATCTACCATCTGGTTTTATTTTCACATGTTTCTTTTGTTTTATTTATATTTATTTTACTGCTTATATTTAATACTCATTCAATATATTAATTGGCTAATTTTGCAGTATTAATACAAAAAAAAATAGTTGTGCTTTAGCGCATAATAATAAAAAAACAGCTTAAAAGCAATTTAAATTCTTGATGTAAAATTTATTTATTACTTTTTCTTCTTGTATACTGTTGAATTTGCGCGCTCTTATACCAATATAAGCGGCAAGTGAAGTCACGGTTCTTTTCTATTCGCAAAGAAGCATCGTTTTCTCTTTCACGTCGGCCGTGATTTCATTCAACCCTCCCTCCACCCCAATATAAGGGAAGAATGCTAGCTAATGAGTGCAAAAAGGCTTCAACAGATTTCGCATACCAGCTTTTGTTTCATTCGGGGAGAAAGAAAAATACCGAAGATCCAAAATTACCGTTACTCCGATATGTAAAATTAATTATTTCAAACAATTTAATATAAAAAAAAAATATTTGCCCTAATTTAATAAATGATTAAAATTGTCGAGTGAAGTATTAAACAACTAGACAACAACATCATTATTTTTGGACATAATGGGACGCATTTTAGTGCAATACTTTCGAATTCGTGGAACATTATTTGTTTATTTCAATTAGAATATTTTTTTTTGTTTAAAGCATGCAGGATATTTTTGCATATCCCAATTGGATAATCCCATATTTTTATCTATCTACTTCGATAATGATGTAAGCGAGACAGCGATTTATAAAACACTCGGTGTATAATTAGTCTTCAGCTTTAGCTCGAAAATGTTTTCGACGTGCCTGCGTCTACTTTTGTCAAAATGAAATAGCCCCAATCCAAAGAAAATGTAATTTTCTACCTGGTGCGCTTGCATCACGTGAGTTCTTGTTTTGACGAGGCAGTTTCAAAATGTAATATGAATAATTTATTAGGAATTATTATTATGTTGCATGCTTGCAACATTTTACTAAAAATATGAACTGTGTTCATGTAAAAAGAATTTTTGTCCCGCATAAATGAATTTTAGTGACTCCTTTTGTAAAATGCAATTTTTTTTTATATGCGACAATGATCATTTCTTATTAAATTAATTAAACGAAATTCGATATTCGAAAAGGCATTTTTTGTTGTACAATTTTTAAGTGTAATATATTTTTTATTATGCGATAAGTGTTTGATTTGATTTCCCAAAATGGATTTTTTAATACACTAATTTTTAATAGAAAAATAATATTCTGTTTGTTATTCATAATTTCTAATATATGTAATTTTTTTTTTCTTATTCGAACAATTTAAAAACGTGTCTTGTTAAAAAAGAGCGAAACTTTTGAGGGTTTTGTTGATATATTCGAATTCTTCATTTGAATGGAATAAATGTACAGGGTATATCAGATATCGAGAAAAAAGAGGTTGGCAATATGTTTTACATGAGGAGAAATTATTTTGTTCACAAAAAAGTGAGTTCAGGTAATAAATTTAGCGATAAATTTTTCGTTAAATTATTTAAAAATATATATATTTTCCTTCTGCAAAATTACTATTTAACGTAGGATTAAATTCCGGCTTTTTCAGATCAAAAACACTCTTTCGTGCGAATTATTTTTAATTGAATCAACGAGTAAAGTTTTCCTATCCTGCGGCGCTAATTGGATTTTCTATATGATGTTCAACTTGACTGAGAGCAGCAAAAAAAAACCAGTTAATCAAAACAGTTTAGGTAAAAGTGCAGTTTAACATTTTTACTAAATGTATAGGCAGCCAAGTACACCACTACGGCATTGCAAATGCATGGAGCGGCAAAGAGTTGTTGGGGATGATGGGGTTGAGTATACCTCTGTGTTTATTAATTTTATATTTCCCTGTTCAGTCATGCTAGTTGTTAGAGATATATGTCCAAACTATACAGGATAAAGCTAGCTCGAACTTGATTTAACAAAAAAGTAGTACTTCATTCCAAAGTGATAAGAATATATCCAAAAGGACTATTTTGTATAATGTAATCTATATTGTATTTTTTGCAAAATGTCAATATTTATCAGCAATAGGTTTGTAAATCATATAAAAATAGTTAAAGTAAATTTTTCCACCCTGTGAAAATGGAATATAGTATGCATATATAAAAGTTATTTAAAATTAATGTCGACAAAATAACATTGCGCCTTTGATGTTACTAGAGATGCTTCTAAGAGAATATATTTGCATTTATATTTGTTTGCAGTAGCTGTTGTAAAAATTAAAGCCACTCACTTTGTCAATTAAGTCAATTGTTGTCAATCAAGAGTTTAACAAGATCAAATTTTCGCAACAGACATTAGTGTAAAGACAAAACCAAATAGAAATCGATGTATTAGAGACTTTTAACAAAATCAAGACGAAGGAAAAGAGAACATTCAAGTGTAAATATCGACGAATTCTCTACTTTATAGGACGCATTAGACAAGATGCTTGGCTTGGACAAAATAATATTCCGAACGGGAGGAAATTTCATTTCAGGATAGAGAAAAATCGCGATTCTGATATAAAATTTTATATTATTATTATTTCTTTAGCGAATTTATACTATATTTCACGTAATATATCAGGTTAAAATTTTAAACCACATTATGAAAGTTATTTTAAGATGCTACAAGCATTTTAAGAAACTGAAAAATTTCTTAAGTCAAATTTAAATTTAAAAATTCCTGTTTAATATTCATATTATTTGCTTAATAGCGAAACTGCAAAAGAACATAAAATCCACACATTGTAGTAAATTATAAACTATGGTAGAAGTAATAAACTTTGAATTTTAATTAATTATATTTACTCGCTTATGAAAGTTGGAGCTACGGAAAAAAATGTTTTAGAAAAACTCGAATGTCCTTCGGGAGACTTATATAGAGAGGTCTTGGGAAACTTTTGTTGTAAACAAGTTGAAACTAAGATGCAACTTTAGCGTAATGTAAACAATGCCGAATGAATACTTGGTTTTAGGAGGAAGAGTCACGTTGGCAAGTTTGAATATAAAAGTACATTATGCTTAAACATTTGTTTTTCAATTTTATACATAGATTTTTTTTCAAAAGATTTTTAGATAGATTTTTTAGTTTACAGAACGTTTTTACGTTCTATAAGGTGCTAGTGGAATAAAAAAAAAAACATTGCTAAAACTGCTAAAAGGATCATTGAGAATACGAGCTACCATTTATATTATCTTTTTCCAATATTGCAAAATAGTTAGTTAAAGAGTCCGCAATCCTAAAGATTGGTTGGAAACAGCACGCCATGCCGATCTATCCTGAGCTAATCCCTTCATCTCTCTATAGCTATTCATCTCAACGTCTTCAGCTATCTGACTCACATACTCCAATCTAGGCCTACCTACCCCTCTCTTTCCCTCCACTCTACCTTCTATGATCAATTGCATAATCCCCCCATGCCTAAGAATATGCCCTACTAATCTGTCTCTCCTACGCTGTAACACTCTCCAGATACTTCTCTTCTCCCCTACTAACTCTAGTACAGCTTCATTTGTTACTTTATCTTCCCAACCAATCCTCATCATCCTCCTATAACACCACATTTCTAATGCTTGTAATCTACGCTTCTCTTCCTTTCCTATAGTCCACGCCTCACACCCGTACAGTGCTACACTCCAAACATATACCTTCAGTAATCTTTTTCTAATACCCAAGTCAATATTTGATCTTAAAATCTGTTCTTTTTCTACGAATGCCTTCCTACCCTGTGCTATCCTACACTTTATATCTACTTTGCTTCGATTATCTTTTGTGATTCTACTGCCTAAATAACAAAAATCTGACACTTCTTCGATTCTATTATCTCCTATTGAGATCTTCATTTTTCTACTGCATTCCTTTTTGTCACACCTCATCACTTTAGTTTTACCTATATTTATTTTCATGTTAAAATCCCCAGTCAATACTGCCTGCATACCATTCAATACCCTTTCTAAATTCTTTTCGCTTTCTTCTAATATAGCTATATCGTCGGCGAATCTCAACATATATATTTTCTCTCCCTGTACATTCACACCTACACTATACTCTTCTTTTACTTTGTTTATTGCATCTTCTATATATAGATTAAATAATAACGGTGAGAGTGTACATCCCTGCCGAACTCCCTTCCCTATTTTTGCTACCTCTTCTTCCCCCTCAATTCTAACTAAGGCAGTTTGGTGTTTATATAAATTAAAAATTATTCTCCTATCCTTATAATCTATACCCGTTTCTTTTAAAATTCTGAACATTATGTCCCAATCTACATTATCAAATGCCTTTTCTAAATCTACAAAAGCTATGCAAGTTACCTTTCCTACCCTATTTCTTTTTTCTACTACCGTTCTTAGTGCTAGAATTGCAAAATATGCGCCACAAAATCTACTTTTCAATCAAGTTCTTATAACGAAAGCAAAGCGTAGAAAACAAGCGAACATCTGTTAGATTGCCATGTTGCAGGACTCTCAGGACTCACAGAAATTGTAAAGACTACCTTCAACTGTAACAGCAAGGATGCGGCTTGTCTTATCGAATTCCTCGCTAAATGCTTCAAACTTAAACGCTAGGGACTTACCGCTTGCAGGATGAAAGCGGAAAAGACATGAGCACAAGATCGAAAATGCACGAAATAATATCGCGTGGTTACATCAAAACGTCCACGCTTCTTTCGATCTACTTCGTATAAAATAAATGGTTGCTTTTATCAAAACTAGCAAAAGGAATCTATAAATATGTACGGCATAAAATGAACTTACTTTACTAGTATAGAATATCAACCAAATACCGTAACTTAAAGTAGCTAGATGCGCATTTCGAAGGCTGTGCCCTCATCTTCAGCAGCACAAGATAAAAACGAAATAAAATACCTCCGTCACGAATCGTGATTCATATTCAACGCTTTGAGCTACGATATTCTGTACTATTATTTAACACCGTAGTGATAATAAAAAAAAAAAAACTTACTTTACCACAAAAAATCTCTATTTAATGCTTAAAATATAACTAAATTATAGAATTTGCACCGGTTTAGTAACAACATTTTTTTCGTTTAGATTATTCAAACAACACTTTTGAAAATACAACATTTTCACCACTTTCCTGTTGATATAACATTTTTTAACACTAACATCTCACCTGAGAAGTGAACTAGAGCAAATTGCAATTCCATCTTCGCTTTTTCGATCTGCTCGGTTGCTCTTCAGATTGTACAAATACATAGAAAAAGGTCGAACATATTTGTACAGTCGAGCAAATAGAACATGGTCTAATTTAAGTATTAACGAATCTTAATCTACACATTGTAGAAATAAAATAAAATAAAAAACACTTTCGTGATTTAGAATATTTTATATTAGCCACTAATTTAAAGTGTTTTTAAATTTTTTTTTTATATATAAAAATTGGATTTGACAGTTGATGCGAATTTTACATATAGTATCAATAAAGCGTTTAAGAAATAAAGGGTACGTTGGTGTCAATTTTATATTTAAATGTGGTTAGAGATAGAGAGTGTCTTTTTCATATGCGGAGGACATTTTTAGTATCCACGAGTGTACTGGTTAAAGGACGTAAACGAAGCGTATTTACCTATCGGTGAACATTCTGGTGGAAACGAATTGCTACGAGAAAATTTAATCATTATGGCGGTCCAAAATGAAATCAGTTTGTGCGATTGAGAAGAACTTGAAACTAAATGCAAGGCTAGGTCTGATAAAGAGCGTTAAGTTGATAGAAACGTGAATTTAATTAAGAAATTTGATATTTTTGAATTTACGCGTCGTTGAGTTTGTAAGGGAATAAATTAATTTTGAAGTGAAACTTCTATAGACAACATAACCTTCCAACCACCTCAAATACACTGGATGAATCGATACCGTCGTTAAGTGAGGACACAGTGAGTGGTATAGAGAATTTTAATGCCACTGAAGTCTACATGTGAAGATACACGCGGTGTGAGAGATCAATGAAATGAATCTGATACAACTGAGCGAGCCATCGACAAATAGAAATGCACCCACTAGTGCATCATACACAAAGTTTACATTCTTTCAACCTGCTCATCGCGAATTTGGTGTCTGATGTCTGAAATGAATGTCTGATGATGATCATTGTATTAATGTCCACATAAAAAGAAGAAAAATACACAGATCGAGTTATTTAATTGGTTTGGTGAGAAAAAGAAGTATAAAAATCTGGCTACAATATTTAATCCAAACTCCTCTTTATAGACTGTACGACATTACAGTTAATAATGCTTTCTTTGATGATCAGAGTGTCAATCAAATCGTTAACCAATGGGAAAAAAGCAATGCATAAAATCAACTTTTCCTAGAAGCTAAGAAGTTTCACTTCTACCGCGCGAGAGTCTCACTCATTTTTTTTTTTTTATATTGTACATTTTCTCATTTCTTTAACAGTTTTCAGCCTCGTTAGTAGATTTTTTATTTTTGTATCCAATTAATGCTCATTTCCAATTCCAATCGAGCGACGTACTATCCAATTAAGTTTATTTTTTTTGAAAATTTAATCCTCCTTGCGCTGATAATTGTTCCTCGTTGTATATCGCATTATTCGAATTGCCGCACCTAAGTTAATGAAATGAATCTGATACAGCTGCGCGAGCTATCGACAAATAGAGATGCACCCACTAGTGCATCATACACAAAATTTACATTCTTTCAACCTGCTCATCGCGAATTTGATAAACAATTGATCAATAATCCGCTAGTCCATATGTGATCGAATATGGTTTAAGAACGATGTGAAACCTGTTGATCCTAAGCACGAGCAACTTTTACATACTGCGTTTCCAGCCATTATCATTGAAGATGTGTTAGCGTGCAATTCATGCCGAAATGAAGATGCACATGGTGTGAGAGATTAGCGAAATGAATCTGATACAGCTGCGCCATCGACAAATAGAAATGCACTCACTAGTGCATCATACACAAAATTTAATCCAAACTCCTCTTTATAGACTGTACGACATTACAGTTAATAATGCTTTCTTTGTCAATCAAAATTAATTAAAATCAAAATCAAATCGTTAACAAATGGGAAAAAAGCAATGCATAAAATCATCTTTTCCTAGGAGCTAAGAAGTTTCACTTCTACCGCGCGAGCGTCTCACGCATTTTTTTTCAATATATTAACGAGTGATGACTATTTAAATATATTATTATTGAATATAACAAAAAGATAACTAAACTAGAAAGATATATGTAGGAAAAGAAGTGAATATATATGAAATATATGAAATATAAAATATATAAAATATATGAAATATATGAAGCAGATGAAGTGTGCAATAGGATGATGGTGAAGGTTGGGTGGGTAGGCAAAGTGTGAAATTGAGGAAAAGGCACGTATTTGAGATATTACAGTTTTTTAAATAATTAAAACACAGTAAAAAATTTAAAAAATCGCAATCGTAAATAAAAAGTTATTTTGAAATTTATTCATATAGTCCAGAGTATTTTCCCCATGAAATATTTAGTTTCTACGTATTTTCAATACAGATGTGTTGGGATCTACGTCAATCAAAGTTGTTGAAGGATTGATAAAGTATTGTTCTATATTTTCATGTTCCGGGTAACAATTCCACAAGTACGCTTTTCTGATAGCCTGTCAAAGTTTCGCTGAAAGGCACAATCTATTCTAAGCTGGCCTAAAATATTTTTCCTGAATGTTTCAAAACACAATAGCTCACTTATTCGGTACCTGCATGCATTAGCTTCGGCTGGAAAATAATCATCTATCATAAAAGAATGGTGAAATTCACCTGAAAATTCCTATCTACTTTTAGTACATCTAAAATGTATTTTTAGCGATTGGAAAATATTGAAAACTGTACACAAAAAAAAACTCAAATAACTGGCTACGAAAGTGAATATACCGTATGTTGTATTTCAATAGATAATATATAGTAAATCAGATTTATTCATTTTTTGAATATGTGTTTCAGGTTTTATGGTTTTGTTATAAATATTGCCAATTGTTTAATTAGATCACAATATATTAAAAATAAATTTGACAAAATATCATAAAACGATTTTCTCGCAAAGGTCGATTTAAATAAATATTGTGAATACATGCTCAAAGGTAGTCATTAAAAAAGCACATGAAAGGATGCAATAAAAACAAGAGCATTATTTAAATTAGCTTTTGTGAATATATTATAAGTTGTGTTTTATAACATTTTGTAATTTATGTATACATTGGCTCGAGAAATAATTCATAAAACATCGAAAAAATGCAGGAGCGATTATACAGGTTAGTTTGTAAAATATATGAGAAGGGAGAAGTACCACAGGATTTTCAGCGTAGTAGAATAGTAACAATGCCGAAGAAAATAGGAGCTAATTTGTGTGAGAACTATAGGACCATTAGTCTACTATCACATGCATCGAAGATATTGTTAAAGATTATTTATAGGAGATTAGAAAATAAAGTAGAGGAAAGGCTAGGAGAAGATCAGTTTGGTTTTAGGAAAAACAGAGGGACGAGGGAGGCGATTCTAGCACTAAGAACGGTAGTAGAAAAAAGAAAGAGGGTAGGAAAGGTAACTTGCATAGCTTTTGTAGATTTAGAAAAGGCATTTGATAATGTAGATTGGGACATAATGTTTAGAATTTTAAAAGAAACGGGTATAGATTATAAGGATAGGAGAATAATTTTTAATTTATATAAACACCAAACTGCCTTAGTTAGAATTGAGGGGGAAGAAGAGGTAGCAAAAATAGGGAAGGGAGTTCGGCAGGGATGTACACTTTCACCGTTATTATTTAATCTATATATAGAAGATGCAATAAACAAAGTAAAAGAAGAGTATAGTGTAGGTGTGAATGTACAGGGAGAGAAAATATATATGTTGAGATTCGCCGACGATATAACTATATTGGAAGAAAGCGAAAAGAATTTAGAAAGGGTATTGAATGGTATGCAGGCAGTATTGACTAGGGATTTTAACATGAAAATAAATATAGGTGAAACTAAAGTGATGAGGTGTGACAAAAAGGAATGCAGTAGAAAAATGAGGATCACAATAGGAGATAATAGAATCGAAGAAGTGTCAGATTTTTGTTATTTAGGCAGTAGAATCACAAAAGATAATCGAAGCAAGGTAGATATAAAGTGTAGGATAGCACGGGGTAGGAAGGCATTCGTAGAAAAAGAACAGATTTTAAGATCAAATATTGACTTGGGTATTAGAAAAAGATTACTGAAGGTATATGTTTGGAGTGTAGCACTGTACGGGTGTGAGGCGTGGACTATAGGAAAGGAAGAGAAGCGTAGATTACAAGCATTCGAAATGTGGTGTTATAGGAGGATGATGAGGATTGGTTGGGAAGATAAAGTAACAAATGAAGCTGTACTAGAGTTAGTAGGGGAGAAGAGAAGTATCTGGAGAGTGTTACAGCGTAGGAGAGACAGATTAGTAGGGCATATTCTTAGGCATGGGGGGATTATGCAATTGATCATAGAAGGTAGAGTGGAGGGAAAGAGAGGGGTAGGTAGGCCTAGATTGGAGTATGTGAGTCAGATAGTTGAAGACGTTGAGATGAATAGCTATAGGGAGATGAAGGGATTAGCTCAGGATAGATCGGCATGGCGTGCTGTTTCCAACCAATCTTTAGGATTGCGGACTCTTTAACTAACGAAGGAATTTTGTATTACGTTAAATTTTATATAATACAAAAGAGCGAGCATTAATCTAATCACAAAATATGTATTCAAGATACTTCAAGCTACGGCAGTTTTAATTTCTATAAAATAATTTCCGACTATCAAATTTCCTCTTCAAAATGTTCTGGTTTCAGCGGAGTGATTTTCGCGTTTTCAGGTATTTTGTACCTTAAAATATAATGCTGATACTGACACACGACTACATCTATTTTAATTATACTATCAAGTTTGCTTATGTAATGTTAATATCGCGGGCATCCCAAGGCAATTCTCATTAAATATGATATCCAGAATAATAATTCTTGTATATAATCGTACCTCTGCTTTCCAGAAAACAGATGCTATTATACTTATTAACGCGGATAGTTTATTTGAGCAAGAAAATGAGATAGTATCCCTCTGTTATAGTGCATTAATAATAAACGGGAAAGCGCAGAAGAATGCGCTACGAAAAATAATAGGGAATATTGTGGAAAATCTAATCATCTGTATGCTGAGAAATGCTCATAAAATATTTAAGTGCAACCATAGAAAATATTCAGGAATGCTACAATTATGAAAATCACAACTTAAGCAGGCGTATTGTTTTTTATTTTTTTGTTATTAAATATTTTATGTCGTATTATGAAAATATCTTTAATGAAAATTTAAAAAAATGAATGACTGCAAATTTATACCCAAAGTTATCAATAAAATCTGAAAAGTTCCAAAAAAATCGAAAGCATCTAAAATATTAAAAAACAGAAATAGAAAAATGAAAATTGAATACAAAAGTATTTAAATTTTTCAATGACTGCAATTTTACACCCAAAGATTTTACTAAGTTATCAAAAAACTGAAAAGTTCAAAAAAAATTCGAAAGCATTTAAAATATTTAAAAAATAGAAACAGAAAATTGAAAACCGATAGTTGAAAATTGAGTACCAGAGTATTCAATTTTTTTTTGAAATTAATAAATATTTTTCGTCGTATTATGAAAATATTTTTAATAAAAATTAAAAAATTAATTACTGCAGATTTACAACCAAAGATTTAACTAAATTATTAAAAATCTGAAAAATTCGAAAGCATTTAGAATATTTAAAAAACAGAAAATTGAAAACAGATAATTTTTTATTAATATATATTTTACGCTGTATTAAGAAAATATCTTTAATCATCTAAAAATAGAAATAAAAATATGAAAATTGAATACAATAGTATTCAATTTTTTTTGAAATTTATAAATATTTTACGTTGTAATTTTGAAAATATCTTTAATAAAAATTATGACTGCAAATTTATTCCCAAAGATTTTGCTAAGTTATCAATAGAGACCGAATTTTAGGCAAAATGCCTTAAATTGCCTTAAATTTTGATCAAATTTTGCCTATTTTTCAGTTTAGCGCCTATTTGCCTATTTTGACACTTTTCATACATTCGCGCCGTTTTTTCATATTTATTTTGCTTTTTACCATAATTTATTTTGTTTGATGATAAAAACTCTCCAAATTCTTTGTATCATCGCTACATTACCAATGGAAAAATCCCTAATCGTTCTTAATGTACTTAATGTATAAAAGTGAAACATGAAAAAAAATATTTTGTGTTTTTTACTGTGTTTTTCATGCCTTTTTTGAGTTTTATTCAAAATAAGAAATGCCCTTTTTAGCGCCTATTTTAAAGTTTTTCAGTGCCTATTTTGGCATTTTTTTAGTACCTATAATCCGGTCTCTAGTTATCAAAAATCTGAAAAGTAAAAAAAAAATCGAAAGCATCTAAAATACTAAAAAAAAACGAAATAGACAATTGAAAACCGATATATATTTTTTCGTATCAAGTCTGATTTCAGCGTCATATTAAAAATTGTCTATTGCCTTTAATATAATATATTTGATTGGGTTCAAGAGAGCACGGCAATAATTCGATTCAATTTATCGCTTCCGAGTATCCTGTATAGATTAACCTTTCCTTTTTGGGCATGCAAGTGGTTTGGGGGTGACATTTCCGAAGGTGTGAATTATTAAGGT
Organism: Leptodirus hochenwartii; assembly: GCA_947310635.1. Classification (NCBI taxonomy): domain Eukaryota; kingdom Metazoa; phylum Arthropoda; class Insecta; order Coleoptera; family Leiodidae; genus Leptodirus; species Leptodirus hochenwartii. Next base: position 39,740,590 of record OX371179.1, on the reverse strand, counting down.
ATTAAGCCAACTAATGATGGGCAGAAATTGCACCCTTGTATTCCTCCCTTATACGCAACGCCTTCATTAAACTAACCCTAGTCTATAGGGCGACCAGTCTCATGTTAAGGATGTGTGAGTTAATTTAGAATATCTTCGTTATTAAGGCATTTAATTAAATGAAACATTCAAAAGGGTTTGTTAAGAGTATATATGTTTTCTAGGTCATTTAGGCATTTATGATTATATAATAGCACTGTGTCTTCTGCGAAGAACCCACTAGCCCTATTCGTTGCATATCCTGTACGTAAAGTAGTGGGCCAATAACAGACCCTTGTGGCACCTCCTCACGCTCAGCTTATTTATTACGGTTAATATCTTTGTGGCAATCCGAAATATCCATTGCCTTTTATTATTACAATCCTCTTCTAAATATAATTAATACTTTTACACGAGTATTATTCTTCGTGTAAATATTCAAGTCAATTTTAATTAAATAAAAAATTGAGTACGTTGTTAGAAATAAATATGTACATAAATTCTTCGCTGATGGGTTTATTATTTGACAGAAAATTAATTTTCAACTAAGCTTCGACAAAAATGGATGATTAATCACCTGCTTTTTATGTCCCCGTTTTTAATTTTCGAATATTCCGCTTGGGAATCAAACTGGATGGCCAAAGTCATTTCAATGGAAAGAAATAAATAAAACGTGAACTGTAAATTGATGGAGTGCTTTATACTGTCAGTTCATTAGCTCAATTAGCGTACAATTAAAAAAATAAATTCGAATGTACCATTTTCGTAGTTGGAATTTATTTTTCCAGTATGTAATTCATCAATTATATACTCTATACAAATTTGTTGGTAAACAATAAACGCTGAAAATGGAAAAATTTTATAACTTACATTTAAGTTCTCAGTCATTTCTCAAACGGTCATTAGTTAATAGTAAAATATCATTATAAACAATTTTTTGCTAAATTGCGGAATGATAATACCGGGTAATCCATATTTTTTGAACCCAAAACAAATTAAATTACATCTTGAATTTTTATTGGCGCAAAATTACAAAACGTGAGCATCCTCATAAATTTGTGACATTTCATTTACGATTGCAGTTACGGAAGTCTAGTGTACGTCAGTTCGTTCCGCAGTTTCGTATAATGACCACTCTTCAGGACTAGTCGAACGTCCGTTAATTTAATTTAACGAGCAATGCAATGACTTATTTCCGAACGTCAAGTTGCTTGCCAAAATTATGTTTTCATTGAAGGTTTATCGAAAGATTGAGAAATCTGCATTATATAATAGCTACACTAAAAGTGGAAACAATTTCCAGGGTGTTTGTCCATGGGACAAACACAGGGTTTATATTATTAATCTACTTCTTCGTCTTTATTTTAAATACCCACTCATTGGTCATCATATTCCGATATCAGCGTAAATTACTGATGTTGTTTTATAACACTTCTAACTTTTTCGTTTAGAAAACGAGGCGCTGCGCACCGATACCTGAACAATAATACATAGTCTGATCAAATTGATCTTTAATAAATGACATATTCGCCATTTCTGGAGTTTTTTAGAGACCTTTACATCGAAATTATAATAGATTTTGTAAATTATTCATTTTATTGGGCATAAGTTGGATCAATTTATTAAACGATTAATCCGTTAATACTTTATTCTTGCGCTCATAATATTTTCATCACGAACTAGAGCGCCAATGTGACTCTGCCCATTATTTTCCAATTTAATTATCGATTCTCCGTAACAGTCATTAAGTTGATATATTCTTTTCCGAGCGTAAATTCGGAATTTATGAGCCTCGAAATGCATTGGAAATATATTCGATTTTTGGCCCACCAAGTATTGTATGTATTCTACATCACTAGCTCGCTGCTCCTTGAATTTTTAATTAATTAATATTATATCGGCGCTATAGAAGAATGGAAAACTAATTATTTTGTATCCGTCTCTTCGTGTCTTTAGTTTATATATCTATCCACACAAATGAACTGCCTTCAGCGATTATTATTTATTGTAAACTATATTTACGTACTTCGATACATGCTATAAAAATACGTAATAAACGGGAAAATTTCGTACTTAACTGAGTTTTATATAAGGTGGATTTGTTGAAAAATTTTAGAGAAATATGTAATTTATTTAATGTATGAATCCTTGAATAAATCATTTCTTTCATATTTTCAGGTACCTATTTTCAGGAAAAATAATTTTCTACACCTTCGAAGATAAACTTATACTTTCCACTATTTTTACGCATAGAAAACTTTCAGATACTAACGTATGAACATTATTTTCATTTGGATACTCCTGAATATATAAAAATACATCGATAATTTCGATGTTGTCGTTTTTTAGCGTGAATTTTGATTTTTTCACAATTATTTCATAACGTCTGTATGAAATGAAAGGAAATAGATGTAACTAAAATTAAAGACAAACAAGAAAAAACATTTTCAAATTAAGGACTCTGTAATTGTGTAATTGAAAATTTTTTTCTGCTTTTTATACTTATAAATTAGATAAAAATATTAAAGATAAACCATTAGATAGGAAAATTTACTTTCCTTTCGTATTGCAGACAACTTCTTTGTACTATTTTCTATTTAGTTTTAGTTCCAGTTGAGAACTTGGGCAATCCATTTTATTGCCGACCACACAAATGGAATGTCATTACTTTTAATTGGAGGACAAGAATGAGACTATTCATGTTAAACATGTATACGAAAGTGAGGACATAAAATAATGTGTAAGAGCAAACATACATGTCTAAATTAAACAAACAAAAAAATACACAATCTAATCCACTCAAATCGATTAAGTATTATGTCATACTACTTTAAATACAGTATCGAAATAATGTGTAAGAAAAAAAACAAACATACATGTCTAAATTAAGCAAAAAAAACAAACAATATAATTCACTCAATTCGATTAAGTATTATATTATACTACTTTAAACACACTATCGGAATTATGTCCATAAAATAAAAATAAAATAATATGCAAGAAAAAAAAAAAGTACATGTCTAATAAAAAAAAAAACAGACAAATAATCGACTCAAATCGATTAAGTATTATATTATACTACTTTAAATACAGTATCGCAATTTTGTTCATAAAATAATGTGTAAGAAAAAAAAAAACATACATGTCTAAATTAAGCAAAAAAAACCAATATAATTCACTCAATTCGATTAAGTATTATATTATACTACTTTAAATATAGTATCGGAATTTTCTCCATAAAATTAAAATAAAATGATGTGCAAGAAAAAAAAAGCGTACGTGTCTAATAAAAAAAACATACAAATAATCGACTCAATTCGATTAAGTATTATGTTATACTACTTTAAACACAGAATCGGAATTTTGTTCATAAAATAATGTGTACGAAAAAAAACAAACATACATGTCTAAATTAAGCAAACAAAGAACAAACAAAAAATTCACTCAAATCGATTAAGTATTATATTATACTACTTTAAACATAGTATCTGAATTTTGTTCATAAAATAAATTAAAATAATGTGCAAGAAAAAAAGAACGAACATGTCTAACTTAAACAAAAAAAGCAGACAAATAATTCGATTAAGTATTATACTTTTTAACACAGTATCGGAATTTTGCTCACAAAATTTAGACAGAAAAGTTTGTTCAAAACGACTTCAGTGGATTTATTTATTGAAACAACTTCTCTAAATAGCATTTATGCATTGACAGGGAATTTGTAGCATCATTTATTATTATTACCGTATATTAGCACGATTTACAATGTTCATAAATAGTCCCAGTAATAATAGAGCACCGTAAAATATCCGGTAATGGGAATTACAGATTCCTATAAAATCGAATACATTTGTTTATCGGTATCAGTAATGGAAATCTCCACTCGCGTACATACTTCATTTTATAATAGACAATATATATTAGGGCGGCTAGAGGCGGCGATTTTTTTTTCGATAGTTCCGAAATAAAATAATTATTAGAGTGTAGATACAAATCTTCAGTAGATAGGAATAAAAATCATGCATTATTTGCTTTAATGAAATGTTTTTCATTTTTCTTTATTCAAATGCTTTAATAAAAAAATTCAACATAGTAGAAAAAAAATCTTTTCGATTCTCAATATATCATCTAACAATAAAAATTTAAAATATCTATTCCTTCCACACTGAAAAAAATTCGCTCAAAAATAAGCAAATATAAACCACGTGTATGTACATCTATCCAATTTGCGTGTTTATGTAAAGATATCGACGCAAATGTCTTCCGTGTCAACGTATAATAAGAAGTATATGCTTAGGCGCTGTTGAAGATGTATCATACGTGCTGGGCATTGACAGAGCCTTTTTCAATACGTATCCATTTGCGTTTATAAATTGTAAGTTTCGCTCGTTTTCTTCAAGTGAAGATTGGCATATTTGCCGAACTTGTCATTTTCTCCTTCAATTGCGAATATTTATGAATCGTCAAAAATGAAGTACCCAGTTTTTTTTATGTTAAAAGGTCCGAATTTTCCGATTATATATATACTAGATTTTATTTAGATCAACGTCAAAATATAATCTTAAGATATGTTTAAAAATACAACTAAAACGAAACCAAAATTGCATCTCTATGCGGGACGTGGTGCGATTTGGGTTGTATAGTATGATGTGTCAATGTCAACGGGCAGTGATTGATGACGTGGTAGACGTGTCCCACTAGTGCCAGGTGAGAGAAGCAAGCGAGTACCAAACTGATGCGTTTTCCAGTTATAAATCAGATATTTCTGATGTCTGTGTATCTGCCTGGACAAGACAGGTTGCGATTCCGTAAATGATATATTAATGATTGATAATATCCAGATTTATTGCTTCATAGTCGTCTGCAATGGGGAACGTGAACATGTTCATGGTCCAGGTGTACGCGTATTGTATTTATGATGATAATTTGCAGATAATTTGCTGATAGCTCGAGGATATTTGTTGGCATTTTTAATTTATTTACTATGAGTCGTGTTTGGGCAGGTTAAATTATTTTGAAAATAACACTTTTTCGGTACATGTATTTTAAAAATTATCACTACGGTGTTAAATATTAGTATAAAATATCACCCAAATACCGTAACTTAAAGCATTAAATAGCTAGATGCGCATTTCGAAGGCTATGCTAGATTTAAGGAGCATTTAGCTCCTTAAATCTTAGAAAAGATAAAAGTGCTGTAGCCGAGCATATTTTTGACTAACTCAGGTCATCCTATTCAAATTAGTTATTTTTATTCTATTTATTTTTAGTTATTTTAGGTTTGACAAACCTAAACTCGTCAGTTTTGTTAATTGTTAATTTATATTGTTATAAAAGAATTATAGGTCATTATATGCCATTTTTGAAATACTTCTGTCATGTTGCCTTAGTTATTTAATAGTATGGTTCGTGACAAAGGTATTTTATTTCGTTTTTATCTTGTGCTACTGAAGATGAGGGAATAGCCTTCGAAATGCGCATCTAGCTACTTAATGCTTTATGTTACAGTATTTGGGTGATATTCTATACTAATGGTACATGTATTATTGAACAAAATAGGTTATTTCATGTGATTTTCCATACCAAGAATGTTTTCTTAAAAACTAGCAGAAGTATTTCAAATCAATCATTCTTTCAACGCTACAATGCAAGTAAATTATAATAATTTAACGAGGCAATGATTAAGTGGTGGTATGTTGTTGACCTGTATTACAAAATACAAACAGCATTTACAAAAGAATCGACATCACATTTTTCACTGTATAAAGAATGCACATCGGTAGCTAATTTGCATTTTAAAACCTGAACAATGTGATTTTATACATAAATAATTAGTAGAGCAGAATAAAAATAAACAGCAAAATCGATGATGATATGTAACAAAATTAAACAGTTTAAAATAATGGCATTGTGGATGAAGGTATATATTTTGATTCAACGTTAAAGGTGGTCAAGAAATTTAGATAAAAATATCGGTAATACAAAATATTTTTTTAGAGAAGAACTTCACTTTGATCTTTCTAAATTTCCATTGGAAATTTCATAAAGCAACTTTAAATAATCGCTAAATCCAATTTAGCGCTCGTCGTTGTGAAAAAAAGAAACTGCCGTTTATAAATATATTACGAGCTTTTCAACATACCGCCGCGACGACGGAAATAAATCGAAACGCTTCTTAAGCCAATGATGAATAATCATCAATCGTCGAGGCGGCATAATTTGGATTTTTGATTGTACGATCAAATCTGTCAATGCTACGTATCGCATAGTTCTTAAGCCCGCAGAAAAATGAATTCTTCTGCTGTTAGTGACGTACTTGGCTGTTGCCCGCTATGCCATGATTGGACGCGCCATGGAAATGGTAATGGAGCGTTTCCAATTAAATTTGCAGGGGTAAATTGATTTTCCGAGTTCGGTTCGTTGAGTAGCTTCGCCGGTGGTAATGCGGTTTAGATGGAAAGCAATTGTGCACGCATTTGGCTATGGCTTTCGTTATGCACATATTTAATATGATCGTGGACATCCTCGAGCGAGCGTAATTTAAAAGACTTTGCGGAATATTTACGAATTGCGTGAAAAATTAAGAAGCTGCGAAAATGATATAACATAAAAAATTTATGGAGCATTTAACTCGTTTCAGATTAAATAGAAAAGATAAAAGTGCTGTGGCCGAGCATATTCAAATTAGTTCACTTAAATTACTTAAAAGTGTGTTGAATTATTCCGAGTTATAAATGCTTATGAAAGTATATACATGCATAAATTTAAATCAATTTCATCTTGTCTATTTAATTTATTTAATAAGAACTATTTTTAAATTTACTGTAATTTTATTGTAACGATTTGTTAGTATCCTGTATGGCAATCGATAGAAATGTAGTGGATATTTCTCGAAATACAATGAAATGGGGTATGTACTGTAGTATAAAAGAGCTTTGTTTGAACATCTAGTTGTGGGGTAGTTCGCACTTTAATTGCACTTAGAACAAGACGGTCTACATTCCCGGCCCAACAAAATTGGCCAATCGACGCTACCATACTGTAAAGCGCATTTTCAGTTATTTAGAACTTTGGTATTCATTGAAATTCTAGACCTTCCTCGGCACTTCACCATCCACTTGTATGTGAGAAAGAAATGGACCTGTAGGTCCATCGCAATAGACAAGGAGTATATGTTTCTACGGCGATACAAAATTCACTCGCTTCATAATAGACTTAGGTGCTGCAATTCAAATAATGCGATATACAACGAGGAACAATTGTCAGAGAAAGGAGGATTAAATTTTGAAAAAAAAATTAAATTAATTGGATATTACGATGCTCGATTGGAATTGGAAATGAGCATTAATTAGATGGAAAAAAAAAAAACTACTAACGCGACTGAAAACTGTTAACGAAATGAGAAAATGTGCAATATAAAAAAAAAGAATGCGTGAGACTCTCGCGCGGTAGAAGTGAAACTTCTTAGCTCCTAGGCAAAGTTAATTTTATGCATTGCTTTTATTCCATTTGCTAACGATTTGATTTTGATTTTGATTGATTTTGATTGACACTCTGATCATCAAAGAAAGCATTATTAACTGTAATATCGTACAGTCTATAAAGAAGAGTTTGGATTAAATATTGTAGTCATATTTTTATAGTTCTTTTATATGGAACATACTGTACCTAGCGGATTATTAAAAAATTGTTGATCAAATTCGCGATGAGCAGGTTGAAAGAATGTAAATTTTGTGTATGATGCACTAGTGGGTGCATTTCTATTTGTCGATGGCTCGCTCAGCTGTATCAGATTCATTTAGTTGATTTCTCACACCACATGTATCTTCACGTGCTGAATGAGTGGCATTCAAATTCTCTATACCACTCACTATGTCCTCACTTAACGATAGTATCGATTCATCCAGTGTATTTGAGGTCGTTGTAAGGTTATGTTGTCCACCGTATTTCTTTAACGCCCTTTGCCTGGCTCGATACTCTCTACTTCTTTTCAAGGTACTTGTTGGCACTTTTCTTGGTGGTTTATTCGCTTTCTTCCGTTCTTTAAAGGCTCGCACTCTGTCTGTACTTGTCTTTTTCTCCATTTCACTTTTCACACCATGGAAATTGTTAGCTAAAAGATTAAGCTGTGTTTGTGTAATATATAATAAAATACGCAAGCGTCTACTGGTTGCCTTATACAAACGGTACACGCGGCGCATGCGCGTAGCGTGTTTAACTTTTCGTGACCTTCAGGCCAATTTGCCCTACCGCGCCTACAGAAGTTTCACTTCAAAATTTACTGTTACATCTTGAATTATAGGATGCGAAAAAAATAGTAAAGTGAAAAGTTTGATAAATATAATTTTTTTTATTAAATAAAATTGTTTCGATAACAAACAAACTCATATAAACTCAAACATACAATCTAGATTTGTTTTTCAGATATTTCTTCACAAATTCGGGAAGTGAAAAACCTACATGGGAGTGAATTTAATTCTTTTAGTGTAGTTTTCATCGTTTTTGCTCTTTTCTTTGCTTCATGCACATACTGAACAAAACTTCGCACGCTAGATTGTAATATTAACCCCTATCGTGCTCGTAGGGTTACCGCTATTTATATCGGCGATAGTGTAAGGAAATAAACACTAATGTTTTTTTTTTGGGGTTGTTTTTTATTTACACTCATATATTTCACACGTACATAAACTTTCAGCTGCGTTAATAAACAAGATTGTATTGTTTAATATGGTATTCAAAAAAATGTTTTCTTTGGTAAAGCTTACGACAGCTCAGTAGGAAAAATATTAATTTAGAGTTGATATTCGTAGAATCAAACTTGAAAACAATAAATGAAAAATTTCGCTTTGATTTAGAACTTGTCGATTTGCTTATTCGAATTACTATTTAATATTATCCGTTATTATTTTTTTTTGGTAAATTTATAAATCTGTTTGAAATTTTTTTAATTGATTATACTAATAATAAAATTGAAATTTCTTTAATTGATCATACTAATAATAATACAAGTCTTTTAGTTCTTCTTTAGATGATTATAAATCAAAGACATCGTGGTAATAATAGAAATACACGTTGAAGTGGAAGTAGTGGGTGTGGGTGGAAAAGTTGTGGGTGGAAAATTAAGAGCACATCCTTATCTAAGGAATAAGGCCATCAAAATGATATCTTCAAATGAGTGCTGTCATAACAATAACATTATAACGACATTGGTAGTTTCACGCAAGCCGCTTATATGAAACAAATGCCACGTACACTAATATACAGGGGGTTGCGTTTCTGAATATCATGAAAAAAATGAGAATGTATGGAGAAATTAATTGCAGTTTTACACGAATTTTTATGTAATTCGCGACAGAAAGAAGCAAAATCGAAGAAAATTGATATATCAAAGGAGTTGAAATTAAAAATAACCAGATGAATTGATAGATTACGAACTTTTATATTTTTCAATTTGTAAATTACTGTATTAGAATTTATTATGGGTATGTATATATATAATTACGATAGAAAAAAAACTACCTAGCTAAAAATTTCAAATTGTTACCGCATTTTTTTTTAGTTTCGATTGAAAAAAAATACTTCTGAATGTATACGCTGAGGATATTTTACATCAATATTTTGTATTTAAATCGCTTTCTATTTCACCCCTATACAACGTGTCCCATACCACCCCTACATACAAAAGGGTAGAAAGGACCAAAACACAATCGGACAGTTTTGGTTGATGTTATACTATGTACATTGAAAAGTAAGCCGCTTATATCATATTGGTAGTGCAACAGATATCAATTCACAAACACCATGCAGGGGAATGAAACGTGTCGCCTCGGAAATTTCTATCAGTGTATGGGAAATTATACTGCACGGAAAGCGTGGATCGGCGTTTCATAAAACAGTGCGCTCGCTTTAGTGCCGTAGTGACATTATCATCGGCAACAGTTTGCAGAGTGGAGATATCTCAGATTTGTTGCGAAACAAATCCAGCGAACTATCGACCAATTCCGGATAATGGACGTTTGAAAAGGCTTTTATATAGTCGTCGATAAAAAAAATGCTTGTGGTGAATAAAAAAAAAAAATGGCATGAAAATTGAAACTTGCGTAATTTAGAAAATATACTTTAAATTTACAATGTAGATATTTTTGCATGCCAGTGTTTTGAAACGTTTTTATATCTTAGTGTTCCTTTTGTATATCAATTTTTTATGAACCTTCGAATCATTTATCAGGATCTTGCAGAAGCACCATAAATATTTGCGATAGTTATCTATTAATAATGATATCAGGAAATTGTATTTGATAGATTTTTTTTGAAGTGAAACTTCTTCTATAGGCGCGGTAGGCCAAATTGGCCTGAACATCACGAAAAGTGAAACGCACGCTACGCGCATGCGCCGCGTGTATACGTAGCATAAGGCAACCAGTAGACGCTTGCGCATTTTATTATATATTACACAAACACAGCTTAATCCTTTAGCTAACAATTTCCATTGTGTGAGAAGTGAAATGGAGAAAAAGACAAGTACAGACAGAGTGTAAGCCCTTAGAGAACGGAAGAAAGCGAATAAACCGCCAAGATAAGTGCCAGCAAGTACCTTGAAAAGAAGTAGAGAGTATCGATCCAGGCAAAGGGCGTTTAAGAAACACGGTGGACAACATAACCTTCCAACGACCTCAAATACACTGGATGAATCGATACCGTCGTTAAGTGAGGACACAATGAGTGGTATAGAGAATTTGAATGCCACTGATTCAGGCACGTGAAGATACACGCGGTGTGAGAGATCAACTAAATGAATCTGATACAGCTGAGCGAGCCATCGACAAATAGAAATGCACCCACTAGTGCATCATACACAAAATTTACATTCTTTCAACCTGCTCAATTCGACGTTTATGCAAATTCGACGTTTACGACATGTACATGGTCAACATGGGATTTATGGGCAACGTTTCCTAGGAGCTAAGAAGTTTCACTTCAACCGCGCGATTGTCTCACGCATGTTTTTTACATTTCGCATGGTTTTGTTGATTTATTAATGCGCGATTTGTACGCACTAGTCGAGATGCTTAACAACGAGGCCGCAGGTCGAGTTAGATAACACGACGAGTGAGTAAAACGCAGATCCGATTTTATTGCACAATCGTTTTATTTTGTTCTACACACGTTAAAAACAAGTACTTTAGTAAGTAACGTTTTAAATACTTTTTTTCGGAAAATGATAGGAATCATGAATTAATTTACAATACCATCATCTAGAAAATTTTACTCGAAATATTTAAGTGTTCAACGAAAAAGAAAATTCTATTTTATCATTGCCCTATGCTAAATTTGTCCTTTAAACAATTGTATTGTAAATATTTATAATAAAGTTTATATAGTAATTAATCTCTGATGCTTTTTAAACAGCATTGATGAAAATTACATCACTTTTAAAAATGCGTAAAAGAATGTCATTTCGACGCTTTTTCAAAATGTTTCTAGAAAAATAATTATTTAAATCTAATTAATCATTCAGGTTGTTTCCGTACAAATTTCTAATTGCCAAAACATTCTAATTATATCGCGATTTTTATTTGTAGAGTTTTGAATATTTCGCGCCTCTTGACGATAAATTGCGAATCACTTGATTAAATTCCATATATTATAACGAAACATTAAAAAAATAATAATTTACTTATTCATATTCAATATTATCAAGGCATAGTTTAAGATTTAAAATTATATATTCAGGACATTTATTATCTCAATTTCTCAATACAGAAACGCTCCTTCTTTGAATGTCCTTAATTTCTAAACACGACACAGCCAGTTAATAAAAACAAACCATAGGCCTAATTAATAAAAAACAGAGGGACGAGAGAGGCGATTCTAGCACTAAGAACGGTAGTAGAAAAAAGAAAGAGGGTAGGAAAGGTAACTTGCATAGCTTTTGTAGACTTAGAAAAGGCATTTGACAATGTAGATTGGGACATAATGTTTAGAATTTTAAAAGAAACGGGTATAGATTATAAGGATAGGAGAATAATTTTTAATTTATATAAACACCAAACTGCCTTAGTTAGAATTGAGGGGGAAGAAGAGGTAGCAAAAATAGGGAAGGGAGTTCGGCAGGGATGTACACTTTCACCGTTATTATTTAATCTATATATAGAAGATGCAATAAACAAAGTAAAAGAAGAGTATAGTGTAGGTGTGAATGTACAGGGAGAGAAAATATATATGCTGAGATTCGCCGACGATATAGCTATATTGGAAGAAAGCGAAAAGAATTTAGAAAGGGTATTGAATGGTATGCAGGCAGTATTGACTAGGGATTTTAACATGAAAATAAATATAGGTAAAACTAAAGTGATGAGGTGTGATAAAAAGGAATGCAGTAGAAAAATGAGGATCACAATAGGAGATAATAGAATCGAAGAAGTGTCAGATTTTTGTTATTTAGGCAGTAGAATCACAAAAGATAATCGAAGCAAGGTAGATATAAAGTGTAGGATAGCACAGGGTAGGAAGGCATTCGTAGAAAAAGAACAGATTTTAAGATCAAATATTGACTTGGGTATTAGAAAAAGATTACTGAAGGTATATGTTTGGAGTGTAGCACTGTACGGGTGTGAGGCGTGGACTATAGGAAAGGAGGAGAAGCGTAGATTGGAAGCACTTGAAATGTGGTGTTATAGGAGGATGATGAGGATTGGTTGGGAAGATAAAGTAACAAATGAAGCTGTACTAGAGTTAGTAGGGGAGAAGAGAAGTATTTGGAGAGTGTTACAGCGTAGGAGAGACAGATTAGTAGGGCATATTCTTAGGCATGGGGGGATTATGTAATTGATCATAGAAGGTAGAGTGGAGGGAAAGAGAGGGGTAGGTAGGCCTAGATTGGAGTATGTGAGTCAGATAGTTGAAGACGTTGAGATGAATAGCTATAGGGAGATGAAGGGATTGGCTCAGGATAGATCGGCATGGCGTGCTGTTTCCAACCAATCTTTAGGATTGCGGACTCTTTAACTAAGGCCTAATTCGTAGTTACCAGATATTGTGTTAAAATACCAAATATAGTGGCTCAATAACGTCCAAATTGTACGCAATGGTTTCAACCGAAGACACGACTCTATTCAATCGACGCATCGACAGGTGAGTTCCGCTTAGTGTACTGGCTCCTTAGTTTCGGTTTTAATACAGAAAAGGGCCTATATAGTACAAGAGTACACCTTTTGTTGTGCACATGATTGATATGATACGATATTCCCTTCATTGTTGTCGCTTTTCTGTGCGCGGATATAGAAACATCTTCTTGTATCGAACAGGGGTGACATAAGGTCTATTGGAATGTTTTCAAAAGACATATTGAAGTCAGAAGAGAAGGCAACAAGAATAGTCAAAAAAATGTTGATGAAAGAGCATATGATGTCAAATTGATAAATTCTCCGTTGAAAAATATTTGATATTAATTTAACATACCGAGGGATTACGTAAAGTAATCGGATTACGTGTTTGCTAAGCCGGACCTGATTCAAAGCTTCGTGAATTCATTGTTTGGGATACGCGCGAACGAAATTGTACGATATTTGATCTCTGTTACAATATTTTCTATAGGATAAACAAATATTATTCATAGGGAAATCGGAAGGATAACGCCCCTATAGCGTTGTATTATATGTCGATGATAATATGATATGCTTTGATTTCATAGAGAATATTGTGGGCATTTCATCCAATATGTATTTTACGCTGAATAAACATGTACGAGATCGTATGGTTTATTTATAGAATGTTTTGGATTGGCATATTTGGTTTTGCGAATTGCGGAAATTCTGCGATTATTTGATTTGAAAATGAAACTGCAAACACCGTTTTTTTTTTTTTCGTTTTTAGTATTTACTAAAATAATTGATGTTTTGATAATCTGTGTGCTACGCACATTTTTGAATGCGTCAGTGCTTTGTGCACAAACGCAGTGCGGTACTAAAAGTTCATACAAAGATATTTCGTCAGACAGCAAATTTTTAGAGAACAATTTAATTTAAAAATATTGATAAGTACGGTTCTGTTTCGTTCGGAGATTTTATGGTTGTATGTCGGTTCTATCAATGAATCGTTCAATCAATATTTTAATAATAAAAAAATTGTTTCCAAACTACCAGCGTTGCAATTGTACTCGTATACAAATCTAATTAGTTAGTTAAAGAGTCCGCAATCCTAAAGATTGGTTGGAAACAGCACGCCATGCCGATCTATCCTGAGCTAATCCCTTCATCTCCCTATAGCTATTCATCTCAACGTCTTCAACTATCTGATTCACATACTCCAATCTAGGCCTACCTACCCCTCTCTTTCCCTCCACTCTACCTTCTATGATCAATTGCATAATCCCCCCATGCCTAAGAATATGCCCTACTAATCTGTCTCTCCTACGCTGTAACACTCTCCAGATACTTCTCTTCTCCCCTACTAACTCTAGTACAGCTTCATTTGTTACTTTATCTTCCCAACCAATCCTCATCATCCTCCTATAACACCACATTTCAAGTGCTTCTAATCTACGCTTCTCTTCCTTTCCTATAGTCCACGCCTCACACCCGTACAGTGCCACACTCCAAACATATACCTTCAGTAATCTTTTTCTAATACCCAAGTCAATATTTGATCTTAAAGTCCGTTCTTTTTCTACGAATGCCTTCCTACCCTGTGCTATCCTACACTTTATATCTACCTTGCTTCGATTATCTTTTGTGATTCTACTGCCTAAATAACAAAAATCTGACACTTCTTCGATTCTATTATCTCCTATTGTGATCCTCATTTTTCTACTGCATTCCTTTTTGTCACACCTCATCACTTTAGTTTTACCTATATTTATTTTCATGTTAAAATCCCTAGTCAATACTGCCTGCATACCATTCAATACCCTTTCTAAATTCTTTTCGCTTTCTTCCAATATAGCTATATCGTCGGCGAATCTCAGCATATATATTTTCTCTCCCTGTACATTCACACCTACACTATACTCTTCTTTTACTTTGTTTATTGCATCTTCTATATATAGATTAAATAATAACGGTGAGAGTGTACATCCCTGCCGAACTCCCTTCCCTATTTTTGCTACCTCTTCAATTCTAACTAAGGCAGTTTGGTATTTATATAAATTAAAAATTATTCTCCTATCCTTATAATCTATACCCGTTTCTTTTAAAATTCTAAACATTATGTCCCAATCTACATTATCAAATGCCTTTTCTAAATCTACAAAAGCTATGCAAGTTACCTTTCCTACCCTCTTTCTTTTTTCTACTACCGTTCTTAGTGCTAGAATCGCCTCTCTCGTCCCTCTGTTTTTCCTAAAACCAAACTGATCTTCTCCTAGCCTTTCCTCTACTTTATTTTCTAATCTCCTATAAATAATCTTTAACAATATCTTCGATGCATGTGATAGTAGGCTAATGGTCCTATAGTTCTCACACAAATTAGCTCCTATTTTCTTCGGCATTGTTACTATTCTACTACGCTGAAAATCCTGTGGTACTGCTCCCTTCTCATATATTTTACAAACTAACCTGTATAATCGCTCCTGCATTTTTTCCCCTGCGTGTTTTATTAATTCGGCTGGTATCATATCAATCCCCGCTGCTTTGTTATTCCGTAAATCATTTAATGCTCTATGAAACTCTGACCTAAGTATGCTAGGACCTAAGTCATCCTCATCTATCTGTTCCACACTTTCTAGCTCCTCCATGTCCTGCCTACCTTTATATAAATCTTCAAGATACTCCTTCCATCTTCTAGCTTTTTCCTTATTTTCTGTGAGTTCCTTACCCTGCTTATCACATATTATGTTACCCTTTGGTTTTACTTTAGAAAAATGTGACTTAATTTTCCTGTAGCCCAAATCTACTTTACCTCTTCTCATATCCTCCTCAATATCCTCACAATTTCCTTTTATCCACTCTTCTTTCGCTAGCTTGCATTTCCTATTAATTAAGTTCCTTAGTTCCTTATATTTTTTCTGTCCTGCTTCTGTGTTTTCAATTTTAATTTTCCTTCTTGCTTCTATCATTTCAACTATTTCTTCCGTGATCCAATCTAATTGTTTATTGGAAATAAAAAATTCAGTATTGAAGCTGGAAAAAGAATATTTTCTGCATTTTGGATATAAAATATAATTTTTTTTATATCGGGAAATTTTTTTATTAGTAGGCAAAGAGCGTGGTTTATTTTGAATCCACATATTAATTAAAAATTAAAATTAAACAAAATAGACTAGAGATATTGCAAAAACCACTAAATATATATAGTTTAGGAAATATATATAACATCTTATTGATGGAACGAATAATTAATTTTCTATAATGTATTTTTTTTGAAACTAGAATAGTACTATTTTCAAGCTCTCAAATGAGTCAATTTGTTTGGTATTCGAAATAAATTGTTTTAGATATTAAAAACTCGAATAAAAAAATGTTTCAAAATTAAACACATATCATCAATATATGTTTTAATTTGTATCTTCAAACGTCTACCATATATCTTTTTCCGCAAATGAAAATCACAAATTAAAGAGAAGGAATCAACAAAACGAACACATAAACCAATACAACAATGGTTCATCTCTTCTCATCGATCAACGAAAGAAAGTAAATTGAAATGTAATGTAGTAAAGAATTTTGTATATATTAATAGCATGTAATCAGATATTGTAGATGATGTCTTAAAAAAGTCTGATAATGACTTTGAAGTAACAAAACCTGCCCGCAGTATTTATGAACATCTAAAGACCCAAATCTAAGAGTAATATATATATAAGGATGCTGATGACAGTCGTTCCGCAGAATCAAAACGAGCTGCAGAGAAACAAAGAAATCCAGGTTGCCATCTGACTGTTACTTTTTGAATAGTTCCGATAACCGAAAATATTTTTCTGGTTTAGATGAATTTGTCTAGGTAGATTTGACCGGCAATTCGAATGAAAAACTTCAGTTCATAATTTATTTATCCCATCAATTATTAATGTATTAAATTAAGAAAAATTAGGATAAAGGTCATACGCAAATTAGTGTTATGTCATTATATTTAATAAGTTTAGCAAATTATCAAGTTTTGGAATAATATTCGAGTGCTAAGAATCTTTCCATTTTAAATTGAGATTGCAAAAACGGGAATGAAAGTTGGAAGCCTCAAAAGAAGAACAGATGCATTGGCAATGGCAAAGTGTTGAGGTTGATACATGAACGATGGAGAATCATCTGAGTGATGATAACGATCTGCTTTCAATCAGGCACTGAGGCTTTTCCTCTGAATTTTGCTGTTTATTACAGGATGTACCTCGTGGTGACAACCGCAGAAGGATTAAAGGATTTAAGACAAGTGTGGATATAGTCGATGTATTTAGTAATAAAAAATTATTTGCAAAAAAAATTAATGCATCGAATTTTAACCACTAAATACCGTACAATGTAAAAAAGAGTAGCATACAACTCGTTAGTAAGAATTGTTTCTTTTTTAGAGAAAAAGAAGAATAAAAATTTAGTATCCTTAAAAGCCATTTGTTTGATATTCGATGAATAGACATCATTTATTGTAAAAGTATTATATTTTCAATTTTATGTGAAATGGTGTATAAAGGCAATTATTATAAAATTTTCACTGCACAAGGATTTGTGTGTTTAAAACATACAGAATGTTCAAAAAAATATTTCAAATTGGGGATTAGGGATTGTGGATATAAAAACTACAAAAAAAATAAAGTTGTAAAAATTTAAAGGTAATAATAAAAACGAAATACCCGGATAATTAATTTGTGGAAAATAAATACTTGGATGGATGATACTTCATTTTTAATTAAACCTCGAATTCCAAATCGCATTGGTGAATCAAAACAACAAAATAATTGAAATTTTTCATTGTTACGCCGCGGCTTAAGCAAAATCCATAACAATTTCAACTTTCGTAACGAATAACATCGCGTAAATTTTCAACATTTTCGATGCGCCATCTGTATAAAGTACGGCAGCAATCCATCATTATTCGTAAAAAAAACTTTGGATGGAATTTGGCTGGTAGAAACATTGCCACGATATCAGCAGTAAAATCGGTGAGATTCGCATACCCGACAGGAATGTATTCCCTTATTCCGGAGGGCACTTGGGCAGATAGCAAACCTTCCACAACACGATTCACAACGTACCCGCAGTACGTATTCGCTGTCCTTAAATGACCATAAGAATTCATTTGAAAGAGATCGACTGGCATATGTTCCTCGTACTGTACAATAATATTGAACGGACTTTTAGAGGTATTAATGTACACACATATCGCCTAATGATCCGGAAAATCCTCAGTCAGGAATTTATTCCTTAGCGATGGGAAAAATTCCAGTAACGCGTACTAAAGCGATGAAACTGAGAGACGATTGAATATTATCTTATATGCGGGAATGTTTCAACAGATGGAACAGCTGAAATTGCAGGGAATTACGAAATAAATGCGCGCAGAAATGTACTAGAATCAACAGAATTCGTTCCACTGGTGTTATTATTAATTTGGCGAAGAAGATTCATTAAGATTGGTAAGATTTTAGAAATTCTGCGAAATATTTACGTTTAATTATTATATGATATTTTAGATAAAATGCAATTTTTGCAAAGAAATGTCGTATCATAATAATTGTATCTTCAATGATTTTACAATTATCATTGAAATTGTTATTTTTGAAGAGGTATAATAAAAAACTAAATAGCACTGAAAAAATACTCAAGTTTCTGTCATGTTTTCCATAGTTTTTCTGGAGGGGTTGAAGCACCGCTTTTGTAGATTTTATTCATTCGCGAAACGTACTTTTACAGCTTATTAACTGGCGTATTTGGCATTAAACCAAAGCGCTGCATTTTTAAACGTTGAATTTAAATTTAACTAATAATTTGTACAGACCACTGGTTTCTATCAGACTTTCCGATGAAAAACTTTGTAAGAACGAGCAATTTTCATTTTACGATAGCATTTTCCGGGATGTTAACATCGTGCAAACTGTGAATTTCTACTGAAACTTTCAAATGCGCTCGCCTTACATAAGTCAGGCCAATTGTAAAAAGAAATCGTTCATTTATTTCATTTGGCAATACATTAATTAATTAATTACCAGAAATAGACGAAAATATGTTAAAGAACTACGTTTTTAATTTTTCAATTGAATTTTTTATTTTGTTTTCTGTAAATTTTCGAAGAAATTCTTTAAAAACTGCTCGCGCAAAGTATAAATCTATGATATATTGAACTTTTTTGCAAAAGAAAAAATAATTATCAGAAATAGATGAAAAATTGTGATAACTTAAAAATCTTACTATATCCACTTTTTTAATATTGTTCAAATGAAATTTTTATTTTATGCAAACAAATTTGTTTTTTGCAATTTTTCTAAGAAATTCTTTAAAAACTGCTCGTGCAAAGTATAAATCTATGATATATTGAACTTTTTTGGAAAAATTATCACACAAGAAAACAAAGTTGTTCTTTATTTTCTTATCTTCTAATATGGACTGTAAAAAAGTTACGGCTCAATCAATTCTTTACATTAATTTGAATCATAAAAGTCATGTACGCAAAAAAATCTAGACAATAATGATAATGCTACCAGATAGGAAAATTCGCAAATAAAGTGAAAAAAGAATTAAAAATGCTTATTAAATGTTAATTTCAATAAAAGCAGGAAAAATTACGTACATATTTTAAATTGTATTTTTGTTAAATTTGTCTGCCATTAAGAAATCCTTTTAGGAATATCTGCATTAAATTATATGCAGTCCGTTTTTAAGATGAGAGACCTTGAAAAATCGTTACAAGAAGAGGAGGAGGAAATATGTCAACAGAGTACAAAAGGAAAGTTCGATATTTGTTGGAATGAGTAGAAGTTGAGAAAAGGTGAAAGTTTGATCGGGGGCTACAAACATTTGAAGAATTATTCATGACATCCAAAAAAGCACGTCACTGATAACTCAAGCATCACTTTTTTTTATATCTGTTGATAATTTCAATAATATCAGTAAAGTTACCATTAAAAAATATTATTTGGCAAAACTACTTTTATACTCTTCTACTCCGTATCCACAATGCAAAAGAAGTATCACATTTACAAATAAAAATTTAAAAAAATCGTGGGTGATTTTAATACAGTGGGAAAAGGAATCTTTACGATACACAAATTCGAAAATAGACGAAAAAATATGCCAAAAATTATATATTTTAGGAAAAATGCGGCGCTGTGATTTATTAACTTTTAGAACACCAATTTCTTTTCAAAATGAAGAATCACATATAAAGTACCATTCGCAAAAAATCGTCATAGTTAGAAACAGTCGTCGCGCTTTCCACAATCGGCAAGTAGTAACAGAGAACTTGATGGACTATGAATAATAAGAATGGCACCGAGAAATCATCTTCCGCAGAAATGAATATTCAGGGGATGATTATGGTTGGAAATGGCGTGCGCTGGATTTTCCAACAAATGCGAGAATGCGCTGAATCATAAACTGATTTAGATAAATTACATCTAGTACGAGAAATATTGGCTCTTATTTACAGCATTATATTCGAGCTTTTGATGTATTTCTGAATATTCTAAAATTTTGTTCAGTAAAATTTAAAGAACAAAAATTTATTATGCAACCATGGCTCTTCTGTCAATTGTATTTACCACGAAAAGTGTTTTCTGAAACAAGATATTCTATTACGAAAATATAATATAAACTAATTATTTGATTTATGATTTTAGTAGTGTTATATTAAAAAAGAAGGTATTGACAAACAATAGGCGCTGTAGGGTAAATTGGCCTGAACGTCACGAAAAGTGAAACGCTTCTCTTTTTCCGACTCCAACTGGCAGTTGAGAGGAAAGAGAGGGAGAGTCGTTTCTACTCTCCGTCGCATACATCATAGACACGCTACGCGCATGCGCCGCGTGTACTGTAGCATATTACACAGCTCAATCTTTTATCTAACAATTTCCATTGTGTGAAAAGTGTAATGGAGAAAACGACAAGTACAAGACAGAGTGCGAGCCTTTAGAGAACGGAAGAAAGCGAATAAACTGCCAATAAAAGTGCCAACAAGTACCTTGGAAAGAAGTAGAGAGTATCGAGCCAGGCAAAGGGCGTTAAAGAAACATGGTGGATAACATAACCTTCCAACGACCTCAAATACACTGGATGAATCGATACCGTCGTTAATTGAGGACACAGTGAGTGGTATAGAGAATTTGAATGCCACTGAAGTCTACACGTGAAGATACACGCGGTGTGAGAGATCAACGAAATGAATCTGATACAGCTGAGCCATCGACAAATAGAAATGCACCCACCAGTGCATCATACACAAAATTTACATTCTTTCAACCTACTCAATTCGACATTTACGACATGTACATGGTCAACATGGGATTTATTGGCAACTTTTCCTAGCAGCTAAGAAGTTTCACTTCTACCGCGCGAGAGTCTCACGCATTTTTAAAATAATGACAATATATCCACCAAATTTCATATTATTCTAGATAAAATCCTGCAGTGTTGGACTTTAATAATAAAACATTTCCTTCGGCATAGTATAACTTTTTCTAGATTTCAATTTAATTCTAATAAAACTGAATTTAATTTCCCGAAGATGTAGAATAAATAGCAAAAAACCGTTGTGGTGGCATCTTTCTTTCGAACGACAATCTGAATTCTAGACGTAACAATCACAACTAAACTATGTAGAAAAATTACTTTTAACAATGTCAATGCAACTCAAATTTGCGTTCTAAACCTTCAAGCAATTAACGCGGCACCTAAGTCTATATACAAGATTTCCATAGTCAGCAAGGAAATGGAGTGGTTGCTCCTATAGTAACCTTACATCTTGAAAACGACAAAGAGACTTCAGTCTTAAGCAAGAGAACATCAACATCTCCACAAGCGTCGCGCGCGTCTATCTTTGTCTTTAACGCAATTATTATGCATTTGTATTTGAATGATGCTAAGTCGACGCACAATGACATGTAATTGTGGCACAAGAGGACACTGATTGAGTCGGAAATAGACGCAGACTCTCTTGTTAGAAGCTAAACTATTATTATACAGATACAGAGTGATCTGTAAATGCACGTTTGCAACGCTTTTATTAATTATTTTGCTACTTCTCAATACTTGCTTTTTTTTTACACTTTCACGAGTTCCTATAGCTCTAAAAGCAAATTTTTAAGCGACACCATTCTCATCGACCAAAAATATTTTAGAGAATGTTGGAAAAATATTATAATTTTTGCATATATCACTTTTATTTAAACCTCCTTGTATAGCGCCCTTCTATATTTCATTCTAAGTTTATATTCGAATCCAAATTTGAAAATCCCTCATCAGAAGCAAAGACATGAAAAATGTTGCACATTTCTGTAATACCATGTATATTAAGGCTAATACCGGCTCTTGTTTTCAAATTTGCATTCATAGTGTTAGAGAGAGAACCAACTGGAGGTAAACGCTTTGCTGTTTTTAGAACAATTGAAATGAAAAATAATAGAAACGGTGTAATATCGTTTTGTTCAAATTAAAAAAAATAAAGGTATTGGGTCAAATGTTATGCCAGTTGCCTACATTGGGAATATTTAATTTATTTATTTAAAAAAAATTAAACTATACACATTTTTCTAATAAAATATTTATTTCGTTGTTTTCTTGTTGCAAAAACTTTCTTTTCTTGGCATAACTAAACAAAATATGTTGCCATAATTTGATCTATACCTTCAAAATGTTAAATTTCTTTATTTTTCGAAAAATAAACGGAAGATATTTCTCTGAAGAAAATCGAATGTTTCAAGAATTTATTATATATATTTTTTTTAATCGTGGATGAATCGAGTTTAAAAGCAAATTCGACAAGTACGTCTCTGTATCAAACAAATCGACGTGTGGATTATTCGCGGCGGTTTTTTAATAAACAGAAAATAGCATAATTTGTATTTAATTTAATAATAACGCGATCATTTATTCGGAATAAATTGTATGTACAGCGTGATCGAGAAAATTGTGACTCAAGTAAAAAAATATATTTGATTCATTGATTTTTCACTTTCTGGTGTGCAGCTGTTAATTTTTTTTTTATTTAGCACTCCCATTAAGAGAT
Organism: Leptodirus hochenwartii; assembly: GCA_947310635.1. Classification (NCBI taxonomy): domain Eukaryota; kingdom Metazoa; phylum Arthropoda; class Insecta; order Coleoptera; family Leiodidae; genus Leptodirus; species Leptodirus hochenwartii. Next base: position 39,717,427 of record OX371179.1, on the reverse strand, counting down.
GCGCAAACTAATTATATTATATAATTAAATGTATTCATAAAAAGCTTGAAATATGATAATAGAAATAAAATTATTTCTAATGACTAAAACATCTAAGAAATATTTTTTTTCGATTTCATACGTAAATTTAATTGAAGGAATTTATAATTTAATATTTTAATAAAATCATCAATATTAGATTTTTCAGTATACAAAATCGCAAAGATTAAATTATCTACATATCTAATCCAAACTCTAAGAAAAGTTTCTTTAATTTATTTACAAAATAACTCATAAATAAATTAGCTATAGTCCTTATTATTATTATTTTATTGGGTAAATATTTCAACCATATTTCCTAATATCTCTTGAAGCGTTCAATTTCAGTGCATATTATTAACATAGTGTGGCAAAAGTTTAATTACCGTAAACCCAAAGTACTTATAAAATAGCTACCGTTACAAACTTTGTCACATTCATCGCTTTCAAAGCATTTATTGACGGTTAAATGAATTTATTTAGCCTTATTAGTAAACCGTAGATAATTTCATTTATTTAGCGAATGCCATGCGTGATGGCAACATGGCGCTGTAATTATGTAAATTCTAATTCCAATTTCACATCAGTAATTGCGGAAATAACATCTCCTAGGAACATTTGCTGCTCCAGAACATGAAGAAGACTTCCAACTTTACCGTAAAGTATACAACTTTGCGAATATAATACGATAAGAATGCGATACAGAGTGCCATATGACACGTACTATGAAAATTATCACCATTTACATTTTCTCATCGTATTTGTGAGGGAATTAATTGACCAATTTGTCAGTAATATTAATTTTGAACCAGGGTTGAGGGAGTGTGTAAACAAAATTATACAAGCCTGTTTTGTGTGAACGTATTATACATATACATCAGTATGTGTACTGAGGTTGGTCACTAGAGGGTAAAAAACCATATGGTCAATTTTATAAAAACAAAAATGTAAACACAAATCAAAGCAAAATAATTCTATCATAAAAATGATTGATGTCTGTGCTAGTTAAACAGTCCGCAATCCTAAAGATTGGTTGGAAACAGCACGCCATGCCGATCTATCCTGAGCTAATCCCTTCATCTCCCTATAGCTGTTCATCTCAACGTCTTCAACTATCTGACTCACATACTCCAATCTAGGCCTACCTACCCCTCTCTTTCCCTCCACTCTACCTTCTATGATCAATTGCATAATCCCCCCATGCCTAAGAATATGCCCTACTAATCTGTCTCTCCTACGCTGTAACACTCTCGAGATACTTCTCTTCTCCCCTACTAACTCTAGTACAGCTTCATTTGTTACTTTATCTTCCCAACCAATCCTCATCATCCTCCTATAACACCACATTTCGAATGCTTGTAATCTACGCTTCTCTTCCTTTCCTATAGTCCACGCCTCACACCCGTACAGTGCTACACTCCAAACATATACCTTCAGTAATCTTTTTCTAATACCCAAGTCAATATTTGATATTAAAATCTGTTCTTTTTCTACGAATGCCTTCCTACCCTGTGCTATCCTACACTTTATATCTACCTTGCTTCGATTATCTTTTGTGATTCTACTGCCTAAATAACAAAAATCTGACACTTCTTCGATTCTATTATCTCCTATTGTGATCCTCATTTTTCTACTTCATTCCTTTTTGTCACACCTCATCACTTTAGTTTTACCTATATTTATTTTCATGTTAAAATCCCTAGTCAATACTGCCTGCATACCATTCAATACCCTTTCTAAATTCTTTTCGCTTTCTTCCAATATAGCTATATCGTCGGCGAATCTCAACATATATATTTTCTCTCCCTGTACATTCACACCTACACTATACTCTTCTTTTACTTTGTTTATTGCATCTTCTATATATAGATTAAATAATAACGGTGAGAGAGTACATCCCTGCCGAACTCCCTTCCCTATTTTTGCTACCTCTTCTTCTCCCTCAATTCTAACTAAGGCAGTTTGGTGTTTATATAAATTAAAAATTATTCTCCTATCCTTATAATCTATACCCGTTTCTTTTAAAATTCTAAACATTATGTCCCAATCTACATTATCAAATGCCTTTTCTAAGTCTACAAAAGCTATGCAAGTTACCTTTCCTACCCTATTTCTTTTTTCTACTACCGTTCTTAGTGCTAGAATCGCCTCTCTCGTCCCTCTGTTTTTCCTAAAACCAAACTGATCTTCTCCTAGTCTTTCCTCTACTTTATTTTCTAATCTCCTATAAATAATCTTTAGCAATATCTTCGATGCATGTGATAGTAGGCTAATGGTCCTATAGTTCTCACACAAATTAGCTCCTATTTTCTTCGGCATTGTTACTATTCTACTACGCTGAAAATCCTGTGGTACTTCTCCCTTCTCATATATTTTACAAACTAACCTGTATAATCGCTCCTGCATTTTTTCCCCTGCGTGTTTCATTAATTCGGCTGGTATCATATCAATCCCCGCTGCTTTGTTATTCCGTAAATCATTTAATGCTCTATGAAACTCTGACCTAAGTATGCTAGGACCTAAGTCATCCTCATCTATCTGTTCCACACTTTCTAGCTCCTCCATGTCCTGCCTACCTTTATATAAATCTTCAAGATACTCCTTCCATCTTCTAGCTTTTTCCTTATTTTCTGTGAGTTCCTTACCCTGCTTATCACATATAATGTTACCCTTTGGTTTTACTTTAGAAAAATGTGACTTAATTTTCCTGTAGCCCAAATCTACTTTACCTCTTCTCATATCCTCCTCAATATCCTCACAATTTCCTTTTATCCACTCTTCTTTCGCTAGCTTGCATTTCCTATTAATTAAGTTCCTTAGTTCCTTATATTTTTTCTGTCCTGCTTCTGTGTTTCCTATTTTAATTTTCCTTCTTGCTTCAATCATTTCCACTATTTCTTCCGTGATCCATTCCCTCCTACCTGCCCTTTTCTTTGTGCCTAATACTTCATTTGCTGCTGTAGTTAACCCATTTCTGATTTCCCTCCATTCGCAATCTATGTCGATCCTTGATGTTCCATTAGCCATGATTTCTACTTTCTGCTTGTACTTTTCACATACATCAGCTAATTTTAACCTATCGACATTTACTCTGACCTGTTTGGACTTCTGTAATTTCTTGAATTTGACTTCTGAGTCCAGGACTACTAAATTATGGTCACTATCAATATCTGCTCCAGGGTAACTCTTACAATTCTTAATCTGGTTCCTAAACCTCTCTTTAACCAGTATGTAATCTATCTGATACCTCCCTATATCTCCTGGCATTTTCCACGTATATATCCTGCGCTTGTGATTCTGAAAAAGATGTCTGTGCAAGAAAAAAATATTAACATAGTCTTTAAAAAAATGCAAACGTTTTGATTTCAAAAGGGCCAATAAATGGACATCTCGAAGAAACTTTTCTTCAAAACTTTGGTACTATTAAGTTATAATGAAACTTTATCGCGTGCAAACCTCACAATATAATTAGTACGTGGTTTTGGACGTATTTTGTTGAAATTATGATGTAAATTCAGCATAATGCGTGGACTACGCAGGGGCGTAGGTAAAGGGGCAAGTGAATAGCATCACACATGAATGGGTGTCCGATAGAATGCAAATTGACCAGCCAAATTAATATATTGTAGCGGTATATTGACCCCGTATGTATGAGAATATTGTGTCCAGAGTTAGCTAGCTCAGGAATTTGTTGGGTTACATTTCAGGCTGCATGAGTTTCAGGATTTATTCATAAAAAAGGGCAAACTGGGACAGTAAAGTTGATGAAGTGGTTTAATGATGAACCTGTGGCTTAGTTCAAATAAATAATATTTGTATTTTCAACTATAATATGTAATATATAATAGGGTAATTAAAATGGACATAAGTACCGAATTTTCTCAACAATGTTGAAGTCCACCGAGGATAAAAACTAAATATCTGTCTTTAGTATATATTATATATATAATTTCTTAGGAATTTTCTAAGGATTTTCTAATGAAATGAAATATAGTTTGTTATTTTTATGTATATGATATTCAACAAATTTGATGAAAAGCCTAAAAAAGGATATACTTTAGATATGTTTTTGCAAACTACAAACTGCTCCCTTGATATTTTTAATATAAATCTTAGATGACTATTTGTCATCACATATTAATATTCTTTATTTTATATTTGGATCGAAATTGAATTTTTATCCTTAAGGTGTCCATACCGCCAATATATAAATATTTTCAAAAATAGAAAAGTACTCTTTAAATCATTATTTTTGCATTTTGCTCTTATGCATTTTCAGCCAATCTAACATTTTTAGTTAATAAACTTAAAGACTTTTCATTAAGCATATCCATAGTCCAGAAGGGATTTTTCCTCAAGAAAATATCCCTGTCCGGAGCGGGATTCGAACCCACAACCTCAGTGGTGCCAGTCTAACGACTATAAAGACGCTCTTACTGGAGAATTATTGATTTATTTATAAGATATACAAGAAATGTTTTATTCAAAAAAATTTCCAGCAGTTGCCAATGTAATACCCTGTAATTTATCATGTCCCATATTTCAATATGTATTGTTGTTATTACCTACTTTCCTCTCAATATTCAAATCTATTTGTTCTTTGTCGGCCTTTAGCGTAACTTCCTCTTACTTATCTTATCCTTATATCTTATTCATTTATTTGGCATTCCCAACCTAAACCTCTACCAACATTTGCCAGAATAACCGTCTTCTCTATAACTATCGTGTCCGTCAGTATTTTAAACCCTACTATTTTTATATCCTTCACCTTTGAACTTTTACCGATCATACTCCGAAAAGCCTTTCTTCCTACCTACCTACCTACTCTTACATCTTTAACTGCTGCTCTACAAATCGCATTCCCCAGCTAAAATAGTCAGTCTAAATCCAACACAATATTTAATTTCCAACTTTCAACAAAACAAGTCTCTTCCTCTGTTAAGGTGTCCAATCTGATCCCAATCACAAACAATAAAAAATAAAAAAATAAATACCACCAATATATGAATATTTTCAAAAATATAAAAGTACCCTTTAAATCATTGTTTTTGCAAATATATTTTGTTAGCGTGCTTATAATAATTTTAGAAACGTTTTTTGTGTAAGGAAAACATTATTAGTTGATTAATTAGAAAGTTAATTAATGCCCAATGAATGGGCTTACATTCGGTTATTAATTGATCAATTTGGAAGAAATTTTGCCAAACCATTGTTCATAACCAAGCACTGGGTAGACGATATTTTGATTTTGAAATTTTTTAATCGAGTAATAATTATTACCTAATTTATATGTAACAAAAGCGTATTTTAATTAAATCATTATGAAAAAAAAATTGATTTAAAAAAGAAATAGATTCCTAGCCCAGCGTATTTTTACAAGCAATTTTTCCCAAAAATAAAAATAAATAAAAATTGAAACTGTAAGAATGTAAGTGCGGAATAGTTTGGCATTACTCGAGGTTAATTCTGCCTAATTAAGAATATTAGAATTTAGAATATTATTAATATAAAATAGATAGAATATATATTTACAGTAGTGACTTCAATTTACCGACATTTACACCGTAGCAGCAACTTTAACTATATTTACAATTAGTTACTTAATTTACGACCCCCCTAAAGCGATTAGCTCATGTAATAAACGTGACGTTAAAGACCTTTGAAAATATTCATAACCATCATCCGAAAATCTCGCTATTATAGAACACAAAGAGATCATTCAAAAGTTTTAATTGCATATGGCTTTTTGTAAAAAAAAACACACACAAGCAGCTGTAATAATTCAATTTTTCTAATAAATTGCGAGGATAATAAAATAACTTTGCATACATAAACCACTACAATAATGAAATGATTTCGATTTTCATTTAGTGAAATGTTTTCATAAATTATTTGATAAGTGTTAGATTGAAAACTTTCATTTATAGCGAGGATAGCGACACCAACATATACGGCCGTATAATCCTTTAACAGCTCTGTTGAATGGCAAGGAAGAGAGGATACATAAGGAAGGAGCAAAATGTTTGTGGAATAGTTATTTACATTGAGGTCGAGTTATATACGATGACATAAACGACATTGCGCAAATAAGTCCTTAAATAAAATGTAGCAAGTCATTTGATATTAGATACGTACCAATGATTTAATTAATAATATAAAGTCCTTAAGGATTCTTGTATTTTATAAAACAGGTATTTAAAAAAACAGTTAAAAATGATATTAGAGTTTTTTAAATCGTACTAATTAATTAGGATAGCCAACTGGTCTGTTTTATAGAGAACATCTTTTCTAACACAATTCTTTTGTTTTTTATGTGCTTAGTTTTTAACTAATCTGCTCTAAAAGCGTATTTATTATTATTCGCCAACTTTGCTCGATTGTTAAAGTTTCTTCCGACGAGGGTTTTAGAAAATCATATGTAGAATTTGCGTTTTCTTTCGTATATATATTCCATGAAGAGATGGTAAAAAAGAGGCCGATTAAAATTGTTTGCTGGAAGTAATGGCCGCGGTAATCTAAATACATTAGCAAATATGTTTAGTCAGAGGTATGAAGGGTCGTTTTTTCCAATCAATGAAAATAATGCAAATGATTTGCAAAGTGAAATAGAAAACTTTAATTTAAATTGCATGAATTATTATGAAAAACGTACGAATATTTTAAGTTATATTATGACTGGAGATGTTAAATTTTAATAGTTTTACATGGTTCCTTCAAGCCAAGAAATTGCAAATATCATAGTAGTTTTGCGTCTAAAAATGTTGTGGATAAGGTTCATATATTTTGATTAATTCTACAAATTATTGCAGAAAAAAAAATTCAATATAGAAAATTATACAAATATGATTTCTTTCCCAAATGGATAAAATATTTTCTAATAAATTGTCAAATTTCTGCAAAATCCCATGCAGTCAAAATGTTTTCAGCGAACAGTGGACAAGTGAAAGAAATAAGTTGATAAATTCCACATTCGAGGTATTTTTAGCACAATTTATAGAGTAAGAAAATTTAACATGAATAAAATGATTTTTTTTTAAATCCATAACAGTTGATAATCCTATAAAATACGAGAATGAACTCTATAAATGCATTTACACGCTAGATGCGCATTCTGAAGAATAAACTCCCATCATCAGTACCACAACAATCAGACAAACAATACATTTCTTTCCTTCTCCAAAATTTCTATACAATTTTATGAAAAAAAGACTACAGGTAACATTTATTATTGTAAAAATTGTTAATATTTGAATAAACTTAAGAAAAAACAAAAAATTTACAGCGAGTTAATTTAAAAAAAAACATACATAAATAAAATTGCTTTCTCTAAATACTCCATAGAGTATTTCTCATATAATTTGAAAAATTCAACGAATATTAAAAAATTTCGTACCTTTTCGATTATAACTTTTTTGCATTCTTATTATTGCACAGCAATACAGATATAAAGATGAAATTAATTCTATATAAAGAACGTTTTATTATTTCAAAGAATATTTTGTAAATTTGGTAATAAATTTTCATATAAAATATGCCTTGTAAAATATTTTGTAACAGGGTTTATTGTTTGCTCAGGTTATTTTAATATAAATTAGAATGCGAAGTACGCCGCAAAATGTTTAACCGTATTTGTTTAAAGTTATTGTTTAAACTTTTGCTTGTAAAGTTTTATGTGGGCTATTCGTTACATTATTTTACAGGGAATAAATCTTCAGAGTTTATGTGCGGTTCTAAAAGGATGTATTGTTGGAAAACAGATAGAAAAATGTAGTTTTTTTTGTTTTGAAAATGTTCATAAAGAATTGGTGCATATAAAAGTCTATAATAAATATCGTGTAGAAAGAGGTCAATCGAAAATCGACTGAAATTGTAAAAAATCTCCAGGTATTTTTGGAAAATCCCAAATTCTTCGATAATTTGTAACATGTTTCAAATAGTTCTTTTTAAGACCCACGAATTTTTTGTATGTGAAATTCTCTTCTTCGGTAACGTAACATTTTATCTTTGTGGGAATATAATAAGCCTTAGTCAGATATTCCTGTAGCTTCCTTGAATGAATATATACCTCCAAGCTTTAACATAAGCAACCTCCATAGTTCCAACTTTGTACAGCTATGGTAGGCAACCACATAAACACAGAACAAACACAATATAGAAGAGATAAAGTTGTTCCTGTCGGCCTTTGGATACACACACGCACCTATACCTCATTCAACGTACCCCAGCTCGTTTTAAAGGCGCTAAGAAGTTGAAATAAGGGCGCTTGAGGTTTTAAACGTGTTGTACGTGTTGAACCCGCGAACAATTGTTCTTTCTGCTTTCACTTCTACTCATCGTGAACAATGGGCTTTAGGAAAATAGGCGGTAATAGGATAAGTTACAAGTTACAAGGCCGCAGTACAATATGCTATTGAAATATTGTGTTTGTGTTCGCTGAGGTTTGCAAAGAAAATTGCGACGTTGTATGGTGAAGTTACACCCCGACATGGAAATTAAATCTGGCGAACATATGTTGCCATTTATCGAAAAAAGTTTAAATTAAAAATTATAAAATAAAACGTAGAATCAAATTTTAATTCAACGAAAATTTGATTAATTTAAATTTTGGAAATTAATTAATTAAATCCTTGAGATCTGACTAAATGTTGTTACTTATTTTGTAAATTTTAATTATAAGAAAAAATGTTGTAACAATTACAATTTTACGTCAAAATTAAAATGGTTATAACAGATGAAAACATATTTTTAACAATAATAGAAAGTTTGAAAGCAATACTTCAAAAAGAATAAATTCCACAGTTAGATTTTTGTAATAAGTATTATGATTAAATCGTAAAATTATTTTTTTGTGGTATGAAATGTTGCACGGGATTGAATGCTTGAGAAGTGCAGAAGAAAGAAATCGGACAAAAGAAGAACATTGAAATAGGAGTTGTAAAAAAATATAAATTTCCGTTTTTTCTTATACTGTAGAAGGATAATTGAAATGAAATAAATACGAAAATGGTAGGTAGCTTAGAAACTGTTTAAAAAAAGGAGCAAAATTGAAGAATTTCTTAAATTTGATATGTAATTTATTTTACATTAACTTTGATTGAAGACAAAATTAACTTTGAGGACAAAACATTTGCACGAGTAGAAATTTACATGCCAAATTTACATGATCTGACATGAATTGACCTAATATAAAATGTAAAGTACATACGAGAATCAAAAAATCAAAAATAAATTTAATAAAATTTAAATTTTGGTAATAGATTCATTAAATTCCAACCAATCCCTGGAATTGAGGATTTTCTGACCCAATTTCGATTTAAATTCGATTAGTTAAATTTAGATTTTAACGGTGCGATTTGGAACACCTGTTAATAAAAATTTTTGAATATATTTTATGATTTTGTATTGTAGTGTCATTTAATTTTAAATAATTTAATTATAGTATAGAATAATAAATGAATTTAAATTCAGGCCCAATTTCATCTTGTCTATTTAATTTATTCGGAATTTATTTGTTTCTCGGAAGTAGAGGAATGGAGCAATTTCAAGTACTTGAATACCAGAAATTTGAAAAATGGTGTGATTCAAAAAGAATAAAACAAGTGTCGGAAAAAAAATTGTTGGCGTATTTCGCCGAAAAGCAACAATCACTAAAGCCGTCAACGCTTTGGACGCACTATTCCATTTTAAGAACCATGATTTCCTTAAGAAAAAATCAAGATATAAGCAAATTTATGCAGCTAGTTGCTTTTCTCAAGAGAAGTTCAAACGGATACAGACGGCAAAAAAGTCTAGCATTTTTTCTAAAGAAGTATGTAATTTTTTGGGCATAGCAGCGGATGAATTGTTTTTGCTTATGAAAGTTGTGATGATCGTTGGCATTTTTGGGGCTTATCGACGAGACGAACTTACGAAGTTAATGTTAGATCACATTGAAGACAAAGTATCATATGTTAAAATCGTGATCCCATCTACAAAATCGTACGAGAATTTATAGTTACCGAGGGAAACCTGCCAGGTATTAACTGCTTAACCATTTTTCGAAAATATACTGAATTTCGTCCTCCTAGTGCTACCCACAGGCGTTTTTTTGTCTTCTATAAGCAAGGAAAATGTAGCTCGCAGCCTGTTGGGATCAATACCTTTGGAAATATACCATAATTAATTGCAAAGCAGTTGGGCTTGAAGAGACCCGAAAAATATACGGGGCACTGTTTTCGGAGGTCCTCTGCTTCCATGCTGGTAGATGGTGAGGTGGATAAGCAAATGTTTAAGCGTCACGGAGGGTGGAAATCCTCTGCTACTGCAGAGGGGTATTTCGAGAGTTCTTTAGAAAATAAGAAAGAAATAGCAAATAAGATTATGGGTTCCAAAAAAACCATGACGGTTCAAAACGCCACCTGAATAACGCAGTGATGTCCACCTCTGGTCTGCAAATTTCAATTTAGGTGTTGGTCTATCATTATTCCTAAGTATTTTAGATTATGTACGATTTCAATTTTGTTTTCATTATTATTTAGGCTTATTGGTACTGAACTCAACTTCTCTAACTAGTCTGCATGCTCTAGAGAATCCTCAACAAGTTGCGCAAGTGTAGTTTGAGCAGTAACTGATGAAACATCGTGGCGACAAGAAGGGTGGATTAGTGGAAACAGTGCCTTTAGCGTCGCCTCGGTGGTCGTAGCCAGCCAACAGACAGACGAACGTAATTTCCCTAATTTAATCATTAACCACGCGGTTAACTGTCCCCTCAAATACCCTTGCAAACATTTCTAGGTACATCACCATCTCGACATCGCCACAGAACAACTCGAATGGCATCGAATACGTGATTCTGCCAACGTAATTGTTCTTTGCTAGTTCCATGGCATGAGAACACTCTCCCGTTTACACAATTTCAACACGTAAATAAAATGTTCATTTGCTGCTGCTGCTGCTTACCTGTTGTTCAAAGTTAAAAGTATCATTTTCTATTTGCTATTCTCGATCGATTTGTTCACAATTATTTCGTCAATAAAATCACATGAGAGCAAGCCGAAATTAAATTTCATTATGGTCCAAGCAACGAGTAACATAAATTTGGATACCGCAATTATTTCGTTTTAAATTCAGCAAATCGGCTATAACGTCGACATTCAACAGCTTGGCGTAATAATTAAAATGATAGCCCATATATATTTTTTTGGCACTAAACACAGCAACGGAAGAGGGATTTTTATTCTCGCCAAAATGTCGCTTATGGAACACTTTGGCATATAATCTGCAATGCATTAACAGAAAAAACATTTCCCATTTAATGTACAAGCATAGATATGAATAGAATGCTAATAGTTATTGGCAATCAAACGCTAATTGCGCGGGATGAAATTTTGGTATCACAAATTCAGTGATGCAATTACAAAAATGACATTATAAAAATTGATGTTTTTTTTTAGAAAGTAAAACCAATAATTCGTCAATGATATTAATGACCTTCCATATTCGCATCCCATCAATTGCTATGATAAATAATCATTTCCCACTTTTATTTCGTCTCTGGCGATTGCTTATTTGCTAAGGGATGGTTTGTAAGTCTCCAAAGCAATGTGCTATTATTCTATGAACTACAGAACTCATTAGGTTCTTCTCTTCTCATTATAATGCTACGTGTCGGCTCGGAAGATGTAGGATAAAGGGCATAAACACTTCTACGGTTTCATGCAAATGAGAACGAAGGCGCTTATTCCTTTAATTAGATCACTGCTGAAAATGAGCGGATCTTTGTTTTTGTACTCTTGTTATTTTATTTTTGGCTAATCATAACAGTGGTTTAAATAGAACGATTTCATAAAAATGGTTTGGATTTTGAAATCCTTGCATGTTCGAATCCCAGTAGTAATGAAAAATTGAATTTAAATCCTGTAAGTTAAAAAAAAAACCGCGGTTTATATTTTATTAAATAAAATCAAGCTCATTAGTTCAATTAATATAAAGCCTGACCTAACCTGACCTGACCTGACCTGACCTGACCTGAACTATTATTTTTGCCATAAGCTGTCGTTACATGAAATACCTTTAAAGAGTAAATTAATTGAAGGTGTCAAAAACTTATTTTCAAACAAACTACCGTACAATTAATTTGAACCTTTCAGAAGTTAATCTATTAATAATTGTGTATACAAATTGCACATACGAATCTTATATACAAGCTAGTTTAATAATTATTTCCCAAAATATATCGAGATACTAATATCTGTTTATAATTTAAAACTGATGAGGCATTTACTGATAGCGGTAATTTATCTCAAATTGCATTTTGATTTTATACTTTGATGTTTACTTTGATTTATACTTTGATATAATTTGATGTTTGATGGTATCTGTCCTGAAGATCAATTCTAATACGATGGAGTAGCCTGTTCCATTCATTATCCGTACTAGCGTTAAAGCGATTCAATGAAAACCGTCAAAGTGACGTGTTATAACATGTCAGGACCTTTAGTTTCGGCACATCTTTGGCACAAGTCTCACAGTAGGTTAAAGTTTTGTATTTGGAGTATATGTAACACAATTAGTATAATTTTAATGGTTATCATAGAAGAAAAATATTTTTTAATAACGTGACCAACAAATTAGGGTGAAGAGCAACGGATAAATGACAGAGATAGCTAAAGATTGTTTCGCCAAGTATCAAAATGTAAATTTCTTAAGGGGATGAAGCAGCTTTATATGCCATAAGAAAAACATTGTAACTTAATCTGCAAATTACTCCTTCATTTTTGGATCGATTTTTTTCAAATTTCTTGTGATTGCAGTTTAAAGATGTTAAATTGCTCCTAAGCTTGTCTTTTTTGGAAAAAAGATTTAATTAGTTAGAAAATTTCTGCTAAACATAGGTCTTTTTTAAAGGGGATAATAGAGCAGTTTTATATGCCATAAGAAAAACTTTGTAATTTATTCTGCAAATTACTCCTTGAATTTTGGATCGATTTTTTTCAAATTTCTTATGGTAACAGTTTATAAATGTTAAATTGCCCCTGAGCTTGTCGTTTTTAGAGAAACGTTTTAATTAGAACAAAAATTGCTGCTAAACATCTTCGGCAACTCGCATCGGGTAGGTCGTCCTAACCTCATAGTTGTCTAGTAGCACAAAGCACTGGTGTGTATACAGATGGCGCTACATACACAACGGGGTGTGATTTAGGATCTACCTCAGGCGCTCCTTTAGGTCACTAGTAATTACTTACACTTACAACACGTATAGTTGCACACAAGCACTGGACAGTGGTCCGAATGTGCAGAGATGAGCATAATTTGGGTATACCTAGTGCTGAATCTAATGTAATGGAAATAGTGGGTGCGTAGATAGTGCATGGTCTATAGGTTGTGCAGAAGTATGACCTAAGGTGGATGTAGAATCTAATCGTATATGGAGGACAGCATGTTACAACATGAATGTTCGAAGCGAAATCTATGTAGGATAGTTAGTTAGTGTTTGGTAAATGTCCATTTAATTGATGAATTAGAGTTGCTGGAGGACTAGAACTGCGTATGCCCAAAACTATTTGTAATTTTTTGTCTAAATCATCATTGCTCAGAACAAATGGCGAACTGTATATGAAAACAAAAAATACTTTTACCCACAACGAAGATATGAAGGAAGGGAAAGCAAATATCATTTTGAATTTCTCGCATCTATTTATACGAACATATCGTCCTTCTTTCTAATGAATAATTAATGTTATATCGTAATTGCAAATTCGTAACTATCTATCTTGTTTTCGCTGCTGGTAATAATTTTACCTAATTTTCCAACCATTTCCTAAACGCAAAAAGCTTAGCAAATTGTTATTGTAAGAAGAAAATGTATATACAGCGCGATCGCAAATATTTCCTCGTTTATAAATTTGTCAGGCACTTCAAAAATCGCATTCAATCAAAAGAGTCGATAGATTTATGGCTAACTAAAAAAATACTAACAGTATTTTTATTACTAATAGTATAATTTCTTCTAAAATACTGCTAAGTGGTTTTGTTAAGTAAATGTCTACATTTCTGTGTTGGAAATGTAAATTGGTAGATAGGACAAATTTCACGCACACTGTAAAATAAGCCAGCAAAGCATGTCCTGATCTAGGATTTGTGACATAAGGATTAGAGATAAATTGCGGCAGCTTCGGTGAGCGGTGTCAGTGAGGCAAAGTGCTCGGGATAACATGATAATTTATTCTAATTAGAATGGGCTGCTTCAAAAATAAATTAGAAACTTAACGCCGACATACTTCTCCCAACTATTTTTCATTCTTAAGTTTTAAAAGCAACAATATTTTAGTTGAAATATAAAGCTGATAAATATCTAGAGATATACCATCTTCATTTTTAAATAACAAAGCAAATCGGCCATTTTTCATGGATTTTCTAACTGCATATAACCTTTATAACAGCTGGTTTTTCTTTCATCTTGAATATTTACTGTTTTGCAAAATAAATCCATTTTGCTCCCGAGAAAATCAGTAGATCGTTTAAGCTTTATAGAGTTGAACCCCGGCAGTTTTCCGGCCCAATATTTTTTTGGGTTTCTAACCTTGTTAAGAGTATTCGGAAAGAAAAGAAAAGCTGGAAAGCAGCAAAGAGTGCACTGTTCTGGCGGAGTTCGAAGTTTAGCTGGGTAACGGTAACGTAAACACACATACAATATGTCTGTCGATGTGGAATAAAAGATATGTTTGCAGACGGTGAGGTGGAGGAAATTTTTACCGGGTGTTATATATTCACGCCTCAGCGATGCTATCCATTTTCGAATCGAAATGCTGCAAATGATAAAACAAAATCTTTTTACGATTTCAAACATTCCTCTTATTTACAAAAGAATTATGAAAAGAAAATACTTTCTTTGTAGATGTTTGTAGACAGTGAGGCGGAGGAAATTTTTACAGGGTGTTATATATTCACGCCTTAGCGATGCTATCCATTTTCGAAATGCTGCAAATGATAAAACAAAATCTTTTTACGATTTCAAACATTGCTCTTATTTACGAAAGACTTATGAAAAGAAAATACTTTTTTTGTACATGTTTGCAGACGGTGAGGTGGAGGAATTTTTTACAGGGTGTTATATATTCACGCCTTAGCGATGCTATCCATTTTCGAAATGCTGCAAATAATAAAACAAAATCTTTTTACGATTTCAAACATTGCTCTTATTTACGAAAGACTTATGAAAAGAAAATACTTTCTTTGTAGATGTTTGTAGACAGTGAGGCGGAGGAATTTTTTACAGGGTGTTATATATTCACGCCTTAGCGATGCTATCCATTTTCGAAATACTGCAAATGATAAAACAAAATCTTTTTACGATTTCAAACATTGCTCTTATTTACGAAAGACTTATGAAAAGAAAATACTTTCTTTGTAGATGTTTGTAGACAGTGAGGCGGAGGAATTTTTTACAGGGTATTATATATTCACGCCTTAGCGATGCTATCCATTTTCGAAATGCTGCAAATGATAAAACAAAATCTTTTTACGATTGCAAACATTGCTCTTATTTACGAAAGACTTATGAAAAGAAAATACTTTTTTTGTAGATGTTTGCAGACGGTGAGGCGGAGGAAATTTTTACAGGGTGTTATATATTCACGCCTTAGCGATGCTATCCATTTTCGGAATGCTGCAAATGATAAAACAAAATCTTTTTACGATTTTAAACATTGCTCGTATTTACGAAAGAATTATGAAAAAAAAATTAACTTGTTGTAAATATGTTTGCAGACGGTGAGGCGGAGGAAATTTTTACAGGGTGTTATATATTCACGCCTTAGCGATGCTATCCATTTTCGAAATGCTGCAGATGATAAAACAAAATCTATTTACGACTTCGAACATTGCTCTTATTTATGAAAGAATTATGAAAAGAAAATATTTTTTTGTAGATGGTTGCAGACGGTGAGGCGTTGGAAATTTTTACAGGGTGTTATATATTGACGCCGTAGCGATGCTATTCATTTTCAAAATGCTGCAGATGATAAACCAAATTTTTTGATGACTGCAATTATTGCTGTTATTTACGACTTATGAAAAGAAAATTATTTTTTTGTAGATATTTTCTTAGAAGAAGAATTTATCTAAGATGACTCAGTATGAGATCAACTGAATATGTTTAGGGTTAGAACTGATCCTGATCAGGATATCTATGTATATGCAAAGGTAGTAACGTATGTCCTTACTATAGGTATGACGAAAGCAAGGAAGATCGTAAAGGATGCATCAACGACTTTCGTATGCTACAATAGATTTTATAGAAAATGTGAAACATACACAAAGAAAGAAATAGTCTTAACGTGTAAGCGTTTTCCCGTGAATGTAATGAAATTTTGATTTTTGGCAACTGTTTTACCAACAATTTTAATTAATTCATTTATTCGAAATGATAAAATCATAAATATATAATAAAACATGCTTACTACGATTCGAATTGGTTGCATTATTTTCATTGCCAAGAAATTTGCTTATATCTATTTGCAAATTATCTGTGTTGATATTATTCTTATCATTTAATTGCAATTTTGAACCATTTTCCTGTGCGCAGGAGGGAATTTGGAACACACTCACCAAATTCGGGCTTTTCAGTAAATTTATTTCTTCATTTTTTTTGTTGAAGAGTAACTTGACTAAGCACAACTAACTGCACCACGAATATTGTCCAATAAAGATGCGCCTAAAGAGCCTCTTGTGTGTGGGTGGATTCCTCCTATGGCAGAAGTTTCAAGCGGGTGGCTTCTTTCTTCGGTGATGACTTTGTGGAAAGTCTTGCTCTGTTCGTCAGGAGGCTCTTTAGCTTTATACCACGAAATGAAATAATTATAGAAAACCAGAACTTAAGAGAACTCAGAACTCAATATAAATTGGATTTGTGTTCACCAGTCCACTCTACAACGAACGTACCACGACTGTGGCGAAATCATCTTGACATTGGTCTAGTAACACTTATGATTAATCTTTTTTAATAGCCATTAGTTACATATAAGTTGTTATTATTATTTATTTTAATAAGTTATTTTTTACCAGAACGACAAATGCAAACTTCTGAACTAGACAATCCTTGCGCAATTAATAACTGTTAATTATTTTAGCTCAATGGTTCGACACCTCTCTGAGTCTAATATATGCACATAGTCGTAACATTTGGAGGATTACACTTAGGCTTCCCATACGCCATCTTCGCCTATCCACAAATACATACAGTCACATTCCGTTGCCAATATTTGTTTGTATATCTGCGCACACAACAAACACCAACACCAAAAACAAATGATGTGGATTTGCTGAATCACGTGACATGTTGCGGCATAATATGGTTACCTTATTTCGTCCCCCGTTCCCGAGTGTCCATAGGGAAATCATACCGGTGCCCTAACAGTCACTGAATATACATAAGAATATACTGTCTGTTCGCGTTTAATTTGCCTGGCCATGAGATGCGCACTTGTCCAAAAATAGTGGTGGTGCAATTGCTATTGCTTAAGACAATCATGCATTCCTTGGCACTACCCTTCAGTCTGTGTACTAACAACTTACTACCAAAATCAGTTCGCTTTTAAATTGTAAAGTAATCCATAGCCAATTGAGGAAATTGATTTTCAATGTGTATAAATCCGATGGCAATTTGTCATCGAAGGAAGTAAAGGAAGAGTGTCCGCAGCAACGAAAGTGGCCATAAGAACGGTAGCTACAATTATAAAGGAAGGTGACGCTCCAGGTAACGAAAGTGAACCGAAATTTTCTACACCAGGAAAGAAGTATATTCGAAAGGCGACTATACGACATTTAGAAGATTTTGAAAAGTGTGACTTTCGAAATATAATATATAATTTTCACAAAACCGAAAATACAAGAGTTATGTTAGTAAAATATTACGTGAGAAACTATACAGTGACTTAGGATGGGAAGGACATAAAGCGCCCCTAAATCATATTGTACATGATTTAGGATTGAAGTTTAGAAGCACAAAAAAAAATTTCTTATATTACGAACATGGTAAGAATGACAAATGTATTGGTAACGCCACTGGTCGACAGAGTTGCAGAGAAGAACCGCCTTCTCTTCACAAAGAATGCCGAATATCCCTTCGCTATCTGCGCGACCCGAGGCAAACTTATAGCGAACAAACTGTACATTGCAACCCCTATATAAGTGTGAGGTTATTTCATATAAAAATGGTATTATTAGCTGGTTCTTTATGTTAGCATTTAGGTAAGGGATGATTACGAGGATTTGTAATGGAAAATTAAAAGTGGGTTATTATATTTTTGAATTTTTGAAAGAGAAAGCCGATTGAATTGAATATAGAAAAATGGAGATTGGCAATGAGAGGCATACATTTTTTAGACGTAGTTTATAAAAATTAATCAGAATTTAATATGGTAATTTGGATGTAAGGACAAAATGATTTGGTTTTGTTGATTCATAAATTTAAATTGGGCCTGAATCTAAATTCATTAAATTTGATTTAGGTTTATGCATTTTCATAAGCATTTAACTCGGAATAAGTCAAAACATTTGTAAGTAATTTAAGTGAACTAATTTGAGTAGGATGACCTGGTTCAAAAATATGCTCGGCCACAGCACTTTTACCTTTTCTATTTAATCTGAAATGAGCTAAATGCTCCTTAAATCTACATATTTCAATTGGTCTATGTGTTTGTCCTATCTATACTTTAGGACAAAATATACAAAATATGTTATAAATAATACAGAATCATTTTTGATATATAAGGAGCTAATATTCGCCCAAAAGTTGAAACCAAGAGAATCGGATTTTAGCAGATTTTATCAACGATATTTTCTATAGCAATTTAAACCGCTTAGGCAAAATAAGAGGTTTGTAAGAAGACGTATTCTCCAAACGATGTACGAGCCTAATATAACCTCTACTTTCTATAATATAATGCGAGCTTGAGTCGTTTCGAATGAGAAAGACCATCAGTCTTGATTTACTGGCGATTTTCCTGCAAAGGAACCATGTACAATGTGGAAGTGTTACCACACTTACCGCCACTTGCTGCTTCTTGCGGTTCAACTTGAGCCGCCTAATAAACTCAATCATAGGGACCACGGCCATTGCTAGTACAAATTGCACGTGCTGAACGACGTGGAAGTATACATCGTTTTTTTTAAGTGGCGGACCAGTATCGTCCACTACTGCGCATAAGGGCTGCACTTATATACATCACTTATATACACAAGGTACTCAGCCACACCTAGTTTTTCTATTGACAATACACAAGCGTACCCACAGCACACTATTCAATGTGCCGTACGACTAACGCCATACTGTTTTGAATAGCACTGCTCTGTACTGTATTGGTCAAGCCATTATACAGGTCTTGATTTATGATGCGTGAACTTCTGTCACTTTCCACCACTTTCAATAAAACGGTGTATACTTCAACATGATCGTAGACTTGAATGCTTTGGAGGATGGAAATAATGACATAATGTCTAGAAGCGGTTAATTTATTATCAGACGTCGAAGTACTTAAAGAATATATAATAATTTGCCTTTTATGAAATTGAGGTCCAAACTACAGTTTGCAATCCAAATGCATATTCGAAGGAGGAATTTATTTTGGCGAAATCTATGGCTAATTCTGAGCATAAGGTTGGTCTATTAAAGCAAGGTATTTCAAGAAATATGAGGATTCATTTCCGAGGCTCCATTGGCTATCGACGAAGTGTATATTAAGGGCTGAATGAAGGATGTAATAAACTGAACATACATCTACAGGAATATATTACTGACAAGTAAGAACTTTTCAAGGTTATATTTTTCAAATATAAAATTTAAGACTTTTAATCAATTTCTTTATAATCCAAAACATTATTTTTGCATTTCTCATTTCGTCTGCCATACAGTTCTCATTCTTTTGCATACAAACAATAATGTCTGACCATTTATCTACGTCCGGTATTATTTCCATCTCGAAAATAAATCGCGTCATTTTTCTTTTCACCATTTTGCAAATTTTGCTCTGAATAAAGTTAAAACGGACTTACAACTACTCCTTGCGATAAAATTTACAAATATTGCATCTTGTATGTAGTGGCTTGTTAGACCTGCGTGTGGAGTGTCAAACGTCTGTTTCTTTCTTCGGTGTTTTGTCTGTTTTTAATAGTGTTGTCTGGCGTGGAATCTGTGTTCTTGACGTTATAGTTAGTTAATGGGTTTTAAAAAAAAAATATTTTTTTCTTCAACGTTTACATAATTCGAAGGAACAGTATAGTATCGAGTTAGGACTATATTTAATTCAGGTTCTCTTTGCAAGTTTATTTTTGCGCATAATGCGTTGTTAGCACACTGGAGAAGCCACTATCCAACGTAACAAGGCCCTGATCTTATCCTTCTTTCCTCTGGTATATAGGGCAGTATAAAGTAGTATTTGCACCTTAAAAAGGGCTTAAAAGGCATACCAGGTAGAAGCACGAATGTGTATAATGCAGATCTTATTAAAAGCAGGTGAGAGGCTTAGTGAAATGAAAAAAATCTGCGTTATAGAATGAAAAATATTTTGGTATCAATCAAAAATGTTATAAAACAAAACATAAAAACGTTGAGAAAAACCCGTTATTTTGACAAAGAAAATTTTAATAAATAAAATACCATAAGTCAACACATTTCTCAACCAAATCTGTTCTTCCAAGAATACATAACTTCTTCTTTGTGCTAACAAATAATATATACACCCGAAAATTATTTTGAATGCAATGTAATTTTGAAATTAATGAAGTTTTTTTTGTATCACTGGTGCACGGAAGGACTATATCCTTTAGTTTCTGCATTGTCGATTATTAAGCGAGGTAAATGGCTCGGCATTATTTTTAATTGTGTACTTTCTTTGTTTCAGGTAAGGTAGCCATATTCTTCAGAAGAATGGAATGTTCTATAGCGATGGTAAGATAATATGATGAAGATAAATTCAGCGGGGCATAAAATATAGCAGCAAATAATGTTTGTTTGATTAAAATTACCACTACGTACTTTGCTTTGCACAAAAATGTAATGGAAGGGTTAAGAACATTTTTGCCAACGTTTTGTTTTTTATTTATATTATTGAAAAACAAAATATATTAAATATTTTTTTGTCAATATGAAACATAATTTTTGTTTGTATTTTTCTCAAAAAGTGCTAACTTGAAACCAAAAATACGTCTAAGATTTTCTAAAAAATGTAAAATATATTCTCAATACTTCTCGTCATATATTTTCTGTATTATCATACTTAAAATCAATTTTTACTACATCTAGACCATATTTTGGTAAGAGCTTAATAAAAAATATAATGATGTATTATTTTACTCTTGAAAAAGCGCCATTATATAAATAGTACAGCATAGCTAGCTTCTAGCAGTGCACATTAGAGAGTAAATACAATATATGGGCCCCATTATTATGGTGGGGCTCATACACATGAACTACCAAAGACAATCTGCGAAGCCAAGAAGGCAAAAAGAGAGAGGATGAAGTAGTTCTACGATGCAGCAAGGATTGAAGATGAAATATGCCGAAGATTGTTAATGCATGAAATTTTTGCTGATACGTTCGCATATATTATCATTTTTAGTATCGCGTAAAAAAATCGAAGCTTTGTAGTAAATTATCCAGTGCTTTCAAATTTGCTGCATTTTCACAAGTATGTGTAAAAATGAATTGTTTATCGGCAAGTTTTGGCCAAGTATTTTTGGTTTTTTCATATATCTAATATATCTTCAAAATTTTACTGGACCATTTTCGCTAAATCGTCTTGCACAATTTTCTTCCAAAATTCAATATTAACTTTATCAAATCAAGTTTAAACTTGTGAGCTTGTCAAAATTATTCGTTAATTAATATATAACGAATTTCCTAAAAAATATAAATGATCTTAATTTAATAATATTTATTCAGAAATTTTTAAACTAACAAACATCTAAAAAAAAATATTTTTGGGATACGCTAATATACTAACCAGAATTATATTTTAAAATGAAAAAGTAGAAAAAATAAGTTCAATCGGCTAAGGATATAATGAAACTTAAAACAATTTTTTTTATAGAAAATAATTTCACAAAATGCAAAAATTGTATCAAATTAAAGAAAAAACAAATTGTACATAGACGTCCATCAAGCGACATTCAATATTAAAAATAAACTAAATTTCAATTTGTGTGTTTGTTGAAGTTCCTCAACAATTAATATAGTTTTATTAAAAAATAAATACACTTAAAATCTCAAATTTTTAATTTTTATTATGAGATTTCGAAATTGAAAATTACTTTAAAGGAATATTTTTTTTTTTACATATTGATAAACTAAAGAGTATTTCAAATATTTCCTATCACAAAAGCAAACGTTATGTTAGCAAAAAAATTAAAAATCGAATTGTATTCACCAATCCAGTGATATTCAATAATAAAAAAGATCGAATCAAGTTTTAATTTGTGTTCTTGTTGAAATGCCTCAACAATGAATCAATCTAGACCAGATATATCTTCCCTTCAATGTCTGTTACATAGCTTAAAGTCAGCCATCTTATCACAACCCTGCCCGAAGCAGCACAGAGAATTCACGCCCAATAAGTCACAATCTTCACCCCCAGTTTAACCACAATACATCTTCGCGTGCACAAGCAAATCGCACCCTTTCATACGGTTTCTCACGCCGGCGATAGGACGTGTGCAAATAACTCTTAAGACGAGATTGATGGTAGTTTTGTTGAGATCCCGGATTCATGATAATTATTATTAATATATGTTTACACCCAAGAGCATTGAACACCTTTGGTCTTAGCTGTTTAGAACATAGAGGCGGTTAAAGTTAAACGATGGTGTTTGAGGTAGATATATTATAGGCACCAATGTGATAGATGATGTGCGTAAAATGGTTGCAGGTTTTAACATTCGAATTTAAAAATAACGTTTAAAAATGTGTGTTTGAAGGCTTAATGATACTAGCGGAAGTCTATCCTCCGAAAGTCAAAATATTAAACAATAAATAAATCTTTTAAATCAACTCACCCATCTAGCAGCCGATTTTGCAAAACCGTATATGCTCTAATGTATCTGGAAGGAAATAAAAGAATATATTATTAATACATTATTATTATTATTTTAAATATGTATCCGTTTCAACATTTTTAACGAAGTTTGTAATTTTTGAGAATGTCTTGGAAATATAATTTTCTAATTGATATGATCTCCAGAGACCAAGTCAATAATTAATATTTTTTTACAACGAATACAACAGCAATATGGATAAATAATATATTTATTTTCGGAAGTTGAAGCAAAAGCTTTGATATAAGTCATTTTTGAAATAAAATTTCTATAGGCGCGGTAGGGCAAATTGGCCTGAACGTCACGATAAGTGAAACGCACACTACGCGCATGCGCCGCGTGTACTGTAGGTATACGTAGCATAAGGCAACCAGTAGACGCTTACGTATTTTATTATATATTACACAAACTCAGCTTAATCTTTTAGATTAATCTGTTTATCAAATTCGCGATAACTAGGTTGAAAAAATGTAAATTTTGTGTATGAGGCACTAGTGGGTGCATTTCTATTTGTTGATGGCTCGCTCAGCTATATCAGATTCATTTCGTTGATCTCTCACACCACGTGTATCTTCACGTGCCTGAATCAGTGGCATTCAAATTCTCTATACCACTCACTGTGTCCTCACTTAACGACGGTATCCATTCATCCAGTGTATTTGTGGTCGTTGGAAGGTTATGTTGTCCACCGTGTTTCTTTAACGCCCTTTGCCTGGCTCGATACTCTCTACTTCTTCCCATGGTACTTGTTGGCATTTTTCTTGGTGGTTTATTCGCTTTCTGCCGTTCTGTAAAGGCTCGCACTCTGTCTGTACTTGTCTTTTTCTCCATTTCACTGTTCACACAATGGAAATTGTGCATATTTTTTATATCTTAGCGGACCTAATTCATCGTCTACTGCGCATAAGGGTTGACCTTCCAGTACCATTGTTGCCATATATGACTAAAAAACTTCAGTACAAAGTCCACTATTTAGTAAAAAGTTTCCCGTTATTTATTATTTGTTTTGATCAATTATGCTAACATAATATTCTCTGTATTTGTTGGCTGTCGATATGACAACATTGCAGTAATTTTGACCACACCCTCAAACGACAAAAATGCAGTGGCGAGCATCTCTTCACGAGCATAAGGTTTCTGGGTGTTGAAGCGGCCAGTATATTTTCAATTTTGTTTGTTTAGTACTTGTTGTGCTTTGTTTCTGCTAAAATGGTCAAGCCAAGGAAACAATTACGAAGCGTAGCCCGTGAAATTCTGTACAACGTGTTCGAATACTATATCTTTGTATATTTTCTTATACTGAAAAATAATTTAATATACGCCTTAGTCGCGACGCAGTTGTGTTCATCTAACGCCAAACAATTTCAGCGGCGTTAGACATAAACAAGGCATTTCGGGATGACCCGTAAATCTCTAAATCCTATTTGCACGCCGCTCTTGTCGTTCTTTCCAGTCTTTTTGTTTAATCATCTCATCGCACTATACGAAGCAGCAGGCACTATGGCACGAACCTGGGATTGCCATATATGATCTCTCGCTTTACAAAAGCCTAAAACGCTTTTAAGAGATTCTAAATTAAAAGTTTGTAAAAACCAGAAAAAATTCTACAATAATCTTGAAGATTGTGGAACATAAACGATTAATTTTGAAGGCTTCTAAATAATTTAAAAAATCTTAGTAATATGGTATATAGATGAGTTCGTGTTAATTTGAAAGAGTGTTTATATCTTTCTCAAGATCTAGGTCTATCTTCAACACAGCCGAACACCCTTCATTTAAACCACCATCTCGACTACCCTTGCAGCGCGTACTATTTATTCCTGCGGCTGTCAGGCGAACGAGACAAACACCTTTAATACAAACGGTTATATACTACACACCACCCTTCCAATCTTCCCAATGCCATACAACAGACATAGGAGGACGAAAATCTGTTCCACGCCATCATACAGTACACAATGCAGAGGACGAGGCTTTTCACTAGCTGCATTATGGAGGCGAAGATATTTCGTGATGTCAACCGAAGCACGCATTGTCATATGGACAGGGGTGAAGAAGTCGTACTGCAATGTTATCGCGAATGGACGATCTGAAGAATATATTGCGCGCGTGGTAACTGCAGTGAAAGAAGACATCTGGATGTCGGGAATTGATAGCTGAGGAGGTGGAATGTTGGCTCGAAGATTCAGAGGGAAAGAGGGAAATGTGTGCGCGGTTGATCGAAGACAGGTCCAATTGTTGTGAAGTGTGTGATAGGTAAAAAGTAATAAAACAATATATAACTTTAAACGATATTGACGAAAAGAAATATCCTTCGCACAAGAAGCATTTAAATTTAAACCGTTATTTGAAGTTTTTCCGATTTTAGAGTATATGATTAGAGTATTATTTTAGAGTCAACTGAATTACTTCCACAGGGTTTAATATATCGTCTTCGTTGCACATATTAAGCGACTCGTAAATTCACTTGAAACTTCCTGCTCTCCATCTTAATGTGTGACAAAAAAAATTGACTGTAAGCCTTATATTTTAATTAATTATTGGAATAGTCACTTTTTTATATGGAGCTTAGTATAGAATATCACCCACACACCGTAACTTAAACCATTAAGTAGCTAGATGCACATTTCGAAGGCTATGCCCCCATCTTCAGTAGCACAAGATAAAAACGAAATAAAATACCTCTGCCACGAATCGTGAATGATATACTATTGATATTCTATATTATTTTATATATTATTATTTTAAATTGGGCCTGAATCTAAATTCATTAAATTTGATTTAGATTTATGCATTTTCATAAGCATTTAACTCGGAATAAGTCAAAACATTTTTAAGTAATTTAAGTGAACTAATTTGAATAGGATGACCTGAGTTAGTCAAAAATATGCTCGGCAACAGCACTTTTATCTTTTCTATTTAATCTGAAATGAGCTAAATGCTCCTTAGTAAATCTAGTTTCAATTGGTCTACGTGTTTGTCTTCTATATATACTTTAGGACAACTAGAACAAGATATTTCATAAATACCAATTTTTTTATTGAAATCAATCAAATCTTTGGGATTTCCTAGAAACTTAGCAAGAACTATTATACGTTACTTTAAAATTATATTTATTTAAAATACGATCCAAACCACATTCAATTATAGGATCAAATGGTAACTTAACAAATTTTGGAGTTGAATTATTACTTTGTTCTAAAAAAAAAAAAAAATAATGACCTGAGAATAGTTTTATTATTATTAAACTGTCTTCTGGAAACGCTTCAGCGCTATGTGATAGCTGGTATTAATATATAAATTCATAGTGAAATGGTGACAGGTTCTCACCCTGGCACTTAGACGCGAAATATATCGGGGAAGAGATGTCATTGTTAAACAGGTGAGAAGAAACATGACGATGGGTCGCGCGAACATCTAAATTTTACTCCAGGAATGCGAATTGTATTTAGCACCGTTTAAGTTATGAATGTGAATCTGGATATATAAAGGAAGTGTTTAAACGAAATAAAATAGTTAAAAGATATGATAAAATGATGCATATAGATGTTAAGAGTACAACAAATGCTGTCGTGGTAGAAATAGATATGTAATATAATAAAACTACCTGAGCAAATGATTTTGAAAAGTGACTTTTTGTGAATTTTTACATAACAATTTTAGCGCAGTATTTTATAAATCCCCCAACGATTTTTCACATTATGACATAATAGTAATATAAATGTACCGACACATTATCGTTGTTATAATCGAAATCGACATAAGTTCATGGTAGTAATAGCGTAGGGCCATTAGGACCTCTTAGAGAAATGACATTTCCAGTGCGTTCAATCAAATCGAATCTAAGGCTGAAGCCTACATCATTATGTGATGTGCTTAGCTATAATGGAGAAGGAAAATTCTTTTAAATGTAATTGATCTAACATAATATATGGTAAAGATGTCTATGTCGAAAAAGCACTTCAAAGGCAACACAACTCCAAAACATCAATGAACAAATATAACACGTGTTTTTACAAAATACTCAACGATTCTTTGCTCAATTGTTGAACATAAAAAAAATACCGTGAACATTGTATATACAAGAATGTATATTTTTTGAAAAGAATATCTGAAATATATAAACTAGGCAATTTAATTAAATGATGGTACTAAACCAAAAAAATATCCCACGATTTTCAATATGAATTTCAACAGTACTTTTAAATCGTTATTGTTAACGTGCTAAAATTTCGTAAACAGAAGTATTTCCAAAAACAAATGTACAAATTATTTATCTTATATATATTTCACAAAAGCGACATCTCAAATGTCTTTTGCGCTTGCCTGGAATGTCTGCAATATCCCTAGCCAACATCTATGCGCGGTATAAACATATTTTACACTTTTCCCTTATCCGTGAGTGTGTTGCGGATACCATTACGATGTCAATTGCGGTATAATAAGGTAGTTAGATGACGTCACGGGACACAAATAGCCCAATACAGGTCCTTAAATTGTAATGTGGTACTGCGGTGGAAGTGAGAGGTTCCGTGATTATGATATACAGGCATTTGAAGAACGGTTTTCATGCCACGCGGTGCATGACTCAAGACAGTGAATGTTGAGGATGGATGTTTGGATTTTCGTAAGGAATTGTTAAGGTGGATATATTTGATGATGTGTAATTGTGATGGTAAAGCATTAAAAATGGCGAAATGTGAGCGGTTGTAAAATATAAATAAGTTTTAAAAAAGCAAAAGTATTTTCTGTAGAAACGAACATAAATACTCTTGAGTACTTAATATATATTTAGGTAAGTAAAATTGTACAAATTAATTTCCATAATTACGAAACCTACGCTTTGAATAAGTACTAAAAATTGCGAACATTCTACAAAATGTTAGTGAGTTTCGACTAATAAGCAAAGCAATTAATTTCAGCTCTATTAAATGACTGAAACAAGGAACTTTTAAATATCTCCGGCGAGTTTATTACACTTCCGAAACTCGCTGATTTATAATATCGCAAATTAATGAGAATAATATATATAATGGCAATCCCAAAATAGGATTTAGAATTATATCCGAGTGAAAATGAACGAAATAGTAATTATTCCAAATTTGTTACCTAGTTCGTATTCCAGGACTTTACTTTAAAATATATGGAAACAAATATTAATTATCCGTCATATCTTTGGTTTCAAATGGGTCGCTTTATTCATTGTTACGAAATAATATTTCACACGGGAAATTAATATTTGATACTAATTTGAGAGTAAATGATGTAGATAAAATAAAACGATATTATAAAGGGATGTTCAGTTTGTGTTTTTAAAATAAATATAAACTGGCTTATTTTAGATAAGTACTTTTTTACGCTTCCTTCTTTATTAATAAAAAAATATGCGTGAGACTCTCGCGCGGTAGAAGTGAAACTTCTTAGCTCCTAGGAAAAGTTGATTTTATGCATTGCTTTTGTTCCATTTGTTAACGATTTTTATTTATTTTTCATATATTTATATATTTTTTCACACAATTTCCATGTCTATTTCCATTTCCATTTTTTCCATTTCTGTGAAAATTGAAATGGAGAAAAAGACAAGTACAGACAGAGTGCGAGCCTTTAGAGAACGGAAGAAAGCGAATAAACCGCCGAGAAAAGTGCCAACAAGTACCTTGGTAAGAAGTAGAGAGTATCGAGCCAGGCAAAGGGCGTTAAAGAAACACGGTGGACAACATAACCTTCCAACGACCTCAAATACACTGGATGAATCGATACCGTCGTTAACTGAGGACACGGTGAGTGGTATAGAGAATTTGAATGCCACTGAAGTCTACATGTGAAGATACACGCGGTGTGAGAGATCAACGAAATGAATCTGATACAGCAGAGCGAGCCATCGACAAATAGAAATGCACCCACTAGTGCATCATACACTAAATTTACATTCTTTCAACCAAGTCATCACGAATTTGATAAACAGATTAAGCTAAAAGATTAAGCTGTGTTTGTGTAATATATAATAAAATACACAAGCGTCTACTGGTTGTCTTATGCTACGTATACACACAGAACACGCGGCGCATGCGCGTAGTGTGCGTTTCACTTATCGTGACGTTCAGGCCAATTTGCACTACCGCGCCTATAGAAGTTTCACTTCAAAAGTAAATAAATCTACATACGATAACACAACTTCTTCCACACAATGCTCTGCCATGTTCTACCCCCAATACGAGTGCAATTTACATCCCTTTCGTTCCTTATTTATCCCGTACTTGATTTGGCTTTACGGATTTTATAAGCAACCTGAAATAATCTATAAGATAGGCTGCAGTAGCTAAAATTATAGCTATTATAATCCACCGTGTGTAATTTTGGTCTTACTCGTAATTTTGTTGCAAAGGTACAAGGATTCTACATCACTATTTGGCCTCGTCTGGTTTAAATAGGAAGGGTTTTAAGTTTGACGAAGGGCCCAAAAACGAAATATATGCGCATTCGCACAGACACGAATAAATACAAAATTATTTTGTTAATGGAGAGATTTTTTTTGAAAAAAAAAACATATCCTTACAACAAGCTAGAAGAAGAAGCAAATAATGTGCGAGTATTATTTTTCTAGATATTTTAACAAACAGATTCCTTTTCTAATTTCTCTAGCAAGCTTCTATTGGCTTTTATTTTATGGTATCTTTGTACCAAGGTATTTTTCAATCAGAATTCCTTAAACTCGAACATTTTTCTAAGACAATCCTGATGTTACGTTTCCTATTATTCCCTGTAAATCCAAGTCACCGGATCCGTATATAATGTACGGAGAACAGTATTTCAGACATGTTCAACGAAATGAGAGAAGACGGTACATTGATGGATAAAGCGAAATCCACAATAAAGAATGAAAAAACTGGATGGTTGATTTTCACACATGGAATAATAGGAGCGATATTAATTTTGTACTAAATTAGAAATTTGAAATAGATTAGACAAAGTCCATCAAATTTGCTTGGTGTCCTGAAGGATTCTCGTGTGTACTCTACTTTAAGAGAGTGTGCCAAAGACGAGCGTGCAACTACACCCCTATATTCAGGGTAGGTAAGTAGTAAATGCTCTCTGTGCCACGTTCGAAATTAATAATAACTTGCGCTTAGCTGAGAGTATCCCGCTGTTCTTTCTCCTGCATAACATACCATCGTTAAGTTAGACGACGATGAAATGGCCAAAGTCGCTGGCGAGAGAGACTTTAAATAGTTCTCCTTCAGCCCCGTGAGATTGCGTCGTCAGTTAATGAGCGCCACAGTGTGGTTCTAATGAAATTTCTCATTATATTACACCCACGGAGAGTTGAAAACTACAGAGATTTACTTGAGTCAGTTTCTAACGAAATATTAATTTGGAAGTTGTCAATAATGATGCGTAAGAATATGATGTAATAAAGATATTGTATGAAATAAATAGGAAAACCTTGTTATTATTATTTTTTTTAATTATTATATACATAAAATTTTATTTGAAATATTCTTGTAAATATTCTTCTTGTAAATTATATTCAGCTTGTATAAGTGGTTAGGTCAACTCGTGCAACTCATCGTAACAAATAAGATCAAATTTTTGAACAAAATTGTTCAACAAAAATTGGCCCAGAAGATTTATGAAAACGGGGTGTTAATTTAGTTTAATAAAAAAACACAAAATAAGAATTAAATAATTTAACAGCGCAACGTGTGTTGAGTTTTCCAAAAAAGCGTCGATTTAAAATTAGGACTCGTTGTGGTATTTCGTGTTTACTCGTCGTGTATACTCGTTGTGGTAATTTGTGGTATTTCGTGTATGAAAGAATTGTGTAGTAACAACTACTAATGTGCGGCATTCCTCAGGCAACAAACAAAACCTCAAAGAAGAACTGAGTATAAAGGGCGGATGATTCAATTGCTGCTACAGCAACTGGTGAATGGTCGAAGCTTCAGGGTAGGAAGCATAGTGAAAATTTTGGTGCAATATATTGAACGTGAGTTTCGAAAGAAGTAAAAACCAAATCATAAAAGGCAAAAGAAAATAAGAAGTGCTTTAAATTAAAATATTTTGAATTAACAAACATTTTTTTGCCAACACTTAATTTTAAAAAAATGATATCTTCAACCAAAACAATTCCACAGCAGCAGCATCTAAAAGTATAAACTCAGCTGCATGCAACTCTTTAAGAAAAACGGCAAAGATTCTAGTAGAGCAAGCCAAGCAGCAACTTTTCTGCTGCTGCATGTCAAAAGTGCTCGACGAGGAAAGTTTCTTTGTGTACACATAAAAGACGAAAGCTTGGCATTCTTACGTTGACATCAACAAAAAAAATGCGTTCTTACACAAGACTAGCTTTCTAACCCTCCGTGAAGAACCCTTTGAGTTACTTTTATGGTTAGAAGAAGAACTATGGCGTACAACTGTCAATGAAATTGAACCTAAATTATTTTGTAAATATTTTTATACAGTAAAACTTATTATAGTAGAGAAATATTTGTCCATTATTTTTTTAAATTTTTTTTTGAATGATATATAACACAAGATTATCATATTGACAGATATGATATTGCGATCTATAAACGTACTTAACTAAAAACGAATGCAGTGCACACTAAAAATACAATTTCCGCGAATTTATTTTAGTACTTTTTGTTATCAGCTTTGCTGCATGAATAAAAATAAATCTTTCGATTTTCGCGTTGCCAACAGACCCACAATTATCATATATATTTACCACTTCAAAGGCGTGGAAATTCTGAAATATTAGGCAGAAATAAAGGCGATTAGGACGCTCGAAATGGTCTGTTTTATTCTCGAGTTCCCATCAGTGGTAACGCTTCTGCACTTATGCTGCTTTCCAAAAGAACGGAACTTTATATTTAACGAACTGAGGATACTCTTCCAGCTGCTGATTGCCCTCCGATAAAAGAAGAATTTATTATGTGCAAAAGGCTGAAAAAATGTTTTAACATAACGGGATCAAATTATTAGTGTCAGTTGTTATTAGAATAATAGACGCATATAATGGATTTGTTTTTGATGTCAATTACTATCTATTGATGCTTTACAAAAATTGTGATATCAAATCCATTAAGCAGATTTATGTCGGTATAAAACATCAACGAGAAATCAATTAGGAAATTGACAATTGACCAAGTTTTGATTTCTCTAAAATCTTCATAATCGCAACAAGCTTTAATTACTTTGTATATAATCATTTCTAATTTTTTATTCTTTTAGAGATTAGACCATCCAGTTAGGTATTTAATTTAATCTGAATCTTTCTAAGGTTCGAGAGAAGGGCTCCAAAGAAGGGATTCTCAAATAAGAATCTGCACCAGCTACATACTCAGACGAAATATTGGAATACTAAACAAAGGCTTGGAAAAATCACCGCGACTTCAGTAAAGACCAAAAGAAGTAGACGAAGGAAACGTAATATAAATGTATATTCTGTTGGAAGCGACCAACGAGCATCTAGGCTCTTGGCTGTTTGAACTCTGCTCCTGGGTCGGTGTTAATAAGCGGAATTAGTTTGCAAATGATGTTGGCTTTCTCGATGAAACTCACGCAAATATGTGCATATACAAAGTGACGCATGTAATATGATCACAGTTGGCTTCTTCATTTCATTATAATAATATCAAACATGATGTTATATAAACATAACCTGGAGGAGCATTAAGAATTGTTCACAAATTTAACTAAATCCAATAAAAAAATAGAATTCGTGCCTAATAAAATTGTTACATAGATTTTTTTGGAAAAACGCCAAGAAACCAGTAAGTGCTCAAACTCGTTACTTTATGTTAAAATTCGACCAATAAACATTAGTGTATAACAT
Organism: Leptodirus hochenwartii; assembly: GCA_947310635.1. Lineage (NCBI taxonomy): Eukaryota > Metazoa > Arthropoda > Insecta > Coleoptera > Leiodidae > Leptodirus > Leptodirus hochenwartii. The sequence continues at coordinate 39,684,504 of OX371179.1, read as the reverse complement.
CGGAAAAGATTTTTTTTTTAATCTGTAAATTAAGGTCCTTATTCTCTCTTGTTTATATTTAATTCACTCTATATATTCACCACCACCAAAAAAGAACGCCAAATTCAAAGAGAATATAATGTGTTCTTTTATATGAATGACTTGCAAAAGTGGATATTAACTTCTAGGCTGAGAACGCGTTGCCCAAGAAAGAAAAAACCCTGGCCGGAATTTATTACTGAATGAACAAACAGTGGCTGGAAAATAAATGTCAGAAAGCGAGTTAAAATCACAGTAAACTCTTCCCATAGGGGCTAAAATTAGATTCGGAGGCGACCTCTGAACGGAATCATACATTCGATGTACTTCCAATCGAATCATCCGATATTTCTTATATGTCTTTAAGTTAATTCACGTTTAATTGATCAATAATATCTACACCCGACTTTCCATGAACTAACTTAATTCTATTATAAATTTTTAAGCACAATCCTTATTTACTTCTCCCCATTCGCGACTTGATTAACACACAACCGATCTGCTGAAGCACGTGATAATTACATTTGCTTCGGGATTGCTATTATTATTCCCCATTCGTTTGGATCAGACTTTTTCCCTGTAGGAACAGATTGAGTTAAGCCCTCGCTCTAATTAGGGCGGACTTTACGTAGCCATCGATCCGCTAACGGAGCATTGCAATTTACAATCCATTAATGCGTAGAACAAGCGCATTCTGGTAATCTGTTCCCGATTCCCAGAGACGGGAAATAAAATGCCCCACATACTTTTATCACTATCTGAAATTACTGAAGCGAAAACAGCCAGATGAAGATTGTACAGGTTTATACGAGAAAAAATGGTTGTGCAAGGAAAAAAAATGGTCAGCAGATATTCAATTTTTTCTTCGGTTATTTAATAATTGGTATGTTTGATATGTAGTGTACATTGACAGGAAGGTATAGACAATTTAAAGAAAGTTAAATTAATGAAAGTTTTTCTTTTCATTCATTGATCTGTAAGCTTTAGCTAGCAACCATTAATACAAATTCTTTCCTCAAATAGAACAGGAGTAACTCCTGTACACATTGCAACATTGTTTAGCGAGTTGTAGGATTTAACTCAGTTTCGGGAGGGGGATGTTTTTCGTGCTTGCGGTCGTCCTTGTTGTATCACAGGTTGCATTCATATCCTACGAACATATATCTGCAGAGAAAAGCAGTAACATGATGTTTCAGTAAACAGAACGAGCCCATTAATGGAGCTGGGGCCGAGGGCCCGAGGACGACGAGGCGTACGGCGAAGTAAAGCACATTTATCAGGATTTTCTTTTGTTACTTGGTAATCCGTGTGCATGCGCTAAAGCCACCTGAAGCTCAGTACGTAAATTATGTCGGTTAAATGAAAAACGCCGCGATAGAAATTTACCCGCCATCAAACATACGCGCAGTAATAAATGCCACAAGAAGAAAAATGCTTCTCTAGATCAATAATCGTGCGTTATTCTCAGAAACGTGTATGGACGGTGATAAAAAGCACCGATAAGTGAATAATAACGAAAATCCAGCGATGACAAATATTTAAGCTACGCTAAATATTATAAGCAAACCATTTGCTTGGAATTATGTTTATCCAGTGGATCCTTTTTACGCAATACTCTTAAAACAACAATATCAGAATATTCGACAAATGAAGTGACCATTCAATCATCTATTAATACCTATTTAGGCAACCACCACCAAAATTAATTAGCTACCACGTATATAAATAATTGTGTCAATTCATACGTCAAATTATATATACTTAATCCGTCAGACACAAATTTATTCTGTTAAAATTCACAGTTGAAATGGAGTAAGTAGAAACAATCGCCTGTAGAATTGACATTTCAAATAACCCGCGCCTGCACTGAGTCAACGTTTCGTGTCAATTGACAGATAATTAGGCTAAGTCGGTGATTTCTGCGATATTGCATCATTGAAACAGACTAATTGGGATATGTTTGAATAATTTGTGTGTGCTTATTATCTATATATATATCTGGGATTAATGTGATTCATATTCAAGCTTTTTGAAAATAATTAAACGGTATACTTCAGATCTGTAATAATGTAAAAATAAAACATGCGTGAGACTCTCGCGCGGTAGAAATGAAACTTCTTAGCTCCTAGGAAAAGTTGATTTTATGCATTGCTTTTTTTCCATTTGTTAACGATTTTTTTTTTCATATATTAATATATTTTTTTTTCACACAATGGAAATTGTGTGAAAAGTGAAATGGAGAAAAAGACAAGTACAGACAGAGTGCGAGCCTTTAGAGAAGGGAAGAAAGCGAATAAACCGCCAAGAAAAGTGCCAACAAGTACCTTGTAAAGAAGTAGAGAGTATCGAGCCAGGCAAAGGGCGTTAAAGAAACACGGTGGACAACATAACCTTCCAACGACATCAAATACACTGGATGAATCGATACCGTCGTTAAGTGAGGACACAGTGAGTGGTATAGAGAATTTGAATGCCACTGATTCAGGCGTGAAGATACATGCGTCGTGAGAGATCAACGAAATGAATCTGATACAGCTGAGCGAGCCATTGACAAATAGAAATGCACCCACTAGTGCATCATACACAAAATTTACATTCTTTTAACCTGCTCATCGCGAATTTGATAAACAATTTTTCAATAATCCGCTAGGTACAGTGTGTGGCATATGTGATCGAATCTGGTTTAAGAACGATGTGAAACGTGTTGATTCTAAGCACGAGCAACTTTTACATACTGCGTTTCCAGTCATTATCATTGAAGATCTGATAGCGTACAATTCATGCCGAAGAAATGCTCTCACTCGGAATACCATTCTAATGTTATCGAAGTCAAATGGTTTTGTCTACCCAGAATTACCTGGTCATCTACTAAAATTAGACTTCGTGTCAGAAAGGTTAATTTCACCCAGAATTCCATTTATGCAAATGCGACGTTTACGACATGTACATGGTCAACATCGGATTTATGGGCAAATTATTAATGTTCCAATATCTGTGAATACGATGGTGAATCATGAATATGAGTGGTATACAGAATTTGAATGCCACTGATTCAGGCGTGCCGTCTACACGTGAAGATACACGCGGTGTGAGAGATCAACGAAATGAATCTGATACAGCTGAGCGAGCCATCGACAAATAGAAATGCACCCACTAGTGCATCATACACAAAATTTACATTCTTTTAACCTGCTCATCGCAAATTTGATAAACAAATTGTTAGCTAAAAGATTAAGCTGTCTTTGTGTAATATATAATAAAATACGCAAGCGTCTACTGGTTGCCTTATGCTACGTATACATACTGTACACGCGGCGCATGCGCGTAACGTGCGTTTCACTTTTCGCGCGTTCAGGCCAATTTGCCCTACCGCGCCTATACAAGTTTCACTTCAAAAAACTGTAAAAAAATCCTGATTAAATATTTGCAAGGTATAAGGAACAAGGGAATATTTTTTTTAAATTATTTTCCTTAATTTTTACTAAAAATATAAATTTAAGGCGATTATATATCTGTTGTAAGATGGCAAAATATGGTATGCCATGTGTTGGTCATTTTCAGATTTTTACGCCAGTCAGAACTTGTTATGTCAACGGATTTTAAATCCGAAGAAATTCACGCGTGACACTTATGACATGTCATCAAATACAATGCCTTCGGAAACTTTATTTTTACTCTCCTGTAAGATGTATAAAATTGCACTTATCATGTTTTGCAAACTTACCGCAGATATTATATCAGGTCCATAACTGTCATATTAAACATAGATATACTAGTTAATTTACTGGTGAATTTCAGCTGCATTTAAACCGAAATTTGAAGTTTACGAACAATTCATAATTGCAAAACAATTGTTTGTGATAGTTGCAAATGGAAATGTTAGTTATATCGTTCTAATAGCGAAAACTTTGTTTCAGGTTTCGTTACTCCTGGCAATTCGTATTCACAATCAAAATAATCAAAGGCACTACTATTTTAATTATTTATCGAAACGACATCGTTAATTAAATACGATAATTAATATTTATCCTTTTATTACTGTTTTAAAATACTGTAGCACAATTACCAGTAGAATTTGTATATACCAAAGATATATTAAAAAAATATTTGAAACCGTTAAAAATCTCTGAAAAAAATATATATTTTCGAAAAATTTATGTAAAGGTTTTAAAACATTAAGGTACGGTTTATTAATTTGTTTTATAAATATTTTACAACATATACTCAAGAACTAAAAGTGTCAATTTTTGATAAAGTCTAAAATATATTTAAATGTAATTTTGTTGAAATTTAAAAACCTATAATTTAATACCTAAGGCTGCAATATAAGGGAATATAAGTTCAAGTATTGATTTTTTGTTTTTTTTTTTGGAAAAAAATACGTTTTTACGACCCGCAAAAAATATTGATTGCTTTATTTTCATCGCGAATATATTTTGTTGCAGGCGTTTTAGAAAATGTGTGAAATTTTCATTAAAATTACATTAGAGCGATCTATTTATTTCAGTCGTAACGAAAATTGCCTTTCTAGCATCACTGAATTCAAAATGCACAATCGAGATCGTATTCCAATTGTTCTAGCAACTGAGCCAATGCTAACTGCAGATAGAACTGTAAGGATAATACAGATAAGTCGATGTACAAGGACAACGGAATGTACAAATAATAACATTTGTTTATTTGCAATTTTTTGTAATGGTAAAAAATAATTGAAAAATTTTGATCGATTATTTCCACAGCTAAAGCAGAAAATCAACTTGAATGAAATGAAGATTCTGTGGCAATAATTTAGTGGCAATAGTGGCATTTAGTGGCAATAACAGAAATGTGTGACTTGCAAACATTTTCACAGGAAACTGAAGAAGGATGAATTAAAACAAAGCATTTGTAGAATTTGGTAGTAGATCTTGAAGTTTAAATTAAAAATATTACCTCTAAGAAATTAGAAAATATTAGGCATAAGTCTTGTTAGATTTTTCACTCAATAAATGGTAGGTACGCTAAGAAATGTTTGAATATATAAGGCAAAACATTGTACTATAAATATTTTGTTATTGTAATTCTTAAAGTAAAGTTTACGTTTTGAAATTATACACCAATTTAAAATTCGAGTAATTTTAATTTGGCAACATGTAAAAAAATATATTTTTATGCACCGAGTTTCGTGGATTAAAAACCTACTTCCTTTAACATCGTTGCGATATACAAAAAACAATTTTGTATTCGACTCTTCCTACGAAAGCAATTCATACTCACGAAAGGCAACTATAATAAATTCTTAGGATATACGACAGTATTTTTTCACGTCCAGTGTTATTCGCTCTTTGATTTAAAATTCAAATTCTAGAAGAGACTATTCATCATCAGAAGTACATACAGACTTCAGCGAATGATACAAGAAGTGTTGGTTGAATATTAAAACATGTCGAATAATCAACTGGGTACAAAATTGTTAAAAAGCATCGAACGGAATATCACCCAAATACCGTAACTCAAAGCTAGATGCGCATTTCGAAGGCTATGCCCCCATCTTCAGTAGCATAAGGTAAAAACTAAATAATATACCTATTTTACTAACTATAATTGCTATTTGGGTGATAATCTAAACAATTATTTAACACCGCAACGACAATTTTAAAATATAAACTATTAAAGATATTTGAAAATATGCATCAGCTCAGCAAAATAAAAATACTTTTTAAATTTTCTTGATACGCAATGAAGAGAGTAAGAATGAGATAATTCAATGTTGGAAGCATAAATTTATAATTAGACACGAAATACACTTGCAGTTGATGTCAGATATGAAGAACCGAATAAATGTTGAAGTTGGAAACTTGTATTTTTTGCCATGATACTATCAAATTCTTGAAATGAGCAATCTGATTTTATATTAGCATTTTAAAGCGTACGAGTTTGCCCAAAATAAAAAACCTGAACACCCTGTATACAAGCAAGGAAAAACTGAAAATGCACCAGCAAAAAGCATTAATTGTGCAGTAGTATCAACGCACCAAAGAGCGGTTTGTGTCTGCAGCTGCAGGCAGCGAAACAATAAAATAACGCCGACCATTCGGCCAACTGCAAAATTGTAAAAAGGAAATTATCAGCATAGGGGAATTAAAAAGTTGCCAGTACGAATGCATACCGTCATAGATTACATAAATGGCGGCAAAAATAAAGGGTCTTGCACATTTTATAGGTGTTTTATAATGCGACTTTAAATGTATATTTATTTTATTTTATTATACGTTGCAGAGCAGGCTTACGCCCAATAACAGCCGACTACCTAATTACAAAAATTAACTAAAAGAATATTATGGCTAAAACTGAAATTTAAAATTATATTCATGAATCAATTTGAATAAGCAAATATTAATAACAAGAACGATATCAGATTTTAAATATAAATCATAAGAAAAATAAGCACTATCCAGGGAATATAGCGAAATGAATAATTATTATGGGTTATTATTCCCTTTTAAACGATTTTTATAAAACTATATAAATTTATCATGAAATAAATCAACACTGGAGAATTTATTATACAATGTTATCATACGCGTAATTTATTAGAAGTTTTGAATTTGTTTTGCAATTGTATTACAAGTTCTACGTGGAATAGAAAACATTTTTTATTTCTTGATTTGAACGAAGGGATATAAAAAGTAAATTCATTAATTAAGGATTAATGCAGAATGGCGGTTGTTAGGAATTGTTGGAAATTTTTAATAATATCGGCGGTTTTTAAAACCTATTAGACATCGATGATGAAAATTATTTACACTGACACTGCACGCCATGCTAGAATATAAAAAAAAAATTAATACCCGTTTTCAAAAAAACAATTCGTGAAGTAAATTCAAATCCAAAATTGTCAATTTCAATTTAGATCTGAAAACCGATATTAATGTGGCTGTAATTACATTCTTGCTTACTGCATATTCATGTGTCTATATAAAAGCATACACATATATAGTCTTTGATTTGGGGAATAATCGGATTATGAAAATGGATACTGGTTCTCTGGAGCTGGTCGCTCCTCTAGAAATATTATATAGTGTAACTTAGTCCTTTTGGTTTTGACTTTTTAACAAATAAGCATATAACGAATGTTCAAATAACGCTAATTGTAGTACCAAAACGGTACTTAGGATTTTTTAATTTACTACCGGATGGGGAGCATATTTACAGCACCCTAAAGAGTACTAAAATACCGATACTTATTTTACAAATAATGCAGGATATGAAGCAAATTTTATTTACAATTTTCAGAAAATTAGTATTCGTTCTGCAATTTTGAAATTTTCGTGTTGAAATTTTGAAATTTGACTGCATATATTAAATAAATTATTAAAAATACCACACGAATTTTTTTTAGTGTGTCAAATATATTTTGTAATACATTGTCTGATACAAATTTCTATAAAATAAAATAGAAAAATATATACTAAGAAACTCATCATATTATTTATTTAACTAAACTATATAAAGACTTTTTATATAAAAGGAAAGTTCAAATAACGCTAATTGTAGTACCAAAACGGTACTTAGGATTTTTTTTGATTTACTACCAGATGGGGAGCATATTCTTAGTACCCTAAAGAGTACTAAAATACACATACTTATTTTACAAATAATGCAGGATATTAAGCAAATTTTATTTACCATTTTCACAAAATTAGTATTCGTTCTGCAATTTAAAATTTTCGTGTTAAAAATTTGAAATTTGACTGCATATATTAAATAAATTATTAAAAATACCACACGACTTTTTTTTAATGTATCAAATATATTTTGTAATACATTGTCTGATGCAAATTTCTATAAAATAAATAGAAAAAATATATACGAAGAAACTCATCATATTATTTATTTAACTAAACTATATATAACGAACGTTCAAATAACGATAATCGTGGTACCAAAACGGTACTTAGGATTTTTTTAAAATTTACTACCGGATGGGGAGCATATTTAACTAAACTATATAAAGAATTTTTATCTAAATATTCTAATATTGTACAAAAACGAAAATGTTTACCTATTTGCAACGATTTTCGTAAAGATCCTATCGAAATGATATAATAATTTGTTGCATATTTACCTATTATAAGTATTAACAAAAAGTGGAAACCAAAAGAACTAGGACATAACCGGATATTGTGTTGTTGACACGGCATGGTATAGAGTGAAGACCGTGGACCGTGAAGAGTTCATCCTAGTGAGGTGCACAGATGCAAAAGAATTCGAGTATATATTTAACCACAAACAAAATTTCTTACACCATCGTAAAAACGTCACTACGGCGTTAAGTAATTGTATAAAACATCACCCAAAAAACATTTTATGTTTTATACAATGTTAACATTATTCTTGTAAATAAATACCGATTATAAATTGTTCCAATTACTCACTCGACAATTGCTTTTACGATATAGTTGGTAAGATTACATAACGTGAAAAACAGTTATGTTAAAAAAAATCCCATTTGCTGCACGACTCTTCACACACCCAATATTCCTTCATATCATGCACAGTGTGTACGTGTATCAGTGCCTCCCCATCCCGAGGGAGATTCCCATAGACAAACACACGGTATACACGGTACATTGTATAGTCGTATGTTTATTTTGCAGATTTATTGCCATATATGAATGATTATACTATGGCGGTGTGTGCGTAGCTACGTGTATATTTGCAACCGATAATGTTGTTTATTCCATCGCATCTATATGTAATATGTTACACTGGGAAATTATTTCCATATCGGGTAGACAGAGATAGAACTATATGATACCTGGGGCAGGTATATTTTACAGGGTATCTAGATAGATAGTGGTGGAAATAATTTTGTTTTCAAATCACATTAGATTAGACGGCATTTGAAAACATTGGATGAATGAACAAATTGCAGAAGATGATATAAAAATTTGCATTTCGCTGATAATTATAAATTAGCTTCTTGATTAGTCACTCTCGTAGCGAATGGTTCGAAATAGAATTTCTTCCCTATCCATGTTTTTCTTCTACAACGCCATTTATAAATAATTTTCATGTCTAAGAATATTGAATTATAGGATAATTATATAATAACTATAGGACCATTAGCCTACTATCACATGCATCGAAGATATTGTTAAAGATTATTTATAGGAGATTAGAAAATAAAGTAGAGGAAAGGCTAGGAGAAGATCAGTTTGGTTTTAGGAAAAACAGAGGGACGAGAGAGGCGATTCTAGCACTAAGAACGGTAGTAGAAAAAAGAAAGAGGGTAGGAAAGGTAACTTGCATAGCTTTTGTAGACTTAGAAAAGGCATTTGATAATGTAGATTGGGACATAATGTTTAGAATTTTAAAAGAAACGGGTATAGATTATAAGGATAGGAGAATAATTTTTAATTTATATAAACACCAAACTGCCTTAGTTAGAATTGAGGGGGAAGAAGAGGTAGCAAAAATAGGGAAGGGAGTTCGGCAGGGATGTACACTTTCACCGTTATTATTTAATCTATATATAGAAGATGCAATAAACAAAGTAAAAGAAGAGTATAGTGTAGGCGTGAATGTACAGGGAGAGAAAATATATATGTTGAGATTCGCCGACGATATAACTATATTGGAAGAAAGCGAAAAGAATTTAGAAAGGGTATTGAATGGTATGCAGGCAGTATTGACTAGGGATTTTAACATGAAAATAAATATAGGTAAAACTAAAGTGATGAGGTGTGACAAAAAGGAATGCAGTAGAAAAATGAGGATCACAATAGGAGATAATAGAATCGAAGAAGTGTCAGATTTTTGTTATTTAGGCAGTAGAATCACAAAAGATAATCGAAGCAAGGTAGATATAAAGTGTAGGATAGCACAGGGTAGGAAGGCATTCGTAGAAAAAGAACAGATTTTAAGATCAAATATTGACTTGGGTATTAGAAAAAGATTACTGAAGGTATATGTTTGGAGTGTAGCACTGTACGGGTGTGAGGCGTGGACTATAGGAAAGGAAGAGAAGCGTAGATTACAAGCATTCGAAATGTGGTGTTATAGGAGGATGATGAGGATTGGTTGGGAAGATAAAGTAACAAATGAAGCTGTACTAGAGTTAGTAGGGGAGAAGAGAAGTATCTGGAGAGTGTTACAGCGTAGGAGAGACAGATTAGTAGGGCATATTCTTAGGCATGGGGGGATTATGCAATTGATCATAGAAGGTAGAGTGGAGGGAAAGAGAGGGGTAGGTAGGCCTAGATTGGAGTATGTGAGTCAGATAGTTGAAGACGTTGAGATGAATAGCTATAGGGAGATGAAGGGATTAGCTCAGGATAGATCGGCATGGCGTGCTGTTTCCAACCAATCTTTAGGATTGCGGACTCTTTAACTAACTAACATCTCTCATGCTTTCATGATAATACATTTCATCAAATGCTTCTATTTTCCGCAATAAGTCTTCATTTGTCACCCAACCCAATCGTCGTCCTCAACTTATAAAACCCTACGTCATAAGTTTTTATTTTATATCTATCTTCCTTTCCTATTAATACCCTACCTTTGAAAATTCTTGCCCTAATCCTTAGACAAAGAAGTCGTTTTCCACCTACAAATACTGTGCAGACTCATTAACCATACCTTTGTGTATATTATTTAATTTATCGCTTACTGAAGATTATATGCCATGTTTGTGGAAAACCAGTCAAGCGGTAATAGACAATCAATCTTAAATTATAGACCAATATCTATTACCTAAACATCTAATTCATGATAAAATCCAAGCTATTTTTTAAAATGTTACAAATAATTATCAACGTGGTTTTAAAGAAGAACGTTCAACAGTGACCAAGTTATACAAAACTACATAAACAACTCATTACTGATACAACGCAAGCAGATGCAATCAATTTAATACTGACTTTGCTAAAGCCTTTGATTGTGTTTAAACCGTAAAATCTCTCGCTGTTAAAAATAACGTACATAACTGGCTGAAGTGGTATTTAACTAATAGACGGCAAATAATGGCTACCGTTCAGAGCATTGCGCATCGTGTGTTCCCCAAGGCAGCTACGTCGGACTCTTCTTGTTTAATGTATTCATCAATGACATTTTTCTAAATATTATAACTGGCAATGCGTTGCTCTTTGCTGATGACATGATGACTGTTTTCGCGCATCGCCGAAGAACTTCTCCAGTCAGAATTTAATGTTATTCAACAGTGGTGCGATCTAAACGGAATGAACTTAAACACTTCAAAGTGCAAAAGTGTTATTGTGTTCTAGATTTAAGAATAACATCAATTCGAACGATACCTTACGTTCTACTGTTTTAGGAAGAGTAGATGATATACGAGATTTTGATTCAAGTTTATCATACATATAAATATCACTATAAATAAATGGATCAATGTTTTGGGTTTTATAAAAAGAAATACATCTGAATTCAGTTCCATTAATATTATAAAACGCCTTTACACAACATTATGTCGTCTTAATCTTGGATATGGCAGTATTGTTTGGTCTTCATTTTAAAATGGAAACTCGAATCTGTTCAAATTTAGTTTCTAAAATATGCAGCTTATAAACTTAACATTAAATTATACAACTACTCTGTCAGAACCCTAATCAGAAATCTGCTTGATTTAGATTACCTTGCATCCCGAAGATAGTCTGGGGATGTCATCTTTTTAAATAAGCTAATTTCAAGTAATATTGACTGTTACTATCTGTTATGTACCTCCGAAAAACACTAGGACTTTTAGAGTTTACTCTCCTAATATTTCCAACAAAAATTATATTTATCACTCATCTATAATAGTTATTTACAATATAAGTGTTGTAAAGATTCATATTACGACACGAGATGTTGAGTAGAGTGACATAATATGAATTTAAAACTCGAATATTGTACGAAATTTTATCTACTTTCGTAAGTAATCCGAAAATTACAAAAAAAACATGTTTGACAAGAGTTGTCAAAATTAATTTTTAAATGATGTTATGTCGTAAACAAAAATTATATCTGCTGTTATAAGGATTTAAGTTTTCTAAGTAGTCTTGAGCTGTTTGTTGTTTCTGAGTTGTCTTGGTTACTGTTAAACAGGTCAGATTTATAGCAAAAGTTTGCAAAAAAAGTACTCTTTGAAAATGTCTGATTCTGAAGAAAGTTTACTCTCGGAAGTAGAGGAAGCTGCAAATGGAGCAATTTCAAGTCTATTTCCGGCAAAATCAAAGTTACGATATGAACTTGAATACCAGAAATTTGAAAAATTGTGTGATTCAAAAAGAATAAAACAAGTGTCGGAAAAATGTTTGTTGGCGTATTTCGCCGATAAGTAACAATCACAAAAGCCGTCAACGCTTTGGACGCACTATTCCATGTTAAGAACCATGATTTCCTTAAGAAAAAATCAAGATATATGTAAATTTATACAGCTAGTTGCTTTTCTCAAGAGAAGTTCAAACGGATACAGACGGCAAAAAAGTCTAGCATTTCTTCTAAACAAGAAGTATGTAAGTTTGGGTACAGCAGAGGATGAATTGTTTTTGCTTATGAAAGTTGTGATGATCGTTGGCATTTTTGGGGCTTATCGACGAGACGAACTTACGAAGTTAATGTTAGATCACATTGAAGACAAAGTATCATATGTTAAAATCGTGATTCCTTCTACAAAATCGTACGAGAATTTATAGTTACCAAAGGAAACCTGCCAGGTATTAACTGCTTAACCATTTTTAAAAATATACTGAACTTCGTCCTCCTAGTGCTACTCACAGGCGTTTTTTTGTCTTCTATAAGCAAGGAAAATGTAGCTCGCAGCCTGTTGGGATCAATACCTTTGGAAATATACCAAAATTAATTGCAAAGCAGTTGGGCTTGAATAAACCCGAAAAATACACGGGGCACTGTTCTCGGAGGTCCTCTGCTTCCATGCTGGTAGATGGTGAGGTGGATAAGCAAATGCTTAAGCGTCACGGAGGGTGGAAATCCTCTGCTACTGCAGAGGGGTATGTTGAGAGTTCTTTAGAAAATAGGAAAGAAATAGCAAACAAGATTATGGGTTCCAAAAAAACCACGACGGTTCAAAACGCCAACCTGAATAACTCAGTGATGTCCACCTCTGGTCTGCAAATTTCAAATTGCAATAAATGTGTTATAAATGTATATAATAAATAATTTTAAAAGGTTACTCTATTAATTAAAAAACTCATTACAGTACTAGTGCTGCAATGACGACCATTACAGCACTAGTGCTGTAATGGTCATCAATACAAAACTTTTTTTTAAACTGTAATATTTACATTACTAAATGAAAGAAGATAAATAGAATTACGTGTCATGGTAATGATAATCTTTTTAGTTATATAATTTGCTTGTAATTAATATTAATGATAATGCTTAACTACATAAATGGTTTGTCCGTAAATAAATAAATAAATAAATAGTTTTCTACTCTTTACATTGCATGGTATATATCATCTACCACTGTTAACTCAAGACAGCCGCTCATCGGCACTTGTCACTTGACAACATTTGCCTCGCATTGCTGATCCTTGCTTCTTCACAAGTATCACGTGACATGTAACCGAACAGCCCTACCACGCCACCTTGCGCCTGCTATTTGAAACTTGCCGCATGAATTGATTATATCGGATCGAGTTGCTATCTAAAGATGTATATTATTCTTCGTCTCGCCTTAGCCAAAGAGAAACAATGAGTGTGTAGGGAATAACATAAGCGAAAAAGGATAATTTTCGGTATACTAAAGAAGTGTTTTTATAAAATATATATTTAGTATTTATAAATTAAACGTTTTGTACTCTTCAATAATTAATAGAGTTACTATTCGATTTACAAACCATTTTTTAATTTCGGTTTTTGATTCTCTAGTTTAATATTGTCCAATAAATTAAAAAAAAATGAAGACACATATTTAGTTGTACATATACGGTTGTAATTAATTCTAAATTTTAATTTAATTGATATATGACACCACCAATTCTAAAAATTGTTTCAGCGTTTGTTTTTATTCAAATATACATGAACTGCTTAGTGATAACGAAATCGTTGCATCTTCATGCTCTTATTAATTATCCTTGCAAGGGGTAATTGTACCTCTAGCACCCATAATCTTATTCCAAAGCATACTGTATATATACACACGTATCTACAGAATTGTAGGTATGTAAGGACATGTTATGATATGTTAGTGGGAAGCTTGAGGATAGATATAGGATAGGATAGGATAGAGTTATGTTCAAGTACTGCGGTACTGACGTTCCTGGAGCTATATCATCTACAAGAAGGTTATTCTATCTAGTGGGTATCCCATTGCAAGACGGAAGAGATGGTAGCTACTGGAATTGTATAGTAGATAAATACATGTGCTATAACAGCGAACGGGTTCATTAAACTGAATTAATTTTGGTATATTTCAAGATCTATATTTAATATAATCCTTATAGAAGTATTACGAATTTATTCTTTGTTCTTGGATTGTATTAAATATATTATTTATACAGGAATATTGACAATGAATAGACAATTGGTGGATGGTGGATGCACGGCTGAAGAATCAAATTATTCTACATGTAAGAAGAAAGAAAAGTGCGAATTTGCACAAAATTATCTGTGGATTAAAAACTATTAAAGCTTACAGTTAATAAGATGGTTTTAAATGCGTATATTAGAAATTACGATCAGAGAAAGGTCGTAAGTACTTAATATTTTTAACACACGTCAAGTTATGTTATGAAAAACTCTGGCGGTTTTGTTTAGATTAGTTAATTTGTTTTAAATCTCAAACGTTCGTTGCTTAATATAATTCATAAGTTTGAACATTAATCAAAAATTTCGTTGGCTCAGAAATTAAAACTGAACGTGAAATTTCGTCAAACATTTGAACGTGTACAAATTAAGATTTACAATAAAATAAATTCATTGTAACACGAAAAAATCGAATGGTGGTCATTTCTACGTTATTTTTAAAATTTTATAACAGTTTATTTTTCGCGATAACTGAATGTTAATATTATGCATTTATAAGTTATTAAATTATTGCAGTAAAACATATTTTGAATAATTTTTTAAACAAATCACTAGATATAGTTTTTAAATGATCCTTTCGTAATGTTTTATATTTGATAATAGAAGAATAAAAAAAAATGAATTCATTCATAATTAATGAATATCTACAACGGTATATATTATATCTGAAGAAATTTAGTTTTTTGTATATTTTGTAAAATTTTCTAGTGGCTATTGCGCCCTAAATACTATTATAATTGACTAAAAATCGTTTTATTAATAATAATGTATTATTTAAAATATATTCCTATATAATACCAAAGCCATATTTAAAACACGCTTTCATACAGGGTAAATTTATATTTGAATAAAATCAATTAAAAGATCCTTCGCATTAATTTGACAACGCTTATGTGTGTTCTTTTTTTATTAACATAGAAGTATTTAAAATTAGATGACGCCACAAAATAATACACACAAAGATACTTTTTCATAGCAGGTGTCTCCTCTCACCCTCTAAAATGGTATAAATTTAAATCAATCCATTCAGATTTTTGATTATATTTACAAAAAAAAAAAAACCATTTTGAATATGTCTAGCGGCAACAAAACCTTCTATAGCACAAAACATTCGTCCGGACGTAGTATGTAATTTATCCTGATATGTCCATCAAATGTCCGAGCCAAAACATCGAATGCAACGAATTACTATGCATTCATGCTACCAACCATCGCCTGTGGTAGATCCTGCTTGTACCAACATACTTCTAATTAATTTCGAGACAAGTGAAAGACAAGCAAAGCAGGCCAACGTACAACATAGCAGCAGTTTATTCAAAACAGGATTCCATTTGATGAATACACGCAAACTAATAATTCCCTACGGATATTCAGCGAGTATTTAAACATCAGTGTCACTAAATACTGATTAATGATAAAGGATCATGAAAAGGAGCGATAGTTTATAAAACTATCGTTCCGTTTCAAAAACTACCCAACAAACAAACAAAAACGTGTATTATGGATTGTTTTAAATCGTGGTAAATCATTTAATATAGTTTTGGTAGAGATTTGATCTCATTGTGGACATTTGAAAGTTTTAATTGGATGATCCTGGAAGTGATGAAGTTTCCTTATTATCACGATGTATGTAAAATTACAAAAAAAAAATCATTAGGGGTGGCCTAATGAACTTTCCAGTGGATGGAGGACAGAAATAACTCCGATAATCATTTTGTAAACGAAGGGTGTTTGTCAGTGGCGTGTGCGAAGTAGGTAAATTGCACGTACAGGGTAGGGTTGTGGGCAGAGAGAGACTATGCCGAAGTGTGATTGGAAAAGTTTCGCATTTCCAGGCGAAACAATGCGACCGAATTAACCAAATTAAAGCGGTATGGTTGTCAATACAATTTATAGGCGAACCTCGATTAAGATTTACCTGTGCGTGTATCGATTTGAACTGCATCATTTGAAGAAAAATGAACATGAAAATTGTATTAGGTTCGAATTGTAAAAAAAAATTATATTATATATAGTAGAATCTTATATATAGCCTTAGTTAGAATTGAGGGGGAAGAAGAGGTAGCAAAAATAGGGAAGGGAGTTCGGCAGGGATGTACACTCTCAACGTTATTATTTAATCTATATATAGAAGATGCAATAAACAAAGTAAAAGAAGAGTATAGTGTAGGTGTGAATGTACAGGGAGAGAAAATATATATGCTGAGATTCGCCGACGATATAGCTATATTGGAAGAAAGCGAAAAGAATTTAGAAAGGGTATTGAATGGTATGCAGGCAGTATTGACTAGGGATTTTAACATGAAAATAAATATAGGTAAAACTAAAGTGATGAGGTGTGACAAAAAGGAATGCAGTAGAAAATGAGGATCACAATAGGAGATAATAGAATCGAAGAAGTGTCAGATTTTTGTTATTTAGGCAGTAGAATCACAAAAGATAATCGAAGCAAGGTAGATATAAAGTGTAGGATAGCACAGGGTAGGAAGGCATTCGTAGACAAAGAACAGATTTTAAGATCAAATATTGACTTGGGTATTAGAAAAAGATTACTGAAGGTATATGTTTGGAGTGTAGCACTGTACGGGTGTGAAGCGTGGACTATAGGAAAGGAAGAGAAGCGTAGATTACAAGCATTCGAAATGTGGTGTTATAGGAGGATGATGAGGATTGGTTGGGAAGATAAAGTAACAAATGAAGCTGTACTAGAGTTAGTAGGGGAGAAGAGAAGTATTTGGAGAGTGTTACAGCGTAGGAGAGACAGATTAGTAGGGCATATTCTTAGGCATGGGGGGATTATGCAATTGATCATAGAAGATAGAGTGGAGGGAAAGAGAGGGGTAGGTAGGCCTAGATTGGAGTATGTGAGTCAGATAGTTGAAGACGTTGAGATGAATAGCTATAGGGAGATGAAGGGATTAGCTCAGGATAGATCGGCATGGCGTGCTGTTTCCAACCAATCTTTAGGATTGCGGACTCTTTAACTTAACTTAGTAGAATCTATACATTTTTCGTGCAATATAAGGAGGTAGAAATTATATTTTTTTTAGGATTTTTTACGGATCGGATAAAGTTGCTTTGAGAGTGCATTTTTAGTTTAGTTTGTGATATTTTCACGGCGCTACCTGAATATTTATTAGTTGTAAAGTGAAGTGGCTTCGTATAATGAAAAGTGGTATCTGTATTGCAGACTGCTTAAGCTATACCTATAATATAGCTTACCACCATAAATCCGAGCTTCTATATACTTTTAAGACATTTTGCGCGTATGCAAGCGTCTGAGTATGTACCAATACAGTATACAAATACTCAGATTATAATTTTTTTTTTACTAATTACACAAATATTGGATTTAATTCAAATTTTAAATCCACGCCATGGAATTTAATTTTAATTCCACATTTTTTTGATACACAATAATACAGATGCGATTTATTTATTTAAAAATTGCATAAAGCAACTAATATGCGATATTAATTCATCAACAAAGAAACCATTATGAAACATATAAAAATTTTGTGATATAATAATTATATTTTTTTAAAACTACTTTTTCTTTTTTCAGTCTATGGAGCGTAACTAAATAATTCTCGGAAAATCGAAGAATGTTACCAGGGAAAAATCGAAGATTTGCTCTTTTTTTGATGTAGAAGCTTTTATTGTGTGTAGAATTAATCTGGGAATTAAATAAGTTTTTAACAATAAAATGTTAGCCCGTGCAAATAATCCATAAATTGATATTTTGCATAGGATATTGGTTGCGAAGGTTTAGTACGCGATGGTGAATAAGAAAATAAAGGGTTTCCCAACGGAGCAATGGAAAATAAATTAATGCTGATAAATTGCGCCCGGATTAAAGACAGCCCCTGATGCTTAGAATAATAAATTAGCAAAATCTCTCATTAATTATAAAGTTCAAAACCGTCTCGTACGCCTTTTTTTAGACGCTTTCATACAAGTTTCAACAATAGAGTTATTTTTAGTTCAAAAGGCAATTTTAACACCTACAACTTTTTTTTTTTATATTGAAGAGAAAATACAAACAAAACAAAATGTTTAGTAAATATCCTTTGCGATATAAACTATCCATCATAATTAATATAAAAATCAATTTTGTACTTTTGAAGTACAAATTTGAATCAAATTTTGTACTTTTTTAAAAAAGTGTTCAAAAATTATTTAAAAAATCGGATACATTTCATATTCATATACCGCTGATGGCACTAATTATAATAACTATATTGACGATAAATCAGACAGTTTTATAAATATTCATAATTAAAATCAGGACATTACAAACGCTTTAAAATTAACAGCAGCGCCGAAATAGATTTCTGTTAATTAACGAGCATCGCGTACTGTCGCGATTCGATCAATTTCCAACTTTACACACGCCAAAGTTCTTTAATTAAAAATTGACATTTCATTTGATGGTAAATGGTGCGGCGCTTGATTGAATTCCAATGTTTAGTCGTGTCGCCCCAAATTACAGCAATAACCAACCCCACCAACATTCTTCGCAATTGGAGCCGAGGCTCAAAGTTAAATAACTTGGGACTTAATAAGTGTAGCAATAGTTAGAAGGGGAACTCGTGAAATGACTCTGTGGATGTTTGAAGAGGTAGAGATCGCGAAATGTGTCGTAGACCTAGTTGTTTTACAGTATTGGATGGTTGAAATGTCTTTTAAGAATTGAAATATATTTTTTTAATTATAAATAATTCATTGAATTCGATTTTAGAGAAGTTTGTAGTATCACCAAAAAATACGCAGGAAGTAAATTATTATATAAACCGATAAATTGAGAAAAGCGAAAGAGATGTGTGTTATAATTAAGGGGATACCACACTTAAAATTTAGTTTTTCGAGCAAATTTATTAAAGTGAGCTGCTGCACAAAAATAACGATAAGAAAACGATAAAATGAGCTCACATTTTGAAGATACAATTCTGTATATAGAATAAATCGGTTTATAGAGAAAGAAATTAAAATGTTTAATTAATTTAGAAATTACTGAAAAAATGCGGTAAATTCGATTATATATATATATATATAATTTATGAATATTAGTGAATTTTGTGGTACTTTGGGAGAGAACTTTGTAAAAGTTCTTAGTAATTGTATAATAACATATAGTTATATCAATTTTTATAGATCAAAACCTTTTTTTGGAGTAAAATTGCACCTTATTAATATTGTCACCGTATTAAACAGTTCCAAAACATGTTGTACCTTCTTAAGGTTTTGAGCAATATTTTCGATAAATATTTTAAATTTCTTTCTTTGTTTTTGTTTCAAAAAATACTCTAAAGTTACAAATGACTAATAAATTAAACAGTCCTAAATCACGTTGTACCTCCTTAAGGTTTTGAGCATTATTTTCCATAAATATTTTTAATTTCTTTGTGTTTTTTTTCAAAAAATTCACTAAAGTTAAAAAGGACTAAAAAATTATACAGTCCTATAGCATGTTGAACCGTCTTAAGCTTTTTAAGCGATATTTTCCATAAATATTTTACATTTATTTGGTTTTTTTCATTAAAAAATACACTAAAGTTAAAAATTACTACAAACTTATACAGTCCTAAAATATGTTGCACCTTCTTAAGGTTTTGAGCAATATTTTCCATAAATATTTTTAATTTCTTTGTGTTTTTTTCAAAAAATACACTAAAGTTAAAAATGACTAATAAATTACACAGTCCTAAAACATGTTGTACCTCCTTAAGGTTTTGAGCAATATTTTCCATAAATATTTGAAATTTCTTTGTTTTGTTTTTTTCAAAAAATACACTAAAGTTAAAAAGGACTAAAAAATTATACGGTCCTAAATCACGTTGTACCTCCTTAAGGTTTTGAGCAATATTTTCCATAAATATTTTAAATTTCTTTGTGTTTTTTTTCAAAAAATTCACTAAAGTTAAAAAGGACTAAAAAATTATACAGTCCTAAAGCATGTTGAACCGTCTTAAGCTTTTTAAGCGATATTTTCCATAAATATTTTACATTTATTTGTTTTTTTTCTTTAAAAAATACACTAAAGTTAAAAATTACTACAAACTTATACAGTCCTAAAATATGTTGCACCTTCTTAAGGTTTTGAGCAATATTTTCCATAAATATTTTTAATTTCTTGTGTTTTTTTCAAAAAATACACTAAAGTTAAAAATGACTAATAAATTACACAGTCCTAAAACTTGTTGTACCTCCTTAAGGTTTTGAGCAATATTTTCCATAAATATTTGAAATTTCTTTGTTTTGTTTTTTCAAAAAATACACTAAAGTTAAAAAGGACTAAAAAATTATACAGTCCTAAATCACGTTGTACCTCCTTAAGGTTTTGAGCAATATTTTCCATAAATATTTTAAATTTCTTTGTGTTTTTTTTTCAAAAAATTCACTAAAGTTAAAAAGGACTAAAAAATTATACAGTCCTAAAGCATATCTTAAGCTTTTTAAGCGATATTTTCCATAAATATTTTACATTTATTTGTTTTTTTTTTCTTTAAAAAATACACTAAAGTTATAAATTACTAAAAACTTATACAGTCCTAAAATATGTTGCACCTTCTTAAGGTTTTGAGCAATATTTTCCATAAATATTTGAAATTTCTTTGTTTTGTTTTTTCAAAAAATACAGTAAAGTTAAGAAGGATTAAAAAATTATACAGTCCTAAAACATGTTGTACCTTCTTAAGGTTTTGAGCAATATTTTCCATAAATAATTTTAAATTTCTTTGTGTTTTTTTCTTAAAAAAATACACTAAAGTTAAAAATGACTAAAAATTATACAATCCTAAAACAGTCCTAAAGACTTTTTAAGGATTAGAGTAATATTTTCCATAAATATTTTTCATATCTTTGTGTTTTTTTTTTCAAAAAATACACTAAAGTTAACAATGACTAAAAAATTATACAGTCCTAAAACATGTTGCACCTTCTTAAGGTTTTGAGCAATATTTTCCATAAATATTCTAAATTTATTTGTTTTGTTTTTTCAAAAAATATACCAAAGTAAAAATACAAAAAATACGTATACATGCATACTTTCAATTATTACTACAGACGATTTAATAAGCATTCAGATCAAATACATTTTCAATCTATATAAAACAACATTCTAGAATAGAAATGCAGCATAATATCTCTTTGTTAGTAGATACGATGGAATAATTTGGAATTTACACTATTCGTGGATTGTGCAAAAGCATAGGTGCGTAATCATTTTAAATATGATAAATTTTACTATTCAGGTTGAATACAAAACTGGTGGAAACAACGCCGATAGATACGTTTGCAGTCCAACGAACGGTATAAGCCTGATATGAATTCGAATTTGCAGAGAATTTCGTAAAAGTGTGTTTAGTCCATATTTATGGCAACAATTCTTAAATATTTCATTAAATTTATTATCGATATTCAACATGAAGATTCAATGTCCTGCTGTATATTAAATAATACTTTAAGAGCTTTTACAACTACAGCAAAATGAAAAAAAAATCTGAAGAACGGATGGTTTGTTCTTTAGCATTTTACATTATTGTTTGCACTTACAGAATTAAATAAATTGTTTTTACATACATACATACATACAAGGTGAAAAATAAAATTATGAAAATTAATGAAAATATATACATATAATAAAATAGAAGCTCTTCTAAGACTGGGCTAAGAAAAATGGAATTTTATTGATCGTGTAATATAATATAGATTGTATAGAATATCCTAAATTCCTGGCACGATTTCATATCGTTAAAGTTTATAGGTGCAAGTGCATCTAATATCACTATATTATATTATATACCATCATATACCCGTTTCCTATTTATTATAAGGAACTGATAAATGATATACGAATAAATGTGAAAATAACTAGCAGATTTGTAGAAAAATGTATGAAATTAGAATGTCTATTTTGTATTGTAAAATGTACGTAAAGGTAATATTTTGTTTAATTCATTTGTTTAAACATTTTGGCAAGGAGAGATAAAACAGAATTTAAAATTTACTTTGGAATATTAAAATTGAAAATATAAATAGATTTTTATAATTATGAAGATTTTATTCTTCATGGACATCCTACGCTTTTATGCAAATGCATGGATTTATGGCAGGATGTATGTACTTAGACCATCATAAGCAAAACTGCAGTTCAGCATTTCAAGATATTTGATTTAAATTGAGTTAAATTAATTTTTTTCTTCTGAAAAAAACAAAAATTTAATATTATCGTAAATATATTTAGTGGCGTAGCATTAGCAAATTGAAGAAATCGAGTTATAACATTGCAGTATTTCTTAAACATATAATTTGAATTTCTACCAACGATGTCGCTGGCATCGTAATCTCATTTGTATATTCAGTTATGATTAAAGAGTCGAAATATACGGGGGTGTTACATAATTTTACAAATTTAGTGAAAATTTTCAAAATTTCAAATATAAACGAATATATAATTGTGTTTGATAAAAAAAAAAACTAAGGCAGGTGCTTAGATAGTAATTTTTGAAGTGAAACTTCTATAGGCGCGGTCACGAAAAGTGATACGCACGCTACACGCATGCGCCGCGTGCACTGTGTGTGTATACGTAGCATAAGGCAACCAGTAGACGCTTGCGTATTTTATTATATATTACACAAACACAGCTCAATCTTTTAGCTAACAATTTGTTTATCAAATTCGCGATGAGCAGGTTGAAAGAATGTAAATTTTGTGTATGATGCACTAGTGGGTGCATTTCTATTTGTCGATGGCTCACTCAGCTGTATCAGATTCATTTCGTTGATCTCTCACACCGCGTGTATCTTCACGTGCCTGAACCAGTGGCATTCAAATTCTCTTCTATACCACTCACTGTGTTCTCTTTTTTCATATATTTATATTATCTATCCAATTAATGCTCATACCAATTCCAATCGAGCGACGTACTATCCAATTATTTATTTTTTTCTTTCAAAATTTAGTCCTCCTTTCTCTGACAATTGTCCCTCATTGTATATCGCATTATTCGAATTGCAGCACCTAAGTTAATGAAATGAATCTGTTACAGCTGAGCCATCGCCAAATAGAAATGCACCCACTAGTGCATCATACACAAAATTTACATTCTTTCAACCTGCGCATCGCGAATTTGGTAAACAATTTTTCAATAATCCGCTAGGTACAGTGTGTTCCATATGTGATCGAATATGGTTTAAGAACGATGTGAAACCTGTTGATCCTAAGCAAGTTGATTCCTACCCAGAATTACCTGGTCATCTACCAAAATTAGATTTAGTGTCAGAGACGTAAATTTCACCCAGAATTCCATTTATGCAAATTCGACGTTTGCACAAACGCAATGCATAAAATCAACTTTTCCTAGGTGCTAAGAAGTTTCACTTCTACCGCGCAAGAGTCTCACGCATTTTTTTTTTATAAATGTTTGGACTTACAGTCACAACCTTTTATAACAAAATTTTGTGTCAAAAAAAAAAATTTCTTAGTTCCAAATCGAAAGGAACCAAAATGTCTTAAGATATCAGACTGGCTCCTGTATATTCTATTTCGCTATACGATTTGAGATTATCAAGATGAATATCTGCAATATAAGTAAGGATAGTGCAAAAGGGGATGATTGCATGTATCCATTTCTCGTTTCCTATTGGAATTATTGCGCAGCGAGAATTACTGCAGTAGTATCCTAGATTCAATCAAAATCTACATAAATATGGATGTGCATGCATTATAGACGTACAGTACATCGACTATACAGTTTCCGGATAAGATATGGTGTATAATACACATTTTGATATCTGTATATGCGACAGCGACAAGGGATGACAAAATCCGATATGTAAATGTGTTATTGCAAATTTGTCCGTATGCAAGTGTATAGGGAAAATTACAATATTCAATTAATTAATGATGGCGAAATATATTTGCATAGGTCAAAGGTTCTATTCAAATAATATATTTAAGAGAATTTCACAATCGAGGAATAACGCATATAGATTTTAAAAATTATCACTACGGTGTAAATATAACATTGAATTAAATAATATCCGAAATATAGCAGTACAAAATGGTTATTCTTATAAAATTATAAATAACAAATTAAGAAAATTTTACAAAACAAGAGATATCAGAAATTTTAGTAGTTTAGAACAAAATTCAACTCCAAAATTTGTTAAACTATCATTTGATTTGTTTAGATAGTATTTTCAATAAATATAATTTTAAAGTAATATATAATAGTTCTTGCTAATTTTCTAGGAAATACCAAAGATTAAAGAATGGATAAAAGGAAATTGTGAGGATATTGAGGAGGATATGAGAAGAGGTAAAGTAGATTTGGGCTACAGGAAAATTAAGTCACAGTTTTCTAAAGTAAAACCAAAGGGTAACATTATATGTGATAAGCAGGGTAAGGAACTCACAGAAAATAAGGAAAATGCTAGAAGATGGAAGGAGTATCTTGAAGATTTATATAAAGGTAGGCAGGACATGGAGGAGCTAGAAAATGTGGAACAGATAGATGAGGATGACTTAGGTCCTAGCATACTTAGGTCAGAGTTTCATAGAGCATTAAATGATTTACGGAATAACAAAGCAGCGGGGATTGATATGATACCAGCCGAATTAATAAAACACGCAGGGGAAAAAATGCAGGAGCGATTATACAGGTTAGTTTGTAAAATATATGAGAAGGGAGAAGTACCACAGGATTTTCAGCGTAGTAGAATAGTAACAATGCCGAAGAAAATAGGAGCTAATTTGTGTGAGAACTATAGGACCATTAGTCTACTATCATATGCATCGAAGATATTGTTAAAGATTATTTATAGGAGATTAGAAAATAAAGTAGAGGAAAGGCTAGGAGAAGATCAGTTTGGTTTTAGGAAAAACAGAGGGACGAGGGAGGCGATTCTAGCACTAAGAACGGTAGTAGAAAAAAGAAAGAGGGTAGGAAAGGTAACTTGCATAGCTTTTGTAGATTTAGAAAAGGCATTTGATAATGTAGATTGGGACATAATGTTTAGAATTTTAAAAGAAACGGGTATAGATTATAAGGATAGGAGAATAATTTTTAATTTATATAAACACCAAACTGCCTTAGTTAGAATTGAGGGGGAAGAAGAGGTAGCAAAAATAGGGAAGGGAGTTCGGCAGGGATGTACACTTTCACCGTTATTATTTAATCTATATATAGAAGATGCAATAAACAAAGTAAAAGAAGAGTATAGTGTAGGTGTGAATGTACAGGGAGAGAAAATATATATGTTGAGATTCGCCGACGATATAGCTATATTGGAAGAAAGCGAAAAGAATTTAGAAAGGGTATTGAATGGTATGCAGGCAGTATTGACTAGGGATTTTAACATGAAAATAAATATAGGTAAAACTAAAGTGATGAGGTGTGACAAAAAGGAATGCAGTAGAAAAATGAGGATCACAATAGGAGATAATAGAATCGAAGAAGTGTCAGATTTTTGTTATTTAGGCAGTAGAATCACAAAAGATAATCGAAGCAAGGTAGATATAAAGTGTAGGATAGCACAGGGTAGGAAGGCATTCGTAGAAAAGGAACAGATTTTAAGATCAAATATTGACTTGGGTATTAGAAAAAGATTACTGAAGGTATATGTTTGGAGTGTAGCACTGTACGGGTGTGAGGCGTGGACTATAGGAAAGGAAGAGAAGCGTAGATTATAAGCATTCGAAATGTGATGTTATAGGAGGATGATGAGGATTGGTTGGGAAGATAAAGTAACAAATGAAGCTGTACTAGAGTTAGTAGGGGAGAAGAGAAGTATTTGGAGCGTGTTACAGCGTAGGAGAGACAGATTAGTAGGGCATATCCTTAGGCATGGGGGGATTATGCAATTGATCATAGAAGGTAGAGTGGAGGGAAAGAGAGGGGTAGGTAGGCCTAGATTGGAGTATGTGAGTCAGATAGTTGAAGACGTTGAGATGAATAGCTATAGGGAGATGAAGGGATTAGCTCAGGATAGATCGGCATGGCGTGCTGTTTCCAACCAATCTTTAGGATTGCGGACTCTTTAACTAACTAACCAAAGATTTGATTAGTTTCAAATAAAAAATCTTTAATTTGTTACGGTATTTGGGTGATTTGATAAATTTAATATATAATTATAATTACATTAGTCAACTTTATTCCATTTAATTTATATTCATTATGTCAATATCACACGATTACATTGAAACGATTTGTTGAATGATATGTTTTATTTAATTTATATAAAACGAGTTTTTGTCGATATTTTTTTGTTTCGGGAATGGGGAAACTTTAAATTTATACATCCTCTTTTGTCGTAAGTATAAAACTTCTTTGGTATATAAATTATATATAATCGTTTAATCTGCGTCATCTCGCACAGCAATTTTTGAAAATTGGGTAATCGATTTATGGCTTCCACTTTCCACATATTTTCATCTAAATTATCGTATAAAGGGTTTCCAACAAATAACAAGTCTTCCAACAGATGCAACTCTTGTAATTTATTAAATTCTGTCCAGTCTTTTATCAAGTTATTGCTCATATAAAGAACTTTCAATTTCTTTAATACCGCGACTCCTTTTATTTTTTCGATAAAGTTATAGGATATCCAGAACTGCTTCAAAGTATCTCCAATTCCTCAAGTCCTGAAAAGGTTTTTATTTGATTGATAAAATTTTAAAAAATTTTAATGCGCTCACTCCAGCTATTTTTTCAATCATATTTATACTCAAGCTTAATTTTTCTACGCTTGTTAGCACAGAAAGTGAATTGTCCATTTTTTCAATTGAAATTGAAATCTAATCTCTTTGGAATTTGAAATTACGACGTCCGGATGTTTGTCCTCCCATCTTTTAATAGCTTCTTTTATTGTTGTTGGTTCTGACATTTTTTGCCGAATTTAAATTTTAGCAATAATCATTTTCGAAATTGTCTCGTAAGCAACAATCAATGATATTCTATATTATTATTTAACACCGTAGTGATAATTTTAGACCAATTGAAACTAGATTTAAGGAGCATTTAGCTCATTTCAGAATAAATGGAAAAGATAAAAGTGCTGTAGCCGAGCATATTTTTTTACTAACTCTGCTCATCTTATTTAAATTAGTTCACTTAAATCACTCAAAAGTGTTTTGAATTATTCCGAGTTAAATGCTTATGAAAGTATATACATAAATATGCATAAATCTAAATCAAATTTAATGAATTTATATTCAGGCCCAATTTCATCTTGTCTATTTAATTTATTTAATAAGAAGTATTTTTAAATTTATTTTAATTTTATTTATTTTTAGTATTTTAGATTTGACAAACCAATGTTTATTGTTGTTACTTGTCAGTTTCGTTAATTATTAATTTATATTGTATTAAAAGATTTATAGGTCATATTATATGCCATTTTTGAAATACTTCTCCGAAGCCACACCAACCAGCGAGCCAATGCCGCTACCATTCGCTCCTATTTGAAATATTCTAACTAATGCGGGCCCATGCATTACTCAACTCTGTTCACTTGGAATACTCCTGTCATGTTGACTTATTTATTTAATAGTATATCAATCACGATTCGTGACAAAGGTATTTTATTCTGTTTTTATCTTGTGCTACTGAAGATGGGGGCATAGCCTTCGAAATGTACATCTAGCTACTTAATTACGGTATTTGGTTGATATTTTATACTAAGGCAGATAGACTTCTATTTAAATTTAAAAAATTATTGCGAAAGTAAAAGATTGTGATTGATCGTCGTCGTCTGTTATTCCAGGATTAGGCACTTCTGCCTGTTTACCATCCAGTCCTAGGTCTTCTTACATTTCTTCCACCCATCGCTTGATATTTCATAGCTTAATTTTGGAATCATTTCGTTCTACATTCGTGCCACGTGATCTTTTCATCATGTATACATTTCTGCCTGTAGTGTTATTGATTGGATTTTGTTCTTGTCTAATATCTTCGCTTCTAATCCAGCTTTTTCAGGTGCATCCTTTAACCGATCTAAGAAACTTCAGTTCCGATGATTCCAATTGTCTAAGGTCCCACTTTCTTGGCGCCCAACATTCGCAGCCGTATAATAATATAGACTATATAAAATTTTAGCTGCATTTCGTTCCGTACTTAATTTTTTAGGGTTCTTTTGATTGTACCACAAATCCTTTAATATTTATTCATGTCCATGTCTTCTTCATAAGTTATGTCGCCGCCTAAGTATTGGAAATTTATTCTACGGTAGTGTTGTTGATTAGAATTGTTTGTTCTTATGGGATAGCTTCATTGTATCAGTTTTCGATAGATAGTGATGTCTTCATTTTGTATAAAGCACTCAACTTGTTAAGTTTGTGAACTGATAATTGTAAGTTACGTTCAGTGTCTTCTATTATAACGTGGCCATCAGCAAATAGGATTGTGTCGAGGTATTTGTTATTATTTTAGTTATTGTGTCATTATTCATTTTTATGCTTGAGTTTAGTCTTAAATGTTTTCCATTCTGTGATAAGGTCGTCTATATATATAAAAAAGTGTAGGGGACATGCTACATCCTTGCCTTACACATTGATTAATGACAATTTGCGTTGTTAATTCTTTGCTAGTGACGATTACTATTTTATTGCCATTTAGTAGATCATCTTTTCCGTGAATGTTTTCTTGTACAAAATTCGCTTTCACGTTTTTCCGTAGACTGCAGCATTTGAGTATTGAGTGCGCAATATTTTATCTTTGTAATTAATCGAAAAATTGCTTGGTCAAACAAACAGACATGCACTGTTATAAATATATTTAATAAATATGCACATAACAATATAATAATATTAAAAAAATATGCACAAAAAAACGTCAAGAACACAGATTCACGCCAAGACAACACTATTAAAAACAGACAAAACACCAGAGAAAGAAACAGACGTTTGACACTCCATACACAGGCCTAACAAGCCACCACATACAAGACGCGCGCACATAATAATAGAATATCGAGGCAATATTGGCGTGTATATTTTTTAAATAATACAGATACATGTTTTTTTCATCTGTTATCAAAACATGTATAAACGAACATGCCATATATATAATTAAATATTGTCATAAATTTAGTTCTAAAAATAAAAGTAAATTGGTATTATTTGTCGCATTTCGCTGCACAAGAGATATGTTATTCATAAGCTTATGGAACCGTAGAGCACATTTCAGAGCGAATTTTATGTTTTATTAGTTCCTTCGTCTACAACACATACACGAAATGTATATTTATCTTATACAAGCGACTCCCTGGGAGACTTTTCATGAATTTCGGGGCGGTACTTGTAAATTATTTCGACCATAATAAAACTTTCAACGGGCGCGCAAAGACATGTTCATATGTCAGATGAAATGGCCGCCAATTCCGGCTTTCAATGTGTGCCACAATTCCGGTACGCAGTGTTGCCGTCTTCAGTGCTGCTCTGCACTATATGTGCCAGCCGCATATATTCTCTTTGTGGATTTCCTTTGTGCGTCATCTTGGCACTCAGACCAGCTTCTGTGGGCAGAAACAAGACGGCTGCAAGATCGCACCCGAAGACACCTCGTGGAAATATTTTCGAACGAGTATATTGCATTTTTTATTTGTATTTCGCAACGTGCTGGTAATAAATGCAGAAATCGCTTCTATACTTCGTCATATAATCATAGCTGCTGTATGATCAATTAATTTCAATATTTTTCAATTAATTGAAATATTGGTGTTATAGGTGTTTTTTGTGACAAAATATACCAGAGAAGATCCAAAAATATTTGAGAAATACTATTAAACATATGTTTACTGGAAGATTTGCATCATGCAAAATTAAAAATTACAAAAACTATTGTGCATCAAAAATTATTTGAGGAAAATAACACAATCCAGACAAAATTAGCACAAAATATCGATTAAAAATTCGGCTTGCTAAATAGAGGATTATGATAAAGAAATTATATTTATAGATGGTTAATTGACATATTTTCCAAATGCCGTAACTTAAACCATTAAGTAGCTAGATGCGCATTTCAAAGCCTATGCCCCCATCTTCAGTAGCACAAGATAAGAACTAAATAAAAAACCTCTGCCACGAATCGTGATTCATTTACTTTTAAATAAATAAGTCAACATTTAACACCGTAGCGATAATTTTTAAAATGATATATTTTCGTTTAAAAATAATCACACGGTCCTTCTACAGTGTTGCTGTGGTGCTGCCTCTATTGATAAATGCGGAAGCTAGTTTTCACAAGACATTTTAAACCAACGGCGAAAGGAAATGTATACTCCAGCTTTGGTTATTTTACGTAAACTATCAACTATGGTCGATTCAAAGATTCTTTGCAGTACAGAATATATGCAACTACAAGCTGTTTAAAGTCCATATAGTAGAAGACTTTTGCGTAGTGCAAATACAAGCTGAACAACTGCTAACTATGTGTCTATATTTATAGTTTCTAGTTCAGTAAATGTTGATATCTATGCACTTTCAGGAAGAGTTTCACTCGTGAGCTGAAAAGTAAAAGAAAAATAAACATTCCTTCAGAAAATATTTGGAAAATACATACGGAAAGGTACAGTGTAATTATGTAGTTTCATTAATCAAACTAGTATATTCGGGTGCAACAAGGAAATGACCTAAAATCATAAATATTTCATGTACGATTGCGTTATAACGTCTTGCCAATATTGACTTGGTAAGTCGATTTTATCTTAAAAAATCAATAGTTATACGTACATATTTCATATTTATGATCATGTTCAGCACATTTTACCTCTTCAGCATCTTTTCCGCTATATCCGTGCATTACCTAGACTTATCAGCCATACAAAGTAATCCAATTCTCAATAGTCACCACATCTTCCCTTATCCTATTGCTAAGGCATTTTTAACCAGATGTTAACCTGATCTTATAAAGCCCGGCTAAAGACACGCCGAAATATAAATAAATCAATCACATACTATTTCTACTACAATTCACTATGCAATTGAAACACATGATCGAAATGAGGGAATTTTTGGTAAGAATCTTTTTTTGAATGGGCTTGCCCTGTAAAAATTTTTAATTTCATTTTCACGTGGGTCAATTGTTGTTTAGAAACATTTCTAATAGAATATGATCTAAATTTTGCTCTAATACTAATGGTTTTCTATATATCGTAAAAGAACTGAACAAAGAAAAAATTTTTTTTGTAAACAATTTTCAAAATTCAAATATCTGCTTTTGATATTTTCTAATAGTTTTTAAATCTGCAATTGATTTCGTTGCGACATAAATATTAAAAAAAAAAACCGTTTATTGCAATTTTGACAAAATGCAGTTTGAAACATTTTTATTTGGATTTCCATATTATTTTTTTTACACTTTGTTGATCAAATGATTGAATAGGCCAATTTTCCAATAGAAAATTATC
Source organism: Leptodirus hochenwartii (assembly GCA_947310635.1). Lineage (NCBI taxonomy): Eukaryota > Metazoa > Arthropoda > Insecta > Coleoptera > Leiodidae > Leptodirus > Leptodirus hochenwartii. The sequence goes on along the minus strand of OX371179.1, from coordinate 39,652,545 downwards.
TTAGGATTATAATTGTACAAGTAATTTTGCTGAAGAACAGTGTAATAGTTATCGTGAGAGAAATTCACATTTTCAAAAATCTCTTCAACATATTTTCCAGGATTTCGGATTGAAATTCAAGACTTAGAATGTGCTTAGAGAGTGGTTTTAATAAAAGATAAATATTTAAGAAGATACAGCTTGTTGAAAATTTGAAACTTGCGATTAGAAACTTTTGAATACGATGATGAGTTTTTCAGTTCTATTTTCATGTGAGAGAAATATTGAATGAAATAAATTCTAACAAAATCTCAAGATTCTAAATCCTTAATAGTTTGATTTAACTATGGTATATATTCTAAGAAAACTGTTGAATGAAAAATGATACGAATAATCTTAAAAAATAGTGGCCATTTTGATTAGAGTATTGCAATCAGCTGTCGACTTTAAGGTTCTTCATCCGCCAAAGAAAATGTGATTATCCAATCCTGTGGCGAAAATAAGACTCCAACAGAAAGACATATTTTAACAATCCTAAGATCGGCGGCAATTCCCCAAATGACATTTCCCAATATTACCATACATTGAATTTCACCCCGGGTTCACAAAAATAAAAATAAAACAGGCTCCACGCAGAGAGTGGGTAAGGTAAGCTTTTCTACTCCATTCAAATCCTCGAGTACAATCATATCGCTTATATTACATTGGCTGCTCTCAGATTTTATGTTCCATTTAAGGTGGAAATTGAAAATACTCTATACATATATCTACGAAAATATCGTAAAGGCCTTGCACTACACCCACGAGTTCCAAAAAGTACCTTTTGTGGATAATAGTATAGTGAATTTTATGTTATAGTGCAATTGCCATTTTTATTGAAAGTTTCGTGAACTTACGACAATAGTGTAATTATACAATTGAATTTTTCTATCAGGTGGTTCATTGAATTTTTGGTATCCCTTATGAGTAACATCATTTCGACTATGATTTAGATGCACAGATGTCGTGTGAAGAAACTCAGCTGTTCTTATAATTTCTTATAACGATGTGATTATTTTTTATGTTTCAGTATTTTTTATGTTTAATTCAATTATTTGGTTAACAGAGACAGACACTTTTTAAAAATTATCACTACGGTGTTAAATTATAATATAGAATATCACCCAAATACCGTAACAAGCATTAAGTAGCTAGATGTACATTTCAAGCGCTATGCCCCCATCATCAGTAGCAGAAGATAAAACTAAATAAAATACGATAGTATATCAATCACGATTCGTGACAGAGGTATTTTATTTAGTTTTATCTTGTGCTACTGAAGATGGGGGCACAGCCTTCGAAATGTACATCTAGCTACTTCATGCTTGTTACGATATTTGGGTGATATTCTGTATTATAGAGAAAGACCCGGTCACATTATATAAATCTAAAGGTCTTGTTAGAAATTGTAGTCGTCCAAAAAGTATTTTAATCACTGTGTATACATTGTATTTGAACATTGTTTTTTGTTGTCTGAGACCACTGCGGTATTATAAAAGCATATAGATGATATATGTTTATTAAATTTGATTGATCGTTTAATTGCACCGGTAGATATTTTTTGTATACAATCGTATTAATTAGAATTGAGGGGGAAGAAGAGGTAGCAAAAATAGGGAAGGGAGTTCGGCAGGGATGTAGGGAAAGGCTAGGAGAAGATCAGTTTGGTTTTAGGAAAAACAGAGGGACGAGGGAGGCGATTCTAGCACTAAGAACGGTAGTAGAAAAAAGAAAGAGGGTAGGAAAGGTAACTTGCATAGCTTTTGTAGATTTAGAAAAGGCATTTGATAATGTAGATTGGGACATAATGTTTAGAATTTTAAAAGAAACGGGTATAGATTATAAGGATAGGAGAATAATTTTTAATTTATATAAACACCAAACTGCCTTAGTTAGAATTGAGGGGGAAGAAGAGGTAGCAAAAATAGGGAAGGGAGTTCGGCAGGGATGTACACTTTCACCGTTATTATTTAATCTATATATAGAACATGCAATAAACAAAGTAAAAGAAGAGTATAGTGTAGGTGTGAATGTACAGGGAGAGAAAATATATATGTTGAGATTCGCCGACGATATAGCTATATTGGAAGAAAGCGAAAAGAATTTAGAAAGGGTATTGAATGGTATGCAGGCAGTATTGACTAGGGATTTTAACATGAAAATAAATATAGGTAAAACTAAAGTGATGAGGTGTGACAAAAAGGAATGCAGTAGAAAAATGAGGATCACAATAGGAGATAATAGAATCGAAGAAGTGTCAGATTTTTGTTATTTAGGCAGTAGAATCACAAAAGATAATCGAAGCAAGGTAGATATAAAGTGTAGGATAGCACAGGGTAGGAAGGCATTCGTAGAAAAGGAACAGATTTTAAGATCAAATATTGACTTGGGTATTAGAAAAAGATTACTGAAGGTATATGTTTGGAGTGTAGCACTGTACGGGTGTGAGGCGTGGACTATAGGAAAGGAAGAGAAGCGTAGATTACAAGCATTCGAAATGTGGTGTTATAGGAGGATGATGAGGATTGGTTGGGAAGATAAAGTAACAAATGAAGCTGTACTAGAGTTAGTAGGGGAGAAGAGAAGTATCTGGAGAGTGTTACAGCGTAGGAGAGACAGATTAGTAGGGCATATTCTTAGGCATGGGGGGATTATGCAATTGATCATAGAAGGTAGAGTGGAGGGAAAGAGAGGGGTAGGTAGGCCTAGATTGGAGTATGTGAGTCAGATAGTTGAAGACGTTGAGATGAATAGCTATAGGGAGATGAAGGGATTAGCTCAGGATAGATCGGCATGGCGTGCTGTTTCCAACCAATCTTTAGGATTGCGGACTCTTTAGCTAACTAATCGTATTGTGTACAATATTCAAAAAGTATTTTTGAAGTTTGTCATTTTTTTTAACAATAGTAAAACGATTTTATTGCTATTTACAAAAATAAATGTTTCCATAAGATTATTATCTAAGCGACATATATATTTATCTATTGTGAGGTTTGTTCAAAAGATATAACCAAAAGGAATAGTATAGTACCAAAGTAGCCCATTGACAATAGAAATTTATAGTCATTTATATCCGAAGAAACAATGCGACAAATTATCAGTACTGTACGAGATAATGCACTGCTGGTTGTATAATTTATGTGCATTGATTATATATATCTGGCCAACTATCAACTATCAGGACGTTTCAGGACCAATGGGTAATTAGATACGTTAATATAGGCAATGGAAATGTAGTTGTGTGGTCAAAGGTTATGTAGATATGAAACGGAACATAATTAGATTGTAGAACAACATAAATTATTCATTGAAACATTTTTTCATGTTATTATAAAGCGACAAGGAAAATCGCATCATATACAATATATATTAAGTCATATTTAAGTAATAGATTTCAGTACGTAACCATAAATTCTAAAAATATTGAATACGCAATCTAGTGGTAATCAGGGGAGTTCCACAAGTATCAATCCTAGGCCCACTTCTATTCAACCTTTTCGTAAACAGCCGTCCTCAACATATGACAGCCAAAACAGTGATGTATGCTGATGACACAACCATCATTGTTAGCGGCGATAACAGTTATAATATAATTAAAGATGTGTCTGAAGTAATTGAACAGCTAAAGATGTACTTTGATAACAATATGCTTACAATGAATCCAATTAAAACACAATTTTACCATAATTACATACACCTTCACCTACTCGCCTTATTAGAGGCGAACTAGAGAGACACTCGTGCGAATTTTATTTTGTATGGTAATATCACTTTGCTAAGAGTGCTTATTAATTCCACGTACGTAGTTTGCAAATATCGTGCCGTCATTAACCCATTAAATACATCAACGGGCGGAGACAGAAATCTGCATACGTGTTGAATATTGATGTTGTGAGTTCGGTGTTTTGGTGCTGTAGATTGAAAGATTATTTGTACTTCCCGATCGAATTTGAATGATGAGTTATTCTAAAAGTTATTTCTCGATAAGAGCGACACAACGATGCGGAAGAAACATTTATTTTCAAAACGAATTATTTTCGATTGAACGTACAAATTTTAGATTTTATTTGTTCCTTTCATTGGCGACTTTCATAGGAAGATCACATTTTTTTTTGATAAGGGAAAAAGTAAGTAATCTTCATCAAGTCATATTTACATTGAAAAGTTTGAACTTAAAACAAGATAGGAGAACGAGCAAACTTGCATATATTTGGCGCACTTCAACAATCCTCCATATCTAGTAAATCAACGTCGATAAATCAAGGAAAGATTTCTTTGGAACAAGTTTGGATTTGCTCTTAATTATTCCCGAGTTAAGGAATCAGTGATATGAAAGATCTTTACAATTCGCATAGCACAACATGTCTACGTCTACTATATGTATAATATGAGCACGCTATCGTTGTTGAACGTTCTTCAGCGTATGAATATTGAAGAGCCGGAATTATTATAACTTGTGGTTATGTGAAGCTTCTAGGATTGGATTTATCTCGTTATGGATTGTAAAGTAGCATAAAGGCAGCAACTAAATATTGTTGCAAATAAATGAAACGATGCTTCGATAAATTTATTTAGATCTGGACTTTTTTCTAAAACTAAAATTTCTTTTTGTAGTATATACTGCCATTTTGTGCGCATCTAAAAGGTTATGATGACGAAATATATACAGGTCCTTCCTATAATCGACGTAGGAAGCAGCAAACTTCTACGACGCCTTCTAAAGACACATTCATCTACCTTCTAAAGACACTGCAATACAAATTTAACTAATGCATGCTATGCCAACAATTCTAGAGTTTAAAATATGTACATATGCCGTCGTTCTTAGACTAGCTACAGCTGATTAAGCATGCCTATATGCATTTGCAGTATGGGTGAAGAAGGAGAATATCACGAGTGTCGTTTAAGGAGGATAAGGATTGGCGTAAATCCCAAACAATTTTTTTGAAGTGAAAAATCTATATTGGCCTGAACGTCACGAAAAGTGAAACGCACGCTACGCGCATGCGCCGTGTGTACTGTGTGTATACGCAGCATAAGGCAACCATTAAGACGCTTGCCTATTTTATTATATATTACACAAACACAAACACATTACACAGTTAATCTTTTAACTAACAATTTTCATTGTGTGAAAAGTGAAATGGGGAAAAAGACAAGTACAAACAGAGTGCGTGCCTTTAGAGAACTGATGAAAGCGAATAAACCGCCAAGAAAAGTGCCAACAAGTACCTTGGAAAGAAGTAGAGTATCGAGCCAGGCAAAGGGCGTTAAAGAAACATGGTGGACAATATAACCTTCCAACGACCTCAAATACACTGGATGAATCGATACCGTCGTTAAGTGAGGAGACAGTGAGTGTTATAGAGAATTTGAATGCCACTGATTCAGGCACGTGAAGATACACGCGGTGTGAGAGATCAACGAAATGAATCTGATACAGCTGAGCGAGCCATCGACAAATATAAATGCAGCCAGTAGTGCATCATACACAAAATTTACATTCTTTCAACCTGCTCATCGCGATTTTGATAAATAATTTTTTCAATAATCCGCTAGGTACAGTGTGTTCCATATAAAAGAACTATAAAAATATGGCTACAATATTTAATCCAAACTCCTCTTTATAGACTGTACGATATTACAGTTAATAATGCTTTCTTTGATGATCAGAGTGTCAATCAAAATCATTCAAAATCAAAATCAAATCGTTAACAAATGGCAAAAAAGCAATGCATAAAATCAACTTTTCCTAGGAGTTAAGAAGTTTCACTTCTACCGCACGAGAGTCTCACGCGGTAGAAGTTTTTACTATTTGATGTCTTTAGATTTGCTATATAAATTTTTTTTTTACTTATTATTATTAATTCTGCTGTACTTGACTATATTCCTCTTTTATTTTATGTTAATTTAATTTTAAAAAAATTTAATTTTATATAATTTTTTTTAAATTATATAAAGATATTTACAAATTCTTACTTAATTTTTATTTATTGTTACAATTTAACGACACATAAAGATTGTAACGATTTTATTAAAACTTGTAAAGATTATTTTTTTAATGTTACCTTCGGACCAATTTCAAGTCGATTTTTTTATGTAAAAATTTAGCGTCTTATGCTTCCAAAAATACGTTACTCAAATAGAATACTAAAAATCCTATATGGCAATTTAAAAAATATATATAATTAATTCAACTATGTAACAATTTAATCAAAATTTCCACTAATAAAGCCCCATATTTCGATTTGATACAATTTTTTTTTGAAGCATACGATATAAAAACAATATAACAAAATTTTCAACCAATACATAACTCATATTGTAATAATCATATATAAAAATTTAATAGAAAATATTTGTAAAGTTGTATGTGAGAATTTTGAACATTTTAAAAAGCGACCCAAAATTAATACAAATTTCTGTAGTCGTACTACGTGTAAATTTAATCAAAAAACAAATAATTTAATAAAAAGAATTCTTATAGTCGTATATGACAATGTAATTAAAAAATTACTAATATGGCCATTTAATAATACATTAAATAATGAAAATTATACAGAAAAATGAAATCTTGTTTAAAATATTCCAGTTGAACCATAAATGATAATTTACTAAAAATTAATTATTTTGTACCAATAAAATTCTTACCGACGCCCATCAAAAGCATATGGCTGTGTGAAAAAAATTTAATAATATATATATATATAAAGATAACTCAACTATTCAACTATTCTACGGCGTTGAAAAGTTTTGCTCGGTTATATTTTCAAGACTATGATATTATGTGAGGTTTTGAGGAATATATTAGCGCAATGTTCGTACATGTCTTGTTCAGACAGAAGACGTTAGACTACGAGCAAGGATTAGATTAAATAATTATGCAAATACGAATTGTTTGCTCGATATTTAATACACGCACAGTTTAGTTAAATTTATATGACCGCTTAATATGAGTTGCCTAAAGAAAATTTATTTATTTTAAATCGGTATATTAAGTTACTAAATATAGTAAATATTCGACAATAATTTCGAAATACAATTATGAATGAATTAAAAATATCGTCAATATTGGCGGAATGTTGTTTATTTTGCCTAGTACATTTGATCACGATACCGACGTGGTGTACCGAAGAATGGCCAGGGAGGCACGGGAGGTTCCCGAGGTTCCCTTATTTATTCTGGCGAAGTAAATTATGTTATATCGCTAATATTTCCCGATTATTTGGACGTTCGGGTAATAGGCATGTTGGTGTGTGTTTCGTATAAACTTTCCCCCATGTGGAACGTGATAGGTGTATTATTACCAACGAATTTTGGTAATAATATCAATAAATCTTCGGTCGTATATCTTACATTTAGAAAATTGGGACGTCTATTCGATGAAAGGGAATTTTTAATCGAAAGCATTTTGAACAGAAATCATAAAATATGCTACAAAGTAAAAATATTTCGCTAAATTCAACTGTAATATTTATAACGTTGTTGATATTTGATAAAAATTACTTGATTTCCACTATTCGATAATCTTTTAAGAGTTTTTCAAGATAATTTCAATTTATTACAAATTTTTATAATTAAGGTACACTTAAAAAAAAAAGTTTTATTTCACCACAAAATTTTCATCATATTCAAGGAGGCCACAACGATTCTTAGCGCGATGAATAATTTCATGGAAGACCTTATATATTTATACAGGGTGTTTGTTTATTAAACTGAAATTAATGAATGTATTTATGAAGAACTTTACATACATTTAGCGTAATTGTATTATATAAATAAATTTGTGTTTAATTCAATATTTATTTATGCTTTTACAATCACAAATCCATCGCCCAATTTTAACTTGCGCTCAATTTAGTTTAGCAAGCATTTTAATTGTACACCAGTATATCTAGTGATTTTGTTTGCCGGTGCTTTAGAATCGTCTTCTTGAAGCGCCGGAATTTAAGGACTAAGCTCCTTAAAATATGCGCCAAGGTGTACTTTTACTCTAAAACTCGCAGACTATAGAATAAACGAATTTTGCATATACCATGATTACTCTTCTGCCCAATTGAGCTCAATTAACAGCTTAATATACCACCACGAAATACTAGTGAGTGTAATTTAAAAAATCCAAACATAAAATATCCAAATAAAAAATATAATAAGCTCGTAAATTTTTTGGTTTTGCTCCGGGCGTATAGCAAACTAATTTTAGTTATGTATAATCTTGTAGCGTACCACCTTCTCGTTCTTCTAGCGGAACTTTACCGCTCAATTCACGCTAAATTAGTACGTTAAGACTGATGATGTTATTGTTCGTGGACTTTATTAGCTGCAGAATTGCAGCAGAAAGAGGTAATAAGAACAAACAAAAAGTTGACCTCAAAGACATTCTGAACAGTGTATCTGAAATTCGTTCCGAGATATAATTTTTTATGAAATTCTAAATTGTGTGATTATAAGATATTTATTTTTGTATACAAGATGTATAATTTTCTGGAATTTGTATTTTATGATTTTACAACAAAGTACTGTAAGAATTCTGTTCATTTGACCGTTATTCAATTTTCAACGTTATTGAAGAAAAAAATTATCTTAAAATTTGTTTTCTGATTAATATATATTTAATTCTTCAGCAAGCTACTGATGAAATAAAAATAATAAAACTAGAATATGCAGGTACATAATTTGTGAAAAGATTTCTATTTTCGATTTTGCTTCTTAGAAAAAATAATATTTTTTATAATGCCTACATAAAATCCATATGTTGAGCACCTCAACAATAAATGCGAGAGCTCCAGCCGATGTAAAAAATTATATCATTTGGATTCCGGTCACATATATGCAAACTGAAGAAACACTGAAAAACAGAAAAAACAATAACCTGTTTCTAAAATATATTTCTATGTTTCAATTTTCTTAAAACTCCGTATATATTAATACGAAAATTTTAAAGACACATTCTACGATAAACAACATGAAGAAAACAACATAAAACAAAAAATTGTAAAAATATAATTATCCGCATAAAAATTATTAATTTTTTTTTGAGTAATAATTCGACTCCAAAATTTGTTAAATTACCATTTGATCCTATAATTGCACGTGGTTTAGATCGTATTTTAAATAAATATAATATAAATATAAAAATATGAAAAGATGGGGTTGAAATGCAAAATAAGTATTCATTACTACTTAATTTTCATAATCAGAAATATGGCACCAAATATAATTTTTTTCTAGACTTTTAAAAAAACGTTAACATTTCAAATGTAAAGCAAAAATACCATTGTAAAAATATTGAAAAATATCACCCAAAGGGTGATATTCTATACTACCAAAAATACCATGATCATATTCAATTTTTTGTGTAAAATTTAATCAAGCGGTAGAAAAGAGCTTTTATGTCGTTGCTTGAATATGGATGGGTTTCACTTATGTATGGAAAGATTTTTCTTTCAACAGTCAATATTATGCCAACTTTTTTTGTTACAAATAAATTTCGTTTTGACAAAAAAAAATTCAATCAAAAGTAGCAATTGAATAAATAGACATTGATTTCTAAAAATAAAAAGAGGTACCTAATACAGAAGCATTTTGTAATGCAAAATTTGATTAATTTTTTAAAATATATATTCGAATTCAATATGCTTTTCATAAGTATATCTTATAATCTAAAATTTATAATTTTTCATCGTAGCTTTCCAATTTTTATTTGCACTTTTTTAGATTTCGACATTTCATGATATATTTTGATGAACTGTAAAAAGAGTAGATACTTATAAATAAATATGAAATAGCCTGATAATTTCTTTTTATCTGGGTACCCAACAAAACGTAAATTTGAATTTTTTTTTTAATCGACAATAAAATATAGAAATAGAAAAGCATAGCCTTAATTAGCTGCAATGGACGTAACATCTAGTATATTTATTTTACAAGTGTAAAAATAATACATACTAATTATATTAGTTCTCACACACTCGGAAAAATCTAATCTATCATACTATAACTAGCCAATTTAGAAGGCCGTCATTAACCAACGTAATTTATTAATTTCCTACAAGAAGATCATATCGCTCTTATAACTGCTGTTAAGTTAATCTACTACTTATATTATGGTTCTGTATATTCCTACTATACGTACAATCAAAGAAAATAATAATGACCCATAATAGGAGGTCCATTCGTTATTTTAATATAGTATATGGTTACGTCAAATCAGGTCCATTTTTACCTAGATTCTAAATACAGAAATTGATGTGATTGCGTTTTAGCTGATGGCATTTTAATAGTCATTGATTGTACATTTACATCTGTTCTAACGTAGGCATATACAAACTCATTTAGAGACGTGTTCTCACTAGCGATATGTAGTTCACTCGCGAACCATTCACTCTGAACGGTTCAATCAAATGACGGCCGTACTGTGATGATGTTTTGCAACGACCTATAGGTCACTATGACCTATAGGTCGTGAACTATAAACTACATAGTGCACGGTGTACTTGTACTAGGTCCTGAACCCGTCGTGTGAATCACAACGACTCGTAAACGATGCAGTATAGTATACATTACATATACAGTACTAACATTTATTTAGTGATAAAGTGTGTTGGTGAACGGAACGAAATAGGCAACTCGATGCAATATTTATATGTTGGTATTAGATTTCGTTTGGAATAATATAGTTAATATATTCGCAAGATTAAATATGTTCTTAAATATGTCATGCCTTAGCAAATTCTTGCAATAATGTAAAAATAACCATCTAAATCTTATAGTTCTTCTATTTCATACTGAGTGCAATGCAATCACTTAATATCAAATCAGACCTATAGTTCGTGAACGGTACATTGAAATGAGCTACGAACTAGGTCCTCAAAGTGACCTACAGTTTGCCATCACTAATACAAACTCATTTAGAGACGTGTTCTCACTTCTGTTGGTTGCAAATGGTAAATGGTAAATAATAACAGGTCTTCAATATTAATAAACTAGACTTCGCACGGGACGTTTGTAGTATGTGAAGAATTTATCTCTACAAGTATAGAAAATGACTTCAAACTATGCAATAAATTTTAAATATTTTAAAAATGTATATGTAAGTTTATGATGATTATATGTGATAAGCAGGGTAAGGAACTCACGGAAAATAAGGAAAAAGCTAGAAGATGGAAGGAGTATCTTGAAGATTTATATAAAGGTAGGCAGGACATGGAGGAGCTAGAAAGTGTGGAACAGATAGATGAGGATGACTTAGGTCCTAGCATACTTAGGTCAGAGTTTCATAGAGCATTAAATGATTTACGGAATAACAAAGCAGCGGGGATTGATATGATACCAGCCGAATTAATAAAACACGCAGGGGAAAAAATGCAGGAGCGATTATACAGGTTAGTTTGTAAAATATATGAGAAGGGAGAAGTACCACAGGATTTTCAGCGTAGTAGAATAGTAACAATGCCGAAGAAAATAGGAGCTAATTTGTGTGAGAACTATAGGACCATTAGCCTACTATCACATGCATCGAAGATATTGTTAAAGATTATTTATAGGAGATTAGAAAATAAAGTAGAGGAAAGGCTAGGAGAAGATCAGTTTGGTTTTAGGAAAAACAGAGGGACGAGAGAGGCGATTCTAGCACTAAGAACGGTAGTAGAAAAAAGAAATAGGGTAGGAAAGGTAACTTGCATAGCTTTTGTAGACTTAGAAAAGGCATTTGATAATGTAGATTGGGATATAATGTTTAGAATTTTAAAAGAAACGGGTATAGATTATAAGGATAGGAGAATAATTTTTAATTTATATAAACACCAAACTGCCTTAGTTAGAATTGAGGGGGAAGAAGAGGTAGCAAAAATAGGGAAGGGAGTTCGGCAGGGATGTACACTCTCACCGTTATTATTTAATCTATATATAGAAGATGCAATAAACAAAGTAAAAGAAGAGTATAGTGTAGGTGTGAATGTACAGGGAGAGAAAATATATATGTTGAGATTCGCTGACGATATAGCTATATTGGAAGAAAGCGAAAAGAATTTAGAAAGGGTATTGAATGGTATGCAGGCAGTATTGACTAGGGATTTTAACATGAAAATAAATATAGGTAAAACTAAAGTGATGAGGTGTGACAAAAAGGAATGCAGTAGAAAAATGATGATCTCAATAGGAGATAATAGAATCGAAGAAGTGCCAGATTTTTGTTATTTAGGCAGTAGAATCACAAAAGATAATCGAAGCAAGCTAGATATAAAGTGTAGGATAGCACAGGGTAGGAAGGCATTCGTAGAAAAAGAACAGATTTTAAGATCAAATATTGACTTGGGTATTAGAAAAAGATTACTGAAGGTATATGTTTGGAGTGTAGCACTGTACGGGTGTGAGGCGTGGACTATAGGAAAGGAAGAGAAGCGTAGATTACAAGCGTTCGAAATGTGGTGTTATAGGAGGATGATGAGGATTGGTTGGGAAGATAAAGTAACAAATGAAGCTGTACTAGAGTTAGTAGGGGAGAAGAGAAGTATTTGGAGAGTGTTACAGCGTAGGAGAGACAGATTAGTAGGGCATATTCTTAGGCATGGGGGTATTATGTAATTGATCATAGAAGGTAGAGTGGAGGGAAAGAGAGGGGTAGGTAGGCCTAGATTGGAGTATGTGAGTCAGATAGTTGAAGACGTTGAGATGAATAGCTATAGGGAGATGAAGGGATTAGCTCAGGATAGATCGGCATGGCGTGCTGTTTCCAACCAATCTTTAGGATTGCGGACTCTTTAACTAAGTTTATGATATAGTTTCGACTCATAAGTTGAAAATACTACAATCAAAGTTTATTCAGATATGTGTCAATTTGTTTATTCTTCGCGGGCAATTTAAAAAATGATGATATTAGTGGCTTTGTTGGGTAGTTCAGGTGTACGTTTTTGGTTGCGCTTGCAGAAGATATTGTAGACATCGCCATCGCGAATAGTCCATTGCAAATATTGCACGAGAGTGTAACTGAAGAAGAACTGAAGAAGTAAGTGTATGGCTGCATACAACTGCATGCATGTAATATTCTATATAAAGATAATACCGGGATGCACGCAAAGTTCATACGAAATTAATATATAGAAGGCGTTTCACGATGAAGTGAAAAAATCGTCGATAAACGCATTTGGCTAACTCATATTTAAAAATATGAGGTATATAATCACAAATTATGAATCAACAGATAATTTTGATTGTATGGTTTATTTCTTCGTTTGATCACAGCAAAAAATATGCAGTGTCCTTAAATGAATACCAGCTGTAGGTATTTCTATGTATGCAACGTCAGCGCAATTTAATAATTGCATGTCTGAGGTATCCTCGAATGGTATACCATGGTATCGTGTAACTGTTCACAAATTGTGTGAATACAATTCAATGTAATTCGCACTGTAAATTACAGGATGATTTTCCGAATGTCTGCTACAAGTGAAAAAACCCTAGTTTTCACCCCTAGGAAAACTGCACGAAGAATATTTCAGTTGAGCAAAGATTATAGTATAAATGAAAGTAAAAATTATATTATAAAACAAATAAAAATGGTCAACATCGAAGAAATGAGTTGATTTTTTTTGTCTATTCCGATTAGTGAAGATATGAACAGGAAAAATAAATGGGTCTAAGAAAGTCTTGAGTTTGTTCAAATGGGGCAATATTGAATAGACGCGCCAGTTGCAGGAAGATATTGCACATGGTATTTATTACACAAATATAGAGGAAACTCGTAAAGTATATACAAAGATTGACTTGCTCGGGTAAGGAAATATGTATTTGTAAAGGAAAACGTAAAGGTGTCCAATGAGAATTGCTAAAATGCGATTCACCGTTAAAAGAATTATGCGATGTGATATAATATGTATTAATATAAAGATGCTGTTGCTTTGAAATTTTATTTCTGTAGAAAACTTAGTTTTAAATTAACTAAATTAATTAATTAAATTAGATAAAATTTTGTACCAAAAACGTGATTTTAAATAAGACGAGGAAGTTACATTTCATGTCTTTAGGTCATATTGGCGGTATAAAATATCAGAGCATCTGAAATTGGTGGAATTGCCTATTTCTAGTTTTAATGGATTTAATATGGCAATTTTGGGGAGTTATTGTTAAATTATTTGTATTGTTCTATGATTCATTTTGTGACATGTTCAAAAAGTTGCTACGACTTTTTGGGAAATAAAAAATACAGTTCTTTTTAACATATACAATTTTTTTTTAACATATACTGTAAAGGAGTTACAATGTTTTATATTATAACTAAAATATTCATCCGAAATCCGAAGCTACGTGCATTTGAATCTGGCCATTTGCAATTTTTGGTGTATTATTTAAAATTTATAGTTTTTCAGCATCATCTTATATAACGATATGTACGATGTGTTACTTATAAATAATATATAGAATAAATACAGAAAAATATATTCAAATGTAAAGGAACAAAGGTAAATGTATGAGCAAAATATATTCAAAATAAAAAATAAAAAAAGATTAAATTACGAGCTGCTATTTAAAATATTGTTCATTATTCTTTTATATTTAATGTTGAATAAACAAATGTTTGTGTATTTATTACTGAATTCATTTGTAATTTAAAGAATACAAAATTTGAAGAAATTCATTTAATAAAAATATATATTATAAAAAAACGTATATTGATCATTTTCCAGCGAAATAATGAAATTTAAATTTAAGAGTATAGCACGTCATCTAAGATAAACTTTTCTTCGCATCTTAACTCGACAATGAAGGATTTGTATAAAAGCTCTTTGGTTTGAGTTTTAAATTGTATAAAAAATGCTTTAATTTCATAATTTTACTGTAAAACGTAATTGTCTGATTTTCCATGAAAATGTCAAATATACTTTACACTTTATATATATTTCAGGGTAATAGCGATGGCAAACTGTAGGTCACCTTGAGAACCTAGTTCGTAGTTCATTTCATTGTACCGTTCACGAACTATAAGTCGTGAACTACTACATCTTTTAAAAATGAACTAGTTTACGACCTATATGAAATACATGCACACACTGAAAATAATCTCAATATAAAAATATTAAATGGTAAAAAATAAATAAATTGCAATATTACAATACTTATTTTGATTTAAGAATGGGGAAGAAAAGACAACAATGTTTATAATTTATACAAAACATATATATAAGGAAATATATTCTTCTCTAGGTACTCCCGATTATTTATATGAAGTTCTAAAATACTTATTGGTAGTTACTGATGAAAATGTTTACTACTTTACTAACACTTGAAAATTAAATGTACAAACTATAATAAAGTGAACTAGATAGTATCGTTTTGTTTGGCGTTGTAATTTATATTTTCTATTCCGAATCTTCTCTGTTCAAACTTCAAAGCTTTGATTTGATATTAAGTGATTGCATCATTGCACTCAGTATGAAATAGAAGAACTATAAGATTTAGATGTTTATTTTTGCATTATTGCAAAAGTTTGCTATGGCATAACATATTTAAGAACATATTTAATCATGCGAATATATTAATTATACTATTCCAAATGAAATCTGATACCAACATATAAATATTGCATCGAGTTTCCTATTTCGTTCCGTTCACCAACACACTATCACTAAATAAATGTTAGTACTGTATAGTTAAAGAGTCCGCAATCCTAAATATTGGTTGGAAACAGCACGCCATGCCGATCTATCCTGAGCTAATCCCTTCATCTCCCTATAGCTATTCATCTCAACGTCTTCAACTATCTGACTCACATACTCCAATCTAGGCCTACCTACCCCTCTCTTTCCCTCCACTCTACCTTCTATGATCAATTGCATAATCCCCCCATGCCTAAGAATATGCCCTACTAATCTGTCTCTCCTACGCTGTAACACTCTCCAAATACTTCTCTTCTCCCCTACTAACTCTAGTACAGCTTCATTTGTTACTTTATCTTCCCAACCAATCCTCATCATCCTCCTATAACACCACAATTCGAATGCTTGTAATCTACGCTTCTCTTCCTTTCCTATAGTCCACGCCTCACACCCGTACAGTGCTACACTCCAAACATATACCTTCAGTAATCTTTTCCTAATACCCAAGTCAATATTTGATCTTAAAATCTGTTCCTTTTCTACGAATGCCTTCCTACCCTGTGCTATCCTACACTTTATATCTACCTTGCTTCGATTATCTTTTGTGATTCTACTGCCTAAATAACAAAAATCTGACACTTCTTCGATTCTATTATCTCCTATTGTGATCCTCATTTTTCTACTGCATTCCTTTTTGTCACACCTCATCACTTTAGTTTTACCTATATTTATTTTCATGTTAAAATCCCTAGTCAATACTGCCTGCATACCATTCAATACCCTTTCTAAATTCTTTTCGCTTTCTTCCAATATAGCTATATCGTCGGCGAATCTCAACATATATATTTTCTCTCCCTGTACATTCACACCTACACTATACTCTTCTTTTACTTTGTTTATTGCATCTTCTATATATAGATTAAATAATAACGGTGAAAGTGTACATCCCTGCCGAACTCCCTTCCCTATTTTTGCTACCTCTTCTTCCCCCTCAATTCTAACTAAGGCAGTTTGGTGTTTATATAAATTAAAAATTATTCTCCTATCCTTATAATCTATACCCGTTTATATGGTCATTTTTATGGTAATGTATATGTAATGTATATTATACTGCATCGTTTATGGGTCGTTGCGATTCATGAACGGTTTAGTAGTACAGGATGGGTTCAGGACCTAGTACAAGTACATCAATATGTACACCGTGCACCATGTAGTTGATAGTTCACGAACTAGGTGATAGTGACTTATAGGTCGTTGCAAAACATCGTCACAGTACGCCCGTCATTTGATTGAACCGTTCAAAGTGAACGGTTCGCGAATGCATAATAAGCGATCATATTTGTTAGGTATATAGCTGAGGCTAACGCTATTGTTATCAAATTCAATAATGTTAAAATGTAGGTTAGAAATTCAATTAACATTACGAGTCGCATCGCGTGGTTTGAGCTGGATATACAAACGAAAGTACAAACACAATCGGGGAGGAATTATTTCGTTCCTAGTTAGGTTAATAAACGCCAAGGACGAATTACAATTGTATCAGGCAGTCACGGAAGAAGCAAATACAGTCTGGCTTAAAAGTAATATCTGGGATATTCATAAATTATTTAGAATAACGATATTCGGTAGAAAATAAATAAATAAATAAAGTCCGGCTTGAAAGAATTTCGCGAATACTTCAAATATGTGCAAATGGCTAGAACAAAAAATTCTGGCGATAAGACATCAAGGAAAGCTCTAAATAAATGAAAGAATTAGAAAAGTTTACTTGGCCTAAATTCTGAGGAACATATCTTTTAATATTTCGCCTAGAAGTGTCGTGTAGTTTTTGAGAAACGAATTGTTTAAGGATCAATTAATAAAAGACGTTTCATAAGAAGTTTTACTATTCGTCCTTTGACGAGTAGTAAAACTTAAAAATTATAATCATTTATTGTATAATATCTAACTACAACTACATCATAGTTCGGCTAAATAATTTCCTTTTCAAATTGTACGAATTCCAGTATAGCGGAGGCGCTATGAGAAATTGCAAACAAATTTGCAAAACAGCCCCGACACAACATATCGTGCGAAACAATACGTGGAATATAATATTATAAGCCATGTAGCTGTTACTATACTTGTATTCATGGCATACATTATGCATGCAACACTGGACGCCCTCACAAGCCGCAGGCCTACGAGGCCTTGCAGACAATGAACACAGTATACAATTGGCCTGTATGTATACAGGTGTAATAAGTAAATTTACCCCGAGTTAATACGATGAAATTGGGGTGAAAATGAAAAGTAAATAATATAAGGGGTGTTTTGTTTCGAGATTGTGCTTTATCAAGGGGAGGATTTAATGTTTTTTTTTTGGGTGGAAAGTTTAAGTCCGCTAGAAATTGAACGGTTTCCAGGATTATTTTAAATCGATTTTTCGCGAATCAAAAAGAACACAAATTTGAAAAATGTATGTAAAGAACAACTCACCATTTTGAGGTGTAATAATCGAACTGCGATTTGAAAATCTGAAAAGAAAAGAAAAATATTATTATATATATACATATATAATATTGCAATTTATTAAAAAAAAATAGTCAAACTTTCTTTAGGTTATAGCAGTAATTTATAGCAGACAATTTTTTTAAATTAATGCATCTGGATTACAAAATCTTTCAAGAAATTACTTAATTTTGAATATTACTTCTAATGTGTGATTTTCTAATTATTTGCAGTGTTTTTGGTAATGGGTGTCCAAAAATTCGAACAGCAACCATCGTATACAGAAGTCAATCCAGGACAGGATGCTCTTCTGCTTTGCAAAGTCTTTCATAAACGAGGATTTTGCTCTTGGCAAAAGGATAACAAGGTAAAAAAATATTTAAAAATCTTAAATTTGAACGCACAACAAAATGATATTATGTTTGTGAGATAATTTTTTAAAAATCAAATTGCATATATCGAATCCAAGAAGAGTTATTTTAAATTTGACGCATATTTTAACATATTGAATTTATTACGATGCAAAATGGAATAGAATATATTTTTTGTGTTTGTCGAAATTAACTGTCTTTTCGTGTGCCTTCGTTTATTTAATTATGGCATTGTTAAGGGTTGTTGTACAAGCAATTAACATAGTTGTAAAAACTAGGGAGTAAAGTCATATACTCAGGTCAAAGTGGGGTTATTGTATTAGTGGCAGAAATTACGATTTTCCTTCGGCCATAGAAAAATATATGAAAACTTTACTAGCAGCCATGATTTAATACTAAAGAGTAAAACAAAGAAGTCCGTGTATAAGAAGCGTATTTGTTTATGCACTGCAGAAATTCTAGAGGGAAAACTCAATAGTTTAGAAATACATAAACAATACTTTGCAAATAATTGCAAACACGTAGTTCAATTGAAACTAGGTTTAAGGAGCTCAGATTAAATAGAAAAGATAAAAGTGCTGTAGCCGAGCATATTTTCGACTAACTCAGGTCATCCTATTCAAATTAGTGCGATTGAATAGGACAGAGGTATTTTATTTTTTATCTTGTGCTACTGCCGGTGGGGGTATAGCCTTCGAAATACGCATCTAGCAACTTAATGTTTTAAGTAACGGTATTTGGGTGATATTTATACTAATACTTTGCAAGTATATTTTTATAGCCAATGAATAAATTGAGTTTTCTTTATAACAAAATATTATATTTTTTCTTCTTATTTGAATATATCCTTTATTCTTTCGGATATATCCAAAATCGATAGAAAAGAACATGAAGATTAGATTAATTAAATATTAAAAATCATTAAAAAAAATATGAAATTAAATTTAATACTAGTTTCGTAAAAAAAATTTCTAGTATAAAAAATGTTTGCTTGTGATATTTTCCGTATACATCCATGAAGCATTGAAAAGGAAAAAAAAAACGTACGTTTCGCTGCGGTTAAATAAACTCACCGAATTGTGATTATCTTCATTCTATTAGGATTTCCTGTAGCTTTACCATAAACCTGAAATGGCTTCGGGGAGGAAATCATGGGAAAGCCTATAGTCAATGAAGAATTGTCCAATAAACGTGAGTCAACAATTTGTAAAAGGAACGACCCTACGGCCAAACTAATCTATATGTACATTCAGACCTCGTGTACAATGGCCAAATATTGTCCGATTATAACAAATATACAGCAAGAAAAAGTGCGCATAGGGAATTGTTTTAATTTTCCATGTTTTTTTTGTGGAATATTATATAATAAATAAATTCTGTGTTCGTTTGTGATTTAAAAAAGCTATTTGTGAAGTAAACTCGATCATTTTAATACTTTTTTTTGAGTGAAACTTCTATAGGCACGGTAGGGCAAATTAACGCACGCTACGCGCATGCGCCGTGTGTACTGTGCGTATACGTAGCATAAGGCAACCAGTAAGACGCTTGCGTATTTTATTATATATTACACAAACACAG
The DNA here is from genome assembly GCA_947310635.1 of Leptodirus hochenwartii. Lineage (NCBI taxonomy): Eukaryota > Metazoa > Arthropoda > Insecta > Coleoptera > Leiodidae > Leptodirus > Leptodirus hochenwartii. The sequence continues at coordinate 39,632,495 of OX371179.1, read as the reverse complement.
CTTAATCTTTTAGCTAACAATTTCCATTGTGTGAAAGGTGAAATGGATAAAAAGACAAGTACAGACAGAGTGCGAGCTTTTAGAGAACGGAAGAAAGCGAATAAACCGCCAAGAAAAGTGCCAACAAGTACCTTAGTAAGAAGTAGAGAGTATCGAGCCAGGCAAAGGGCGTTAAAGAAACGAGGTGGACAACATAATCTTCCAACGACCTCAAATACATTGGATGAATCGATACCGTCGTTAAATGAGGACACAGTGAGTGGTATAGAGAATTTGAATGCCACTGAAGTCTACACGTGAAGATACATGCGGTGTGAGAGATCAATGAAATGAATCTGCTACAGCTGAGCCATAGACAAATAGAAATGCACCCACTAGTGCATCATACACAAAATTTACATTCTTTCAACCTGCGCATCGCGAATTTGATAAACAATTTTTCAATAATCCGCTAGGTACAGTGTGTTCCATATGTGATCGAATATTAAATAATAAAAATCGTTAACAAATGGAAAAAAAGCAATGTATAAAATCAACCTTTCCTAGGAGCTAAGAAGATTCACTTCGACCGCGCGAGAGTCTCACGCATGTTTTTTTTTTATATAATATTTCGATATTTTTCTTTGATAAACCGTAACATTTTATGTTTTCGCGGCAATTTTCCAATAGATGTACTGGAAATTGGCACCGTATAACATTTATAGTTCATTTATGACGGAGACTTTTGATCGGAACCGGTACAAAGGGGTTTTTATGTCCACCGGTCAGATAATAATAAAAAAACAAGACGGACGAACGCTGAAGAAAGCCGGCATAGATTGTCAGCTGTTCTAAATGTAAGCGATTGTGTACAACCAAGCCTTTCTCCTGTTTTCAGCGACGCATAAAAAAAAACATTGGCTTTACGACGAGTATAGCAAAAAAATACCGTACACAAAGACACTAAAACATTTATACCGATCAAAACTGTCTATGAAGATTTGGTGTAACAAAAATATTTTTTTTGTGATGAAGATATTTTTTCTTGTATAAAAAGATAGTTGAAAAAATTGTCGTCATATAGTGAATTTTCTTCTACATTTAAAAGCGGTACGAATAAAATTACCGAAAATATTTTACTGCTTCAATAAATGGTCTCATTTTCAGTATTCCATTGTCTTTGCGTTTTACAATGCCTCCGAGCAATGGCAAACCTGAAATTTAAGACATATAATTTTTAAGACCTGCAAGAAGCAATTTTACAGCATATTCCCCAGAACAGATTGTTATGTTCATAATCCCTTAAAACAACCCAATTATATTTTATGGTAAATCGATGAAATTTCAGCAGCAATAAAACTTCCATGCAATTTAGATGTTTTATTTTTTATTATTTGGGTCAACATCGCTTTCCTCCTTTATACCTGCTTTCGATTTAAACTTTTGCCTCAATTATTATTAATATAATTCTATATATTGCGGATTTTACGAAAAAGTTTAATGCAAATGCTAATAATAAATTCTGCTATATTGTGATACTAAAAGTACCTGGTGGTTATAAAATATTTCTGGCGTGCGTTTCTCTAAAATCAGGTATGTTTTAATTTTATTTAATCGCTCCTCTTACGTTTTTATAGACGCTTTTAAGCTCGCAACTAATATTTAAACAGTCCGGCGTAATTATATTTCGCAAATTCAAATCCTACTTATTTTGTTATAAATTGTTTCCAACATAGACATCATATTTGCGGGTAAAATGTTTTCGAATGCGAATATTTCGATGTTGGGATTATTACAACAAACAATTGTAAAATAAAGAAGTATATATAATCAGTTTATAAGCTCTTAATTGAAGGGTTGGTCAGAATTTGAAGCTTTGCTTAACTCAACTGTAGGAGTATTAGATTAGTAATAAGATTCATTCTACAAGAGAGTTTCAAGTAAATTTAACTGTTTTTTTCATAGTGTTTATTATAAACTTAAACAGGCATATAAAACGTAAATTATACATTATATGTTGAGAAATGCATTAGATTCTTATTGGAATCTAGAAACTGATTTTAATACTCGTACACAAAGTCTGCACAGTTGAACCTTACTCAAAGGAAAGCATTTTGCGGTCAAAAACAGAAACTTTGCTCGAGAACTAATTCGCAATTTCTGGTAATAAACACAATACGGCTGTATTTTAGAGCGGCAAACAGAAGCACAATCTTCAGATTAAAATATAACAATGGATAGTGATATTTAATCCTATTTCAAAAGCGCAGCATATATTGTTGTGCTTCATATAAAAAAAAATCTCGAACGCGCAGAGCATGAAAATTAGTATTTATGTGAAGAATATTTTCCGACCATCCAAAAATCACTCAACTAAAATTTTGCTATAATTAAACTATCTACGTAATTACATATATAAAATATGGCAAAAATCCACCACTTATAATAAGAAATTCCGGCTAAACAACCAAAAAATTTGTAAACTTTAAAATTTCGCTGTAAAGAAAATTCCGAAAATTTAAAGAAACAATTTTCAATAATAAATCTAGATGCGAACCTAAAAAAATGAGTTGGTACAACATGGGCACGACATTTCAATTGACACTCAATTTGAAAAATATTTTCTATGTTCCTCATATTATATTTAATCATAATCACAAAAAAAAAAACTTTATTTTGTACAAACAAGATCTAAGCATTGATCCCACCGAAGCATGGGCGATTATACAAGAATTAACTATATTAATCATCAACAATTACCATTCCTCCGCAATTTCACCAAACATTCTATATAAATTATAACGGATAATATTCTAATTGCATTTCGCAATTCGCGCACTTTGTCAATTTATAATACAACAAAGCTCGAGCGATCTTCATTTGCAAGTTTCGAACATAACCTGCTCGAATATATTAAAGCGTAGTCGTGTTTCCTGAAAGTGGCCACACCATTCACCACTTTTCTATATCGCGCACCCTTATTCGAATATTTGGCCCTCGCACAAAAGTACCTACTACTATAACAGCCAAATTTCTATTACGCTAAACTAATGCCCCCCCCCCGTCAAAGATATACAGACATTCACACATACGCTCGCAAACGAAACTCGTTTAATAATGTTTTATGTAAATTAGTTGGCGAAACAAGTAAGTGAAACTGAACAGCTGCTCCTGAAGTGGTCCTATCGAAGATATAGTTTTGCCTCGCACGAGATCTGCTTTTTTTATAGTAGGGTGTGTTCTGGTCATTATACTTTTGTTTATAACGGTCAAATTAGCATATAAATGAGTTCAATTGAATTGAATGTTGCCTTCGTAAGATTCGCACGTAACCTCTTCAGACGTGATTTTTTTCTAAAGCAAAAAATATAATTTTTTTGGTTGGTGTTATATTTCAAGTCAGATATTGAAGTACTAAACCAGTGCACATTATAATGTAAATGGGGTTAAATCTAACCCGGATTAGTGTCATATAAATTAATGATAATAATGGCTACTATAATCTAAAAAATATACGAGTTTAATATGACAAGTACATTACGTTTTATTGAAATTGGCAAGAAAGTGACAGAAGTTCACGCATCACGTATAATGGCTTGACCAATACAGTACAGAGCAGTGCTATTCGAAATACGCTACGCTTCTGTCTTCTCTAAAGAATAAGTAGGTGTGTCTAGTGCAGTAGGTGTGCGTCCTAAGAAATGCAACGTTGACAAATCACCACGCGCAGTTATAACCATTTTATGCAATGAAATTAATATAAAATGCAGAAAAGTTATACTAGAATATAAGACATGTTGATAAATACTTATTATAGTATCATATTTATGTCATAATTAATTTGTACGATAGCTATAAAATAGTGACAAATTTAAATTCTTAGACCTAGAGTATTTTATGTTGTCTGGCACCACTGGTACTGTATAAACCCGATAAGCGCAACCCTATGCGCAGACGACTACCAAAATTCTCCGCCAATTAAAAAAAAAAGAGCTGTACCTCTATTTATTTTCTTCCTCCATCACGGTGTAATTTTGCCTTCCACCTGATAGTTCATTTATCTAGTCAAACTTTTGAGTACACCCGTTATAACATTTTTCGTTTAGAAAAAGTTACTTTACTTCTTTGCTATTTCTGAGCTGTAATATAGAATTATTGTTTACAGTGTTTATACTCTCATATTGTTTTGTATTGTATCCTGAAATCGATATTTTTACTTTGCATTTTCCGTGTGAAAACAATTAGAAACTGTGTTTTTCAAAATTGTGTGGAAATATGCGTTTCTTATTTTATTTTTGTATTTTTTTATATCTAATATCTTTGCTATAAATTGTCTGAGTAAATCAATTAAATGATTATATTTTACTTCCTTTTTAAATTTGTTTATATATATACTTTTATATAAAATTACAAATGAATTTCTGTTTTGTTTAAATTATTATTCTTTTTTTTCTTGGGGGAAATAATTAGTATTTGAGTATATTACTTTGTTTTATTGTGGGGTAATAGGAAGAACTATTACGCTCATTTGCAACATATGCTTGATAATGTCCTTTGGTGATATTTTTGTATTTTTTGCAGCAATAAATTGATTATTTATTATTATATATTAATATAATATATAATATCAGATATTGTTCAAATATTATTTATTTATTTAATATTAGTAGATTGTGTCCATTTTTTTTTGTTTTACACAAATATTTTAAAAATACTGGAAGTATCAGATATTGTTCAAATAAAAATTAAAAGTAAAAATATTCTTTGTCTCAAAATTCCTCAGGCATATGTAAAAAATATTACGATATGTATTTAAAAAACATCATATTTAAAAAGACTATATCCTAAAACGTTATCCACCGTTGCTATTGCCCACACCTCATAGCCATAAAATGCTACAATATACACATATACTATTTTGGCTAGAAATATCTTCAGTCTTAAGGTATGACCATACTTTTATGATTTTGTGATGATAAATTCAAATATTTAGAGAGAAAATGATTTTTTTTTTGCTAGAGTAAAATGTATGGTACCCCCTTAAGTTCCGACGCATATATTTCCGTTTCCTTAAAATTATGGACGATGAACGGACATTCGTCTTGCAGCACCAACACATCGTGAAATCTAAGCCGAGCTATTTGTTTCTTAGGTAGATGAATGCATTAATATAAAGTACGTATATACGTAGAAAGTTATCGTAACAGTTTCGAAAATGTTGGTGTTTGGAAATAATTTCTAACCGCAAAACGCACTATATATAGTCGGTAGAATAACGGCAACGTTGCTTACCTTTATTAGAGATGGCAAACCCCAAAAGTGCTTGTGTCTTCTTCTACGCAGAGGCGAATTACCGCACGCGCTGAATTAATTTCGTAATAATTTAATCCGATTACGAATGAGCATATGCAAGAAGATCTCCCTAAAATAAACAGAGCGAAATTTATATAAATTATATACCTCTAATATCGTGCTAAAAAACATTTATTATTTTAATTTTGAATAATACTTTCAATTTGCGCGGTTCTAAATCTTTTAAATATCGATTTTTCTCGATGGTTTTATTTAATAAATTACTAAAATTTTCGTCATGTTAAACTGCGTATTTTTAAAACAAGAAAATACATTTATTCTGAATTTATTTTGTGGATATAATTGAAAAATCTCACGCTAAATTCTACGTTTAATAGATTAACTTTCTCATTAAATACAACCCTGTTTTAAGACGAAATATGTATTGTATTCATATATTCATGTATAATAAGTAGGTATAATAATACGATGTGTTATTTTGTAATTTATTTTATTATTTGCATCTGCGAGCTAATTTAAGTCCTTGGAACAGCATGACATAATTTTTTTTGAAATGCTCGACTTGTAATTGAATTTTATAGAATTATAAAATTATATACATATAAATTCTTAATGCAAACTGAAAATAATTAAGAATGAAACTGTTTTGAATGCAAATATTAAATATCTGGCTATATTTTACATACATAAAAATAAAACGAAACTTTTGAAAGTGAAAATTTTTAACAAAAGTAATTCGTATTTTCTTTTGGAATCGAGGTTCTAGTTGGTTTTTTCACATCTAGTTTTGGCAATGTAACGACAAACTATATTCTATGTAAAGTGGATTTACAAAAATGTTTTGAATGTGTACAAAAATCGAGTATATTTGGAATAAAGTTTATATTCGTATAGAAAGAAATCTTCAAAATCGTATGGGTGAAATGAAAATGTAGCGAGTGGTGGATATATTTTACAATCTGCCACAAAAATTATGGGTTTTTATATTTTTACAATTTTATAATTTAAAATTTTAAGAACACCGAATTGAGAAATTGGAACGCTGAAATTGAATAGTTTAAAGAAGAGGATGTCGAAGTGGTTTCAGATATTTAGGAAGAATTTGTAGATAAATCAATTAAAAAAAAAGATATTCGATGGCAAAGGAGCCTAATTTTAAATTTTTTTTTTACAATACGTACATATTTCGTCTTAAAACAGGGTTGTATTTAATGAGAAAGTTAATCTATTAAACTTAGAATTTAGCGTGAGATTTTTCAATTATATCCACAAAATAAATTCAGAATAAATGTATTTTATTGTTTTAAAAACACACAGTTTAACATGATGAAAATTTTTGTAATTTATTAAATGAAAACATCGAGAAAAATCTATATTTAAAAGATTTAGAACCGCGGAAATTGAAAGTAACCTTTTGAAAGTTTTTTGCGTCAATAACTAAGTAACTAACTAAAAATGTGTGATGTGATATTGTACGGCAGTGAGGCGTGGATTATAAAAAGGAACATAAACATAGAATAGAATTATTTGACATATAAAAAATCAAAGATGTTGTCTAAACAATTTTTTGAAGAAAATACGATTGCATTATAGAATTTAATCAATTTTTAAATCAGTGAGTGTTTATTTTAGGCGAATTTAAATGCGTATTTCAATTTATCAAATATAAACGACGATTTTACGAAACCATGTATAAGATTTGTTGTTGAAATTGGGTTTGTAAGATAATGAATTGATTGGAAGTGTATTTTTGCGGACGTTTCGATTTATGTTTTCATCAGGACTAATATTTAAACACAAAAAATTGACATGTTTCTAAAATCATATAATTATCCTGTTCTGCAAATATAACAAATAATTACATATCGGATAATAAAAAATTCCATCCAATAATATAGAATATGTTTCAGAAATTAAATCGAAGGCATTTCCAGAAAATGAAACTTTTTCACGCTCTCTAAATCTCTTATCACGTACTTTTATTTCATTTCCGCACAGAGCACTACAGCCTTGTTACGCTGAAAGCTCTTCAGTCTGGTGCTTTGTCAACGGCTTTATTTCTACTCGTTTTGTGCGAATTTTTCTATTTCTCCAACAAGCAAATTTGATTATTGTTATTCTGTACGACGCGTGTAAATTGTAACTGCGAAACGTTTCGCCACTTTTTTTATCCTCACAGTTATATGTATGCACTCAACACTACTTTGCATATCCACCACACGATACTAGCGCCAAACGTGCAGAGTCCTAGTTAAATACACAGGCCTGAACAATGAAATAGTTCGATATTGTGTTGCATTTCTGCGAAACAATATAAAATACACGCAAAAATAAAATAAATAGAAACATATGTACATAAATCGAAAAACGCGTTATTTAAAGTAAATATTTCTTTTGTTAACTAAAAGCAAACTTTGGTAAGTGGTCACTATAAAAATATAGAATTGGTGATGAATAAAAATAATTATTTTATGTGCTAAATTGAATGATAAATATGTGCAGAAAGCTCCTAAGGAAGAACCTAATAATGATTTGTAGAATCTACAAATAATTAATTAATTAATTAATTAATTAATAATAAACAAAAAGTTACACCCAAACGATGACATTACTCAATTCGTTAATTTTTGTTTTTCAGAGAAAGCCTATCTATATGACATAATATTTTATATCATAAGCTGACATTTTTTAGGATGCTTCGACAATGTTAAAATGATCCATAATTTTGAAAAGTTTAATTAAATTAAATATATGCCTTATTTCCATACCACATTTTATATCATGGTGTTGTACGATTCGTCGAAAATTTGTTTTTTTCGTTTAAAGAATTCCTTGATTTTAAATTTTAAATTATTACTACTTATATAATAAGTATATGTACATTTTTGATACATATGTTTTTTGTGTATAGTTTTTTATTTTTATTTTTTATTGTTTATTTATAAATCATACAGTACCGTACTTATTCACTTGACGTATGTAAATCCTAGCAGATATCACCAATAAATAAATATATAATAATAGCAAATGTTATATTGATTTTTAATGACAATTGGACACATTTTTGTAGTAGCTCGGGTGTTAATTTTCAGTTTTTGCGCAAGATATGAATTTTCGCCACTGAAGACCGGATGTCGTGGCATTCGCGGCTGCCCCTGTCACAGCAAGTAACAAAACGTTGCAGAAAAATAACTTTCTGATTAAATAAACACACTCATGCTCATAAATTTGAATAAAAAAGGGGCCTATGTAAAAGTTTCGCGTATAGCAGAAATACTCAGTTTATCGATTCCAACAGTGAGTTTATTTATTTATTTATTTATTTATTTATTTATTTATTTATTGAAACAGGACATGTCCCAGTGAAGAGTCCATTACATAATACATATTTAAGGAATTAAAGGATTTTTAATTAAGTTAAGTTCATTTTAATTAAGTTAAAAGCATTTTATTTTAGCGCAGTTAATATTTTCGATGCAGATATCAAAATCTTTTCGACACAAATTTAGGTCTTGTCCTATCGAAAAATGGTATTCAAATTGATTTTTCACGTTAAAATTCTTTAAACGGACAAAAACAAAATGAGTCCAACTTTTTCATGTGGTAAATGTAAAGTAGAATCCAATTGAATATGAATATCCGTATGAATGAAATATGTAAAATACTCGGAGATTTGTAATTTGTTTTGCTGTGAAAGAAATATTTGTATGGTCCGTGGAGAATACCCGCAAAATATAAATATTTTTCGAGTTTAGACATCTAGAAATATACAAATGTAGCTACGTAGGACTGACCCTTATGAAGGGGTGAATTAAATAGATTAACTTAGATGCAAAAGAGAAGACGGTCTACCTAAATAACTAACAACTATACAACTTAAATTGGTTAATACTATTATAGGAAAAAGTATATTCATAACATAATTGCATTTCTTTTAATAAAATGATTTTTATTAAAAGATTTCACAAGCAATTTAATAAAAAGATCACGTTAAAAATTTTGATGACTGGAATTTATGATATTATTTGTAGTCTATATATTTGCCAATGAAAGGTTTTTTTTAAAGTGAAACTTCTATAGGCGCGGTAGGGCAAATTAACACACGCTACGCGCATGCGCCGCGTGTACTGTGCGTATACGTAGCATAAGGCAACCAGTAGACGCTTGCGTATTTTATTATATATTACAAACACAGCTTAATCTTTTAGCTGACAAATTTGTTTATCAAATTCGCGATGAGCTGGTTGAAACAATGTAAATTTTGTATATGATGCACTAGTGGGTGCATTTCTATTTGTCGATGGCTCGCTCAGCTGTATCAGATTCATTTCGTTGATCTCTCACACCGCATATTGTATCTACACGTGTAGAGTATTTCAAATATTTCACGGTATTCCGAGTGAGAGCATTTCGGCATGAATTGCACGCTTCAATGATAATGACTGGAAACGCAGTATGTAAAAGTTGCTCGTGCTTAGAATCAACAGGTTTCACATCGTTCTTAAACCATATTCGATCACATATGCAACACACTGTATCTAGCGGATTATTGAAAAATTGTTTATCAAATTCGCAATGAGCACGTTGAAAGAATGTAAATTTTGTGTATGATGCACTAGTGGATGCATTTCTATTTGTCGATGGCTCGCTCAGCTGTATCAGGTTCATTTCGTTGATCTCTCACACCGCGTGTATCTTCACGTGCCTGAATCAGTGGCCTTCAAATTCTTTATACCACTCACTGTGTCCTCACTTAACGACGGTATCGATTAATCCAATGTATTTGAGGTCGTTGGAAGGTTATGTTGTCGACCGTGTTTCTTTAACGCCCTTTGCCTGGCTCGATACTCTCTACTTCTTTCCAAGGTACTTGTTGGCACTTTTCTTGGCGGTTTATTCGCTTTCTTCCGTTCTCTAAAGGCTCGCACTCTGTCTGTACTTGTCTTTTTCTCCATTTCACTTTTCACACAATGGAAATTTTTATTTTTTTTTATGTATGCATTGGTTTAAAAAAATGATTATTTATTGCAAAAGGACGAAACATTTTTGAAACATATTGTAGCATAAACTGTAAAGTAAACAAGGTATACCTTTAGTAGGGCATCTCGATAAAAAATGGCATATTATTATTTGTTATTTCTGTGGCATCGATCATGTTTTCATTTATTATTTAAAAGCAAAATACATACATTGACAAAGAGCTAGGACATCTATAAATCACAGCAATGTCACTGTAAATATTATTGGACAGGTGAAAAGGCCTCGTCAGTATCAATACGAATACATACGCGAGTGCAAAAAAATAAAGAAAATTTGGCAGCTAAAAAAAAAGTGTGGAATTTGTGGTAATATATTGGTCAGAACAATTTGACAGCAGTTCGCGAAATCTCCCAAAAAACAAAGCGTGTTTTAATTCTCGGTAAATGTACGCAACTATAAATTTATATTAACTGATTTATTCCGGGATAAAAATAAGCTCCAAAGGGCATAGGATTAAAATAAATAGTCTCGAATAAAATATTGTTATAGATGTGTCATATCCATTTTTGTTTATGAATATTTATTTTTGTATTTATTATTTCGCGTGTATTCCCCCAAAACGGAAGCGACAAAACCATTTGTTATTAGCGTATTATTTTATAAATAATATATCGCATAACCAATCAATATTTCATCGTTAAACGAAATGTCAACATAATGGAATATTGGTGTTTTGTTCATTAACCCATTTTGTTCAAATAACCAAAATCGGATATGATTAATTATTAGATTCGTATGACAGGAGTCATAAAAATTGAAATCAATACAAACCACCAGCTAGTTATGAAATGTTAACAAAATTATATTCATTCTAAAAGAATATTATATTAAATGTACGGTCAAAATGTGATAAAAATACCGCAATTTTTTGATATCGGGAAAAAATGAAATCTACTATGCAATAAAATTTTTAGTATTCTTTTTTATTATTAGTAAAATCTAGTATACGAGGTAAGTTCAAAAAGTACTGAGAACGCAAGCACAATGCGTGATTTGGCAACATTTCAAGTTTTCCCACCAGTTAACCATTTAGATAAACATTTCATCTACCTCCAGTACAAGTCTCAACTACACACTGCTACTGCACTTTTTTTACTACGTGTTCTTGTGAAGCTAGTTTTTTAAGTGTGTCATCACGGAAATGGACGTAACAAAATTTGAGCAACGTTATGCGATCAAGTTTTATGTGAAACTTGCCGAAACCGCAACGGAAACTTTTCACAAATTGACGCTAGCGTATGGGGAGCAGGTCTTATCGAAAGCTCAAGTTTTTAGGTGGCACAAGGCCTTTTTGGAGGGACGTGAAAACGTTAATGATGAAAATCGGAAAGGACGACCGCGCAGTTCAAAAACCGACGAAAATTTGGAAAAAGTGTGAGTTTTTGTGATGTCTGATCGACGAATGACTGTCAGAATGATCAGCAGTGAATTGAATTTGAACATTGCCACTGTCTACGACATGTTAACTCAGGATTTGGGCATGCGAAAGGTGTGTTTGAAGATGGTTCCCAAAATCCTGACACCTGAGCAAAAACAACATCGGAGAGCTGTGTGTTCAGATCTTCCGCAGAACATTGAAACTAACAAAGATTTTCTAAAAAACGTGATCACAGGTGACGAATCCTGGGTACTTGAATACAACCCTGAAACGAAACGCCAAATTCAGGAGTGGCACACCCCCGACTCACCACGTCAGAAGAAAGCACGGATGAGCAAATCCAAGATTAAAACAATGCTCATTTGCTTAGGGGATTGTTCATAAGGAGTTTGTGCCCCCGGGGCAAACTGTCAATCAGCAGTTTTACCGCGAAGTTCTCGAGAGACTAAGGAAAAGCGTTCTTCGAGTCAGACCAAGCATTTCTGAAAGTTGGATGTTGCATCATGACAACGCACCTTGTCACACAGTACTCTCTATTAGGCAATTTTTGACACAAAAAGGAATTTCAGTGGTTCCTCAGCTCCCTCACTCAACTGATCTATCACCCTGTGACTTCTTCCTTTTTCCCAAGTTGAAAATTCAAGGGACATCATTTTGGCACTATAAACGTCATTCAGAAAACCGTGACGGACCAACGCTCGTTCGATCCCACTTAACGACTTCCAGCACTGCTATGAGCAGTGGGTGCAACGTCTCCGACGCTGTGTGGCCTCAGAAGGGAACTATATTGAAGGTGATAAGGTTGAATTGTAAATATAAAATAAATAAAGAGTTTTATTGAAACAGTCTCATTACTTTTTAAACACACCTCGTATATATAATTTTTCTTTAAATTTTGATTACATATTTGGAATTTTCTATCTTTGCTATTTTATTTAGAAGAATCATAATAGCTTTAGTGATTAGCTTAAATTTGTTTTTATAAATATTGTATAACAAATATTTTACATAAAAAAATTGTATACAAAAATTTGCTAATGAAGACGTATTTAGTCTACAGCATAAAAATCGATCCAATCCAACATTTTCAAGTTTTTATTCTCAAAAACAATAAAACAGCTAGGACTATCCAATCAGGATTGTAGATTAAAAAGACTTAGTTCTCTCAATTACCGACGTATTCGTTCATTACGTACAAAAATTCCGCTCTACCTACACACACGTTAGAATGAAAAGTCTATAAAAGAAGTATAAAAGAGCCTAGCTTGGCTAGCACGGATCCCTCAGAAAGAAATATTACTAGCAATTGATCTTCGGCGCTTAAGTTAATCAGATTAGAATCGATTTTTCATGTATATACTACACCGCACATTCCCCGAACAGGAGGACCTTAAAAGGTACGGAGGTTGGCAAAAATCAGAAGTTACAGGTTCTAGAGCTGATGCTCATTCCGCAATTGAAGTATGATAATTAAAATAATTTTAGAAGAAAAAAAAGTTGGTCAATGCTATATATTTTTATTTCTTGAAATGGAGAAGTCTGTTATTTGATAATCTCCCTGCTACTGATGGCAATAAAAAATATTTTGTATCGCGCTGTTTGTTTATAAAACGTATAATTGCATCACGTCTTGATTGAGCAGAACTGAAAATCAGGGCATGTTTTGGTAGACAAAAATAGGGCATGTTTTGGTTGGTCCAAGCGGAAGGGAGATAACGCTAGAGCAGGGGTGGCCAACTTGTTTGTTCTTTATTTTGTTATTTTTATTATTTTATTTTTTTCTTTATTCTCAATCGATTATTCTACTTAAAAAGTGATCGCGATCTATAAGTCATTTTTATATGTTGGCGGACCTAATCCATCGTCTACTGCGCATAAGGGTTGAGCTTCCAGTACCATTGTTGCCATATATGAATAAAAAACTTCAGTACATAGTGCTCAAATTGTAAACTGCATAGCAAAATTCAGATTGTGAATATTTAATGTATGAATATATACGGCTTCGATTAAAGTCCACTATTTGGTAAAAAATTTCCAGTTATTTATTATTTATTTTGATCAATTATGCTAATATAATACAATCTGTATTTGTTGGCTGTCGATATGACAACATTGCAGTAATTTTGACCACACCCTCAAATGACAAAAATGCAGTGGCGAGCATCTCTTCACGAGCATAAGGTTTCGGGGTGTTGAAGCGGCCAGTTATTCTGATATCTAATATATATATGCACATTCACGAAACGCTTCTTTTACAATTTTCTATTATCGATTTAAATTCATCTATAGTGTAAACTTGATATTTCAAGTTCTATTTGTTAAAAATTTGTATCGTTTGGCAGGAAACTGTGCCCTGATTCTAAATATTTGATAAAAATAGTTTTTAAACTTGGATGTTCTCTTAAAACCACTTTTTAAGCAAAGGACGATTTTTTTATTGCGATTTTATCCGCCACAGCTATCGGACGAAAATACTAACTCTTCAACTCCTTCCTTCAAGTACAACTTAATAAAAATTTTAAGGCAGGAGCCTACTTCTTGAGCACCCCTGCCCGCAATTCCTTCTTTCCAAATAAATACATGAGGTGTGTTTTACGTCGTTCGGATATTTTTAAAGATGCGCATTACCATCTTGCGCATTAGCAAAAGTCGCTTGAGCTTTTGCTTCACAGATGGCGAATAGGTAACGTTAGGTCTGGAATATTTTTACACGGTGTAAAGTAGATTCTCCTTGATAAAATAGTGCTGTTTAGTATTTATGGATTTTTTTCCAAATTGGCGTTTGGTTCCTTTTCAATAAACATTATTCACATGTTCTATCAAGCATTGATAGTGAGGTGTGGATGTCGATAAAGATAATCGTAATGAATCTTCGGTATGTGAATTGGTAAGTAAAGAACGATGCTGTGTCTTTGTAAACTTTAAATTCAAATCGTTTAACTTGGATATAAAATCTGCCAGAAACGCCAAATCACTGAGCCAACATATATTCCCCCCATTTCGTGTTTTTTGCCTCATTTTACAAGCGCCACATTCGAAACAATCAGTTTTTGTGTCCGACTGTTCGCGATCGACCAAAAATCGCTTCGCCTTGTTGGCCACCCCCGCTATAGAAGAATGCGTGTTCTTTATCCACGAGCGGTTGTCCTGGTTGCTCTAGTAGTTGCTCGGTACGGCATGTCTAAGGATAATCGAGCTGGAAGTGTATTAATGAAGATAGTAACAGATTTGGTAAGTAATTAATGGAGCAAGGCGACTATGGACCGCTCGCCAGCTACATCTCCGTTCTACAATGGCATCATTTCTTATATAGCCACTGTGGAAACGTCGAAATCGGCCCGAGCAAATCACTCACTGAGATGAGAACAGAATGGATAGATGAACATTTCTTTGGCCGTTTCAACTCTGCGCTTCCCTGTGGCACAGACATACCAACCGGATGCCACATCATTTATTTTTAATTACTGATGAGGCAACGACGGAAATTGGAATGATTTAAGAAAAGTACGTGTTGGTGTTACATCCCGAATTGTTTAATTTTGATAACATCGCGAATTTTGTCTAGTTTCCATAAAATTAATAATTTAAGGTTTCCTTTAGGATTTTTAAGATTTACTTAAGATTTCCTTCGATCTCTTCTTGCGGGCTTCAATTTATGAATCATCCATGCAATTATATTTAAGCCATCATCGATATTATCGTGCCAAATTAAATTTTTATTGAAAAAATGCTAGATTCTGTTAAACTATAAACATAATCGTCGAGTAATTTTGAGATATTTTGAGCTTTCATGAACCTACCCAATGAACGGTAAATTATTTTAAGGGTCATATAATATTTAGTTAGTTAAACAGTCCGCAATCCTAAAGATTGGTTGGAAACAGCACGCCATGCCGATCTATCCTGAGCTAATCCCTTCATCTCTCTATAGCTATTCATCTCAACGTCTTCAGCTATCTGACTCACATACTCCAATCTAGGCCTACCTATCCCTCTCTTTCCCTCCACTCTACCTTCTATGATCAATTGCATAATCCCCCCATGCCTAAGAATATGCCCTACTAATCTGTCTCTCCTACGCTGTAACACTCTCCAGATACTTCTCTTCTCCCCTACTAACTCTAGTACAGTTTCATTTGTTACTTTATCTTCCCAACTATATCTGTAATAAATATTATCTAATATAATATTTATTACAGCTATATTTATTACTGTACGTTTAATGGTATATTTAATGGTGATTTATTAATTTATACGATTATTAAGTGTTATTTTTTCATAGAACATTTTTTTTTATATCAAAACTTACAAAAAAATATATATAATTTTTTTTGTTTATTCTGATTTAAACAGAGCGGGTAGTTAAATTTAAAAAAAAAAATGACAAAACAAATTTTGAGGGCAATTTCATTGGCAATCGCATTTTGGCGGTAAATTCAAACGTTTAAATAAAAAATAATAAAAAACGACAAAAATAGTTCATTTTTTGGATTATTAAATTTGAAAATTTATGGTATTGTGCATCACGTGTATATTTTTTCGTAAAAAAAATTAATAACACCTACAGGTATATAAATTGTAGATTTTTAAATTCTTCTTGACGAAGAAAATATTTTATTGAATTTAACTCTTTAATGGACAGTCCAATCTCTAACGGCAAATAATATAAAAAATTTAATTTTATATAAACAGAATTTCATAAATCATAAACTTCATTATACCTGTGATATGTTATATAAAATAGTTTGCAAAAAATAAAAATAAATTGTATTAAAAAAGTCGTCGAAACTATTTTTATAAGCTGCTTTGTTAGTTTAAACAAAATATACAGTTGTAAGCCATGGATAATAGGGAAAAGAAGATAGATGTGAGATAGAAACTTTCTAAGTGTGGTAATGGTGATGAAATTTGGGGTGGGTGGTTGAAATAAGAAATGAGGGTATGTTAAGGAAACATATGACGAAAACTTTAAATAACTGTAGAAAGTTCTTTCATAAAAATCGTTTAAAAGCTTTAGAAAATTTATGTACGTAGTCAATAAAAAATTTTACCTAGTGTCCCATAATATATAAATATAAACTGACGCTGATAATAAAAATTCTTAAGGGCCATATGTGAAAACTACCCATCCTTAAATCGATCGCTGCGATAAGTTAGAGAATAATCTGATTACGCTCGAACAGGAAGAAATCGACAACTCAAATTTTTCCTTCGTTTTGAGGTTTTCCTAGAGGTTTTGATGGAAATTATGTACTAAAATATCTAGCGGTTCATATTAATCAAAATATTAAATAAAAATTATTTGTTAATACTAATATATTTTCATATTTATAGCCACCATCTTCGGATGAGTGCTCAGATTTGTAACGTGAAAACGAAAATTGAATATTCAAAATGTGAGGGTGGTACAAAAGTGTGTCCAGTTCAAGTTTTTGAAAGATATTCTATATGAAGAACAAATACACTACAAGCTTATTTAAATTTGCTATTACGCTCGTATTTTCCTTTAGAAAGTTATTATTAAAATAAAAGTTGATGTATATAACAAAATTGAGGATATAACAAAATAAAGTACACCATGCAAGCAACTCCTCGATATTTAACACTTATATATCGTTGATATTAACATAGATTTCATCTAATAAACAGTACACTGGCTAATGTTAGTTAAAGAGTCCGCAATCCTAAAGATTGGTTGGAAACAACACGCCATGCCGATCTATCCTGAGCTAATCCCTTCATCCCTATAGCTATTCATCTCAACGTCTTCAACTATCTGACTCATATACTCCAATCTAGGCCTACCTACCCCTCTCTTTCCCTCCACTCTACCTTCTATGATCAATTGCATAATCCCCCCCATGCCTAAGAATATGCCCTACTAATCTGTCTCTCCTACGCTGTAACACTCTCCAAATACTTCTCTTCTCCCCTACTAACTCTAGTACAGCTTCATTTGTTACTTTATCTTCCCAACCAATCCTCATCATCCTCCTATAACACCACATTTCGAATGCTTGTAATCTACGCTTCTCTTCCTTTCCTATAGTCCACGCCTCACACCCGTACAGTGCTACACTCCAAACATATACCTTCAGTAATCTTTTTCTAATACCCAAGTCAATATTTGATCTTAAAATCTGTTCCTTTTCTACGAATGCCTTCCTACCCTGTGCTATCCTACACTTTATATCTACCTTGCTTCGATTATCTTTTGTGATTCTACTGCCTAAATAACAAAAATCTGACACTTCTTCGATTCTATTATCTCCTATTGTGATCCTCATTTTTCTACTGCATTCCTTTTTGTCACACCTCATCACTTTAGTTTTACCTATATTTATTTTCATGTTAAAATCCCTAGTCAATACTGCCTGCATACCATTCAATACCCTTTCTAAATTCTTTTCGCTTTCTTCCAATATAGCTATATCGTCGGCGAATCTCAACATATATATTTTCTCTCCCTGTACATTCACACCTACACTATACTCTTCTTTTACTTTGTTTATTGCATCTTCTATATATAGATTAAATAATAACGGTGAAAGTGTACATCCCTGCCGAACTCCCTTCCCTATTTTTGCTACCTCTTCTTCCCCCTCAATTCTAACTAAGGCAGTTTGGTGTTTATATAAATTAAAAATTATTCTCCTATCCTTATAATCTATACCCGTTTCTTTTAAAATTCTAAACATTATGTCCCAATCTACATTATCAAATGCCTTTTCTAAATCTACAAAAGCTATGCAAGTTACCTTTCCTACCCTCTTTCTTTTTTCTACTACCGTTCTTAGTGCTAAAATCGCCTCCCTCGTCCCTCTGTTTTTCCTAAAACCAAACTGATCTTCTCCTAGCCTTTCCTCTACTTTATTTTCTAATCCCCTATAAATAATCTTTAACAATATCTTCGATGCATGTGATAGTAGACTAATGGTCCTATAGTTCTCACACAAATTAGCTCCTATTTTCTTCGGCATTGTTACTATTCTACTACGCTGAAAATCCTGTGGTACTTCTCCCTTCTCATATATTTTACAAACTAACCTGTATAATCGCTCCTGCATTTTTTCCCCTAATGAAATTTTATTATTCCAGAACGTGAAATTTTCCTACTAATAAATCACAAACACTTTTCAGTCGTAGCTACAATATCGTACAATACCATGTTTCTATTTTTGTAAAGATAGATATGTGCATTGTATATAATCGAAAGGAATGAAACTATAAGTCTAGAGAAATGGAATATAATATACAGAGTCGTCCTTTTGAAGTACATTGGTCATAGCTTCAAGAGGATGGAACTAAATAAATGTACCAACAAATAGATCATCAATGTAGATTCAACATTTTAATATAAGCCTATTTTTAACACTCAACACCTAGTATACTAGAGCATTTTTATAAAGAATTTGACTTTATATAAAAGGATGATGCCCATAAAATAAAAATACAGCCATATTTAAATAATTTCATAGTATACAAAAAAATTATTATATACTTCATTGTGTGTTTTGAAATTTTTTTCTATTTGTTGCTATCGAATTAACTCACCCAGTACGTAAATTATGAAACGCAAAATAAATTGCTCAAAATCGATAATATCGCAGGAGCGAAGGACTCTGTATATGTCCATATAGCTGTTATTACAAAAGTTTTAGAAAACGGAATCGCTTTATAGTATATGTCTCGGCATTTGTAAAAGAAGTAGTATTGTTGAAATAATGAAATATGACGCAGGCATCCAGAATAAATATTGTTCACTCTGAATGTAGTTAGATAAATTATAATTCAGATTGAAGCGTAAGAAAATGTAGTATATATTAAACAAACTATAGCGCAGTTGGCAAACTTAATAAAGTCACAAAAATAACATGATGGATTATTAGGATAATTATATATATAAAACGCTTTACAATTAAATTCTACAATTTTTTTTATATCTGTTACAAAATTTGTATGGTATAATGATATGACTAACTACTATGGCCAACAAAATTTTGTTACTAATGTGACCAGATTTTAGGCAAAATGCCATTTTTTGCCTATTTCAACAATTTTACCTATTTTTCAGTTTAGCGCCTATTTTGCCTATTTCGACACTTTTCATGCATTCGCGCCTTTTTTTCATTTGCTTTTTACCATAATTTATTTTTATATATATAAGTATTTCTGTCATGTTGACTCATTTATTTGATAGTATATCAATCACGATTCGTGACAGAGGTATTTTATTTAGTTTTCAACTTCTGCTGCTGAAGATGGGGGCATAGCGCTTGAAATGTACATCTAGCTACTTAATGCTTCTTACGGTATTTGGGTGATATTCTATATTATAATTTATTTTGTTCGATGATAAAAACTTTCTAAATTGTTTGTGTCATTGCTACATTACCAATGGAAAAATCCTTAATCGTTCTTAATGAACCCGTAAGTACCAATAGTGGTTATTTTGTAACCACTGTTATTTCAAATAACTTCATTTCTTCAGTCTGTGTTTAGTTAACACACAAATACATTCGAAAATAAATTCAAAATGCCTAAAATTAGCAGTTCAGATGAATCCATGATCCAAAAATTATTCGGGAGTTCGGCTCGAATATTTTTAATGGTGATGGTATAATATTATTTTGTAAGGTTTGCGATACAAAAACGAAAATAGTTAAAAAAAATTGGCCTTAATGAAATGCAAATGTAGGCCAGCCCCCCCCCATTAAGAATTTAAAAAAATAAAAAAATACTTCATTTTCTTTATAATACACTTAATATAAAAGTACAGAAAAATATGATAGGTACAATATGAAATTTCAAAATTAAAATTGTTTCTTCTTCGCCTTTGCATTTACAAAATCATTAATAATATCTTGGATATTCATTTTTGCTGCTTGTTTGTGTTCAATACATAATAACGCAAGATCACGTAATCTACTTAGGCCGATAGAATTTCTTTTGTAATCCATAAGAATTTTTAATTTGCTAAATGTTCTTTCCACACTAGCAACTGTAACTGGTAGTGTAAGAAATACAACATACACTTCCGAAAATTCACGTTCCAAACAACCATATTTTTGCAGAAGTAAATTTGAAAATTGTCTAATAGACATTAAAAGTGTCAAATCATTTTTTAATAGAGAAAGTACTTGTATGTACTGATTCGGGAATTGGTCAGATATAATATTACAATATATATTTTTTTAAATCTTCACATTTTTTTTAAAATCTCTCTTTCCTGTGACTGAATGATGTTTTTTGGTTCCAAAAAATCAAACCAGTTTGTTATAGTTGTCATCTCTCGCAAATAGAAATGCACCCACTAGTGCATCGTACACAAAATTTACATTCTTTCAACCTGCTCATCGCGGATTTGATAAACAAATTGTTAGCTAAAAGATTAAGCTGTGTTTATTTAATATATAATAAAATACGCAAGCGTCTACTGGTTGCCTTATGCTACGTATATGCACAGTACACGCGGCGCATGCGCATACACGTGCGTTTCACTTTTCGTGACGTTCAGGCCAATTTGCCCTACCGCGCCTATAGAAGTTTCACTTCAATAAATAAAATCGTATAACAAATAACTAAAGGAAAAATGTCGTTTTTCATGAAATGCCTTTTTAGTGCTTTTTTTTTAAGTTTTTTAGTACCTATTTTGGCATTTTTTAGTGGCTATAATCCGGTCTCTAGTTATCACATATTTCATCTTGTTTAATTAAGCAGTCCCTATTTACCATTAATTTAAAAAAATACATGGTACAAACTTTCCATATTTTCTGTTTTTATTAGTTATAGAAAATAACAAAATATCGATCTACCTGTACTTTATGAGGCCATATGCAACTGTATGAAATATTTTCATTGAAAAAACATTCTACTATTAGTTGATAATTTTGTAAATTTTAATATTTGCACTCTGAATTTATATTCAGTACGTGATATTTATGTAAAAATATTTGTATTTATTAATGGATACAGATTTAAACCTGGAAACTATTGTCGAAATGCAAAATAGTTAGAAGCTCTCAGCTTTTTGCAATGTATTATTTGCAATGGTCATCACTGTTCACGTAATGTGCATTTGTAAATCATAGCTATTTATAACGAAGAGCATCGGTAGTTTGGATGAAAGTTTCCAAGCGCGATATAATGGATATGTGTATATTTATCTGTGAGTATACCTAAAGATGGGCGATCCATAACAGGACGAAACGTGGGATGTGTCAATGTGTGCGCGTGTGTATTCTCCAGTCGGGACATATTGGAAAACCATAAATATATATTTACGCAAACATATAGGGGGATAGAAGTATAATGGGTCGTTGGTTATAAAATGCATTGCAAACTTTTAAATTGATCAATGCGCAAGACTAGTAAAAACTACTTCGGTTTCATTCCAGAGGATATAAATTATCTGAAGCGTGAACAGAAATTTCAACTACTGTATTGAATTAAATCCTTACATTTTTTTAACAAATGCAGAAAATTTTGATATTCCTTTGATGTTCAAAACAAGTTTAATTAGTTTTGGAGCAGCAAAAGATTTTGCTTCCAATCGACCTAAACAGAAAACCCATTTATATCGCACAATAAATCATTAATCGAACAATCTAAGCCATGTTATCAATCAATCCATTTTTCGCACCGATTTTTATTACACGCCGAGTGAATATTTGATGGGGCGCTACCTTCTCTGGGCGGTGGAAGAACATCCGTCAACGGCAGAGCAAATCACTTCTGCCGATAAATCAATAATTCACTGGTACATGTCCATCACTATTTAGCTGCAAAACAAGGAACAGTCCCAGTGACCAGCTACAGATGTAACAATGTTGCTATTTTAGAAGGAAGTTCTCATTGGCGATCATTGTTGAACATTTTCAAGCACGAACAGAAAGTTTATTCGTCGTATGCAAATTTTTCGACAGAATAATTTATATGAAAAAGAGGCCCTGAATGATTCCTAAATTCGTTAGTATACTTCGCGAAAATAAATTTCATTTTTCAATTGTTTTGCGTTATTTTATAAAAATCATTCCAGTTCGTAGATCAATGAGCATCCTATATCTAGAACAATTTTTTGTTTTTATAGAAAAATATTCAATTCTCGAAGCATTGTTGGTGCAAAAAGCTAGGTGAATAATAAACAGTCTCTATATAATAAATGTTATTTCACCTTTAGCATAAGTTACTAAGACTATATCTTCTTGATGAAATAGGAAAGATTCAATCCATCATAGCAATAAATTTTAGGCAACTCATTGTGAACGTACATTTATGTAGGTTTATATGATTTGGAAAAAAAAATTATATTATATATTAAAATTTCATGTTTGCATCAGTTTTGTAATATATAGAAACTATTTTTTTCAAAATTTTTTGTTTATTCATTTCACCCAATATATTTAACACTTTTGCGCAGCATTTTTCGTATTTGCGCACAATATTTTTACACCAGTACGATTTAATTTCAATGTTATGATTAAATTATACTAGCATGTAAAATTTATTCATCGAGTCTTCATAAATTCACATGAATTATTATATTTCCAGATAAAGGGAAATTAAAAAAAAAAACTCACAAAAGCTGTCCCAATATAATATACAGTGTAAATTTAAAAAAAGAGGCAAAAGGTAAAGTTGCCATTATTATTACTATACACAATGTTATTTTTTACAAAAAATCATCTCTAGTTCTTATGACAATTATAGTTATAGAAAGAAACGTTTTATAAAGGGATATTTCACTCGGAAGTCATACCTGATGAAAGAAGAATTCAAAATTGTCTTATATAAATTAAGAAAGAACTTGTAGTTATAAACAAGGTGATTGAGACACATAACTTCTTGGCCATGCTTTGCCATGCTTTGCCATAAACTATTATGGCTGCGGCTATTATGGGCAAAGCGGGAACCAGTGGCGGCTCTTGACATTTCAATCGAGGAGGGCGCATTTATTAAAAAATAATATATAGTAAGAAATCGTAACCGAAAATAGATGCAAAATGATTAAATTCAATCATTTCTAGAAAGTGGTATTTCCGCCTTTCTATCATTCATTGATATAAACACTCTTTGCACAAGTTTGTGATTAATTTAAATCAGGCAATGACGTACCTAATTCTTTAATTGTTACTTTGTCCGCAAGAGAAAGTCTACATAACTCTATTTTCAATAAAGAAAACTTCTTGAAGAAATACGTGGTAAAATCGTACATACGCAGAACAACGCAACTGTCTTATCTGGCTATTCTATATCAATTTTCCTGTATACTGGACTAGGCTTCTCTGTTGGGTCGCTAAAGAATCGCGTAGCTTAAAACAACGATATATTCTTAGCTGTAGAAGCAGCGTGACGTCACGTTGCTATAGCAACCCACTAGTTTGTATGCGGCCAGTTGAAACAGATGATATACTGCATACGGTCGCTCTCACTAGATAAATGCATATGCATTTGACTCGTATTTGCTCGCCGACACGCCGGTTGTGTTGAGTGCTATCGCAATGCAAGCTTTATCTTTGAGGAAAAATAATGCCGAGTTAAAATATCAATTGTATATCTACGGTGATGCTACGGAATGTTAAGGAGGGGCCACGCAGCCCTGCGGCCTTGAAAGAAACCGCCACTAGCGGGAACACTATTAAAAGATGAGCAGCATTCTCTATGTTGATTCAATAATCGCGAATAACGGAATAAACCCACCGCGCACTCGCACCGAAAACACAATTACTCGATGTAATATTTATGGTAGTTATACAATACATCAACGGCGATGAAGCGAACCCATCACCATGTATTATACGTAGTTGTTCCCGTAACGATCTGCCCGGAACCAGGATTATTTTCACCTATCCTATCGGGCGAGTAAACATAGCAACAATATGTTGCGATGATTGAATGAATTCATCAGTAACAGTAAAGTGGTCTCGAATTAAATATGAATCGAAATTTTCCTGTTCCTCCTTGATCGAGTTGTTATAATGTCAATTGAATTTTCATTTTCTAGCAATAAATTAAACTAAATTAACGATATATAACAAGAATTACTATTAATTAATTTGTGAATTTTATCTACAAGTCTTTCAAAACATTGAAAAAAAAAACATACATTTTTTAAACTACGAAACCTTCATTTCTCGACAAATAAATTCTACATAATAATAATTTTGGACTGCCCTCATTTTTCCAGTAAATGTACACCCAATTTTGTGAGTGCGAATAATTCAACCGCATCTTTGGCTATTCTCTGAATTCACTCCGTTGTTACTTATCCCCTATGTGAAGCAATTCGCTAAGTGGTTTGATATTAGGGGATGCAAGTAAGGTAGAAGGTTTCTACTTTCTTAGATCGCACCACTATACGACGATATTCCAGGAATTACAAATGATAAGTCACGATTACAAGAATTGTATATAAGATAGTGCATACTGTAACGGTTAGTTTAGTAATAAAATAAGATATTAATAATAAAATGTATAAATAAATGTGTAATAATTAGAAAAATATCTTTTTGAAATACAATATGCAGCTGAAAATTGTTCAATGTGAAGAGGTTTATCAAATTTTCAAATATTTTTCAAAGATGTTATTCTGAAACACAATTTTGAGCTGGGATTTTTCGAAGCTGCTTGACATTGTTGATAATCGAAAGCTTTTTTAAATTTGAAAATTATAAATGATTAACCAAGTACTAGCGACGTAGTAGCTCATACAGGCAAAAGTCATACAATCGTATAAAGTTCTTTTAATTTAACTTTACAATTTTCTACTTGATTTAGAAACATGACTTATTTATGCTAGTTTTATTTGATCGCGTAATTTTAATTAAACATATCCTTTCTAATAAAAAGGTTTTCTATCTTTTCCCGTTGAAGTAACGTAGAAAATTTCTTTTATTTCCAGCACGCTTCATTTTATGTTGTTATTTTAAAACTGAGCAGTCAAAACTTTATGGAGTCGAGAACTCTATCACAACTGTCGTGGAAAATGTATATGAATATAATATTATGCGAACTAAAAATTCGTAACATAAAATGCCCACAAAAAAAATGAATTTAAATCACCGGTGACGTAATAATATATTATAAATTTGAGGATACATTTCTAGGAGGGCGTAAATAATTTTTAAATGGTAATTTACAGTCGCGTGACATTTTTAAATTTTTGTTCGTATTGTTAAAGTAAAAACAACGGCTTCATTTATTGCAAGGAGATTGTGACGCAATACTTCCTATATATTTGGCATTGTTTAAGGCAGAAAAGAAGTTTAACGCTAGAATGCGTATCTACTGAAGCAAAAATACAAGTCGGATGAACGCCGTTTAAGATGTTTTATGAATGGTACAAGTAGAAATTTGTTAGAAAATGGTTGAACCAATATTTAGTCTACATGAATAACTTAAAGTTTTAATTTTCAGACACTTAAATCAGAAAAGTTAGGCTAGTTAGTAAAAATTCTTCGGATATATTTCCACAATTCTTTACCAACTAGTACAGGATTCATTTTTGCTTGGTGGAAAAAAATATTCAACAAAATTCTTCTAAATTAGCCAATTAATTTTTATTATAGAGAAGCACTGACAATTAAAGATATATGGCGGTTGCAAATTTGTTGAATAGTCAACTTTTTAAATTCGTTGCAGATTCGTCCTTATATAAAACAGAAATTTGTTATAAATGAAGGACACGTTTCGGTAATATTTTTTTGGTCGATATACAACTATCAAAATTATGCGAATTTCAAGAAAAATACATTATTAGAATATATATAAGTCAGTCTGTTCATATAAAAAATACAAACTTGATCCTTGATGGAAATAATCATGAAAAAAATATGATAACATTTTCGATAGAAAGTGTTTTCTATTCAAATATTAAAAATATTTCTTGTGTTGTCTTTCCCAAGAAATATCAATTGTTACAGGAATTTCTCCAGTACGAACCTGATCTATATATGTAGTTACGGGGCCCTAACGCAAGAGGGCGCTCTTGCTTGCTTCGCCTATGCTTCGTCTCATGAAATATGGTTCAACAGATTCAGACAGATAATATTTGTTTTTAATAGTTGCTGACTTGCAAGTTAGAATTTTACCGAGTGTTCCAAAGACAAACATTAACAATTATAATTTAAAATTAGCAATATATATATCCCGCGAACAAAATATTCAGAATTTCAATCATTACATATCCTAAAATCAAAAAATCTCTAACTGTTCGTAACATTTTGATTTCTTTTACTTAACGTAAAACATGTCACAAATTTTATTGTAAGACATGATTTATATGTGTTTAAAATCATTTTTGCAGAAGCAATTTTTTTTAGTTCCGATAAACGTACGGCCAAAATGAGTTTGTTAAGAAACGAAACTAAAAATTATTTGGTCATGTTTCTGGCACATGATTTTTCGCAGGCTCTATTTACAATTTCTATCTGCGATAGGGATTATTAGATTTTTTTATTCAGACAGTATATTGAAGCGAATACTCGGAAAAATATCCTGTCGGCCATTTGTTTTCGACTGGTCGAATCTGGCAGGATTTTTTCTAGACTTGCGCTCCATATTTGCGCCACTTTCGTTTTACATGGCCCTTTCGATGCGAGAAAAAAATACCCTCGGCACAAAACTTTGCTCAGTATAGAAGGGTACCCCAAGCTATTAGAAACTAATAACAAATTTAGCCCTACTACTTTCAGAGCGGCGATATGCATTAATGAAAACTTGATATACATTGTACAAGTCATATATATTTAGGTGTTTAGATTTTGGCAAAATAGTATCAGTCTTAAACGATATTTATTAAGATGCAATAATCGTTATATAAAATAATGAAACGATTTTTCCTATTCGGATAAGCGTTGATATATGCACAGGATATTGAGGCCAGCAAACTAAACTAAATTAATCATTTATCCTGATGGTAAATTCTTTCTGAAAATATCGAAAATATTTATGTATAACTGCATTTCAGCATTCACCAATGCGTATTGCAAGAAAAATCGAATAGGGATACCGCGAAATGTATTGTAAATATTTATTTTCAGATTTCCAATGGTTCTTTTTTGTCTTGGCGATAATTTATTTTCGCGTTTAAATGATATATAAATATATGTATAGAATATCACCCAAATACCGTATATATTATACTATTATTTAACAATTTTTTTAATATATAAATATAGTTAATAAAATTTATGGATAGGAACGATAAAAATATTAATAATTAAATATATTCGGTCGTTAAATTTTCACCTACGTTTTACGAACTTTTAGTCATATTAAAAATTCAATGCAACATTCTGATTTGGAAACAATTAATATGTATTTTTAAATTGAAATTCCGATTTTTTATAAAAGATGTAGCACGAAAATGGGCTTAACAATGTAAATATTCCACTAACGGAATATATTTAGTATATTTGTACATTTAATTGAAAATAGAAAAGCATCGTGGATTAAACTAACAAATAAAAGCATAAAATTTTATGAGTTATGCTTTCAAAGTGCAGCAACTTAGTTCTTTGTATACGATGTATAGAAAACTGCACATAACTCAATATTCACTTAAGAAAATTAGGAAATTTGTCGTGAAGAATATTCAATGAACGCTATAGTCGCTCTAGCCAAAACGAGCACAAAGCTAATAGAACGGCTAATATGTTATTATAGCATTTACAAGAAGAAGCTGGAGATTCGCCATCGCCGGTTATAATATACAATGGTCCATATATGATATATGATTTTTTATGTCTAACTGTACACTTTGGGATACTAACATCATATAAGAAAGTCGAAATTAACTGAAAGAAACACCACGCAAAAAAAAAAGGAAATTTTCGATGTACTGAATTTTATTTGAACCATTCCTGATGTTGGTGCAAATAATTGAATGACGCTCGATTCCCGTAATTATCTTTTAATCACTTATTTTTTGTGTCTTCTTAATTTTATAATACCATCCGCACTCTACTAACTATTATATTGACGTCTTAGACCAGCATTGTACAAATATAAAAGAATCATCTTCTCGTATCGCCACAACAGACGAAACAGTCGAGATCAATTCAAAGCAAAACGAAGACAACACAACATAACCTTATATGCGAGCTAGACCAGAAAAGGCAAGAAAAAGAGCGTACTCTAGCAGCTCCATGTCTCATCCGCTTTGAAGGATGCATTAGGTTAAAAGCTCGGCTGAAAACAGATTAATCCGATACAGTCTTTGGACAGTTCCGGTTCGATTCCGGAGCCATCCAACAGTCGTTGAGATTGAGATAGGGATAGCGGCGCTATAGTTGTTGCGTGTTGGACAAAGAAAGAAATGTCAGTTGTCGCGAGATTTGAGCGGGAAGAAGTTAGATAGACAAGTGCCAGGGCAGATTGTGTTATGGTATATTTAACTATTGTTACTGGTCAGTGACGTGGAAATGAAGCTTTCGATTTATCAGCGTTAATTCAATTGATAGATCAAATTTCCTTACACAATTGGAGGAGATAATTTTTTATATATTTTTTGTATAATTATTAGATTGATGCAAAAGTTTGGCTTTGTGCTTTATTTGAACTGTCATATCTCTAGAAATAATCACATTTATTAATCAAAATAAGCACCATTCGAATCTATATACAAATGCAAATGCGAAACTAATCCATTTATATCATCAGTGTAAAAATTTGAGTGCTCGGGACTCTGATGAATGCTGATTTTGCCTGGTCCTGATCATTGAACGTTATATTTCTAAGGAAGTGATCGAAGTGCTTTAAAAAGTGATAATGGGTTGGCGAGAGATCTGGGGAAGTATGGTGGGTGAGGCAGAACTTCAATGGCTAATTTGTTCAATTTTTGCACAGTAACCTGTGAAACATCTGGTCGGGCATTGTCATGCCTCTTCTGTTGATGAATGCTGGTTGCTGCAGGCGTCATTTTCCGTACATTTCATCGATTTCTGCGCAGTACTTTTCAGCTGTGATTGTTTCACCAGTTTAAAAAAATGTGTAGTGGATGACACTGGCTGCAGACCACCATACGGTGACCATGATCTTCTTTTGGTGGATTTTCGCCTTGGGGAAGTGCTCGCGTTTGTCCAGACCGTTTACGATTATCGTACAAGATCCATTTTTCATCACATGTCACAATTCGTTCCAAAAACGGGTCATTTTTGTTGCGAAACAACAGTGAAGCACAGTTTTCAAAACGCCAAAAATTTTGCCGGTCGCTCAAATCATGAGGGACCCACTTGTCCAGCTTTTTCACCTTTCCAATGCTCTCTAGACGTCTGGTGATAGTAGATTAGCTCAACGTCAAGCTTTTCGGCGATTTCTCGAGTTGTTTGACATGGATCAGCTTCGACCATAGTCCTCAATTCATCGTCTGAGATTACTGTGGGTCGACTGATCTTCGAGGCTAAAATCTCCAGACCGAAATTTGTTAAATCAACGTTGTACGGTGCATTTGTTGACACTATTGGCACCCCACACCTAATTAATTTTGCGAGCCGTTTCATCAGCACTTTCGCCTAATTTGACCTCATAAAAGAAAATGGTCCGAAATCCTTCACGCGCCATGTTACAGTAATTGACAAAATTTTTTTTTAAACTAGGAGTTTAAAGTGACAAAGTTCAATAGAGCAGAAAATTTACTACACGCCTGATCAAAAGGAACAACATTGAAAATTTTTTATTCATAGTAAATATTAATGACAAACAAAGCACATTGAAAAAGTGCAAAACTTTTGCATCAACCTAATATATAATTATGAATTCAAACATTTTCATGTGCCTGAGAATTACAATAAACTATGTATTCAAAATAATACTTATCACAAAAATGTTACTGCTCAGTCACGTGGAACTAAAGCCTTCGATTTATCAGGGATAGTTTTAATTCAATTGATAGATCACTAACAAGTTTCCTTACACAATTGGACGAGATCGTTTTTTTTTTCTTTTAGTATATTTATATAATTGTTAATTCAAACATTTTCATGTGCCTGAGAATTACAATAAACTATCTATTCAAAATAATACTTATCACGAAATTATGCAAATACCTTTTGGACACCAATTAGAATCTTAAAACACAAAAAAACAACTTAACTAAAACTCGATGGAATTGAACACATTTTTTTATTGCACCATACAAGAAGGTTGTATTTTTGTGTTGTTTGTAAACTAATTTGCGTTTTCGATGTGCAGTCTTCATCCGGCATAGCGAATGTCTTCATTTTTTATCAACCATCAAGCGAACCTAATACTATGTATATGCATCTCCCATTTAATCTTTTTCTTTTCCTATCAAAAGATGTTTACTGGTACTGAAAAAATCTAAACGACAATTTACGTAGATTCATCCGACAACGTAATATATTTAAATATAAGATATTTTACTGGAAATTGTCACTAAAAATATACGCAGGAAAAAATATCATTAAAAACTATCACTCGAAGTATTCATGCGCATTTCTACGGTTAGGCTTTCATAGCAATAATAAAATATATCATCAGTGATGTGATAATCTAATCTATGATGTGACAAACCTGTTTTGAACTTTTAATGAGTCGGGAAATGTTCTGAGCATGCGCAATAAACGTAAAGAATCAATTTGACGTAATATGTCATTTTTCGAATTTTTGTAAGTTAGCAAAATCGAATGTAGTAGAAGCCTTCCATTTTGATTAAAGAAGACAATAATAAAAACAAAAATAGTTTCTTTCATATCTATATTTTGCGATGCAATGCAATTCGTATTCGAACCATTCCTCGAAGGGCACTTCAAGAGCGATATAGTCACAAAACTTACTTTAAAAACACGATAGCGAAACGTGAAAGTTTCGCATCTCTTCCTAACTACATGGCGAAATTTATTTGCGCGATAAATGATTTAGCAACAACCGCTACCGAAATTTCCGCACGAGGCAAGGTAAAAAGTACGTGTGCTTTAAGCAACGAGCTTATTTTGCAATTAAGGCGCAAAAGCTGCGGACTTTCCGAATATTAATTTCGAAAGTTTTTCGAGCGGAAAATTTGCAATATCTTTAGATATATGCGCTTACTCATAATCGAGACTTTAAGATATCAAGTTTTTGGAAAGTTTTAGTTTTGGTGTTACGCTAAACAATGAAGTTTCTTAATGTGAGCTCAGAAAATAAATCGAATTGGGGTTTTTATTCCGACACTTATATAATAAAAAAAATTCACCAGTCATTATATCGAGGAATATTTTGGGAAGTCTTCAGAAATTTTTTATTACATATAAAATCAAAATTAATTTCAAATGGCTAGCAATAATATAGATTTTCCATTAAATAATAAAATAAAAGCATCCTTCTCATTTAGTGTACTTTTCATAATGATCGTTTTTAAATACGGACATTATAATAAATCGAAATCTTCCTATAATAAATAGCATCAATTAATAACTGTGGAAATAATTCGAGTGCGCTCAATTATAATTAATATCCACATATAATTACACCTATAATTAATTAATTTCCGCTTTCAGGTGTAATATTCAACGGCGACTGTTATTTCTGCCGAATAAACGACTCTAGTTAATTACGACTAGATTTTGCATTATGCCACAAACTAACTCATATTATTTCACAATTTATTACACGAAACTAATAAATCCACGCACCAAATTCAACGAAATATTGCGACCTATATTCTGCATTCATACGCGTCGGAAATTGAATAATCCTTGTTGACTTTCGCATTGTACATTTTATTAAACGAAAAAAATTACTAAATCAATTCATCAAAAATTCTGCCGTTTTCATCATCGAACATTTCCCTCTGCAAAAATACGCTCCACTATACAGCGCTGTTATTTATTCTATTTTCATTTTGCAATTCGAGCGCTAGATATTTGCCGTTTTCACAAATTATTTTGTCGATATTCATCGTCGTGGCGCCACTGTCCCGTGTTTCTAGATTTAAAAGATTTATCGTCGCCCTCAATAAAATCCACGTAAAAATACTCGAAATAAAACTTTTCGGTAATTGAATTCGCAACTTTGAACCCCCCCCGCACTCATGAATACTTTTACCAACACTTAAATTTATCTTGCGTACTGGAATTTTGCGAATTTCCATGCATATGAAAACTAAGAGCTTTTTATCAAATAATTTCGTAATGTGTCATTTTCTCAGCGAATATAAGAATATTTTAACATAGCATAAATTATTGCATTCATTAATGAATAAAAAACCACTCCCGCAGCATCGATTATATAAAATTTATATCAAGGAATTGGTTTAAAAAAAAAATCGAAATTTTTGTATAAATAATTCAACGCTCGTTTTGGCATTGCTAGCCGATGCCAGTAAGCCAGGGAAGAGGTTAAAAGTTTAGCCGGGTCGTCCATTCATTCATATTATCGAGGTTTTTCGTCCATGTACATATATAGCATGCCCAGTTTCGACCGTAGCACTGAGCATCATCAGTTCGTGAGTAGAGCGAGCGCACACGGAGACAAAGATTAATTGAAATGGCCCCCCGGGAAACGGGCGTAGGTAAATTGCGGGGATATGCAAGTACCGGGAAACAGCACACAAGAACTAAGTGAATGCGGATCCGTGTACGGTCGCTAGTTTGTTGTGAAATGCATTTGAATGTGCTTCGAAATCAATGAATTTAACAACATAAACAGATTTTTTAAATTATCACTACGGTGTTAGATCTAAGTAAGTACATGCGCATTTCGGAGGTCATGCCCCCATCTGCAGTGGCACAAGATGAAAATGAAATAAAATACCTCTGTCACGAATCGTGATTCATATACTATTAAATAAATAAGTCAATATGACAGCAGTATTTCAAGTGAACAGAGTTGAGTAATGCATGGGCCCGAATTAGTTAGAATATTTCAAATGGGAGCGAATGGTAGCGGCATTGGCTCGTTGGGTGGTGTGGCTTCGGAGAAGCATTTCAAAAATGGCATATAATATGACATATAAAGCTTTTAAAACAATATAAATTATCAATTAACGAAAATATTGATTTGTGAAATCTAAAATAACCAAAAATAAATAAATACGCAAAATAAAAATAACATCATCCACAGAATTATTTTTGTAGCATATCTTTAAGAAAAAAAAAGTTTCAGGAATAGGAACACTCGGAAATAATAAGCAAAGATCAAATGAAATAAGTATTTAATTATTTGATAGTGTTAAATCTTTAACACTATTAATGAATTCTAAAGAATTTTTTTTTATAAACTGATATTAAAAAAATATATGTTCAGAAAATAATTACTTATGTTAGTAATCAAAATAGAAAGACAACTATTTGAAAAATTTAAATGATTTTTCCGAATATTTGGTGGTCCAGATTTAATTTTGAGCGTTTATTTATTTTTGCTCCTTTTTAAATATCTTTTCGCATAAGGAAATTAATAATTAATTTAATTCGAAACTAAAATGTAATAAAAATTAGATCTCGTCAATAAAAAAATATATGCTTAGGTCTAGTGTAACATTATTTTATATTCAGTGCCGTAGGTGACTTATAACCCGCATATTGCTATATATTTTTTTTAATCGTGGTCAATTTTTTTTGCAATGACTGTAAATTGAACTATACCATAAGTGTTCAGCTAAAAATCATTTTTATTATTTTTTCGTATCATAATTAATATTTAAAAAAAATACATATAAACGATAATACGACTTTAGTAAGAAATGTATTAATGATTTTAAAATTTTTGAAGGTAAGCTATAAAAATAACTGCTTTGCACAACTCTGTTATATTAGGGGACGTAGAATTTATTCTGGCAAATATATTTTACCGCAATTAAGGGACAATAATTGATAAAACCAAACAAATATGGATTTAAATAATTACTTACAATCCACAATTGAACAAACTACATTTCAGTTTGTACTGAATAAATAAATAAATGACGGCTTAATTGAAAATATTGTTAGAACAGCAAAAGTGCAAGATATTTTCATTTTGCCTAAAATTGAAATTTTTACAAAAATTACAAAATTAAGTGCAGAAAGAAATAATAAATTTCAGAATTGAATGTATAATATAACAAATATTTCTAACTGTTATAAAATAAAATCTATCACTATCTTTTGGGTTTCTATTTTATTAAATACGGTTTAAATTTGGTATTATTATTCAAATGAGATTAAACAACATTTCTGGAAGTTGCTTGGTGTTGTTGTTAATTACTAAGTAAGTTGTTGTGGTCTTTAACATAAAGTACACTTGTAACTATACCAAATTAAGGTGTTGTGTACACCAAATTAATGTTTACAGACGTTTATTTGTATAAAGACGTTATATTATAGCGATTTTTCAAAATATTATTGAAATCTTTCAATATTTTGAGGGAATAATTTTGGGCATTATCTACAAATTTTAAAGGGTGTACTTAACATTTCATTTACAGGTTGGCATACCGAAGCCAGTCAGTAAATTGACTACAAAATTACTAAAGCACTTTTTCAATTATCTTAAGGTATATTTTCAGATTAATACAATAGTCAATAAAAATGAAAATAAAAAACCTGGTCAACAATAGCCCCGAATTAAAATGTACGCTTCTACCACAATTAATCTAGATAGTAAAGTTTCGGTTTTGTTATATAGTGTACCACAGCGGCCGCAAGCATTAATTTTGCGTGCGTAAATATTTCATGTCAAGGCACTTAAAAGACGAAGCGATGTGTTTGTACACAGAGAGCTATAGCCTAGTTTGTGGGCAACCCTATAAACATACTTGATAAGGGAAAAGGGCTGAAACTTGCGCGAAAGCAATCACACGCTAAAACATCTAACAATATTGTCCGAAATAATTATTTTTAAATGACGGAATATTACCCAAGAGATATTTACCTAAGTAGTTATTATATCCCTATTTCACTCTCGATTAAAAAATATATATAGAAAGATTAAGTGATACCAATAAAGACTATAGAAAGAATAGATGATGAATTAGAAATCGACAATGTTAGTTATGATATTTTATTAATAAAAAACATGCGTGAGTAACTCTCGCGTGGTAAAAGTGAAACTTCTTAGCTCCTAGGAAAAGTTGATTTTATGCATTGCTTTTTTTCCATTTGTTAACGATTTGATTTTGATTTTGATTGACACTCTGATCATCAAAGAAAGCTTTATTAACTGTAATGTCGTACAGTCTATAAAGAAGAGTTTGGATTAAATATTGTAGCCACATTTTTATAGTTCTTTTTCTCACCAAACCAATTAAATAACTCGATCTGTGTATTTTTCTTCTTTTATGTGGACATTAAAACAATGATCATCATCAGACATTCATTTCAGACATCAGACATCAAATTCGCGATGAGCAGGTTGAAAGAATGTAAATTTTGCGTATGATGCACTAGTGGGTGCATTTCTATTTGTCGATGGCTCGCTCAGCTGTATCAGATTCATTTCGTTGATCTCTCACACCGCGTGTATCTTCAAGTGCCTGAATCAGTGGCATTCAAATTCTCTATACCACACACTGTGTCCTCACTTAACGACGGTATCGATTCATTCAGTGTATTTGCGGTCGTTGGAAAGTTATGTTGTCCACCGTGTTTCTTTAACGCCCTTTGCCTGGCTCGATACTCTCTACTTCTTTCAAAGGTACTTGTTGGCACTTTCCTTGGCGGTTTATTCGCTTTCTTCCGTTCTTTAAAGGCTCGCACTCTGTCTGTACTTGTCTTTTTCACTATTTCACTTTTCACACAATGGAAATTGTTAGCTAAAAGATTAAGCTGTGTTTGTGTAATATATAATAAAATACGCAAGCGTCTACTGGTTGCCTTATGCTACGTATACATACAGTACACGCGGCGCATGCGCGTGGCGTGCGTTTCACTTTTCGTGACGTTCGGGCCAATTTGCCCTACCGCGCCTATGGAAGTTTCCCTTTAAAAAAAATATATAGACTTGTTCAAGAGTATATAACGTTTTGAGTATATAACGTATAAACGAACCATCGACAAATAGAAATGCACCCACTAGTGCATCATACACAAAATTTACATTCTTTCAACCTGCTCATCGCGAATTTGATAAACAAATTGTTAGCTAAAAGATTAAGCTGTGTTTGTGTAATATATAATAAAATACGCAAGCGTCTACTGGTTGCCTTATGCTACGTATACACATAGTACACGCGGCGCATGCGCGTAGCGTGAGTTTCACTTTTCGTAACGTTCAGGCCAATTTGCCTTACCGCGCCTATAGAAGTTTCACTTCAAATAAAGCAAATTTACAACACATTTCTGTCATAGACTCCATAAAAATTTGAATAAAAACGAATATATTATTGTCTAATATAAAAACGATAAAAATATGAAAGAACCTTTGAAGAATTATAGCTGTCAAAATTTCAAAATATCATTTCAACATCAAATTCATAAAACCAAACAAATTCCACAACCGGCATTGCATTCAATATTATTTTTATTACTTTCCCAATAATATTTAGTTATTAAATCATATTTTGACCATTGACAGGTAATAAAATTACGATTCGATTGCACGGTCAGCCTCCATATAGAGGTATAACCAACACAATACGCATAATTGATATCAATTATATCATGTCCGAATTTAATTAATTTTATTGTGTACACGCAATAAATACGGCCCTGATGAATACGCGCCGAAACATTTAGCGTAATCAAAATTTAATTTGACCGCTTTAGTAGCACCGTAACCATTACTAAAACTGATTCGTCCCAGGAAATATAATTGTATCAAAATCGAAATAAATTTCATTTATTTTTATAAATTAACAATAAAAACGACTAAGATTATTTTAAGTCATCACGGCCCTTTCTAATCTATAACATAGATTATTTTGTTATAAATTCACGACAAAGCCAATTTATTATCCGAAGATATCTAATGTACGTTGTTTAGTAACAAATGGCAGTCGTTCTAAAGAAACAAAGAAATGTCGCTTTTTGTGGCACAATTTATATATAACAGCTTGACTTGGACCAATATTGCATTCCTGTAAATAATATATATACTAAAGTTAGTGCCCTAGAGATCCTTATATCTCCATTTATTCACTTCGTGTAAAGACTAAGGACTGACGCTATATTATCAAGAGTTAAAAATAGTGCCACGATTCATTTAAAGTCGCAACAGAACAAGATAAGAAGATAAAGTACAAAAATTAAACCAAATCTGATTTTGGCTAAATATTAGCTAAAATTATTCTCAATATAATTTCTTTATTATATATTTCCTACATAAAGAAAATAAATCCAAATCAACAAAAACTGAAGAAAAAATCCGCAATAATCTAAGTCGATTTTAGAGGTACGTATTATATTCACTTTTATATATTTAAGATATAACACGATTTCTCGTCGATATATTGCAGAGTTATCTAAAAACCATTTCTAAAAACCAATTTACCAGGAGAAGAAACGACTAATCAAGTGGCACTGCGCAATATTTCAAGCGCATCAACATCAGAAGGAAGAAAAGTATGTTTAGTTTTTTACAAACTACAGTTCGTAGAAAAAATTCTACGAACGTTCATTTCGTCCTGAGTATATTTTAGAAGACTTTCAGCTTTTTGGTAGTTTAAATTATTATTATATTGCATATTACATGACTAAGTTATTGCGCGGGAATAAGCTTAAATATAAGCAAAGGCTTGCTTTCGATTAAATTAAGGACATTAAAGAAGAGCAGAAGACATATTGAAATGCTTTCCTAAACTTGTATTGTATTTATTGCTCAACGGGAAAATGCTTTATTTCGTAAAATATAAATTATCTTAAGAGATGCATTATACAAACTAATATGGGTTCATTTATATCAAGTAACGGATTAAAATTGCTATAATTATAATATAATGTAAAATTATTGTTCTGCTAAATTATTTGACTAAAAACACATGGAAAAATGTTAAAAGTTATATGATTAGAATTAAAAAAAAAAAAAAAACCGAGCGTATAATGCTAAATAATTAATTCGTTGATTGCTTTATTTTTTATTGGTTTACTTCTTAGTTAAAGAGTCCTCAATCCTAAAGATTGGTTGGAAACAGCACGCCATGCCGATCTATCCTGAGCTAATCCCTTCATCTCCCTATAGCTATTCATCTCAACGTCTTCAACTATCTGACTCACATACTTCAATCTAGGCCTACCTACCCCTCTCTTTCCCTCCACTCTACCTTCTATGATCAATTGCATAATCCCCCCATGCCTAAGAATATGCTCTACTAATCTGTCTCTCCTACGCTGTAACACTCTCCAAATACTTCTCTTCTCCCCTACTAACTCTAGTACAGCTTCATTTGTTACTTTATCTTCCCAACCAATCCTCATCATCCTCCTATAACACCACATTTCAAGTGCTTCTAATCTACGCTTCTCTTCCTTTCCTATAGTCCACGCCTCACACCCGTACAGTGCTACACTCCAAACATATACCTTCAGTAATCTTTTTCTAATACCCAAGTCAATATTTGATCTTAAAATCTGTTCTTTTTCTACGAATGCCTTCCTACCCTGTGCTATCCTACACTTTATATCTACCTTGCTTCGATTATCTTTTGTGATTCTACTGCCTAAATAACAAAAATCTGACACTTCTTCGATTCTATTATCTCCTATTGTGATCCTTAATCCTTAATCCTTATTCTATTACTTCTAACTTTAGTGAAATATCTTTAACAAGTTTATAAAAAAAAAAGATTTTTTAAATTGTAATAACTAAACGACAATGGCCGATATAAAATACGAAATTCAAAAAAAAGGGCGTCTATGATGAAATTGTTGCAAATCTAGTAAAATATTAAGCCGTGTTTTATTTTATGTAATAGTTAATAATAAAGTGATTAAATACTCGTTTAATTGGCTGAATCTGAGATCACAGGGTATATTTCTATAGATAGCTACTATTATATAATTTCAAATATTCGAATATATTTCGCATTTTGTATTATGCAAGTTTTTATATATTAAAACAAACGTATTTAATATTATTGTAAAGCAATGTTAGAAAAAATATAAAAATTTTCCTACACTTTTAAACAAATAATTCGGAGCGAATTACGTTTACGGTAAATTTGCATATTTTGAGGAATGAGGGTTTTTAGGCCTTTTTAGGGTGGAAACTTTAACACTGCATTGAAAAAAACCAGGCGGAAACAATCACTTGAATAGCATTTTTTTGTTCAAAAAACTGTAAAAAAAGCTGCTAAGCAAAAAATTAAGCCAAACAAGTTACCTTTTTTCCACAGGGACCATGAATATTCGTCCCGTCCCCCGTTCATAGCCTCCAAACACCCACTGACCTTCGACACGATGACCTCTGTGGTACTTTCGACGGCCAAATTTGCTCTCATCGATTTCGACCACTTTATCTTTGTACCCAATAATTCAGGTTTGCAACATAATCAAGCACTTACCTAAAACCGCACTTAAAATGTTAAAACACAAAACTATCCTTCAAATAGTTTTTCGTATGCTTACATTTTTGTACATGCACATCACGGTTCTTAAAGCCATCTTCAAGAGAAGATACCATATAGGCAATTTGGGTTTTTAATCGCGACTTCCACAATTCTAACATGTTCTTGTATACTGAATTTTTTTTTGTTTTTAATAAATTTGTCTTATTCACGGTCACCTTATCCTCTTATTTTTTGGTCTCATAATCATGATCTGTTCTCTACAAGAGGGTTCACAAATGTAGTTTGTAAACACAATTTTCGATTGTATTATTTCTCACTAAAATTTACAGCTATTTGTAATTAATTAGCACTAACAGCTAAGCAATTTTTTTTTTTTTATCTATTAAGTAATCCATATGCAAAGCACCACACGCCGTAACTCCGGATTTTGCACTGAAGTTTGTTAATCGATTTTTCAACTCGAACGTATCGAGACTCGATGTTCTTATCAACTCGTGATAAATTTCGTCGACGCTCGCGCTGTGATTGAAATATATTTAAATACCAATTTTTCAGAGGTGACTTTCAGAGCTAGATAGAATTTGCTAAATATAAATTTGTTTACGTTACTACACATGTAGGTATCAAACTAAGTATCTATATTAAATTGAACAAAATGTTCCTTTAAATCTATTCAACAATTTAATAATAATGTAGATGGTAAAGGCTTAATCAGCCTAAATCCAAGAGTTATAATAAAAAATATAGTATCTATATTTTAAATATGTATGTATGTATTTTATTTTACCTTTGTCTTCAGATTGAGAAGAAAAAAATATTGTTATATTTATTTTACTGTTAATTTTTATTTCTATTTTTACTATTTAGTAGTAAAAGAAGAACTGAATTAGTTGCGCCAATAGTAACAATAAAATCTACGTAAGAAAACAATGCAGGATGTAAAAAATTCAACTAAAAAGAAGTATAAGAAGTATTATATGTAGATTTATTAATAATTTCTCGTGGTTTAGATGGTATTTTAAATTAATATAATTTTAAAGTAACTTATAAAAGTCTTGCTAATTTTCTAGGAAATCCCAAAAATTTTATTGATTTCAATAAAAAAAATCTGCTATTTATAAAATATCTTGTTCTAGTTGTCCTAAAGTATATATACAAGACAAACACGTGGACCAATTGAAACTAGATTTAAGGATCATTTCAGATTAAATACAAAAGATAAAAGTGCTGTATCCGAGCATATTTTTGATCAATCAGGTCATCCTATTCAAATTAGTTCACTTAAATAACTTAAAAGTGCTGTGAATTATTCCGAATTAAATGCTTATGAAAGTATATACATAAATATGCATAAATTTAAATCAAATTTAATGAATTTAGATTCGGGCCCAATTTCATCTTGTCTAATTAATTTATTCAATAAGAACAATTTTTATATATTTTTTTATTATTTTTATTTTTTGTTATTTTAGGTTTGACAAACCAATGTTTGAAGAAGAGGTAGCAAAAATAGGGAAGGGAGTTCGGCAGGGATGTACACTCTCACCGTTATTATTTAATCTATATATAGAAGATGCAATAAACAAAGTAAAAGAAGAGTATAGTGTAGGTGTGAATGTACAGGGAGAGAAAATATATATGCTGAGATTCGCCGACGATATAGCTATATTGGAAGAAAGCGAAAAGAATTTAGAAAGGGTATTGAATGGTATGCAGGCAGTATTGACTAGGGATTTTAACATGAAAATAAATATAGGTAAAACTAAAGTGATGAGGTGTGACAAAAAGGAATGCAGCAGAAAAATGAGGATCACAATAGGAGATAATAGAATCAAAGAAGTGTCAGATTTTTGTTATTTAGGCAGTAGAATCACAAAAGATAATCGAAGCAAGGTAGATATAAAGTGTAGGATAGCACAGGGTAGGAAGGCATTCGTAGAAAAAGAACAGATTTTAAGATCAAATATTGACTTGGGTATTAGAAAAAGATTACTGAAGGTATATGTTTGGAGTGTAGCACTGTACGGGTGTGAGGCGTGGACTATAGGAAAGGAAGAGAAGCGTAGATTAGAAGCACTTGAAATGTGGTGTTATAGGAGGATGATGAGGATTGGTTGGGAAGATAAAGTAACAAATGAAGCTGTACTAGAGTTAGTAGGGGAGAAGAGAAGTATTTGGAGAGTGTTACAGCGTAGGAGAGACAGATTAGTAGGGCATATTCTTAGGCATGGGGGGATTATGCAATTGATCATAGAAGGTAGAGTGGAGGGAAAGAGAGGGGTAGGTAGGCCTAGATTGGAGTATGTGAGTCAGATAGTTGAAGACGTTGAGATGAATAGCTATAGGGAGATGAAGGGATTAGCTCAGGATAGATCGGCATGGCGTGCTGTTTCCAACCAATCTTTAGGATTGCGGACTCTTTGACTTGAAACCAATGTTTATTGTTGTTATTTGTCGGTTTCGTTAATTATTAATTTATATTGTTTTAAAAGATTTACAGGTCATATTATATGCCATTTTTGAAATACTTCTCCGAAACCACACCACCCATCGAGCCAATGCCGCTACCATTCGCTCCCATTTGAAATATTCTAACTAATTCGGGCCCATGCATTACTCAACTCTGTTCACTTGAAATACTCCTGTCATGTTGACTTATTTATTTAATATTATATATCAATCACGATTCGTGACAGAGGTATTTTATTTCGATTTTATCTTGTGCTACTGAAGATGGGGTCATAGCCTTCGAAATGCGCATCTAGCTACTTTAAGTTACGATATTTGGTTGATATTCTATTCTATTTAACACCGTAGTGATATTTTTGGAAATAGATGTGTTACTATTTATTTATGTAGAATAGAAACTAAAGCCGGATATTCAACTGTGAAATATCTCGGAGAAGAACCGGTAATAGTTTCGGTGCATACATTACCGGTACAGAAATTTACATGAGAATGACCCAAATTACCGTAGTTATAAAACAGTTTCGGGTGGTAGTCGGTGTCTGCGCCTGAGGGTGGACAAACAAATCCGAAACGTCGTCGTAATTATATTTCGCATTTATGACCGTCATTTACATGAATCCGTTCAACAGACAGCAGCCAACGGACAAGTTTTAATGGGATATCTAATATGTGCAATGGAAACAACGTTCGCTGGCATGCAGCACCCTCTCCGCATACGGCGTCTTCTTCGGCTATTTTCACGAATTATTTATGCAACAATGCTCGTATACAAAGGGTTGTTCTATAAATCGGTAATTAACCTCATTCCCGACATTGTTCTTTTGAAACAATTCCACTAAACATATGCAGAAAATATGCATAAAATAGCGACACTGCAAAATTCACGTTCGCCAGTTGCATTTCCGTAGTACATATACGGCCATATATCTTGCAAATATGACGCCCGACAAAATGGCCAACGGAAGTCGTAATATGTAATACAGTGTTGTATACGGTGTGATAAATTTGTAATAGGCAAATCTAGATCTAGTAAATCAAGAAGTTACGATTAAAAAAATCATCAGTCCATATTTCCTCTTTATTGGCGTGTTGAGATCTTTTAAATTTCTAACTGGATTTTATTGAATACAATTGCTGTTCATGCGATTTAAATTTTAAAAACCTACTTATTAAGAATGTATCTCTTAATAGAAGCAATTTGCGTGCAACATTATTCTTTTAGTCCTTCCCTTATAAGCTAGTTGCATATGGAATTTTGGTTGCATAACTGCATATATTTAGCGCCTTAAATATGCAAAGCGTTTTAAACAGTTAGACTACCCCAATTAGGTACCGAATCCAAATTAAAATTACCTTTGCATAATGGAATTGCATTCGTCGGTAGAATACGCTACGGACAATTAAAACCAACCGATTTATAAGCTTCGTATCGCAACTCAACCACCCTCTTATGCAAACGAACCCCTAAACATGATTCTTATAAATTGAAACGAAACAAGAGTACAAGAAATGAAGAGGCTAAAATATTGTATACACGCATTGGAAATATTTTATAAAACGCTACAAAAATATTTTAACGAAACCTCTTAAATTGTCATTGAACTTTTTTTTCAGTAATCACGATTTTATCACTTTTCGTAAACTAGATAAAGCAACACTTCCTTCAACATTTCGATTAGGCCTTTCCTTAATACCACCCCTTACATCGCATATATATAAACTTATAAACAAGCCAATTTCATTCATTCTTCCTGACATAATATTTAATGAAGTATCAACTTGTAACACAACTCCGCCGTCATGTTGTGTTGCGCATTGCATAAAATTAATAATTTTGCGCTCGTATGTTGTGTTGCGCTTCTAAATACGTGCAACTTAATGCATGTAGCTTTAAATTTGACGGAAAATCACAACAAAGTTTGATATTAA
Organism: Leptodirus hochenwartii; assembly: GCA_947310635.1. Classification (NCBI taxonomy): domain Eukaryota; kingdom Metazoa; phylum Arthropoda; class Insecta; order Coleoptera; family Leiodidae; genus Leptodirus; species Leptodirus hochenwartii. The sequence continues at coordinate 39,587,967 of OX371179.1, read as the reverse complement.
ATTTAGCAAATATGTGGCTATAATGGAAGCAGACATGGTACCCTATAACTCGAGTTAAGCTAAAGTTATTGATAAGGGGTAGTCTGTCATTAGTTTAACGTCTATCCGAATTATAAAACATTGTTTGATGCAAATGTATCTCGCAATATAATCAAGTACATATTATTTGGTATATAACCAATTTTTCTTGGTATATCAATTACGAAACATCTAAAAAGTATTATGTTTCGAATTGAACAAAATCTCTTCTCATATTTGTCACATGTCCGAAATCTTCTCGCATCTCTTACGCAGTCTTCTTACGAACCATCCAATCATCCTTCCAGACAGATATAAATTAAAACTTGATAACATACATTACTTGATCCGACATCGCACACTTTTAAGAACACGGTTTTTCTTATACTTACTCCACTTCTTAGATTGGAGAATTGCTGTGATTTTATCGAATAGAGCGACTCAGAAAATTAAAGGGATCCCACTTATTTTATAACATTCCACGTCGACTAAAATACCATCACTTTTAACTTAATTTTGTTCCCAATGACCTTTTAAAGAAACTGAACATGGTGGAGAGATTGCGAATATACTTTAGAAGGGTGTATACATATTCCTATAATTTCCAGGTAGTCGAGTTAATTATAGTCAAATTCCCACAAAGGTGTATGTAAATTCCTATAAGGTTCCCTAGAATATTTCCAATTGAAATCAAACATTGAAGAAGACATAGATATAAGTTCCCATATATTTAACGATCGTGACAATTACCCAATTAGCAATGACCCAGTTGGCGAGAGTACAGAAATTCAGAATGCAGCCTGCATTTTATTGCATGGTCACCCCGAGGAAACAAAGTTACATGTGCAAGAAATAAGTGCTTCGTGCAAGAGGACAACAGGCGTTTGTAGGAATTTGACCATATGCATTTTCGGTTTCTTCTACCTGACCCCATATTTATAGGAATTTACCATCCTCGCTTTAAAAAGATGGAAATTATTGTGAAATATGAAGAATGCTAATCCACGTACAAATACAATTGATACATCAATTTATTTCATATAAAATTGCAGAGAGAATATATTTTTTCTCAAAATCGACTGATAAGGGAATTTACTTCCATGTTTTAGGAACTTGATGTTTAAATTTTAATATTTCTGTGTCATATCTACGGGAAATTCCAAAAATGTATCCCCTTAAGAGTTATGATATAGCAAGTGTATATAAGTTATATATAATATTTCAGTTAGCTGCTTAGTACCAAAAAACTATCTTTTACTTGACACACTCATTCTCAAATCTAAGACCGAACTAACTGTGTTATCCAAGAACTATATTTGAAGCGACATCTCTTTTGCTCATTTTGGTGCGGGGTCCGTTGCAGTGTGCAGATTCTGTTGACGACAAGCGCTCGACCAACAGGGATCACGTCCCCTCAGTTAGTTTGCAATGTTTCCAGCTGAAGAAACACGTGTTCTAAGCTTCTGTTCGCTTGTATAGGGAGCTTGCGATTTGTTGTTTTGTACTGTGCGTTTAACATGTATTATATTCGCTACTGTTCCAAATTTGAATGGTACCAACAATTGGTATTGAATCGTCGCAAACGTTTCCCAAGTGAGCCCAAGTAAATTGTATTGTTAAAGAACATATTATGGATTTGCGCAGCTTCAATTAGAATTTAATTCTTCAACTCGAATTGTCATTTGCCATTCAGACAAAATGCGATTGTTCGTTTATAAAAAAATAAGAATGCTAGTATGTGTAATTTAAAATAAAAAGCAAAATTCAGCTTACTGTGTATTTTGGGCAGCTTTCGCTGGCTTCTGCGTGTTTATTTATAAATGAAAATCGGAGGAGCTTTTCCAGAGAGTCAGTCGAATGCATTGAGCTTATACAGTACATAGCGAGCGAGTTACAATGGCTTCATATGGCATAAAATATTGATCATATAAATATCCAGGCGAGAATATGGTACGGAAACGGTCGAGCTGCCAATAAATAATAACCCCAGCGTTAAAAAATTACATGTACTGACACATTACGTTCTTCCGGAGAAGCTGAAAGCCCCACTGATAACATTATATATACATATACGAACCACTACCGGGAAGCTTCCAAAAATATATGGCGCCCAAAATGTAATGCAGCGAAATATCGATATTTTACAAAAATATAAACATTAGGGTTGTAGGACGAAAATCGGTGGCCATTTGGCAGTGCATTACAAAATTCAAATCATTTATATGTTATTAGCAAATTGAAATAATAATTGTATTAAAGGTACACGTTCGATTCGGCGAATATTCAATATAGACCATTTTATTATTTATTTATGGAAACATGCATGGAAAAAGCAAAGCTACAAATGAACCTGTACAGGGTGCTGCCTAATTTTTTTTTTATCTATAAAATCGCGCTGTAAAATTGTACACTTTACAAAATATAATTGCAATTATTTAATTTTTCTTAAATGGAACACCCTATACATTATTAGCTTGCCCTTTATAGAGAATTTCATTACGTTTCTACGCATAATGAAATGTTATTATAATTATTATTTATTGTTAGATTCTGTGAATATATCTTTTATGATTGTGTGATTTTTTTTAAAATACTTCTGGCATGTTGACTAAATTATTTAATTGTATTCGTGACAGAGGTATTTTATTTCGTTTTTATCTTGTGCTACTGAAGATGGGGGCATAGCCTTCGAAATACGCATCTAGCTAGATATATCTAGCATATTCTATACTACCAAATATGAACCATTTAATAATGTGCGCTTAACTATTTTTACCCTTAAAAATGCTTTTTGTTTTCAATTGAGCAAAACGTACAAAGAATGTGTATTTCATATATAAAAGCCTGTTATATTTTCGTTCTGTCAAAGTCATCCCATATAAGCGCGCGATATTTTGACAATTGACCTGTCGTAAGGATAAGAATGGTTTGGCGTTATTCCTAGATTTACCTCACCCTCGCCCTAACTGGATGCACGTGATGAAGCGCAAAATAAAAATGAAGAATATATACACAGGGATTCAACAATAAATATTATAAAGTTACATTTGTAAATTATTAAGATCTGTACATTGTCTTTGAGATAAATCATATTTTATGCAATTTTTTAATTTTTTTGAGAATGTACAATCACGAATTTTATAAACATATTTTATATTAATGTTTTTCAAAAATCTTTTTTTTTGGAAATTAAGACATTCATATAGGGATATAAATTTTAAACTAAGCTACCTCTCAGTTGCATTAGACCTTTGGACATTGTGTATGATGAAGGTGAAAGATTCCATTCTTTTGTACCATGTGGGGTAAAGTATAGAAGAACTATTATTTTTCCAATTTTCAAGATAGTAAAGCATTTGTAACAGAACTTTCAAGATGTCTAAATCGACTGAATATTCAAGTCAATATTTTACCTAGCTTTGCTTTCTGCAAGGAAACCTATACATCATTTAAAATGTATTCTTTTAGACATCCATAAATCTTCATATTCGCCCCAAAAAATTATTGTCCACATATCTTGCAGTATAGCAATTTTTGACGGATTATTTTGACTACATTGCATTCTGACGTATATGAAAACAAAAATCTCTAAATTGCACAAGTGTTTAATCTTTCCGTTATTATTTTTTAATACAGCGAGATAATACATGAGGGTGTATACTCTTTAGACGGCCTTTAATTAAATCGAGAATCCACTGAGGATTATTCAAATGTTCAACCTGAAAGCCGTTCACGTAATTATCTTTTGTATATATCTCTTCTCCGAGTCCGGCCAGCTAAATACAAGCGATCCACTCTACCGTCATATTCGCGTTATTCTTTTTACGCCGTCAAATCGAAGGTACCGCGTGTTCGAAAATGACATCACATTCCGCCGAGTAAAAACATCTTTATTACGATAATGTATATCAATTGAAAAATTACACGATTAATGGCAAAATTACACGATTAATTAAGCACATCGGATTTTTCTGGGATATTCTTTTCAATTGCCACAATACAATTCGAAGATTTTAGTGCGAATAAAAAGAACCATACGGTATAAACATTCAGGTTGATGCGTTAACTGACGTTTTTTTTTTACGTTGATCCCAAAAGCGCAAGGAATATATTAAAAAATTTGAAAATTACCATAAATTGATTTTGCGCCGCCTTAGGACGGCTAATGAATATACCTGCGCCCATATGAACTTTTTATAATTGCATAAATTTTTAATCTGCGAGAGAATAAGATTCTTTCTTCTTTATTTCTACATCTGGAGCAGATATTGATAGTGACCATAATTTAGTAGTCCTGGACTCAGAGGTCAAATTCAAGAAATTACAGAAGTCTAAACAGGTCAGAGTAGATGTCGATAGGTTAAAATTAGCTGATGTATGTGAAAAGTACAAGCAGAAAGTAGAAATCATGGCTAATGGGACATCTAGGAGCGACATAGATTGCGAATGGAGGGAAATCAGAAATGGGTTAACTACAGCAGCAAATGAAGTATTAGGCACAAAGAAAAGGGCATGTAGGAGGGAATGGATCACGGAAGAAATAGTTGAAATGATAGAAGCAAGAAGGAAAATTAAAATTGGAAACACAGAAGCAGGACAGAAAAAATATAAGGAACTAAGGAACTTAATTAATAGGAAATGCAAGCTAGCGAAAAAAGAGTGGATAAAAGGAAATTGTGAGGATATTGAGGAGGATATGAGAAGAGGTAAAGTAGATTTGGGCTACAGGAAAATTAAGTAAAATTTTCTAAAGTAAAACCAAAGGGTAACATTATATGTGATAAGCAGGGTAAGGAACTCACAGAAAATAAGGAAAAAGCTAGAAGATGGAAGGAGTATCTTGAAGATTTATATAAAGGTAGGCAGGACATGGAGGAGCTAGAAAGTGTGGAACAGATAGATGAGGATGACTTAGGTCCTAGCATACTTAGGTCAGAGTTTCATAGAGCATTAAATGATTTACGGAATAACAAAGCAGCGGGGATTGATATGATACCAGCCGAATTAATAAAACACGCAGGGGAAAAAATGCAGGAGCGATTATACAGGTTAGTTTGTAAAATATATGAGAAGGGAGAAGTACCACAGGATTTTCAGCGTAGTAGAATAGTAACAATGCCGAAGAAAATAGGAGCTAATTTGTGTGAGAACTATAGGACCATTAGTCTACTATCACATGCATCGAAGATATTGTTAAAGATTATTTATAGGAGATTAGAAAATAAAGTAGAGGAAAGGCTAGGAGAAGATCAGTTTGGTTTTAGGAAAAACAGAGGGACGAGGGAGGCGATTCTAGCACTAAGAACGGTAGTAGAAAAAAGAAAGAGGGTAGGAAAGGTAACTTGCATAGCTTTTGTAGATTTAGAAAAGGCATTTGATAATGTAGATTGGGACATAATGTTTAGAATTTTAAAAGAAACGGGTATAGATTATAAGGATAGGAGAATAATTTTTAATTTATATAAACACCAAACTGCCTTAGTTAGAATTGAGGGGGAAGAAGAGGTAGCAAAAATAGGGAAGGGAGTTCGGCAGGGATGTACACTTTCACCGTTATTATTTAATCTATATATAGAAGATGCAATAAACAAAGTAAAAGAAGAGTATAGTGTAGGTGTGAATGTACAGGGAGAGAAAATATATATGTTGAGATTCGCCGACGATATAGCTATATTGGAAGAAAGGGAAAAGAATTTAGAAAGGGTATTGAATGGTATGCAGGCAGTATTGACTAGGGATTTTAACATGAAAATAAATATAGGTAAAACTAAAGTGATGAGGTGTGACAAAAAGGAATGCAGTAGAAAAATGAGGATCACAATAGGAGATAATAGAATCGAAGAAGTGTCAGAATTTTGTTATTTAGGCAGTAGAATCACAAAAGATAATCGAAGCAAGGTAGATATAAAGTGTAGGATAGCACAGGGTAGGAAGGCATTCGTAGAAAAGGAACAGATTTTAAGATCAAATATTGACTTGGGTATTAGAAAAAGATTACAGAAGGTATATGTTTGGAGTGTAGCACTGTACGGGTGTGAGGCGTGGACTATAGGAAAGGAAGAGAAGCGTAGATTACAAGCATTCGAAATGTGGTGTTATAGGAGGATGATGAGGATTGGTTGGGAAGATAAAGTAACAAATGAAGCTGTACTAGAGTTAGTAGGGGAGAAGAGAAGTATTTGGAGAGTGTTACAGCGTAGGAGAGACAGATTAGTAGGGCATATTCTTAGGCATGGGGGGATTATGTAATTGATCATAGAAGGTAGAGTGGAGGGAAAGAGAGGGGTAGGTAGGCCTAGATTGGAGTATGTGAGTCAGATAGTTGAAGACGTTGAGATGAATAGCTATAGGGAGATGAAGGGATTAGCTCAGGATAGATCGGCATGGCGTGCTGTTTCCAACCAATCTTTAGGATTGCGGACTCTTTAACTAACTATTTCTACACGTATTACAGAATGATATTTATACTGTACTACAAGTTAATTAATGTAAATGAAAATGGGATACAATGAAAAATAATAAAAAATTGGCCAACATATTATAAACTTAATATAAATTGATTTAACGCAACAATCGTTTATACTTGTTTCTTTTAATATATCATCGTTATCCCAAAATGCATTCCGAAATAAATTATGTATTTATTTAGATTAGCTTGTTCGAAATTTATTATGAAATTAACATATTGTGAGGCACGAATACTACAAATAAATCTGGATTATTTCCAGAAAGTAACATGAAATTAATTTTATTATAATCGCCTGGAACTCGAAAACAATCGAAACCAATTTATAATGCACATTGTTTTTGCTATTCTAAACTAAATCATTGCGAATGTTACAAATTAACTTCTGCATGCAGAATTTGGTAATAAATGTTCGAATAAGTGCATTTAGTCGAATTGTATAATTTAATTTGGCAAATACAAGTAGTTGCATGTCAACAAAATATCGGATAATTTATTATTGAAATGTTACATGATGACTTTTGTTTGTTTTATTATCCGACGATGCTTGATGTTAATATTGATTTAAATAATTGATGGTTAAAAATTAACATGTGTTAATTAAACGGAACAAATACAAACGCAAATTTAAGAATGAATTAACAAAGCGATTAATTCAACAATTTATATTCATGATACTGATTTTTTTTAGCAATTATTTTGAAGAAGCCAATTTCAATGATTTTAGGTACATATTAAAATCATTACCTGCCAAATATTGATCATCGAAATGTATGAAATATTTTCGTCCAATTTTCCTAGAAATCTGTACCGTACATGTGCAAAAATGCTACGTATAAGAACAGTCGCCAATAGAACAGATAGAATATCCTCAATTTCCGCTGAAGACGTTATAAATTTATCTGTCGATACCCCAAGATAAAGACGAGACAGCAGTTTCGATATTATTGTAGGAAATGGGAAAACCGAAATGTATTGAAAATTGATAATATTTGTTGTTTTGTACACCGCTATCATAATGAAAACAATAAGCGAAAATGTAATATACAAATCAAAGAATGAACTACTTACTCCCGGCCTTATAAATAAAAAATTCGTGAGACTCTCGCGCGGTAGAAGTGAAACTTCTTAGCTCCTAGTAAAAGTTGATTTTATGCATTGCCTTTTTTCCATTTGTAACGATTTTTTTTTTGCATATATTTATTTTAATTTTTTCTAACAATTTCCATTTTGTGAAAACTGAAATGGAGAAAAAGACAAGTACAGACAGAGTGCGAGCCTTTAGAGAACGGAAGAAAGCGAATAAACCGCCAAGAAAAGTGCCAACAAGTACCTTGGAAAGAAGTAGATAGTATCGAGCCAGGCAAAGGGCGTTAAAGAAACACGGTGGACAACATAACCTTCCAACGACCACAAATACACTGGATGAATCGATACCGTCGTTAAGTGAAGACACAGTGAGTGGTATAGAGAATTTGAATGCCACTGATTCAGGCACGTGAAGATACACGCGGTGTGAGAGATCAACGAAATGAATCTGATACAGCTGAGCGAGCCATCGACAAATAGAAATGCACCCACTAGTGCATTATACACAAAATTTACATTGTTTCAACCTGCTCATCGCGAATTTGATAAACAAATTGTTAGCTAAAAGATTGAGCTGTGTTTGTGTAATATAAATAAATCTGACTTATGTGAAATTGTGCAAAAATGAATTATTCATTTGTCGCAATCACAGTGCAAAATAAAACTTCTTTTTTTTCAATAGACCTATTTAATACAGATATATATTTTACTGAAATTTTCTCCATTACTTCGTGCTTAAATAATACTTCCGCGGCATTTTTAAAGTCCTTTTAAACAGTTAGAAACTTCCGCCGTTACAATCTATTCATTTCTTTGCCATTCATACTTTTCCAGCATTGTTTTTACAGCGCCGCCAACATTTCCGGCTTCTTTTAAAGTTTTTCATCGTTCAGTTAGGAAGAACTGGCGGAACAATTATAGAACTTTTCGATAATTGACTTGAAATTCGTTCGTCATAGTCTTCAATATTGATGGCAACTAAACCCAGCTTCTGGCGCTGTAACAATTACAACTAGAACTATACTGTGCCAGAAGAGAAAAAATATATATAGATGTAAGATCAGCAGCCAATGATGAGTTCTTTATTAAGATTGGTTGAGCCAACCAGAACGGAAATGTGAAGAAAACTAGAATCGTATTGTGATCAAGTTATTGTATAATACAAAGAAGAGGGACTCCAATCAAAATTGTATTCATTGAAATTATAATGGGAAAAAAGGCAATATTACTTTGGAGAATATTGAATTAAACCCAACAAAGTTTTAAACTTAATAAAATCTTAATTGATTGATACCAATTATGTGAGACAATGCAATTTTGCATACGTAATTTTTGGAATCTCAAAAAGCTATGTTGAAAAATATATGGTCAAAATGTAATTGTAAATCCTTAATTTATATGGTTGTTAATTATAATGAATAAATAATGGAGAAAAAAATAAAAATAAATTGAATGCAGAATTCATAATAAATTTAACCATTGTTTAAAGTTCAGCTCTAATTTTTTTCATGAATAAGTAATTTCCAAATATTTTTTATTTTTAAAAACTCCGCTTTTGTGAAACATTTCAATTTGATTATTATTTCTTACATTTATTGTTAATAATTTATTATTTTCGAAATATTGGCACCATTATGCAATTTATTATTATATATTTTAGTTGGGTCCCTCATTTCGTGCATTAACATTTTGTTACATGTAGATGGAAAAAGTTTGTCGATATAAAAACAATATGTTCGCTAATACCTATATAAGTTTCGATTAAAACCGATGAAGAGAAATAATATGAAAAAGAAAATGTTGAAAACTCGTGATTGCTGTTAAAATGGATTTGAAGAGATAATATTTGTTGGAGTGAAATATTGGTAAATACATCCGAAGAATATTAAAGCGGTTATTCTACTAGTATAGAATATCACCCAAATACCGTAATTCATAATAGCTAGATGCGCATTTCCGAGGCTATACTCCCATCTTCAGTAGCACAAGATAAAAACGTAATAAAATAAGTCAACATAACAGAAGTATTTCAAAAATGGCATATAATATGACCTATAAATCTTTTAAAACAATATAAATTAATAATTAACGAAACTAACAAGTAACAACAATAAACATTGGTTTGTCAAACCTGAAATAACAAAAAATAAATAAAATTAAATAAAATTAAAAATTGTTCTTATTAAATAGACTAAAAAGTAATTTAAGTAAACTAATTTGAATAGGATGACCAGAGTTAGTCAAAAATATGCTCGGCTACAGCACTTTAATTTTCTACTATTATTTAACACCGTAGAGATAATTTTTAAAACGGTTATTCTAGGTTCAAATAAATAGGATAAAAAAAATCCTGCTTTATTTTTCTGCACTAGCGCAAAAATATCTTGGTATGCAAACTTGATAGTATTTTACGATTATGGCAAATTTTTGATAAATCTCGTCTCATCTCGTAATTAATCATTATTTACAGTTTCAACTCCATCAATTTTCCAATTATTGTATTACTTGTTGAAGAGCTAATAATTCCTCACTTGCTTTAATGATACAAACACACAACATCGGAGTCTCTCTTCTGCTAATTACTCGTGAAAATAGTCAACGATTTATCAACAATAGGGGACGACGTTTGAAAGCCTGTATTTACGTTCCCCACTGTCTATATATAGTTCGTCTGCATATCTATCATCATTATAGTATATTGACAATGCAAATTGAAAATCAATGCCTCATTATGGACCGCATTGATAATATTATTCTCCTTAATGGACACAATTATATCACAGGTATGCAAATAATTGAGAATCATTACTTTTCCAAGTATTTTTTTCAAATAACTCCAATACAAATTTCAAAGGTAGATGCGTTTTTCGATGGCAAACATCCATTTTCACTTTTAACGCAACAATTGCACAAGTTTTGTAAGATTTGGATCAAATTTTCGGCATTGATTTGAACCGCTAACATTTATATGACATAAATTAAGATATTTAGAGCAAATTTGGCAACATAGCATGAAATTGGAAATGGAATTTATTTCTCTACAATATCTAAAAGTATAAGTATAAATTTCAGTTTTTTTTATGTATCATTTTTGTATATATGAGAAAAGTAATTTTAATAAAACATGATGACGTTACATTTTATTTTATTTTTGTTTTCTATAGAAGTAAATACTTTTTGTAAGTATCTCACCATGAACTTTTGAAATCATTATTTATTTATTTATTGAAGTGAAACTTCTATAGGCGCGGTAGGGTAAATTGGCCCGAACGTCACTAAAAGTTAAATACGCTACACGCATGCGCCGCGTGTACTGCGCGTTAGTTAGTTAAAGAGTCCGCAATCCTAAAGATTGGTTGGAAACAGCACGCCATGCCGATCTATCCTGAGCTAATCCCTTCATCTCCCTATAGCTATTCATCTCAACGTCTTCAACTATCTGACTCACATACTCCAATCTAGGCCTACCTACCCCTCTCTTTCCCTCCACTCTACCTTCTATGATCAATTGCATAATCCCCCCATGCCTAAGAATATGCCCTACTAATCTGTCTCTCCTACGCTGTAACACTCTCCAGATACTTCTCTTCTCCCCTACTAACTCTAGTACAGCTTCATTTGTATACTGTGCGTATACGTAGCATAAGGCAACCAGTAGACGCTTGCGTATTTTATTATATATTACACAAACACAACTTAATCTTTTAGCTAACAATTTGTTTATCAAATCCGCGTTGAGCAGGTGGAAAGAATGTAAATTTTGTGTATGATGCACTAGTGGGTGCATTTCTATTTGCCAGAAATGTTGCTGTTATAAATCATTCGAATTTTTAGGCTAATTTTTGAAGTGAAACTTCTATAGGCGCGGTAGGGTAAATTAACACACGCTACGCGCATGCGCCGCGTGTACTGTGCGTATACGTAGCATAAGGCAACCAGTAGACGCTTGCGTATTTTATCATATATTACACAAACACAGCTTAATCTTTTAGCTAACAATTTCCATTGTGTGAAATGAAGAAAAAAACAAGTACAGACAGAGTGCGAGCCTTTAGAGAATGGAAGAAAGCGAATAAACCGCCAAGAAAAGTGCCAACAGGTACCTTGGAAACAAGTAGAGAGTATCGAGCCAGGCAAAGGGCGTTAAAGAAACACGGTGGATAACATAACCTACCAACGACCTCAAATGCACTGGATGAATCGATACCGTCGTTAAGTGAGGACACAGTGAGTGGTATAGAGAATTTGAATGCCACTGATTCAGGCGTGAAGATACATGTGAGAGATCAATGAAATGAATCTGATACAGCTGAGCGAGCCATCGACAAATAGAAATGCACCCACTAGTGCATCATACACAAAATTTACATTCTTTCAACCTGCTCATAGCGAATTTGATAAACAATTTTTCAATAATTCGCTAGGTATAATGTGATCGAATATGGTTTAAGAACGATGTGAAACCTGTTGATCCTAAGCACGAGCAACTTTTACATACTGCGTTTCCAGCCATTATCATTGAAGATCTGATAGCGTACAATTCATGCCGAAGAAATGCTCTCACTCGGAATACCATTCCAATGTTATCGAAGTCAAATGGTTTTGTCTACCCAGAATTACCTGGTCATCTACCAAAATTAGATTTAGTGTCAGACAGGTTAATTTCACCCAGAATTCTATTTATGCAAAAAAAGCAATGCATAAAATCAACTTTCCTAGGAGCTAAGAAGTTTCACTTCTACCGCGCGAGTCTCACGCATATTTCATTTTTGTTTTTTTCGATATCATTATATTTGACCTCGTAGTTTTCCAAACAAAAACAAAAAAAAAACCAGAACTTCTACTTGCATCAATACCGATCAATATTTCAGGGCTTTAAAATATCCCTTGATCCACCTCTGCATATTGATACTTAGTGCCGAGCTAGCAGAGTGGCTGTTCTAAACGCTCTCATCGCAAACAATAAACAGTTGCTTATTGTTGTAAGTTCTACTATCGCTCTGGTGTTATTGTTTTCTAGATATATACACTATGCTTGTCTAGTGCCTATGTGGCACGCAAAACATATGGTTTGTGTCCCGGCTTAGTACTATATCTACTCTATACATAGATGAATTCGCTATTCAATTAAAACTTAACTTTTGTTTAAACGAGGAACTGTGCAGTCGAAGAAAATTGAAATGTCTTATAGATTTTCTGTATACACTACCCGAAATTGATTGGACAGGTTCATATGAAAATTATTACCAATGAACATAATAATTAATTAAAATCACGCCATGTCTTAAGTGAATCTGTCCATTTATCTGGAAAAAAATATATTTGATGAAATTTGAATTAACCAAAATCTTATATATTTTTGGTGACGATTTAGACGTCAGTGTACACGGTATACGTAACCCAAATATTATTTCTGCCGTTTCTATCTTGGAAAACTTACTCGTAAATGTATTACAAGAGCGACTGTGGCGCTTTATTATCGCTATAGCGAAATGATGGAAATAGACACGAGTCCTTTGCTATAACAAAGCCCAGTTTCCTCAACAAAAGATGCATTTTAGCTTCTTATTCTTGTATTATGGACGGAAATTCAACGGATTTACAATAGGTAATATTAATTGTAAAACGCTATTTGGATTTCTAGAGCTCCAAAAGATTACTATTGAATCATTTTAGTTATTAATGAGTTTAATATATATTGCGTCATTACATCTTGTTTTAAACAACCCCATTCAAATATTTATATATTTTGACGGGACTTTTATCGTGACACTAAAAAATACATATCTTTTCTTAACTGGCTGTAAGACGGTTTTATTTTTTTATTTTACCCAGCCAATCGTCATAATCTTTCTAGAGCACGACATTATTTTGATTTACAATTTTGTTCATTTTCTATCAAATACACCCAGTTTTTTTTTTGTAATTTTGGACTCAGAAAAACTGGAAAACGTAACAACAAAATATTCTATCAACTTGAAGTTTTCCTTACTTAGTTTAGTCTCGGGCTTAATGAAAATTGCGAATTGAATGGGAGTCTTGCAAATGATCCGCACACAATCTTCGTACAAGATATGCCAGCTATTTCATCAAAATGCCGATGGTAATATATATTTGGAGCTCGACAATAACATCCGTCCAAACGTCTTTATACGATACGCTACATTGTTAGTGATATAATAGTTGATACAACATCGTAATGTACTCCCATCGGTATGTTTGTCATGTCCAGATATGGATTAGCTAACAGCCCTCTTAAGAATCTCGTAAAATTAACGAATTGTTAATTTAGGCAAGCTATTATCTACTAGTCAAACTGAAACTAATCAACATGTCATGAAATCGTACTTGTCCATGGTGCTGTTAAAAGAATTTTTGTTTTTGTTACGAAATCGTGCGAAAATATAAAGTCACAAATAAAATTTACGTGCAGTTCTTCAGGGGTCTATTCTATGTCCTAATTTCTATATTAAACATATATTTATATATGTTGCTTGAATGAATACTTTCACTCAATGAAAAAAATTGTAAATACGAATTGCTTGGTCACTAAAAAAAATATAAATTCAAAGCGGAATAAATTTTGCCTTTACGGGCAGAATTGTGCAATTTCAAAATTTTTATTTATTTTAAAATGTCTATGCCTAACATGCGAAAAACCACTAATGCAAAAGCTATCAAGAAACTTTATTTTAACTCATGAATATTCGTTTATATTATGCTTGTGGTGATAACGAATTGAAACCACTTGGCACTCTAAAGGAGGCACTTTTTATTGAGGTGGTTTCAAATTGTGACCACTGGTCCTAAAAGGGTTGAAGAAGTTGTCCAGAAGAATCGTTTTTTTTTTTTATCAAGGAGAAGAAAAAATTAACATATTGAAGTCTTTTGTACTAGAGTCCAGTTCTGTACAAAAATCTTTCGAAACCCGAGGAATTTCTGAGGTCACCAAATCATATATGAATAATTCTGGTTGGTAACTAAAAAAATGCGAACGTAGAAGTATATACTGAGCGTTTAAAAAAATATATTTCTGTAACCGTACTGTGTTAAAATTTACTTAAAAATCTAGAATACATTGATGTTATAAAATTACAACTATAGAACGCTAAAATATATTGTTAAATAATATTATCTAAAAGAGTATTTGGAAGCCATTTGCGCATTTCGAACGCAAAGCTACCATCATTCGTTAGAACAACAATAAAAAAATTATGCGTGTTTTTCGTGTAAGATAAGATCGACCAATAGATACGTTAATTTACCATCGCTGGTAAAAAGTTTTTCACTATGATTAGAATGGACAGTTGTCACGTGGTATATTCGAGGGGGTGGATATGTTCATTCGATAATAACGTTGGCTGGAAGGGAAATCTGCGGACGTGCACCGTATAATGCTGTCCGGTGAACAAAGCGAAAAAAATAACATGTTTTTGAACAATTTACCTCGGAGCATTGAGCGAACTTGCTGATCAATATCGGGAATCATGTGAGCCTCGTTTACCCGCTTTGCTGCACAACTGTATAAGAACACGAGCAGATCGTTCGGTTCACCAAAGCAACGGCAATAAAAGAGAGCGGGAAAATAATGAACGTGCTCAACAGAATTGTTTTGTAATTCCCATGCAAAAAGGAAGAACGTAAAAACCACGATAAAATGTAATTAGAATTGTACAAAGATAAATTCACTTGATTGCTCGCACTAAGTGCGATTATCTACGGGGTTCTAGTTAAATTCAGTCGTAATTAACTTCATTTAAAGTAGATTCTACAACTTTCCGTCGAAAATATTACGAACGGAAGGTTGAAACGTATTAAAGTACTCCAGTTTTATTGATGTGAAACTTCTATAGGCAAATTGGCCTGAACGTCACGAAAAGTGAAACACGATACGCGCATGCGCCGCGTATTTTATTATATATTACACAAATGCAGCATAATCTTTTAGCTAACAATTTCCATTATGTGAAAAGTGAAATGGATAAAAAGACAAGTACAAACAGAGTGCGAGCCTTTGGAGAACGGAAGAAAGAGAATAAACTGCCACGAAAAGTGCCAACAAGTACCTTGGAAAGAAGTAGAGAGTATCGAACCAGGCAAAGGGCGTTAAAGAAACACAGTGGACAACATAACCTTCCAACGGCCTCAAATACACTGGATGAATCGATACGGTCGTTAAGTGAAGACACAGTGAGTGATATAGAGAATTTGAATGCCACTGATTCAGGCACGTGAAGATACACGCGGTGTGAGAGATCAACGAAATGAATCTGATACATCTGAGCGAGCCATCGACAAATAGAAATGCACCCACTAGTGCATCATACAGAAAATGTACATTCTTTCAACCTGCTCATCGCGAATTTGATAAACAATTTTTTAATAATCCGCTAGGTACAGTGTGTTCCATATAAAAGAACTATAAAAATATAGCTACAATATTTAATCAAAACTCCTCTTTATACACTGTACGACATTACAGTTAATAATGCTTTCTTTGATGATCAGAGTGTCAATTAAATCAATCAAAATCAAAACGGAAAAAAGCAATGCATAAAATCAACTTTTCCTAGGAGCTAAGAAGTTTCACTTCTACCGCGTGACAGTCTCACGCATTTTTTTTTTTATTATTTCTTTTCATTAATTGAATAGCATCACTTTTGAAGGATTTTAGAGCTAAATAATGAGAATCCTTGTTCACTTTCAAATAAACTATTTTTGAAAATATATATTAATAAATACAATTTATAATGAAATTGTAAATATTCGTGACAGAGGTATTTTATTTAGTTTTTGTCTTGTGCTACTGAAGATGGGGGTATAGCCTTCGAAATGTACATCTAGCTACTTAATGGTTTGAGTTACGGTATTTGGGTGATATTCTATAATGTAATTATGTTTCAAAATATCATAATTTTTTTTTATATCTACAATTTAATTTCTTTGCAATTAAAAAGCTGTACTTTTCTACACATCAACAATTATAAGCGCAATCAGTTTTCCATTGCACGTACAGGAATATTTTTTATGAATTCCTGCCGTGTTAGAAATTGAACTTAACCTACTAAGGCCAATTTTTTAAGATATGAAATATTCGACTAAATAAATCTCATTGGCTTTAAATCTAATTAATTGAATTTTCAAGCATGGCCATAAATAGTAGAGGCATTGATTAATTTATTTTTTGTTATATAATCTTTAAAAAAAAATTCTAAGGGACTCAACCAGCAAAACTGGTTCATCCATTTTTTTTCCAAATTTAGATAAATATAAATTATAGTTAGGAATTTTATTGGATCAAAACATGATATAATTCTTTAACAGCATTATTTGCAGATTTATGCAAATATCTGCATAAATATTATGATTGCACATTTAATTTTCATAAATCGTGAGAAATCCACGCGGTACTTTAGAACGCACACAGTTCTTATAAAATCCTTTTTAAGGATAACGAATGTACTCGCATAAAATATAAAATGAATTTTAGAAGCACCTAAGCGGCCTGCATCAGAACATCTGCGGTTGGGGTCTCGATAGCACAGATAATAAATCAATTGTGTTTGGGTAACCTCCGAGGTAACGGCCGATATTGTACACCCCACAGTACCAAGGTGGTGAAAATATTAAATTGATTTTCAAAGGAATTATGATGAATAATTCACACTGCGAATCTATTTAAGAGAAAACTCGAGGCGATTCCCTAAATGATTTTTCCCCAAATGTTATAGTAGCTGGGGTAATATTAAGATCGAATGCGGGAATTAAAATTATTTTGTGAAATGGATCGAAAATTCAATCAAAATCATTTCAGGCCATCAAATAAAACTGTAATAAATAAAACAGAATTTGTGTCTGCAATGCGCAATTTTTTGCGATATACCAAAACACCTTCTAGATAAATAGCTATACCCTTTTTATTTTCAAAATTATTTTCAGGTATATTTATAACGGGTCAAATTGCAAAAATAATATTTACAATAACACAGCATTGTAAAATTTTAGTTTGTAAAATATATGAGAAGGGAGAAGTACCACAGGATTTTCAGCGTAGTAGAATAGTAACAATGCCGAAGAAAATAGGAGCTAATTTGTGTGAGAACTATAGGACCATTAGTCTACTATCACATGCATCGAAGATATTGTTAAAGATTATTTATAGGAGATTAGAAAATAAAGTAGAGGAAAGGCTAGGAGAAGATCAGTTTGGTTTTAGGAAAAACAGAGGGACGAGAGAGGCGATTCTAGCACTAAGAACGGTAGTAGAAAAAAGAAAGAGGGTAGGAAAGGTAACTTGCATAGCTTTTGTAGATTTAGAAAAGGCATTTGATAATGTAGAGTGGGACATAATGTTTAGAATTTTAAAAGAAACGGGTATAGATTATAAGGATAGGAGAATAATTTTTAATTTATATAAACACCAAACTGCCTTAGTTAGAAATGAGGGGGAAGAAGAGGTAGCAAAAATAGGGAAGGGAGTTCGGCAGGTATGTACACTTTCACCGTTATTATTTAATCTATATATAGAAGATGCAATAAACAAAGTAAAAGAAGAGTATAGTGTAGGTGTGAATGTACAGGGAGAGAAAATATATATGTTGAGATTCGCCGACGATATAGCTATATTGGAAGAAAGCGAAAAGAATTTAGAAAGGGTATTGAATGGTATGCAGGCAGTATTGACTAGGGATTTTAACATGAAAATAAATATAGGTAAAACTAAAGTGATGAGGTGTGACAAAAAGGAATGCAGTAGAAAAATGAGGATCACAATAGGAGATAATAGAATCGAAGAAGTGTCAGAATTTTGTTATTTAGGCAGTAGAATCACAAAAGATAATCGAAGCAAGGTAGATATAAAGTGTAGGATAGCACAGGGTAGGAAGGCATTCGTAGAAAAGGAACAGATTTTAAGATCAAATATTGACTTGGGTATTAGAAAAAGATTACAGAAGGTATATGTTTGGAGTGTAGCACTGTACGGGTGTGAGGCGTGGACTATAGGAAAGGAAGAGAAGCGTAGATTACAAGCATTCGAAATGTGGTGTTATAGGAGGATGATGAGGATTGGTTGGGAAGATAAAGTAACAAATGAAGCTGTACTAGAGTTAGTAGGGGAGAAGAGAAGTATTTGGAGAGTGTTACAGCGTAGGAGAGACAGATTAGTAGGGCATATTCTTAGGCATGGGGGGATTATGTAATTGATCATAGAAGGTAGAGTGAAGGGAAAGAGAGGGGTAGGTAGGCCTAGATTGGAGTATGTGAGTCAGATAGTTGAAGACGTTGAGATGAATAGATATAGGGAGATGAAGGGATTAGCTCAGGATAGATCGGCATGGCGTGCTGTTTCCAACCAATCTTTAGGATTGCGGACTCTTTAACTAACAGCATTGTAATACTCTTGTATTGAATAAGGTGCCATATGAAAACATAAGGTATGCATTTTTGTTTAAATATTTTTAAATTGTTAACACATTTTTTATTAAAAGGTAGTGAGTTAAAAATCTTAATACATACATAAGGGCCGTTGTTTTCAGTTGGAATGAGGTTTCTGGCATTTTGCGAAGAGATGTTATTTTTGTAAACAAAAAGCATTGTAAATATACGCGTTACGGTTTGAAAAAAAATGCTCTGCAAGAAGTGCTAGTTGATCATTTAGATCAAATTCTTACCTTCATTTTTTGAAACACAAATACTTTTTCTATACTACTGTCTGATTCCCAGAAAGTTATACCATAACTGAGTATGGACTGGAAATATGAGTGGTAAATTATTTCCATTTATGCGAGGCGTCTTAAATTATTGACTGTAGCAATTAAACCAGTACATACCTCTTCAATCTGATTATCCCATTTTAAGGTGGCATCGATGTCTAAACCATTCAAATTTAATTTTCCGCGTTGTAACTTTGCACGTGCTTTAAATTGACTAATCTCAGTTTTGTTTATATTTAAGTAAAGCGTATGTAACGAATTATATACATGTTAATTGTTAGGTAGGCAAGACAAAGTATTCTACACGACTCACCATATTCCTTTTTTTCTAACAGCCGGTGGGGATGTACATGCACAAGTACGAATGGTCCGGGACACAGGAGACTGGGGATTGTAGCCTCTGGATTCGGGCGGCTCAACTGGAGTTTGACGACGGGACGTGGGAGTGTCAGGTCACCGCCAGCGATTTTCACACCCAAGACGCCCTCACCAGTGCACCTGTCAAATTGGTAGTCAGAGGTAAGTCCATCAAAAATCCAACAAACATATACACCGTTTTATTGAAAGTGTTGTACAGAAGTTCACGCATCATAAATCAAGACCTGTATAATGGCTTGACCAATACAGTACAGAGCAGTGCTATTCAAAACAGTATGGCGTCAGTCGTACGGCACATTGAATAGTGCTGTGGGTACGCTTGTGTATTGTCAATAGAAAAACTAGGTGTGGCTGAGTACCTTATAAGTATATGGATGGGTATAAGTGATGTATGGTCTGAAATTGTTATTTTATTTTTGTGCGATAACTTTGAACAACAGTTAGTGCTTTTAAATTTTAATTATCAAACAAACATTTTAGCAAAAATGATACTTCATCCATTTTTTCATATCCTTGTTTAAAATTCGTGTGTTTCCATTCTTTGTTTTATTTTCGTATTAAAATCCTAAGTCATTACTTCCTGCATACTATTAATTAATATCCGTACTTAATTAATCGTATTCTCAATGCAATATTTCATAAATTTTGCCAAAAATTCAGTAGCGGATTTAATAGTTTTAATGAAGAAATAACACCATTAGAATTATTCTGGTCGTACGTCGATTGAAAATAGGCAAAAAAATGTCATTTTTTCGTAAATTATGAAAAAACTTTCAGTCAGATATTTAAATATGTTGTCAATTGATATTTAAAAAGTGTGATTTATAAATTATGGATTTTTTTTTTTAAATCCCGTCCTGATTGAACGATGGCTTCTTACTGAACCTACTATTTGCTCATAGTAAATACTGCGGGTGAATGCCACATACACAAAATACAAAAGAAATATGGCGTATGCGCCATTGCCAGTCCATAAATATAAACAGATTCATCGTTGAAATTAAAGATAAATACTGCAGCTATTGCCTGCCTGAGCTATATAAAAGTATTCGCCCACAATACCCACTGAAAGAATGTTTCACTAAACAGGACATTCTGCATCCCTTTATAACTTAAAATAATGGACGCTGAACCTTTTTAATGATATTCGCAAAATTATTATTAAGCATATTTATGTTGACGACAATGATTTGAATCGTTTTGTATATAGCAGTACGTATTTGTAGCTTTTAAAATTAATTATTTGTACATTTGAAGTTTGGCTATTTTGCAGAAACGGCACTTGGTGAAAAATAATTGGTATATCATACGTCAAATAAAAATTTATAAAAAAAAATTCTATAACCATATTGCTGTACTTTGTAGCAATATACAAAGATGCATAAAAAAAAATAAGCTCAACAAACTGAATATAAGTCCAGTTTAGTTTATAAGATTTTTAAGGGCAACCTTTAAACTGAATCGTCTTCAACAAACAGAACTGCTCTTGGCGGAGTAGAAGCTGCTGTACGACCGATAAGAAGAGTTATTCAGTGGGGTATAAGAGGGTAGCCACTGTATGGGTCATGCTTGAACATTTTATAGCTTGTAAAATGCAAGACGAATGCACTAAAGTGCACATATGCTACATGAAAGTACAAAGACTTGTATGCTACGGCAAGACTGTATTAAGGTTAATAAACTGAAGAACAAAACGAAAAATAAATAGCTGTGGAAAATAATTGGTAAATGAAATTAGTAGATTATTACAGTGGCAGCGCCATTATATCAAATGTATATATCAAAATATTACATTTTGTATAATATACTAATTTTAAATTATAAATTGTGTTGGAAAGAAATATGCATAAATGTTATCAAGAATAAGCCAACATAATATACAATTTGTGCACCTTTACACCGTAAATAAAAATTAATAACGCACATCTAACTTTATTTCGACCGAAAAAAACGTACTTTGTTTAATGCAATCCTTGAAAATCCGTATGGAATTGTTTCATTTCAACATATTGGTTTATTTTTACAGAAAGTAAAAAGAATATTTTGTGTTGGTTCATATCACAGTCCTTTTATCACTGAAAGGATGTTTTTATGCCGTGTCAGTAATTTGAGCTTGAATTTTATACAGAGGCTCAATAACTTTCACTTACTCGCACATGATTTATAAAATTTCCGGTTTATCTGAAATTTCAGTTCGCATATTAACAAAGAGATTTTTTGTTTAGGTAGATATTTTTGTAAATTTGATAAATGTCGTATCGATTTATTAGAAATGAAACAGAAGGAAAAATCGTCCTGTATGTACCAGTAGCGATTTATTATTCTGCAGGCACAGAAGTTGTGTTATACGAGTCCCAAAAAGTTTCGTCCGATTTTTATCTCATCGGGAACATTTGTTTATTATCACGACTTGTTTAATGCGCCGGATAAAACTTCGACCGTTTAAAATTAATTTCCGATATAAAAAAAAGGGGAAAGTATCTGCAATAAAATCCAAATCCCTTTTAAGCAAATTTTGTCTTCGTTTTCCTGGAAATTACTGATGCAATTTCCTTAATTAACGTAACATTTTTATTACGACCCAGTAAAAATTTTATTGGCAATCAATTTAACATCTACCATAAAAAAAGGCGGATTTCCGCATTAAATACAATAAAAATGGGATAGAAATGAGGCAATTTATATTCGCATATGTTATGTCAAATTATTCAAGCCAGAAAATTAGAAAAATAATAAACTATATATGTAGCACGCGTTAACTTTTAATGAGACGTGTAAAAAATATAAAATTCACTTCTGACTAATATACGGCTACAAAACATTTTTTTTTTTAATACGAAGAAATAAAATATCAAAATTTGCACATCCAAATCCTCAGTGGTTTGTTCAGAATTTCCAATATCACGGTTAATAACTTACTAATGATATTTGTGCTTATGAACCAAATACAACGACAGGACTGCCAACTGGATGGGAAGAATTAAATCACGCATTGCAGTCGAACAGCAAACAAATAAATAATTACGTCAAATTATAGCTTCGCATGGCGTGACGTGTTTGGTATAGTGCATGGAATTTCCATGCAGAAATAATTCGTTTACTAGCGGAGCTTGTAGCCGCATTGTCCAGAGCTGATGTCATTTTAATTAATGGCAACGCGAATTGTCAAGAGATGAAAGCAGTAAAATTATACCCTAAAAAAACTATAACGACGATTTTAAGTATACGAAGTATTGTAGAATTTTACGTAATGAAAAAATGAATTCTTCAATCAATTTGCAAATGGTGTGAATATTGGTGGTGATAGCTTAGCTTGCGAAGTGCTTAAAGTTAACGCGTCAACAAATATTTGCTAATTTATCAGGAACTATATCTAAAACTCAGCTTTCTATGTACGTATATTAAAGAATAAAGCGTATTTTTGTAGGGACAAAAATTTAAAAAAAGAATAAACCGAACTGCGTATATCCGAACCGGCACGTTTCTTAATGTTTAATGAGTAGATAAAAGTCTTTTTACCCGCGGGATTCATTAGGAAAAATGTACGTACTTTTCCCAATAATTAAGAGAATAAAGAACGTAATTCACCAAGCGTCTTATAATTATCCCCCCGAGGCTAACACGAAAATGTTCCTTCATTAGAATTCTTTTTCTCGTACTCTGCACTCTATAATGATCATTTATACCGCAGAAAGTTTCTTATTTCGATGAAAGTATTTTTCAGGTTATTATAAAACTAATCACGTGGTTTTAATTTGCCATCGCAATATTTTTTAACAAACAACATAGTTATGAGAAGAATAAAATTAATCTAATTCTGATCCGTAAGTCAACTTAGAGTAATCCAAGTCACGCAATCACTAAACACAACACTTGTGGTGACCAAAAAAAACCGGTGTAGCTATAATTTAAAATCAAGTGGCACGTGCGGTGCTTCGCTTTTCCTTCAGCGAAAGACATAGCTGGGGTGAGCCAAACCGAAACTCGGGATCGGAATGACCAATTTACGGATTTTGGTAACATTGTTTGCAGCTGCGGCTACATGTCGCCTCTTCGGTCTATTTAACAAATACAAGGACTTAATACGAAATCTTTTTTGCATCTTTGCCTTTGGTGTTAAAATTTTATTATCTTTAAAACTTTGTAGCGATGTGCTGGTAGTTTCTCAGTACTTAAATTTATTATAATCTATTGATGTTGAAGAGACGCAATAAGCGCTGAAGTAAATCTGCACAAGCTCGAGTTAAATGAAAACTATTTAGCATATCGGTTAACTGAGATAAAGAGGAAAGAATCGTTTTGTTGGATTAGACAGTCTGCGAATTAATTGGATGTCTTTAATGATAGCATTCGTAACGGATAAGTGGAATGGAACCATTTAAAAAAGTTTAGGCGGACTTTTCATATAAGATTATCAGTAATGAGGCAAACTGCTATAAATATCCTTCGTAAAAATTGTGATCGGTGCAGTAAAGTTTTCATAACTTATTTTATTATAGTTTCCGATTTTAGAAACTTGGAATCCTCATTGAAATTCGAAAACTTCTTCACTATACCGAAAGAAGTTTTACTCTTAAAAACTTCAAGATATTGTATAAATCTATAAATAATATTTCTATTAGCTAAAAAAATAATTCTAATTGTTAACAATTTGTCTATTTTTATAGACTTCTCAAACTTCCTTCATATGTACGAAAATTCTATTTATTCCTTCTTTTGATGAATGAAACATTCCTTAGTCAATTTTTTTATTTTAAATTTCAACGAGACTCGCATACACTCTTTCTTCGCCGACTAACTCAACCCATTCCTCTGGCATTCCCAGATTTACGACTGCATAGTCATAAATAATAATTCCCGACGTAATTTTTAATCTTCCATTTCATCTGTTCTACGCTGTGCCATAATAGGAGCTTTGTTGACAGTTACCGTTTTACATTATCCGCTTTTATATTCAGCGCTGAGCTATGATTGGAAAATGACTGTCCAATTTCCTATTAGTTTATGGTATAATACACACACACGCATAAACGCACGCCACTGACTATGCGTATGTTCATATAACGCGAATGCAATATTTCCTTTAATTAAGCCGTGGCTTTGGAGTCGCCGAGGATTTGAATCTTATTGGTGTGGAGATGACGTTTCTTATATTAAAAAAAAATTTCATATGAACAATGAACGGGGCAAAGAAAACAGTCGATACTACCCTGTTTTAATTGAGGACTGCACAAAAAGAATTGATTCAAACACACAAATATTCGGGTTAACGTTTAGATCATTTTTGATGTATTTTATATCTGTATTTAAAAAAATTGTTAAAATAATATACATTTCTTTTCACCGATAGTATTTGAAATCGTTCCTCTATGGTCCAAGCCATGGTATGACAGTGGTGGGATCCAGTGAGGTTATTAAATATTAAATTTTGATGGAAAAACAGATATGCTTTGAATACTTTATTAAATATAACTACATCGCAAATGCTCAAATATTATTAATTTTCTATCTTTCCAGCGCATACCGATGAAAAATATTTCAAAAAATAAATGCAGTTTTTCGATTGAACTGAAACCGCATTATTTAAATTGCAATTCCGTTTTTTCAACAACAGTTGTTTTGCGAAAACCAATTAACCGATTTTTACGATTTTTGTTTCGTAATATGTTGGTCTCGTATAGAGAATTTTAATCAAAAAAAATTTTTTTTCGTTATATTTGGTATTATCTTAAAAAAATATATAGTATTAAAAAAATAAGTTAAAAAATAGTATTAAAAATCACTGTCCTCTTATCTAAAAATTGCAATTTTTCGATTGAACTGAAACCTCAATATTTAAATTGCAATTTCGTTTTTTCAACAGTCGTTTTGCGAAAATTAGCTAACCGATTTTACCGATGTTTGTTTTATAATATTTGGGTCTCGTATAGAAAATTTTAACCAAATAAAATTTTTTTTTCGTTGCACATATTTGATATAATCTTAAAAAAAATAAAACTCACTATTTCTCCGCAATTTTCTTTTACGTCTGAATTCCACTGGCTTAAAAGCTCAGACTCATAATTAAATCCGTATCCTATATGAAAATCTTCAATGCCGATAAGGTGAAAAAATTGTATTAAAAATCACTCTCCTCTTATCTAAAAATTGCAATTTTTCGATTGAACTGAAACCTCAATATTTAAATTGCAATTCCGTTTTTACAACAGTTATTTTGCGAAAAGTAGCTAACCGATTTTGGACGATTTTTGTTTAATAATATTTTGGTCTCGTATAGAAAATTTTAATCAAAAAAAAATTATTTTTTTCGTTATACATATTTGGTATAATCTTAAAAAAATAAAACTCACTATTTCTCCGCAATTTTCTTTTACGTCTGAATTCCACAGGCTTATAAGCTCAGACTCATAATTAAATCCGTATCCTATATGAAAATCTTCAATGCCGATAAGGAAAAAAAATAGTATTAAAAATCACTGTCCTCTTATCTAAAAATTGCAATTTTTCGATTAAACTGAAACCTCAATATGTAAATTGCAATTCCGTTTTTACAACAGTTATTTTGCGAAAAGTAGCTAACCGATTTTAACGATTTTTGTTTCATAATATTTTGGTCTCGTATAGAAAATTTTAATCAAAAAAAAATTATTTTTTTCGTTATACATATTTGGTATAATCTTAAAAAAATAAAACTCACTATTTCTCCGCTATTTTCTTTTACGTCTGAATTCCAGTGGCTTAAAAGCTCAGACTCATAATTAAATCCGTATATACAAAAAGCCTCAATGCCGATAAGGTAAAAAAATTAATATTAAAAATCACTCCCCTCTTCTTATCGCACGTTCAATGTGAAGTTATAAAATTCGTTTAACATTTAGATATTTATACTCTGTAATTAGGATATTATATCCTGTTGCGGTAGTTTCCACAAAATAAAATAAAACTAATAAATTTTAGTCGATTTCTCGAACGGTGCTGAAATATATATATTAAAGTATAAATTTTCAGCACACTTCACTTCCGAATCAAATCATCGTTACTTCCACTAATACGATGCATATAAATTCTCCTAATTGAGTGTAATTACAATCACTCACCGCTCTACCGGCGAACACAAATCCATTGAAATTTTAATTAAATCCAAATTCAGAAAATACCTCGGTGCAGCGCCACCTGCCAGCCGTCTCATAGAAATTTAATCGGTGACAAATACCACGTCGTTCCAGAAAACGTACCCCGAACGTTCCAATGCAGTATAAACCCTATGTTCAGTCCGCAAACGTTCAATCGTTACACTGCAAACTAAAATTGAATGCAACTATTTCATACCTCTTGCAGAATATATTTCTTAATTAGTCCGGATTTATTTTTGCTTAGTCGCTAAATGAATCTATTGAACTAAATAGGTAATTAAGAAAAGCAGGTGATTTTGTATTAAATTTGGTTGTTCTATCCGATTAAAAACGAAATGGTTTATTTTTTATATATTCAATACGATCTGGTGATTCACAGAAGAGTATTTTTGACTAATTACATTGTAATACTGAAGATGAGATCGTGGGATTCGAAAAGCGCAACTGGTTATAAATGAGCTTCCTTAAAAAAAAATTGTTGTGTTCTCATTAGCATCATTAGCGTGTTCTTTTGGATATAATACACTTCAAATTTATTTCACGCCATAGTTGTAAATTTTGAAGGTCGACAATTTGATACCGTCGTTCCAAAAAATCTGAAGGAAAACCGCCTAACTATAGAGGTATGTAATCCATCTGCGTTAGATCCTATTATATCTAAATCAGAGACTGGCTGGTTTCCTTCTGGTTTGCCTGAGGGAACGAACGTAGTGAGCTGTGCATGGATAAGTACGTGACGGATCTACCGTCAGGCACGACGCCGCCCGAATTAAAAAGGATAATGGCGACGACGTGTAAAAACAAGGAACGGGCCCGTGATTGCTGCAGAAAGCCTAGCCGTATAATGGATCAACGAATGTTTGTTCAGACAACCGAATCAGAGTTGAAGATTTTATTTGCCATCGAAAATGAAATGTAAAAAATCAAATGCGAATGCTGATGGTAGCGAAAATTAAATTTGTGCAATTCTTGAAATCAATTTTTTTGAGTAATTATTCCTCCACTGTTTCATTTGTCTATAAACGTCACCATTTTCTACACTCGTGTGTTTCGCGTTCACGCATTCTCTTATCACATCAATTATCAATCTTTTGTATTTTCGACAATATGTAGAACAGTTTGGTATTAGCGATGCATAGTTCACTCGCGAACCGTTCATTCTGAACGGTTCAATCAAATGACGGGCGTACTGTGACGATGTTTTGCAACGACCTATAGGTCACTATGACCTAGTTCGTGAACTATCAACTACATGGTGCACGGTGTACGCATTGATGTACTTGTACTATATATATATACTTGCAGTATAGTATACATTACATATACAGTACTAACATTTATTTAGTGATAAAGTGTGTTGGTGAAGGTATTCATGTACTTGTACTAGGTCCTGAACCCGTCGTCTACTAAACCGTTTATGAATCACAACGACTCGTAAACGATGCAGTATAGTATACATTACATATACAGTACTAACATTTATTTAGTGATAAAGTGTGTTGGTGAAGGTATTCATGTACTTGTACTAGGTCCTGAACCCGTCGTCTACTAAATCGTTTATGAATCACAACGACTCGTAAACGATGCAGTATAGTATACATTACATATACAGTACTAACATTTATTTAGTGATAAAGTGTGTTGGTGAACGTATTCATGTACTTGTACTAGGTCCTGAACCCGTCGTCTACTAAACCGTTTATGAATCACAACGACTCGTAAACGATGCAGTATAGTATACATTACATATACAGTACTAACATTTATTTAGTGATAAAGTGTGTTGGTGAACGTATTCATGTACTTGTACTAGGTCCTGAATCCGTCGTCTACTAAACCGTTTATGAATCACAAAGACTCGTAAACGATGCAGTATAGTATACATTACATATACAGTACTAACAATTATTTAGTGATAAAGTGTGTTCGTGAACGTATTCATGTACTTGTACTAGGTCCTGAACCCGTCGTCTACTAAACCGTTTATGAATCACGACTCGTAAACGATGCAGTATAGTATACATTACATATACAGTACTAACAATTATTTAGTGATAAAGTGTGTTCGTGAACGTATTCATGTACTTGTACTAGGTCCTGAACCCGTCGTCTACTAAACCGTTTATGAATCACGACTCGTAAACGATGCAGTATAGTATACATTACATATACAGTACTAACAATTATTTAGTGATAAAGTGTGTTCGTGAACGTATTCATGTACTTGTACTAGGTCCTGAACCCGTCGTCTACTAAACCGTTTATGAATCACGACTCGTAAACGATGCAGTATAGTATACATTACATATACAGTACTAACAATTATTTAGTGATAAAGTGTGTTCGTGAACGTATTCATGTACTTGTACTAGGTCCTGAATCCGTCGTCTACTAAACCGTTTATGAATCACAAAGACTCGTAAATGATGCAGTATAGTATACATTACATATACAGTACTAACAATTATTTAGTGATAAAGTGTGTTGGTGAACGTATTCATGTACTTGTACTAGGTCCTGAACCCGTCGTCTACTAAACCGTTTATGAATCACGACTCGTAAACGATGCAGTATAGTATACATTACATATACAGTACTAACATTTATTTAGTGATAAAGTGTGTTGGTGAACGTATTCATGTACTTGTACTAGGTCCTGAATCCGTCGTCTACTAAACCGTTTATGAATCACAACGGCTCGTAAACGATGCAGTATAGTATACATTACATATACAGTACTAACATTTATTTAGTGATAAAGTGATACGAACTACGAACTAGGTCCTCAAAATGACCTACAGTTTGTTATCGCTATTTGGTATAATATTTGTCCTGTAATATTAGAAGGTGGTCACGTGGCCACGATGCTGATGTAGTGAAATTCGTCAAGCGTATAAATATATAATTACCGTTTCGGAACCGGTAACTGCCGCACGTTGATAACGCAGAAACCTCACAGAAGAACACGAATTGGGCCCCTAATGACCATGCTCAAAAATTATACGGGGTGGTTAAAATTAGTCCTTCCCCAATTATTTTACTACGATTTCATTGCTTGTGTAAATATTTTAGTGAAAATTTAGGGAAAATAAATATGTTGAGGTTCGCCTATGATATAGCAATGTTAGAAGAAAGGGAGCAGAATTTAGAACAGATATTAAATGGTATGCAGGACGAACCACCAGAATTATCACTAATTAACACTAATTAACTAAATAACAAATATTCTAAAAAAAAGCAATCATGTAATATTGGAAGAATACCAATCGAAGACTATATAAGAATTATTTCATTCTCTCAATTCGTATTTTAGCCATATTTATTTTAAGCACGTGGTATAAAATTTCCTCTTTACTCCAACACAACTGTTGTGCTGTAGTACATAATGGGGTTTGTTTATTGAGGTCGCTGGTCAATATTGACGAAATGGCCGTGAGGACGACCGCTGTCTGGACAGCTGAAGTTAGGCTACCTGTCATAGCCTATACATGTCCTATGACATGACGTGTCACTAGAACGAATCACGACTTTTGTTTGCTCTTTGCATATTCTTACATGGCATATGAAATGAAATGTTATCATCATATGTGGTTATGACAAAATATTTTCAAAAAACATAAATAAATGTGCAAATGAGAGCAGTTGAAAATTTTTTTTTACTGAATTATTAACGGCGTTTTGTTTATTCGAGAAGAACTCGAGATACTTGATATAGGCAACCGACGTTAGTTAGCAAAAGAAGCATTTTAACTGTTAGTGAAAATTTTGACGAGCAAATACAAAAAATAATACAATAATAAATATTGTTACAAACATTCTTGAAACTATGTAAATTAATATATCTTTTCTAAATACCTTATTATAATGTATCTCGTTAAATATTCGATACATTAATGAATTTACCACAAAAGGGCGAATATGGAGATATTATTTGGATAACGATTTAGCATGTGAATATAATCGGGCGATCCACATTTTGACGTGGACAAATGTAACAAATAAATTAGAATTTAGATAGATCGCTGCGGAGTTAAATATTGCCCGTCACCGCAAAAGTAGTATGAATTCGATCAAATCATTTATATACGAACGGATATAATGAAAACACGGTATAAATCTATTGGAATGTGTATTGTGTAGAGGTGATTAGAATTTAATTGTTGTAAATTTGCATGAAAATACCATGAAAATTGTAAATATCTAATGGTACTATGATAAATGATAAATCGAGCGGTGTGTTGCAAGGCGGAAGAGAAATCAATAATAACATATAAAATGTAATTGTACATTTCAAGCTGTTCTTTTTTTAAATTAATTCCTATTTCGATTCCATTAAAACTATACACCAAAGAATATAAAAAAATTAAATGAATATATAAAATAATATAATAAATTTCGGTGATATTCTATACTACCACATATCTCAATACTTGCTGCCAAGAGGATTTTTACACAAAAATTTTAAAAAAATCACTTATATATTTTAATCCAGGATAAAATTTCATATTATTAATATTCAAAAGCAAGGGTTGATATTAAATGCTTAATATTAAATTTCGCTGAATAAACTATTTATTTTGGCCCTTGCAATACATATCCCCATAAAACTCAACGTCAACTTGTAATAAACCTACAAAAAATTATGTCCTTGTAATCAGCAATGTCTTCGCTAGTTAAATTAAAGCAGGAATTATTGTAGTAGTCCTTGGAGACTCTGGATGGAGCCTGTGCGGCTGTGATATGCTCTTTATTAAAACAATGTCGAGGGCAAATATTTTTTTTTTTGGACAATTTATCGAGTAAGTGTAGAGGAATATCGAAGCTGTTCCGTATCAAGATTTGCATACAATAAATTTGAACCGTTTTAAATTCGACCTATATTACTAAATACAACGTGAAATGTCTTACGCTGCACGATAGAGAAGATTGCAGTTAAAATATAAACAAGGACCATTGTGTTCAATTGTATTCAAAAATATTACTATACAAATTAATAATTTATTTGGGTATGTAAATATATATAACCAGAAGATAGAAATTTTTCAAAATTTAATAAGTAGTTTTTAGTTTCTACAGTGATTTTTCTTTTCTTATCATACACACCACGAATTTTTGGAAAACACTTATTTTTTTCTATATTATTAAATCATAATATGGTTTGAGTATATGATTTTTTATAGTTTATTTTCGATTTTATGCGACATAAAAAAATAATCGAAATTGAATGAGCATTGCTAGGTAAAGAAAAAAATATTTCGATAATAATTTTTTGATATGCGTATTGAAGAGCTAATCGTTATTTTTTTCAAATCACTTTTTTGAACAGTTCGCGCTATCCATGGCGCGGATGTAGTTTTTCATATTAAAAAAAACGCGAGATCGTAAGTTAGCGTCAAATTATTAATTTTAAGCAGATGCTGCATTTTATCATGTCTCCCGTACATACAGTCTATTTCTTAATGTCATAAGCACCGTCAGGAGCAGCACTGTCGCATGCGTGCCATACATCGAGCTTCCCGTGCCACCAACTCGCGATCCTGCTGCCTCCTGCCGGTGGAAATTAATAGGCGGGCGCGTATTCGGTCGCCGCTGATAGACCACGTATTTTATTGTGTTTGCTCCCGAATATCCATCGTGCTCAACACAGGCATTCATACTATATCTTCAGTCACCAAAGAGCACCATCTATACTATAACTAAACTGGTTTAGATTGCAAGTAACTGAGAAAGGCGAAAAATGCACCATTCGAACTTGAGAACCGAAAGAAGAGGTTCGATCAAAGATCAAGATTGTTATGGCTGGAAGAAGCGTTGCCTTAAAATCTTTCAAATGCAAAATCTATATATAATTAATCACTATAATTTAGAATATTTTAAAATATTCTTTACATTACATTCACATTCGATACATTTGCTTTATTTGGCAATTTTGTAAGGATTTGTCGAGTGCGTGTGCTTCCTCCAAAGTTTCTGGAATATTTTCGCGCAATCCTATTTAAATCCTGACCTAATATTCTTAACTCCCAGTTGAGTGAAGATGATCTCCACTAGAGACTAAAGTCAGAAGCGTCCGAAATTGTTTTTAAACCGAAATTACTAGTTACCAATTTATAGGATCCAATGCAAATTATGCATTAGAACATATGCACTACGCCCGAATTAGAACATTTAACTTTTCCTTCATGGGTGAGATAATATTACGCGATTCGTCGTCGCCTATATGGACGTCCATGACATCTTAAAATGCGTATCTATCGTCTGGCAAAGTATCACAATGGCAGCCGACGTTCGTTTTGCCGCACCATTTTTTAAGAGAACCACGCCGTAGGGGCGCACGACTTGAATAAATTTCCCTGAACACCGAACGTGCTCTTGATTAATACCCACCACTATGGGCCCCATACCATGGGGGCTATATATTCCCCTAAGTCCCCTCTGCAGATCTATCATACAGAGTGCTAGAGAAACACACAGAAAAATGTTAAATATCTCACATTTAATAACAGAGATAAAACGGCAACGATGCTTTACCATACGCAGTCTAACAGAAGGAAAGATGGGTGTAAGAAAATCTACACTAAGAATGACAATTATATAAAGGCGCGTTGTTTTTTAAAAACTCTATGATTGAAGATTATCTCAGAACGACATGTTTTGTGTTGGATACGGTAATTAAATATAAAATCAAATATTTTTCCCGGATTCTTTCTACGGTATACAAACAGGGAATCATTTCTTCCCTGCGATACGTTAGTGCTGTTAACCGAATAGAATAACTCTTTGCACAGCAGCGCCCCGATCTAAGTTCCAAATTGATGATCTGGTATTAGATGCCCCACCAGGCTGCGCTTTGTCTCATAGATTTACAGTCTTAAATTTCGGGAAAATACACTCTTTTCGCCATCAGATAATCCTGCTGCTGGTATAGAATTTGATATACTCTAACGTTAACGTCATCGAGACACGTTGTCTCGTAAAAATCCGAAAATAAATATAACATAACTTCAAAGATGGTAACTTCTTTTTGAATAGTAACCATTCATTTGTTAAATTTATTTATTACAATTTGTTAACCGATTGCAAGTTTTTTTGTCACATACCTTTCATCAACATGATTTCCTCGCTGACTGTTAAAATATGACAATATATAAAAAATTCTGGTAATATTATTAAAAATTATGGAAATGAAGTTATGTATATACGGAATATTGCCTTAATTATATGAATTTGTAGGCAGTTTTCTATTTGCGCACTAATCCCATGTCATAAACTACGACCCAGCGTGGCACCCTTAACCCTACTATTCGTTTACAGGTATACGGACACGTATAAGCAGGTATACAGACGGCTGGCTACAAATTATTAACAATTAATAATATTCTAATAAAAAAAATTAATAATGCGGAACAAAAAGAGAATGTATTTTTCATAATGTCATTCTTAATAATGGGTAATGTAAAAATTGATTTGCATTGTAAGTTCACCAATTTCACATATATTTCAATACATTTATTAAAACACGGTAGAAAAAAATATAGAAGTCAGTATACAGTAATATAGGTCAGGTCAGGTCAGGTAAGGTCAGGTGTGTGTGTGTGCGCAGTTGATGTATCTATTTTCGGTCGGAGTTTTGTTTTTTGGCGCAAATAGAGAAACTTTTAATCTGGTGATAAAATTTGTGCGCAGTTAAAAACCAGCCTCGAAAATATTTCTGATAAATAAAAAATCCATCATATTAAATCTAAATAATATAAGCAAAAATGATAATAAAATCAAAATTAAGTTTACCTCATAAGAGTTAGAGGATTATCCTGATATAATTACAGTATAAACGCTTATACTTGATACACATAAAATAAATAAATAAATTTAAATAGGGGCAAAATAAAATAAATGAAAATTAATTATTAAAGAAAAATTTCTTTCGTTTGAAAATAACTTAATTGCATCTCTAAAAGGTTGTAAAATACATATTAAACCTACTTTATGCGGTATATTGTTTTTTTTCTTCTGATTAGTGGAAATGGTGACTATAATGTGGGACACACTATAAATCATTTGTACCAACTCTTTTGCACGTTTTTATTATGGCGGATACGCATTGATAATTTTTTCGTTTTATAATTATCTAACAACAACAGGGAAATTCAAGTACTGTATATGTATATATATCAAGTACTTGTATATTCCTGTATAATATGTCCAAAAAAAAAAATATAAGCAAGCAAATAAATCGGTTCCCCACATAACACAATATATAAATTCACGTTATTTTCGCACTAGGAAAAGGCATTATGCAAATTGGTAATCTATCCATAGCTGGAGTTTGGAATAACACTAAACATGAGAACACATATATAGAGAACATATATAGCATATCCTTAATATATCAACAAACGTATAGAATGATATCACGATATAGATGATAAAAGACATCACGTTTCTATGCATCATACATACTCGTATGTAGAGAGAAAAATCTAGTATACGATTTTAAATTGGTAGTAATTCAAGTTTGTACTTTTAATCAATTGAGGGTTTTACAATTGCCACTTTCTATTTGAACTAAGATATAATTATCAAGGTACATCGAACTATATGAAGCTATACTTCTAGATATCGATTGTTATAATATATGAAGGTATTTACAAATTATATGTTGCTTCTATAAGGCACGCGGTACCTACAACGTTATTCACGTTGCTCACGTTTAACATTATGCCGATACGTAATGGTGGATTATGGTTGCCGTTCTGTTCCATTTCGTTTCTCGTTCCCGTATCGTCCCAACTGCATATTTCATGCGAAATCGCATTATTCCAATAATGGATAAACAACAAAAAAAACACATGTTATCCATAATGCAATGATATTATGCATAATGCGATGGTAGAATATGGTTGTAGTTTTGTTGTGGCAATTTCCGATGCAAATAACGTTGCGAACAACAAATATAATTTATTTTTATTCGCGTGTATATGTTAAGGCAGAATTAACCTCGAGTTATAGCAAACTCTTCCGCTGGGGTCGAATAAATATTATTTGGAGCTAGTGCCTGGATGTATAAGCTTACTATGCGATAACTTTATTATATTCAATTATGGACAAAATTATTCATGATGAAGGCAAATCGAACTTTAAAAACTCTGTATAGAATATAGTGAAAATGGTGAATTAATTCTAAAGAAAGGGCATAGTTATTTTTATCAAATTCAAGGGCAATTAAATATATGCGATAAGGAATTATGCGAGTTTGTTTTATATACCGACTTAGGCATTGCCTGTCTTACAATAAATCGCGATGGCGAGTTTTGGAAAAGAAATATGCTTCGCACGTTAATAGATTTTTGGAAATATTGCGCTCTGCCCGAATTAGCACATCCAAGAATTCCTACATGTATGCGTACGTGACACTTGAGTTATAAATCGATGTAGATAAGTTACCTATACGGAAATCACCTTTTTATCTAATGATAATGACGAAATTATATGAAATGAATTAAATTATATTATTTGACGAGTCACATAAACAAAAATATAAACACGCCAATCAGTAAATGTTTCTAATAGGATTGCCAAGTCTGTATAAAGTGTGAGGGTTTTTTTTTGAAGTGAAACTTCTATAGGCGCGGTAGGGCAAATTAACGCACGCTACGCGCATGCGCCGCGTGTACTGTTTGTATACGTAGCATAAGGCAACCAGTAAGACGCTTGCGCATTTTATTATATATTACACAAACACAGCTTAATCTTTTAGCTAACAATTTCCATTGTGTGGAAAGTGATATGGAGAAAAAGACAAGTACGAGCCTTTAGAGAACGGAAGAAAGCGAATAAACCGCCAAGAAAATTGCCAACAAGTACCTTGGAAAGAAGTAGAGAGTATCGAGCAAGGCAAAGGGCGTTAAAGAAACACGGTGGACAACATAACCTTCCAACGACCTCAAATACACTGGATGAATCGATACCGTCGTTAAGTGAGGAGACAGTGAGTGGTATAGAGAATTTGAATGCTACTGATTCAGGCACGTGCAGATACACGCGGTGTGAGAGATCAACGAAATGAACCTGATACAGCTGAGCCATCGACAAATAGAAATGCACCCACTAGTGCATCATACACAAAATTTACTTTCTTTCAACCTGCTCATCGCGAATTTAATAAACAATTTTTCCATAATCCGCTAGGTACAGTGTGTTCCATATAAAAGAACTATAAAAATATGGCTACAATATTTAATCCAAACTCCTCTTTATAGACTGTACGACATTACAGTTCATAATGCTTTCTTTGATGATCAGAGTGTCAAACAAAATCAATCAAAATCAAATCGTTAACAAATGGAAAAAAAGCAATGCATAAAATCAACTTTTCCTAGGAGCTCTTAGCTCTTCTTAAGTTTCTTCTTAACTTCTTAAGTTTCACTTCTACCGCGCGAGAGTCTCACGCATGTTTTTTCCATATGTTATGCAGTTATAAAATTATATATACAAAAGAACTGTATACCTCTAAAAATTAAGAGAGCACATCGAGTTAAAGGTTCATTATAATCCTATCTTAATGCGTTTCCTTCATCTAGGCGCTTCATCTATTTAATGTAGGCAACTTGTAAGGCAAATCATAAATTCAAACAATTAAGATAATGGGCTTACATTCTTACAGTGTCAATTTTTATTAATTTTTTATTTTTGGGAAATAATGCTTGTAAAATTGCGCTGGGCGGAATATATTTCGTTTTAACGTCAAATTTTTTTTTCATAATGATTTAATTAAAATACGCTTTTGTTACATATAAATTAGGTAATAAATATTACTCCATTAAAAATGTTCAAAATCAAAATATCGTCTACCCAGTGCATGGTTATGAACAATGGTTTTGCAAAATTTCATCGAAATTGATCAATTAATAACCGAATGTAAGCCCATTAATTGGTAATTAATTAACTTTTTAATTAATCAACTAATAATTGTTTCCTTTCACAATAGCTTTTCTAAAATTATTATAAGCACGTTAACAAAATATATTTGCAAAAGCTATCATTTAAAGGGTACTTTTATATTTTTGAAAAGATTCTTGTATTTATGAAAATATATGAAAAGTATAATTTCCAAATTTCTAAATGCTAATATCTAAAATTAGATTTGTTGTTGTTTTAAAAGAATATTATGGAGTTATACATAAATTTAATTAATTGCTGGATATATACCACAAAAACTACACTCTTCAAATTTATTACCATATATAATTATTTTCGAGATTCGTTCTTGAAACAATTTTACTAAAATCTTCCCATTTACGTTTCTAATAGACATTATTTCGCGGTTTATTATAAAAAAAAGCATCCTACTATTCTAATAATACATCAGATGCAATTCTGTGTATTTGCAGCATTCAACGCAAGAAGGATACAATAAAGCCTGATAGATTACGACATGTCTTGACCATCTATTCTTACCGGGGCACATATTTTA
Source organism: Leptodirus hochenwartii (assembly GCA_947310635.1). Classification (NCBI taxonomy): domain Eukaryota; kingdom Metazoa; phylum Arthropoda; class Insecta; order Coleoptera; family Leiodidae; genus Leptodirus; species Leptodirus hochenwartii. Next base: position 39,549,696 of record OX371179.1, on the reverse strand, counting down.
CCATAATCAATGTGGCATATGATATTGCACACCGGAAACTGTGTGTATATATATAGTATCATTGTACAATACACATACCAGATACTCCCTCGGGAACATACGATGCAATATCGCTATATTTAATGTTATGAATAACCTTTCTACCAGAGGTTTGTCCAAGAAGTTTATGCTTGTTTAATGATATTCATTTTTAACATTGGCAAATCTTACGAATAAAATGCAACAGAAAAAAATACTTTATTTATTTTCACACACAAATTTTGATCATTTATTTTTGGACAAGTATATCCTTCTTCCTCTTGAAGAAGTTGAAAAATAGTTTAGAGAATTTACAATGCACAGTATATTGAATGTTGTAAGCAGGTTTCGTCCTTGCCACTGCAGCAGGATGCACGATAAAATAACAGCCCTTTATCTTACGTTTAGCCGTCTATTGCAGTTATTTTAAAAAGAAGCGAATAAAATTCGGTGCCGTAAACATCAGCAACCATAATGCATTTTCTATTTAAATTATGACAATGATAAAATATATTGCCAGGTAATATAAAATAATATAAAAATAGAATTGGTTTCTCTTCGAAATAGCAAAATATTGTATAAAAGAAAATTTCAAGCGAAATTTGTAAGTCAAATTTAAAATATATTCACGAAGAACGTGCAAAATAGTTGGTACAAATGATTTACAGTGTGTCCCACATTATAGTCACCATTTCCAAAACAATATACCGCATAAAGTAGGTTTAATATTTATTTTACAACCTTTTAGAGATGCAATTAAGTTATTTTCAAACGAAAGAAATTTTTCTTTAATAATTAATTTTCATTTATTTTATTTCCCCCTATTTAAATTTATTTATTTATTTTATGTGTATCAAGTATAAGCGTTTATACTGTAATTATATCAGGATAATCCTCTAACTCTTATGAGGTAAACTTAATTTTGATTTTATTATCATTTTTGCTTATATTATTTAGATTTACTATGATGGATTTTTTATTTATCAGAAATATTTTCGAGGCTGGTCTTTAACTGCGCACAAATTTTATTACCGGATTAAAAGATTCTCTATTTGCGCCAACAACAAAACTCCGACCGAAAAATAGATACATCAACTGCGCACACACACACACCTGACCTGACCTGACCTGACCTGACCTGACCTGACCTGACCTAACCTAACCTATATTACTGTATACTGACTTAGATATATTTTTCTACCGTGTTTTAATAAATGTATTGAAATATATGTGAAATTGGTGAACTACAATGCAAATCTATTTTTATTTTACTCATTATTAATAATGACACTATGAAAAATACATTCTCTTTTGTTTCACATTATTAATTTTTTTTATTAGAATATTATGAATTGTTAATAATTTGTAGCCAGCCGTCGTTAGTTTGTAAAATATATGAGAAGGGAGAAGTACCACAGGATTTTCAGCGTAGTAGAATAGTAACAATGCCGAAGAAAATAGGAGCTAAATTGTGTGAGAACTATAGGACCATTAGCCTACTATCACATGCATCGAAGATATTATTAAAGATTATTTATAGGAGATTAGAAAATAAAGTAGAGGAAAGGCTAGGAGAAGATCAGTTTGGTTTTAGGAAAAACAGAGGGACGAGAGAGGCGATTCTAGCACTAAGAACGGTAGTAGAAAAAAGAAATAGGGTAGGAAAGGTAACTTGCATAGCTTTTGTAGATTTAGAAAAGGCATTTGATAATGTAGATTGGGACATAATGTTTAGAATTTTAAAAGAAACGGGTATAGATTATAAGGATAGGAGAATAATTTTTAATTTATATAAACACCAAACTGCCTTAGTTAGAATTGAGGGGGAAGAAGAGGTAGCAAAAATAGGGAAGGGAGTTCGGCAGGGATGTACACTCTCACCGTTATTATTTAATCTATATATAGAAGATGCAATAAACAAAGTAAAAGAAGAGTATAGTGTAGGTGTGAATGTACAGGGAGAGAAAATATATATGTTGAGATTCGCCGACGATATAGCTATATTAGAAGAAAGCGAAAAGAATTTAGAAAGGGTATTGAATGGTATGCAGGCAGTATTGACTAGGGATTTTAACATGAAAATAAATATAGGTAAAACTAAAGTGATGAGGTGTGACAAAAAGGAATGCAGTAGAAAAATGAAGATCTCAATAGGAGATAATAGAATCGAAGAAGTGTCAGATTTTTGTTATTTAGGCAGTAGAATCACAAAAGATAATCGAAGCAAAGTAGATATAAAGTGTAGGATAGCACAGGGTAGGAAGGCATTCGTAGAAAAAGAACAGATTTTAAGATCAAATATTGACTTGGGTATTAGAAAAAGATTACTGAAGGTATATGTTTGGAGTGTAGCACTGTACGGGTGTGAGGCGTGGACTATAGGAAAGGAAGAGAAGCGTAGATTACAAGCATTAGAAATGTGGTGTTATAGGAGGATGATGAGGATTGGTTGGGAAGATAAAGTAACAAATGAAGCTGTACTAGAGTTAGTAGGGGAGAAGAGAAGTATCTGGAGAGTGTTACAGCGTAGGAGAGACAGATTAGTAGGGCATATTCTTAGGCATGGGGGGATTATGCAATTGATCATAGAAGGTAGAGTGGAGGGAAAGAGAGGGGTAGGTAGGCCTAGATTGGAGTATGTGAGTCAGATAGCTGAAGACGTTGAGATGAATAGCTATAGAGAGATGAAGGGATTAGCTCAGGATAGATCGGCATGGCGTGCTGTTTCCAACCAATCTTTAGGATTGCGGACTGTTTAACTAAGCCGTCCGTATACCTGCCTATACGTGTCCGTATACCTGCAAACGAATAGTAGGGTTAAGGTTGACGCGCTGAGTCGTAGTTTATGACATGGGATTCGTGCGCAAATAGAAAACTGCTATTTTCGAATCATTTAGTTATATTTTCCTTTAAGATTGGTATCAAGATTAGGTGAGACTAATCGTACACCTTTTGATTTTGCAGAAGAAGAGTCTGAGCTTGTGTCTGGGTTTAATTTAGAGTATAGAAAATGGCCGTTCGCTTTAATTTTTTTCGCTGGGTATTCTAATGGTTTATTTATAAGAATATTATGTGTAGTTTTATTTTTAGAGTGTGGTTCAGAGAAATTCTTATATATTCTTATTTAAAATTGTAATATTTCCTTCTTTTTTTTGAGTTCGAGGGACTTTACCCTTGATTTCGGTATGATAAATTAATGTATTTACCTTGAAAAAATCATTTATCATTTTCTCTTAATACAATGTTTTTTTTTTTAATTTTCGTTTGAAGATATTCTTAGAATATCAAATTTGTTAGGTTCAATCAAATCCAATACTGGAACAAATGATTTACAATATGTCACCACATTATCTTCACCATTTCCACTATTCAGAAGAAAAAAACATACAACAAGATGCGACAATTCGAGAATCCACAATATTAACCCTTTGCTTGCTTGGGTCCTAACAGCGGCGGGAAGATATTTCTTGCGCACCGCGTGTTTTGTGGGGTTCCCCAAGGAGTGAATTACCATTCCGGGAATATGCTTCCCAACAGAGCACAGACAGTGTATGGAGTATAATAGACAATGTGATATGTGTAGCAGAGAATTGGTCCTATTATTCACGCAGTGAGCGGTGGATCGCAAAGCGGAACCGTTGCTCCGATCTCCGACAACAAAAGACTGCAGTATTTACTCGGGTGCAGCGAATGAAACGATATTAAACAAGTGAAAATGGGTCACTTAAAGAAAGAAACTAACAACGGAGGCTACGACATTAAGTTTCTTTCAAGTTGCAGGCAACATGTATATAAAATTAATAATTCACTGAAGTACTTCCTTAAACGAAATACAATTTTGCAGGTCATAAAAAAAAAAACGTCGTCTTCATCATTTCTGCAAATATTTACAACGTGATAGAACAATATTTCTTGTATGATCGTAAATTAAACTAAAATCTCCAATATCTCAAAAGAAACATGTTTAAAAAACATTATTTTTGAAGAAAATGTCAACAACAATTCAATTTTCTTTTAATATGTTGCTGTAAAAATATAATAGCCAAACCACTCCAAGGAAAGTGAACTGATTGCGATACAAAATCTTCATTGTTCTCCCTTCACAGGGAGAGTTTGTCAACGAATGTTCTTCTATCGCTTGACAAGATGTTTGTTATTGTTTTGCCTCTAGAACTTTTGATGAGAATTGGAATCTACAACGTCTAGTGTGGAATGGTCGATCCGGAAATGACATTAAATTACTCAGGGATAAGAAAAAGAATGAGATGGCTATAGTATGTTGACGTTACGACAACATAAATGATGTTTCTTGCTGAAGAAGTAGAAAATATATTTAAGTTACAAATTAACTGGATCCTTCGTAAAGACAAGCTACAAATTGTAGTTGGGTGAATTTAAATAAGACAAAAAAAAATGTTGTTCAGAAATAGAACAAAATGAAATTGTGTCATATATTTCAAGAAATGAAATTCGACGATTTATAACTATGATTTTTTTAAAATTAACTTTAGAACCATAGTTGAGCTAGATACCCAACGAATTGTCATCTGCTTTGAATCTATGCAGATCGTTTTTGTAAATTTGCATTTGAATTGATTATGTAAAACTTGTCATATGCAGTACATAAATGTTTCTGAACTATTATGTTTCTAAACTATCCATGCAGAAACAATATTATTGTCTTATCCAGAAGTGATTAGACATTCTAAATTAAACAATAGATTCAATATAGTTATGATGGGGGTGAAGATATCGCGCAGATTGCCAATAGATTAATGGACTCTCTAAATAGAATAAGATCTACAGAAATGCACGACTATAAATTTAAAAAAATATGCGTCAGACTCTCGCGCGGTAGAAGTGAAACTTCGTAGCTCCTAGGAAACGTTGATTTTATGCATTGCTTTTTTTCCATTTGCTAACGATTTGATTTTGATTTTGGTTGATTTTGTTTGACACTCTGATCATCAAAGAAAGTATTATTAACTGTAATGTCGAACAGTTTATAAAGAGGAGTTTGGATTAAATTTTGTGTATGATGCACTAGTGGGTGCATTTCTATTTGTCGATGGCTCAGTTGTATCAGATTCATTTCGTTTATATCAAACACGCGTGTATCTTCACGTGTAGACGGCACGCCGGAATCAGTGCCATTCAAATTCTCTATACCACTCACTGTGTCCTCACTTAACGACGGTATCCATTCATCCAGTGTATTTGAGGTCGTTGGAAGGTTTTGTTGTCCACCGTGTTTCTTTAACGCCTTTTGCCTGGCTCGATACTCTCTACTTCGTTCCTAGGTACTTGTTGCCACTTTTCTTGGCGGTTTATTCGCTTTCTTCCGTTCTGTAAAGGCTCGCATTCTGTCTGTACTTGCTTTTTTCTCCATATCACTTTTCACACAATGGAAATTGTTAGTTAAAAGATTAAGCTATGTTTGTGTAATATATAATAAAATGCGCAAGCGTCTACTGGTTGCCTTATGCTACGTATACGCATAGTACACGCGGCGCATGCGCGTAGCATGTTTCACTTTTCGTAACGGAAGCGTTTCACTTTTGGTGACGTTCAGGCCAATTTGCCCTACCGTGCCTATAGAAGTTTCACTTCAAAAATTAGCCTAAAAATTCGAATGATTTATAACAGCAACATCTCTGGCAAATAGAAATGCACCCACTAGTGCATCATACACAAAATTTACATTCTATCCACCTGCTCATCGCGAATTTGATAAACAAATTGTTAGTTAAAAGATTACGCTGTGTTTGTGTAATATATAATAAAATACGCAAGCGTCTACTGGTTGCCTTATGCTACATATACACACAGTACACGCGGCGCATGCGCGTAGCGTGTTTCACTTTTCGTGACGTTCAGGCCAATTTGCCCTACCGCGCCTATCGAAGTTTCACTTCGAAAATTAGCCTAAAAATTCGAATGATTTATAACAGCAACAAATGCCATTTTAATGATTACTCCGTTTCTTTAGTAGCTAAAAAAAAAAAATATTTGAACAAGAATTAAATTTCACATGCCGGTGTCGAAATTAAGCCTGAATATTTTTTTGTGAAAACATCAATATGTTGTTTTCAGTTTATAAATCTATTTTGCATAATAGAGTCATAAACATAAACTCGTATTTTGCTTTCAAAATATTCGTAAAGTACAAAAGCTGCCTGCCGACTTTCAAATAATTGCATGCAGATTTTCAAACGATTTAAACTGTAACGAAGGTGTAAGAGATTAAGGCAATTGCACATTATTGTTATAATCAGCAATGGTGCCGTAAGCTAGAACTCCACATTACCATTTTATCACATGACAAATCAATTAGGATGTGGTGTGGTATCGTTTGACCTACAGAAAATCCATTAAAAATATACATTTAAATAATATAAAAAAGCCATTTAAAAGCGTAAAGAACTAATTACTACTAAAAGTATAAGTAATTGGTCAAAATTAACATAATGGCCAAGCCAAAAAAAATATTATTTCCCGACGCTTTATTGTGTACTTAATAATATTGTACAGAATAAAGGTAAAATAGAATAATATTCCAAATGTGATGCTATAAGAGGATGAGGAGTATTAGGTAAATAGCTAACATGACAAAAAAACTGTTTGTTTATGGTGATGGATTAAAAGATTAAAAGAAATATTTATATAGTCTGATAAAACAGTCGTGTTAAGAAAGGCTTTCTTTGCGTAGAACAAAATGTGAGTTATTACGCAAATAATTAGCAAGATCGTAATTCTCTTCATTCAATATTAAATTATTTAAGAGCGTAAGCTTAATGAACTTGCAATGAAATTCGTATGCACAAGTACAACATGTTCATTACCTGAATATAATAACTGAAATATAATACCCCGTGTTATAAATGGGTCTCATATGAATTGCGCAAAATGCATGTATTATATAGAGTTGCAACTAAAGAAGATGCCGAAATTAAAATTGAAAATTGACAAAGCAAACCCTATCCATTGTTCCTATTTCAAATGAAATTTTAACGATTTTTAAATGCGATCTAAATCTAAAAATGCAAGTTTATGTGTGATATTTGTTAATATTCGTTACTCGAGACATTTGGAACATGGCTTTGATGAGACTGGTGAATATTTGAACAGATAAATGAAATATGAAAAACTGCATTTTTTATAAGAAGTTCTCATGGCGAAATTTTCAATTTTGAACTCACGTGTTAAAACGATATTTGGTAGATATCAAAAGAAATTTGTTTTCGTACATTTTTCCAAAATCTATTTATGATATTTTCAAATAGTATTTACAACGCAAGTAAGAGAGATAAATACATTTATAAATTTGTATATTTTATTATAGAATTACATAATTATTTAAAAATGAAATTCCTATGTAAAAAAAAAATGTTATTTCACTTTCACGAGGAAAACAATAAAATGGATTAATAACTGATAGGAAATACTCTAGCTGCAAATAAATCTTCTGTAAGATTAACAGTAGAAATATAGATATATAATATAAATATTGTTAGAAATTATTTAATGAAAAAATATCAAGTGTACCGCTATGAATTTTTTTGGTAAGATTTTCACTTGTCCATAGTTTATTTATTGATGTGTGAATTTTAAATTTGCAAATGATTTTGATGGCGAAACAATATTTACAAGATGCAGCTCTTAGAAAACTGGTAAAATGCAAAGGTTTAAACGTTTCCCATAGTAAATTATTAATTTTTACTTGATCGAATGGTACAATAAACGTATCAAAATATTTCGATTTTAATATATACGAGTATGCAAATTTTCAACATTTCAACCAAACGTTTTCTCTGTTTCCAACTGAATTCTATGGTCCTTTAAACAAGGACTTTTTTAGCAAGGACGTATCACGGTGTAGTTACGGGGTTTGAACCGTCAGATGGTGCGATAAATGTTTATACGCTTTGCTTACTTGGTTGGTAGCACTACACAACGTGTATGTAGGCATGTTGTAAAACACGACTTCCTGATGACTTATCGTTAAGATTTAATAACCCTACGCATGAGCCAAGAAGCAATGTAAGGTTCTACTGATACATATTGTATTTCTACTCGTATTTACAATGTGTTCCACAAATAAAGCATCGTTAGACAAGTTGAATTTATAAAATATCTAAAACCAAGACTCGTATATAAGTTGTTATTTCGAAATCCGAATTACTGTCTCTAAAATATTTTTTTAAGTATATAATTTTGGTAATGGTAGAAAAATATTTTGTGTTTACATCAAGCAATCGATTTATGCTCCCCAATTCACTTTTTTTTGGGGAGGGGGGCTATCAACGGTTCTTATGCCTTCACTGTAATAAATTTACAAAATAAAATATCGTCCAAAAATATAATTTCGTCAAATATGATCACATAAATTTTTTTCAAGCAATTATTTCGATACGGATTAACATCATTCAGCTTTCGAAAAATAATAATAAGTTGGATTTAAACGTCCTGTATATTACAGTAGTTTAGTCGAGTTGAAATAATTATGCAATTTGCAAAATAATGGTGTTTAAACAGGCCTTACTAGTAGTAAAATATAATTATTATGTGTACGGTATAGTCGTTTATTTTGTCTGACAATTGACAAGGATATTGATTTATGTGCGTAATTTTTATTCTTGTTTGTTGAATATTGGAGTACAATTTTCACTTATGGTAGCGTTTAGTTTATATACATTTTATAACACTATGAAATTGAAAATTCTATAATTTTTCTCTTGTTTCTATACTCATTATTTCACAACTTCGCATTGGATTGACACAATCAACCAAATTAACATTATTCTGCACAGAATTTCCTTTAGTGATGTATTATCGAACTTGTTCAGTATCGATGTGTAGTTCATTCGCGAACCGTTAACTCTGAACGGTTCAATCAAATGTCGGGCGTACTGTGACGATGTTTTGCAACGACATATAAGTCACTATGACCCGTCCTGAACCCGTCGTGTACTAAACCGTTCATGAATCACAGCGACTCGTAAACGATGCAGTATAGTATACATTACATATACAGTGCCAATAGCAGTACTAACATTTATGTGATAAAGTGTGTTGGGGAACGGAACGAAATTATATTTCCTATATATATGTTTTGTATAAATTATAAACATTGTTGTCTTCTCATCCTCATTTTAATTCTAAATAAGTATTGTAATATTTCAATTTATTTACTTTTAACCATTTAATATTTTTATATTGAGAAAAAATGAAATTATTTTCAGTATGTGCATGTATTTCATATAGGTCGTGAACTAGTTCATTTTTAAAAGATGTAGTAGTTCACGACCTATAGTTCGTGAACGATACAATGAAATGAACTACGAACTAGTTCCTCAAAGTGACCTACAGTTTGCCATCGCTATTGTTCAGGCATTAAAAGAAAATGTCATTCATTTATTACATCGGTAACATTGAAGACGTGTAAAATGGCGAGGGAAAACAGAATGTATACAAAATAAATTCCCAACATGTATTTTCACTTAAGGATTTACATATAAGAAGCTTTTTGGTCTGTGATACATATGTCAATTGATAAAAATATGCCACCGAATTCCCCGTTGTTTTGCGAGTGACTTCCATTTCCAAAATATAGTTCACATTCGCAAAACTCTACAATGGAAATGATGATTCACTTCGGCTTAGTCCTCAGCTAGTACAGAACCCGAAATGAATTTAAAAATGGCAAAATAGACGCAGGTTTATATAAAAAAAAAAAAAAAAGCACAGACGATTCAACCTTTGACCTGAATGCCCCAAAGTAGTGAGTTTAATTTTCTGAGAAAGTACATTTTTCTAAAAATTATTTGTTCGCTTGATAACAAACGTTTTGATTAAAAATAATAAAAAATAATAAAAGAAGATCAGTTTGGTTTTAGGAAAAACAGAGGGACGAGGGAGGCGATTCTAGCACTAAGAACGGTAGTAGAAAAAAGAAAGAGGGTAGGAAAGGTAACTTGCATAGCTTTTGTAGACTTAGAAAAGGCATTTGATAATGTAGATTGGGACATAATGTTTAGAATTTTAAAAGAAACGGGTATAGATTATAAGGATAGGAGAATAATTTTTAATTTATATAAACACCAAACTGCCTTAGTTAGAATTGAGGGGGAAGAAGAGGTAGCAAAAATAGGGAAGGGAGTTCGGCCTGGATGTACAATCTCACCGTTATTATTTAATCTATATATAGAAGATGCAATAAACAAAGTAAAAGAAGAGTATAGTGTAGGTGTGAATGTACAGGGAGAGAAAATATATATATTGAGATTCGCCGACGATATAGCTATATTGGAAGAAAGCGAAAAGAATTTAGAAAGGGTATTGAATGGTATGCAGGCAGTATTGACTAGGGATTTTAACATGAAAATAAATATAGGTAAAACTAAAGTGATGAGGTGTGACAAAAAGGAATGCAGTAGAAAAATGAGGATCACAATAGGAGATAATAGAATCGAAGAAGTGTTAGATTTTTGTTATTTAGGCAGTAGAATCACAAAAGATAATCGAAGCAAGGTAGATATAAAGTGTAGGATAGCACAGGGTAGGAAGGCATTCGTAGAAAAGGAACAGATTTTAAGATCAAATATTGACTTGGGTATTAGAAAAAGATTACTGAAGGTATATGTTTGGAGTGTAGCACTGTACGGGTGTGAGGCGTGGACTATAGGAAAGGAAGAGAAGCGTAGATTACAAGCATTCGAAATGTGGTGTTATAGGAGGATGATGAGGATTGGTTGGGAAGATAAAGTAACAAATGAAGCTGTACTAGAGTTAGTAGGGGAGAAGAGAAGTATCTGGAGAGTGTTACAGCGTAGGAGAGACAGATTAGTAGGGCATATTCTTAGGCATGGGGGGATTATGCAATTGATCATAGAAGGTAGAGTGGAGGGAAAGAGAGGGGTAGGTAGGCCTAGATTGGAGTATGTGAGTCAGATAGTTGAAGACGTTGAGATGAATAGCTATAGGGAGATGAAGATAGATCAGCAAAAGCTCAGGATAGATCGGCATGGCGTGTTGTTTCCAACCAATCTTTAAGATTGCGGACTCTTTAACTAACTAACAAACGTTATTTAAATATACGATTATATAGTACATTTAATGTTTATATTAATATATGAGCCGTTTATTTTGATAGTGGTGTAAGTCGATTTTCCTAAATATTAGGAGATATTAAGAGATATTTTAGTCTCACTTTACGTTTTTTTGTGGTGACAAATATTTAAACTTTTGAAGTATATGAAATTAAGCTTGAAGAAAAATTGGGACTTTGTGACCATAAATGGTCTCACATCACTATCAAAATTATCAAATGTGACTTAAATCATATTTAATTGCTTAGAATTCGAGGTTTGTCCAAAAAACTATATTATATTTTCAAAAATTCGAATCTTTCATTCATGTTACGCGAAGCAAAATTGTATATAACTTTAAACAACATAATATAATTAAAAATAAAATTCATGGTTTTTTATTTATTAATTTAAAACATCTTCGTTGACACCATGAGTAAGGTTTTTAGAAATAATTGTGGTGCACTGGTGGAATATAAGGCAATAAATCACTCATATCTTTATATTTAGCTGAGGTTTTGTATGGAGGTGATAATTTTATGTTTTTTAAAATGTTTTGGTCTTGGATGTAGTTCCTCTAACGTTTTAAATTCTGCAGTTGACTCCATAGAGGTTTTATAAAATAGCTTGTATAGCTTTTTTCCCTCCTTGAGTGTTTTTTTAACTTTTAAAAACAACTTCTAGGTTCTTCGTTGAAATGAAATCTTCGCTCTTCATCCGGTTCAAGGGTACATTTGTTTCTTTTGCGGCACTGTTCAATTATTTTGTAATTAACATCAAATTTGATTTTGTAGTGAAATATTTGCTTATTCCGGTAAGTAGAAAAACTTCAACATCACCGATGATAATAAATTTTATTTGGCCCGCTATGGTAAGATTTAACAACATGTTTTACATGCAATAATCTCGATTTTTTTTTTAATTGACTATGCGGCTCAAAATATACGGCTCATATATTAGAAAAAAAATAAAAATTACATATCGCACTGGAATTTATGACAAACTAACTTTATCCATTTTTTTTGTGATTTTAGTCATCATACGAGTACAATCGCTGTAGGAGCCAACTTAAAAACTCTTTTGATCAAAATACATACGCTAAATATATAAATTAAGCCCGGACTATAGATCGGTCCATTTCTAAAGGCTGCAGAACAAATCCTGAACAAAGTATCGCAGTTTGAACATATCATATACGCCACGGGGAAGTGATATTATGTAAATGCGAACATATTTTGCATGAAATTGTGTACCTTTTATCGGTTCCCTTTGATACCGACGCACATATATAGATCATACACAATATAATACCGTATTTATGCCAGGGGCGTACTCGACCACAACAAAACGATGCCAAATGGCGCATAGAAAAATGAACGGCGCCCGCATTTGCATTTCTAGCTTACGATACTAATTTCGGTAGATTTACATGTAAATTATGAAATTTGTACATGTAATTTAAAAAAATAATACTTTCCTTATCGTTTCTATTAAATTTATACAACTGCTAAATTAGGAAAATAAAATTTTAAGTGGTATTACAACTAAGTTATTTTCCTTCAAACCCATTTACTATGAATCAATCAATTATTATGCTAAATTATTGTACTATCTTCTTATAAAAAATAATATATTGAGAAATGACAGGGCCATTTTATTTTTTGTGGCCCTGTCTATGTCGAGTTAGATGAGGAATGCGTCTGTCAAGTACAGACGAGTCACAAGACGCACTCAAAGTGAAACGAATTTTATATTATTTAAAAATATTTGGCTTTTTTTTTATTAACGCTCTTCGTTGGTACATCAATACAAACGAATGCCAATATATTTATTTTTCACGAATCAGGTAACTAAATGAAGTTGTTCCTTTCACTAATATTTGATATATTAAAAAAACATTACTAGGTCTCTACAATTTTTTTTCTTACCACAAACTATGTTTATCTTAGATGTTTACACCGTGCGATGTACCATAAAATCTTTTGGGCAAATTATCTATAAAAAAAAATGTTTGGTCGTAAATCTGCCAGTAAGGCATCAGCTATATCTTATATAGAATGATTGGTTAAAGGTTACGGATGAAAAACTTGGTGACTTGCCATAAAAATCCTCAAGTTTGTCAAACCGTATTGTGTATGTTCGGGACGTGATTTCTTTCCAACCCAACTTAACAGAATCATGGCAATATATATACGTCAGTGGCGGTTCCTTATGCAGGCCGCAGGGCCGCGCGCCCCGCCTGAACATTGAGCGCATCACCGTACATATACAATTGCATTGCGATATTTTATCTCGGCATTATTTTGCCTAAAAGATAAAGCTTGCGCCGCGATAACAATCAACACAACACAGTGTGGCGTTCGTTGTGGTATCCGTTTCAAGTCAGAGAAGCGACCGATGCTGTATTAACTGTATCTATCGTTCGCGTGGTATAGATATATCGCTAATTTGGTGCCGCTGGATATCCAGCGTCACCCAGCTACACAGTATAGATTAAATCTATATGCACTCATCTCACTCTATTGCAAGCAATCGGTGAGAGCGACCGTATGCAGTATATCTTCTATTTCTTTGGTTTGAACCTTGCTTCATCGTCTAATATGTGTCACAGATTCCCAGCGGCTATCCAATGCCAGTACAAGTTAAATATATATATACAGTACATATGCAATGAGATGAGTGTATCATAGAGTGCAGGCGACCGATCTATTGGATGTCGCGCTTCTTTAACGTCTTAGAGAAGTTCAGAGAGAACAGAAATTGATATAGAATAGCCAGATTAGACAGTAGCATTTGTTCTGTGTATGTACGATATGTACGTACGTACGATTTTGCCACGTGTTTCTCCAAGAATATATTTAATAGAAATAATTTAATAAAAATAAATAGTGTTAGTTCTTTATTGAAAATAAAGTTTTGTAGACTTTCTCTTGTGAACAAAGTACAAATTAAAGAATTAGGTATGCCATTGTCTGATTTACATTTACCACAAACTTGTGCAAGGAGTGCTCAAAATCGGACATTTACGCGGTGGTTTACAAGAGACATTTACAAAAAAAATTATAACACAGATGAAGGACAGATTCTTATATCATGGCCATCTACAAGCCGCTAGGTTATTTAACACGAAATCGATGCCAACGTTTTCTAAACAATTTCCAGTGGACCTTTTGGAAATCGTGTGTCATGCATATCAATTTTTGAATAAAACCAGATTAAAAACAGAATTAGAAGTCATTTACTCGCGTCCGGATTTTTATCAAATAATTGGAGCCACAAATTTTCTTTCATTATTGCTACAAAATAATCACAGTGAAACGTTCCCGGAAACAATATAAAAATACTTAAAATTATTTTAATAACCCCGATGACCACTGCTGAATCAGAGCGTTGTTTTTCAACATTTAAAAGAATCAAGACTTTTTTGCGAAATGCTATGGGTAATGGTCGTTTAAACGCGTTGGCGATGATGTGTATTAATGAAAATGTGGTGCGAGATATTTACAATTTTAACGAAAAAGTTCTGGAAAAGTTTATATCAATGAAAGATAGAAGAGTGGAATTCACTTTCAAGAAATGATTGAATTTAATCATTTTGCATCCATTTTAGGTGAGATTTCTCACTATTATGTTATTTTTTAAGAAATGCGCCCCCCCAGATTGAAATGGCACGAGCCGCCACTGGAACGTCTGAATAATAAATTGAATTATCGTCAAGTAAAACGAGAAAATTGCATTATAACTTAGTCTGCGAATGACTGTATTTTGCTTTAAATGCATTAATAGCTATTTGTGCAACAAGTTGCGCAATTAGAACGCGTACCAGACAATTTTACAACATTTTTACAAAATTAAAAAACATATTCTAAGAAGCGTTATTTTAATACGATTTTTAAGATGTAAAAAATATTATAAAAAATACAGCATGATAACTAATTATGTTAATACATATTAATTAAGATTAGGCAAAGGAACAACAATTTATTCGCTAATTGCGAATAAAATTGTAAGGATAGAACATGAAGTTCGACCAAAAAAAAATCGAGACGATCATTTCTTTAATCGTTTATCTCCTTTCATGAATGGCACTAATTTATACTCTAAACAAAACAGTCGATAAATGGAATGCCACTAAAATTAACTGTAAAATAAGATGCGATGAAATTCATTAATCACTCGGTAATTAATAATTAGACTAATCATTTAATAGACGAATATGTAAGAGGGTGTTGGAAACTAATGATCGATTATATTAAATGATCCAATTTCGCCTTAATTAAATCGTCAAGTTAGTCAATTCGGTACAGGGATTCATTAAAATTTAAACGATACAAAATTGACAATTACATTTTGAAATTTTTCGGCTTTTAAATTAATTTTTAATAGCTTGCAGCTACTTGAGAGATCAAAACTTTTAAGGCAGAATTTACCTCGAGTTATGCCAAACTATTCCGCACAGAGGCCGCTGGGGTACGAATAAATATTATTTGGTGCCTAGATGTATAATCTTACTATTATCTGAATATAAAATGAAATTTTACAGAACCTCTTATGAAGCGCAGCTTACAGCGAGAATGGTAAATTCCTATAAATATGGGGTCAGGTAGAAGAAACCGAAAATTTGTATGGTCAAATTCCTACAAACGCCTGTTGTCCTTCGCCTTCCTCTAGCACGAAGCACTTATTTCTTGCACATGTAACTTTGTTTCCTCGGGGTGATCATGCAATAAAATGCAGGCTTCTGCATTCTGAATTTCTGTACTTTCACCAACTGGGTCATTGTTAATTGGGTAATTGTCACGATCGTTAAATATATGGGAACCTATATCTATGTCCTTCTTCAATCTTTGATTTTAATTGGAAATATTATAGGAAACCTTATAGGGATTTACATGTACCTTTGTAGGAATTTGACCATCATTGATGTAGGTTTTAATACCTTGCTACTGAATGCACAACAAATCGTCTGCAATAGTTTTGCAAGTTTACGTATTTTTAATCTCAAGATCTACTACAAATAAGAATATTACTCATTTATCATTTGCGAAACAAATGCTGTTTTGTGAACAGATGTGAACTTTGTGGGCGTGCGATATTAAATTTTTTATATATTTCATCGATTATTTTATTTAGCGCAGCGATGATAAAAGGTCGCTGTACGAAATACATCCCGTGATAGCATTTATTAAACTAATACATTTACAGTTTATAATTTACGTACGTCCTCGCGATACGCCGCCTAACATAAATAGCTTCAGCTTGTGGAAATTGAATTTTCCTCGCAATCGCACGAGGCGAGTATATAGATGCAACCACTACGTAACCAACGTCGTCTAATTTTCCACCCTGCGTACCTTATGCCGGCTACAGACGACGTGTAAGCCAATGTTTATTTTGGGGTATCGTGTGTATGGAAAACGGATCACCAACTCCAACATTGGCGCTGTCCTACATTCGCATCGAAGGCGGTATTTCGACCACACATCAAAGAGAATGAATCAACAAGACCAACGTGTGTAGGGAGCGCATGCGTAAGCCTTTACGAACGCTAACGTTCGTGTACACTCGTCACGCCGTCTGTAGCCGGCTTTACAATTTTACGTACCTTACCCAGGGCAACCGCTGCGCGAAGACAATTACCCTGCCATGGCGAATCTGTTTACAGCCATCGGTCGGGCTACATCATCGAGAATAAGCCTTCGCTCTGGCACCAATGGCATGCATTATCGCAGCTAATAACAATACATTCTACCGGCTCAACATAGTTGACTATATTAAATATGGTTACGTTAATGACGTTATTATAAGGATTTATATTAATTAGTTTACAATGTAAGATGTAGTCCAAACTTATATAGACAAGTCAGATTGGCTAGCTAGGAATTTCGTTTTCTCGGCGCTGCCTTCTATAACTAATTGTATAATACCCTGATATTGCGACGAATGTATTCTATTGGTCTATATTTTTTACGCTATAAAGTTTTTTTGTTTTGTTTTTAAGGAGAAAAAATGAACCGACAACTTACTTAGATCATTGATTTGTCTACATGCCGAAAAATCATGAAAAATATCTATTTTTCGGTATTATTTAAAAAAATATATATTATAATACAATAAAATATATAAATATAAAAATATTAAATTCTCATCTTCAAGAGCAAATCACTAATTCGTTTAATCAATTTTATTCTTATTAATTGTATTATTCGAATAAAATAAAATTTTATTATTTAATTTTTTACTGATTAATTAGACAATCGTGGATTTACAATTTCCATCGACGCCCTAGTAAAATATTTGATGTGCTATACAGCAAAAAGTATTAAAAAAATCTCAACAGTGCTTTGTAATTTCCGAGTGAAGAAATATTTGATGTAAATTTATCATTCAGCCATTCAATATATTCCAATTTAGGTATTAAAAGTTCGACAAAAAAAATTATGATGAAGTAATTTTGGCATAGTATCAAAAACTCATTTTTGAGTGTTTTTTTTATAAAGTATAAGTTTCCCAACTCAAAATAAACAATATTTCTTGTCTAAAATAAAATTAACAAGACAAAGCGCCACAAATTTAAATCATAGCATCTTCTTCCAGGACGAAAGCAGTTTTTCCAAGTTTCATAATAGCTAATCAGAAGTTACGTTCGATATATTTCGATCACTTGATACGTTCTTCTTAATGACCCGCTTGCTCGTTGTCTAAGCAAGTCAAACTACTGTTAGACTATCAGATGATTATGTAGAACAATATATTGTTTGCGCTATATATTCCTCAGATGTCCTGCTAACTGACATGACAGGACAATATTGTATTCAACTATTCTATTTCAACTATTCCCTTATTATGTTCAACTGGATGACGTCCGATGAACATGTATACCGGTTGTGGCAATTGTTAAAATTTGAATGACGTGTATATTGAAGAAGTTCGTAACGTGCTACTTTGGAACAATAAAAAATCTGAAAATTGTGAAAAACAGCACACCGTTTTTTTAAATTGAAAACAGACGAATTTAAGGGCAATAAATTCTCGAGAGTGAAACATACTACTTTTGATTTAAGCAGTCTTACTTATGGTGATAAATAATGTAAAAAAAAAAATTAAATTTGTGTTTTATCAGAAGTGTATTATTACCGACCATATTAAAATTCTAGTATAAAAATGCATTCTTCAGCTGCTTTAGAAATCAAAACCAATAGACGTATATATTAACCATTATAATTCTTGTTATATGGCGTCATCGTACGTGTGCAGAATTCTGCGCATTCAATTATCAATAATATATGCATGCCCATAAACATACAACGACTTAGTGCATTGTGCAAACGATGCGATGAAGAACAAACCAAGCATTTCATCATGGGCAGACGTGCTGAATTGGAGGCTTTCGGAATATTATCCGGGAGAATATGCTCGGAATTTGAGAGTCATCCTTCGCCTTCATCAACAAGCAAATCTACTCCTGCACAGATTTGCCCTGGCCAACAGAATTTGTCGTGCCGTAAATATTTTATTACAAAATATCGAAATTTCTGGGAATCGGCCATTCGAAAAGAATAATTTATATGTAGTTTATTTAGTTTGTATAGTACAGTGAAGAGCATTTCCTCTGGCCTTAATGAGGGTTAGTGAAGTGGCATTATATGCCCTCGTTCCATTGAAATGCGCTCAAGTGAAAGAGTTTCTACACTCCAGAGAAGAAGGATGGATAGTGAAGTCATATAGGTATTAGCTATTAGAGAGGAAGAGGTGAAATATTGATGAAATAATATAGATAAGATGAATATGATTTAAGTTTCGAATTGTTTTACATTATTTGAAATAAATGGAGCACGACAAGTTCTAGCAACGTTTATAATCATTTTACGCTTCAATTGGTGGTGTGATAATGTAAAAAGTTTCTTTGGAACATACATGATTAAATGTTGCAATTAATGATCTTAAAAAAAATGAAAAATTATACTGCAAAGAGTAATTTATGTGATTTTTTCAAAAAGCGTTTTACCTTGGAAATTATTTAATTCGCGCAAATAATAAGGTTCGTGCGTTCATAAATATGGATACAAATGAATGAATTAGAATCGTAAATATTTAAAATTTGGTTTATAAAACTACGAAGTCATATTTGAACAATATTTTCTTATGCGCCTATATTTGCATATTTCTATTACATATTGTTTTCATATTTTCCGTAAACATTGGGTTTCAGAACGAGTGGGAATTAGCGAAATGAAATCGCGTCGGGTACGTGTTGAAAAAGCCGTGTAATTTTAAAGAATCAGCCAAAATGCAAATGAGCTGCGCGTAGATACACTCAGACAGGCACGGAGAGTGAATAAATGTAAAAGTATATAAAACTGAAAGCGCTTTCGCAGTGAGCGCCCACAGCAGAATAAAAAAGGAATAATGAACGCTTTAATTTGCATAAAAAAGTTTCCTTTTATATTAATTGAAATTGAGGCAGGTGAATTTAAATATTCAAATATATGAAATGAGGGTAGCTACTAGCTATAGATACACCACTTTTATTGTATTTTTACACAGCACCAAAACCTTATTGTCCAATTAAATATTTAAATCAAATCTTTTAATTTAATATTCATTGTGTTCGTGGATTTAATGTAAAAAAGGAATACAAAAAAAAATGAAATTTAATATTTAGATTAATAATTTCACTTGAAAATTTTCACTTCCTAACAAAATTGAGGGGGAAGAAGAGGTAACAAAAATAGGGAAGGGAGTTCGGCAGGGATGTACACTTTCACCGTTATTATTTAATCTATATATAGAAGATGCAATAAACAAAGTAAAATAAGAGTATAGTGTAGGTGTGAATGTACAGGGAGAGAAAATATATATGTTGAGATTCGCCGACGATATAGCTATATTGGAAGAAAGCGAAAAGAATTTAGAAAGGGTATTGAATGGTATGCAGGCAGTATTGACTAGGGATTTTAACATGAAAATAAATATAGGTAAAACTAAAGTGATGAGGTGTGACAAAAAGGAATGCAGTAGAAAAATGAGGATCACAATAGGAGATAATAGAATCGAAGAAGTGTCAGAATTTTGTTATTTAGGCAGTAGAATCACAAAAGATAATCGAAGCAAGGTAGATATAAAGTGTAGGATAGCACAGGGTAGGAAGGCATTCGTAGAAAAGGAACAGATTTTAAGATCAAATATTGACTTGGGTATTAGAAAAAGATTACTGAAGGTATATGTTTGGAGTGTAGCACTGTACGGGTGTGAGGCGTGGACTATAGGAAAGGAAGAGAAGCGTAGATTACAAGCATTCGAAATGTGGTGTTATAGGAGGATGATGAGGATTGGTTGGGAAGATAAAGTAACAAATGAAGCTGTACTAGAGTTAGTAGGGGAGAAGAGAAGTATTTGGAGAGTGTTACAGCGTAGGAGAGACAGATTAGTAGGACATATTCTTAGGCATGGGGGGATTATGCAATTGATCATAGAAGGTAGAGTGGAGGGAACGAGAGGGGTAGGTAGGCCTAGATTGGAGTATGTGAGTCAGATAGTTGAAGACGTTGAGATGAATAGCTATAGGGAGATGAAGGGATTAGCTCAGGATAGATCGGCATGGCGTGCTGTTTCCAACCAATCTTTAGGATTGCGGACTCTTTAACTAACTAACAAAATTTAAAAAAAAAAGAAGAACTAACACACAAATCTATACTAAAGCGATTATGTTTAGTGTTGAATCCGCTCTAGAAAGACAATTAATTCCATCAGAGAATACTCATGACGTAGTCTTCTGTAATGTGTGTGTGTATCGAATATGATAACTCAACCCATTGGTGAATTAGTGGGGCAAAACTCGGGCAGAAGAACCAGGCACAAGCAGTTTATAAAACGCCAGATATTATCGAGATAATAGATTGTCCGAGTCAAACGTACGTGCGAGGACTTGCGAAATATTCTTATAAACATACTGGGAATTCGATAAAGGAAGGACGATTGAAGGCTCTTGGTGAAGTTCTAATATTAATTTCGTATCAAAATCGAAGAGTGTTTAAAAAATATATAGCCGAAGTGTTTTTCTATAATATATGTTCGATACATTAATTATTCGATATAGAGGAATTAAAAGTTATTAATGCGGACTTTCGGAAGATTGTCAAACTTTTTGAAACTACAAAACTGAAGAGAAATACTGTATTTATCAACGACACATTATGCAAATTGTTATCGAAGGCAGAATTAGAGGAAAAGGAAGAGATAGTTAGACACAGATTAGAGTATGTAGGCCAGATAAATAGTGGAGGACTTTAGAATGAATAGAGATCAATACAATATAACCCTGTACAATACAGTATCACCCTGTATAAATCAGATTATGATACTACACTGTACATGGCCGAAGCAAAGCGAGTGTGAAAATGGTCTTTGTGTGTTAGGACGATTGACACGAGAAGAAATAGATGGAGACGAAGAAGCAACATTGAGAAATATGACTGAATATCGTAGGCGGTGTGATGATAAGTGATAGATCAGTCGTGAAACCAAGGAGGCTGTAAAGGATCCACGCAAAGGACTAACAGCCAGCTGCAGCGCGACTTGCGTTGTCCTGTTTTATATATAAGGATGAGATATTTGAGCGTTATTAAACATGATATCGTCCTTTCTGTTCGGTGATATGACGTAGGATAAAATTGAATGAAAAAGAAATCTGTTAGAGTTATAAAGATAAAAGTTGCCTATTCGTTATTCTTGCATATCTAGGACAATATTATAAAATTTATATTTTAAATTATACGTTTCATTTAGTTTCTGCTTTAATTTAAGTCCACTAACAACATATTTATTCATTTTTAAACATTGAACTATTGATTTTAAAATTTATCACTACGGTGTTAAATATTAATATAGAATATCACCCAAATACCGTAACTTAAAGCATTAAGTAGCTAGATGCGCATTTCGAAGGCTATGCCCCAAAGTTACGGTATTCTATACTATTATTTAACACCGTAGTGATATTTTTTAAAATTGAACTATTGCTTAAGGGAATATTTCGAATACCCAATGAAAGGTTAAAAAAATAAAACATGTGTGAGACTTTGGCGCGGTACAAGTGAAACTTCTTAGCTCCTAGGAAAAGTTGATTTTATGCATTGCTTTTTTTCCGTTTGTTAACGATTTTTTTATTCGATAATCGATCACATATGGAACACGCTGTATCTAGCGGATTATTGAAAAATGTTTTTATCAAATTGGCGATGAGCAGGTTGAAACAATGTAAATTTTATATATAATGCACTAGTGGGTGCATTTCTATTTGTCGATGGCTCGCTCAGCTGTATCAGATTCATTTCATTGACTTAGGTGCTGCAATACGAATAATGTGATATACTACGAGGAACAATTGTCAGAGAAAGGAGGATTAAATTTTCAAAAAAAAATTAAAATAATTGGATAGTACGTCGCTCGATTGGAATTGGATATGAGCATTAAATATCGAATTTGCATAAATGGAATTCTGGGTGAAATTAACCTCTCTGACACTAGATCTAATTTTGGTAGATGACCAGGTAATTGTGGGTAGCCAAAACCATTTCACTTCGATAACATTGGAATGGTATTCCGAGTGAGAGCATTTTTTCGGCATGAATTGCACGCTACTATCACATCTTCAATGATAATGGCTGGAAATGCAGTATGTAAAAGTTGCTCGTGCTTAGGATCAACAGATTTCATATCGTTCTTAAACCATATTAGATCACATATGGAACACACTGTACCTAGCGGATTATTGAAATTTTTTTTATCAAATTGGCGATGAGCATGTTGAAAGAGTGTAAATTTTGTGTATGATGCACTAGTGGGTGCATTTCTATTTGTCGATGGTTCGCTCAGCTGTATCAGATTCATTTCGTTGATCTCTCACACCGCGTGTATCTTCACGTGCCTGAATCAGTAGCATTCAAATCTCTATACCACTCACTGTGTCCTCACTTAACGACGGTATCGATTCAACCAGTGTATTTGAGGTCGTTGGAAGGTTATGTTGTCCACCGTGTTTCTTTAAAGCCCTTTGCCTGGCTCAATACTCTCTACTTCTTTCCAAGGTACTTGTTGGCACTTTTCTTGGCGGTTTATTCGCTTTCTTCCGTTCTTTATAGGCTCGTACTCTGTCTGTACTTGTCTTTTTCGCAATTTCATTTTTCACACAATGGAAATTGTTAGCTAAAAGATTAAGCTGTGTTGTGTAATATATAATAAAATACGCAAGCGTCTACTGGTTGCCTTATGCTACGTATACACACAGTACACGCGGCGCATGCGCATAACGTGTTTCACTTTTCGTGACGGACGCGTTTCACTTTTCGTGACGTTCAGACCAATTTGCCCTACCGCGCCTATAGAAGTTTCACTTCAAAAATCATTCAAAAAGCTACGTTAGCAATTATCTTAGGAATTGGTTAAAAATATAGGGTATTTCATTAATGGTAGCATTAATTTTATTAATGGTAGCAATTTTTTAATTAAAATTTTACATGAATAACTTTATAGTCCCATATAAAAGTTTAACTTTACAAGGCACTACTCTATAAATAGTAACAACGTACTGAGCTTTTAGTATTTTCTTGTCTTATAAGTAAGCTTGATCTTCGTTTATGTTCATCTTTATCAAGTTAATGCGCTAAACTATAACGTCATTAAGCGCTTATTTTTCCTCGTCCTGTCTCCCTTAATAGCACTAACTTTCCCTGAAGATGCCATCAGAGTATATATATTACAGACTAGCGAAACTATGCAACAACTGCTTCTGCATCCACTTTGCCATCCACCACCTTCATCAGCTGATTCTTTTCAGTTCGCATATGTATTATAATATCCCGAAGTACACGCGATTATATTAAGGACAATTCATTTTGCTGGTGAGACTATTATAGAAAACGTAAACGCAAATTCCTTCGTCTTTATTTGTTCTTTATCGTAATTTGTATTTATATTCGTAAATCTAGTTTAATCGGGTTACTCTATTTCATATATAATCATCATACGAGGAGGATGGAAATAATTTCCCTGCGCAAGTTGTCGGATCAATTACTGACAACTTTGAGCTATTAAATAAATTACACCTGCATTAACTACTTCTACTGCCAACGATAAGATCCCACTCTAACTATATATTAGTAAATCTCATTGATTATCATACAAGATGGATTAGTTAGATGACGAGGATTCTTGTCGTTGGGGTTCGCGCTGAAGTTTATGAAGGATATGGTGCTAGATCGAAGGAGTAGTAGTTCAAATGGAATGGCAATTTGTAATGGAATATATTAACGACAATTTTATGGAAATTATTTCTAAGAAGTTGATGAAATATTGATCTGTACTTTAAATAAATCGTAACAAAAACAAATACGTTTTTTTACATAAAATATTTTCAAAATTTTGTAATCTTTGAATTTTGATACATGAATAAATTAGATAAATGCAAATTTTAAATGGTTCATTTGATCAACGTGTTTGTTGAAAATTTTTAAGGTTGAACATTCGCAGATTTAACTAAATAATATCAAAAATACTAGACTAAACAAAAATATATTTAAATCTATAAAATATGATCTCATACTCGAAATTTCATATAAAATAAATGTTCGTTCAAAATATTCTATCTTATTTTGCGAGTAATTCAACTGTACATCAAAAAACAACACAGAATTTTGAAAAATCTTCAGTATATTTCTTTTTGTTGTTTCAAGTGTCATCCTACAGAGATGATCAATTTTTCACATAATTTTAAAACGTGCAAAAACGAAATATTTTCAGGTGCTATTTTCTTAATATTATATTTCGCTTTATGTTTAAAACATACTGGTGGTCCAAACAGATGTTTCAAAGGGGCATATTTTCTCCAAAATTACACCCTAATTCGTTGTGTTTTGTGTTCCGTAAGAAAGTTGGACGTGAAAACAACAAGCGCAAACCAACAACGAATATATGTATTTATGGAGGTGTGTGTGTGTGTGTGTCTTTCTTCTTACAACAAAAAGCGACGTGCGATAAATTTATTAAGCCACTTAAGAAGTTTTAAGGCAGTCGGATAGCTTATGCGTTAAAATATACAGATTATATAAGGACAATGCCAATGAATAGGTACAATATATTACATGCATAACACAACAATAATTTTGTTGTTCTATGAGGTTATGCTATATAATTTTGACAATTGTCCTTATATAAAACAATTTTTTTTTATTATAAGATCAGGAAAATCCATCCATAGTCTACGATTATAAATCGATAGTTAATAAAAAAATTTGATTCCGCAATAACAATAGACTTGATTACATTTGCACCTTTTTCAATTACCATTTTAATTATTATCCTAATGCAAAATTTATCGGGTGTATACATATTCCTATAATTTTCAGGTAGTCGAGTTAATAATGGTCCAATTCCTACAAAGGTACATGTAAATTCCTATAAGGTTCCGTCTCCAAGAAAATAAGCTCCTTAATCCCTCGTTACTGATATTCAAAAGAAATATTTCCAATTGAAATCAAACATTGACATGAAGAAGACATAGATATAGGTTCCCATATATTTAACGATCGTGACAATTACCCAATTAACAATGACCCAGATGGTGAAAGTACAGAAATTCAGAATGCATTTTATTGTTGCATGATCACCCCGAGGAAACAAAGTTACATGTGCAAGAAATAAGTGCTTCGTGCAAGAGGACAACGGGCGTTTGTAGTAATTTGACCCTACACATTTTCGGTTTCTTCCACCTGACCCCATATTTATAGGAATTTACCAGCCTCGAACTTATCATATTGCAATTTTAATTTGAAATGCTAATACTATTACTATATTGTAATTTTTTTCTTTTCAGTGCCACCTCAAAGGCCGAGAATAGAGTACAATGCCTCCCAGGTACTGCCTGGACATAACCTGACTTCCCTTCATGGTGAAGTAGCGGTCATCAAATGTATATCGCATTATGGCAATCCTCCACCCGTTCTCAAATGGTTTTTAGGTACAATTTTACACAATATACGCAAAATATGTTGGAGGATTTGTTGATAAACGTCACCTTCTAATAATCGAGTAACGAAAGAGATCAAAGATTATTTCAGTATTTCAATAAATTGGTTTACACAAGTATTAATATGAGTAGAAAATTTAAAGTAGGTCGATCAAGAAACATTAGAAACACATATTTATCACTTATTATAATTTTTTTATTTATAAACACTTATTACTTTAAACATTTGTAGTTTTGGTCCTGAAGATGGATTAAAACCTGAAACCGGTCACCAATATATATCAAAAAACAAATACGGAAGTACTATATCTCCCTCACCCTACTAAATTATTCACCTTATTAAAAATTATGGATATAAACGAATCTAACTTATTACTTCCTTTTTGAAACAAAATATTGCTCGCTTTTTATGAAAATGTCGAATAAAATATATTTCTAGAATATCTTTCTAATTCACATTCAGATCAAAATGAAATAACACCAACACGACGACAAACTAATAGCACAGAATTGGATAACCCGCGAACATGGTTGGCTATCTCAATTTTGGAGCTTACCATTTCGAAAGAAAATCATGGTCGAACACTTCGATGCGTAGCCGTTCACGAATCATATTCCACAAAATCTAGCAGTATAGAAGTACGACTAGATGTCATGTGTAAGTATATAAAATTTCATTTTAATACATGCATTTAAATGATTAGCTCTTTAAAAATTATAGCTACGTAATGAATTCATAAAAATATAGCTACACAAAGAAAAGAGCAGGTAGGAGGGAATGGATCACGGAAGAAATAGTTGAAATGATAGAAGCAAGAAGGAAAATTAAAATTGAAAACACAGAAGCAGGACAGAAAAAATATAAGGAACTAAGGAACTTAATTAATAGGAAATGCAAGCTAGCGAAAGAAGAGTGGATAAAAGGAAATTGTGAGGATATTGAGGAGGATATGAGAAGAGGTAAAGTAGATTTGGGCTACAGGAAAATTTAGTCACATTTTTCTAAAGTAAAACCAAAGGGTAACATTATATGTGATAAGCAGGGTAAGGAACTCACAGAAAATAAGGAAAAAGCTAGAAGATGGAAGGAGTATCTTGAAGATTTATATAAAGGTAGGCAGGACATGGAGGAGCTAGAAAATGTGGAACAGATAGATGAGGATGACTTAGGTCCTAGCATACTTAGGTCAGAGTTTCATAGAGCATTAAATGATTTACGGAATAACAAAGCAGCGGGGATTGATATGATACCAGCCGAATTAATAAAACACGCAGGGGAAAAAATGCAGGAGCGATTATACAGGTTAGTTTGTAAAATATATGAGAAGGGAGAAGTACCACAGGATTTTCAGCGTAGTAGAATAGTAACAATGCCGAAGAAAATAGGAGCTAATTTGTGTGAGAACTATAGGACCATTAGCCTACTATCACATGCATCGAAGATATTGTTAAAGATTATTTATAGGAGATTAGAAAATAAAGTAGAGGAAAGGCTAGGAGAAGATCAGTTTGGTTTTAGGAAAAACAGAGGGACGAGAGAGGCGATTCTAGCACTAAGAACGGTAGTAGAAAAAAGAAAGGGGGTAGGAAAGGTAACTTGCATAGCTTTTGTAGATTTAGAAAAGGCATTTGATAATGTAGATTTGGACATAATGTTTAGAATTTTAAAAGAAACGGGTATAGATTATAAGGATAGGAGAATAATTTTTAATTTATATAAACACCAAACTGCCTTAGTTAGAATTGAGGGGGAAGAAGAGGTAGCAAAAATAGGGAAGGGAGTTCGGCAGGGATGTACACTTTCACCGTTATTATTTAATCTATATATAGAAGATGCAATAAACAAAGTAAAAGAAGAGTATAGTGTAGGTGTGAATGTACAGGGAGAGAAAATATATATGTTGAGATTCGCTGACGATATAGCTATATTGGAAGAAAGCGAAAAGAATTTAGAAAGGGTATTGAATGGTTTGCAGGTAGTATTGACTAGGGATTTTAACATGAAAATAAATATAGGTAAAACTAAAGTGATGAGGTGTGACAAAAAGGAATGCAGTAGAAAAATGAGGATCACAATAGGAGATAATAGAATCGAAGGAGTGTCAGATTTTTGTTATTTAGGCAGTAGAATCACAAAAGATAATCGAAGCAAGGTAGATATAAAGTGTAGGATAGCACAGGGTAGGAAGGCATTCGTAGAAAAAGAACAGATTTTAAGATCAAATATTGACTTGGGTATTAGAAAAAGATTACTGAAGGTATATGTTTGGAGTGTAGCACTGTACGGGTGTGAGGCGTGGACTATAGGAAAGGAAGAGAAGCGTAGATTACAAGCATTCGAAATATGGTGTTATAGGAGGATGATGAGGATTGGTTGGGAAGATAAAGTAACAAATGAAGCTGTACTAGAGTTAGTAGGGGAGAAGAGAAGTATCTGGAGAGTGTTACAGCGTAGGAGAGACAGATTAGTAGGGCATATTCTTAGGCATGGGGGGATTATGCAATTGATCATAGAAGGTAGAGTGAAGGGAAAGAGAGGGGTAGGTAGGCCTAGATTGGAGTATGTGAGTCAGATAGTTGAAGACGTTGAGATGAATAGCTATAGGGAGATGAAGGGATTAGCTCAGGATAGATCGGCATGGCGTGCTGTTTCCAACCAATCTTTAGGATTGCGGACTCTTTAACTAATTAATGAATTCTAAAAGTCGGTACTAAAACAAAAACACACATATACGCTTGTAATTTCCATTTATTTCGCAGAAAAATATATTCTTGATTATGTTGTTAAGTAGCGTAGCGATAAATTCATTTTCCAATTAAAATTAACGTATTCGAAACAACGATAAACAACTTCCTCCACCATGCAGTGCGAATCTTGTAACCAAAGTTGCATACAACCCACAAACAAAGACGTGCAACAACCGTGGCGAATAAATTTCAGGTGTTAATTAGGATGCAAAATGAAGTCATTGGGCTCAAAATATACGACCAGCAATGCATAGTATGGTCTATTTGATAGCTATGTAGTATAATATACAGATATGTTTAAATGTAACAGTACACCTGATGGAATAAGTTATACTGCCTCACCCTATTACCTGGGGTGAGGATGTTGGGGGCGAGTTACACTCCCCCTCGGTGATATATCGCTCTGCCAGAATGGAATCGCATTACCAATTCAGAAAAAAATACCATCGACGTGTTCAAATATTATAGAAAATATATATGAAGAAAAGAATACGAGTGAATTTAGTTTCGACCACAAAATACATTTCGAGGGCGAAGTGAAATGAAATAAATGTGATTTTAAATATAAATTTGCCAAATGGTACATAAAAAAATTATAAATTTTTTGCACGTTGTGTAATTATCTTTCACTTGTCTTTCATATAAGGCAATGTGATTTACGTGATTTTACAATTACGTATAAAGTTAAAAATTTGCGCACAGATAAATTAAAAGTTGTATTTTACGGAAATTTGCTAAAAATTCATTTTCTCTCGAAAGAAATGCTAGTAAAAAAATGAAATTTCACCCATTTTTTTTGCAAAAAAAAGATGAGCTTCAGACTACAAAATATTTCTCTGGAGATAGGTGAGATCAATAATATAAAAATAATATAATAATATAAATTAACAGTTAATCTGCTATAGTTTCTAAGAGTCTGTTGTTAAGACAGTTAGCTTGCCAAATGTATACAGTTTATAACTCTGCAAAACAAATGACACACGCTCTTTCGTGTTTACTCCACATAAATCTCACCAGTGGCAACTGATAACGCTGGCTATTTTTTATGACACCTTGATAAATGTAGGATAATAGGGGATACTACCTCGAAAACTATGCATAGGTATACTGAAGAACAACAAAAGTCTCGGTGGTGTTGGTGGTTGTGGTGGTGGATGAACAGCAGCTCAGGCTACCACGAAAAAAACCACCCATCGATGCGCTTATATATGAGAGGAAGAGGGCAAAGCTATCTTTAATTTTTTTTTAATTTTCTTTAACAAACCTAAATGTTTATTGTTGTTACTTGTCAGTTTCGTTAATTATTAATGTATATTGTATTTAAAAGATTTATAGGTCATATTATATGCCATTTTTGAAATACTTCTCCGAAGCCACACCACCCAGCGAGCCAATGCCGCTACCATTCGCTCCCATTTGAAATATTCTAACTAATTCGGGCCCATGCATTACTCAACTCTGTTCACTTGAAATACTGCTGTCATGTTGACTTATTTATTTAATATTATATATCAATCACGATTCGTGACAGAGGTATTTTATTTCGATTTTATCTTGTGCTACTGAAGATGGGGGCATAGCCTTCGAAATGCGCATCTAGCTACTTAATGCTTTAAGTTACGGTATTTGGGTGATATTCTATACTATTAATTAACACCGTAGTGATAATTTTTAAAACTCTCTAAGTACTTTATGAAAATGTTGTACAATAATAAACAAAATACACAAATTCGTGCAACAAGAATAAAATATTGGAGGATGAAGTAAAATATTATTAATTTTTGGTTTGACGTCGATATAAAATAAGTCGATTTTCTTTACTGCTAATAATTTAATAGTCTTTAAATGATATGGTTGAAAACTTTTAAGAGCCATTAATAATTATGTTGAATTAAATTTGATATTTTTAAATTTATTTTCGCAAAGTTTAAGAATTGTCGAATGTAATTAATTAAAATGATTTTTACTATTCTTATTAGAATGTTAAATTAAATGTTTAAAGCAACTATAAGAAACGTAGCAAAATTTATTTTAAAAAATTCTCCTTCAATACTTTTTGTTGAATTTGGTCTAATGGCAATATATTGCATAATGTCGTTTGCTAGTTTTCTCATGACAGTTTTCTCTAAGAAGACGATTGCCAAGTTAATTTTCTACAAGAAATGTGGTATATTTTGATTTAAGAAAAAAAAAAATCACAGATAGTATACACCGTTTTATTGAAAGTGGCAAGAAAGTGACAGAAATTCACGCATCATAAATCAAGACCTGTATAATGGCCTGACCAATACAGTACAGAGCAGTGCTATTCAAAATTGTATGGCGTCAGTCGTACGGCACATTGAAATAGTGCTGTGGGTACGCTTGTGTATTGTCAATAGTAAAACTATACTGTGGCTGAGTACCTTGTGTATATAAGTGATGTATATAAGTGCAGCCCTTATGCGCAATAGGGGACGATACTGGTCCGCCACTTACAATAAAATGATGTACACGTAACGACAAATTTTTAGAACATACTAACAAAGGTTCAGATTAGGCAATAACAGATTCTGATGGTATTAGCTTAAAGAAGACGCAAAATGGAGCATCTTCTTTGTCGAAAGAATATTCTACTTTGAAACTCATCCAAAAACTAATACATCAATTGGAAATGTTACCGAAATCTCAGTACCAATCAATAGCCTTCTTAATCTAATATTTGGACTCCGAAATTTTTTGACTCCGAAATTACAAAACACGTTTGTGAGCTCAAAATGATATTTGAACATAGCAAATTCATAATTGACTAATTGATATTTTGGGTAGGTCCCAAAGTGGTTTTAACTTAGAGGTTAAAATATGTTTAAAACACGCACATAAACGTTTTATCAACAGGTTCCCTGAAAATAATAATTCAAATATTTGACTAATCAAATCTCATACCTTAACAACGTTAATCGTCAAATTTGCGCATTGATTATCAACAAAGCTTAGAATAAAGCGAAATAGCTCTCACTCTTCACACAGTACATACATTATTCCTAAATATACATACCACTGGCATATTAAGCAAACTTTATACACTCGCATTGGCTCTATCAATTTCCTATTTATGTCGAATCTGGACGTGTTAGTGCAACACATTAGTGTCCACAGGACATAATATCCCCACATCAAGGGAAGCACACTGATAGGGGTGCAACTTACCCTACTCTAACCCTAGGATTTCCCACTGAATTTGCTCTGTTAATACTGAACACAATACCAACGCAATGCACATTATCAGATTTCGCTTGTTACTAGCACGTTGTACAACCTGGCAACGTTGTATAATATAACGTTCTGTGTTGTGGTTATGTTTATAATTAAGTTTTGTTCATACCCTATACTATAGTACGATATAATTGGAAATAGATATACGTAGTGAAGCATTTTAGATTTCTTGCCTTTTGTTTTAGATGAAAAAATGCAGCAATTGTTGGGATTGGTGAAAAAAATTGAATTTGTGAATTTTTATTTTTTCTAATATAATTCTATTGAAAAATAAAATCATATATTTGGGATTGCACAATCAAAATTTTTCTTAAATATTAACAATTAAATAGAGGCAAAATTAAATGTTTCGTAATAAATAGCAATTTTCGACATAATAATATATATTATACACCTTGAAACAAAAATTTTTACAATCCTTAATGCTTTAAGTTACGGTATTTTGGTGATATTCTATACTATTATTTAATACCGTAGTGATAATTTTTTAAATCCTGATAATATTCTTCGATAGAAAAGAGGAAATGCGATTTTTATCTATGCTTTGCAAATGTAGATTACTTTAAAGATTCACCGGGTGTATTATGATGTGTAAATATACCGAATATAATTACAAGAGATCGTCAGGTATAATAGTGTTTCTTATCATGTATCAGTTGAAGGTAATTATCGTATCTTGAAAAGCTAGATTTCACATTTAAATTCCTTTGCACTTGCAGGGGAATATTCGTTATATTCAAATAGATTTACATTATTTAAAAAAATGTAGGGTATAAATTTTTGTAAGAAATAATCTAAGTGATAAAATCGAAATGTGAACGAATCGTTAGTAAAATTTTACAAAATAATCTGCACGAAAAAATCTTCTTTAGAATTATTTGCGAAATTTTTATATTTTGAAATTTACGAAATGTTATATACAATTTTAATTTTATGCAACATAAAATACATATGTATATGTTTTAAAAAAAAACATTTAAACAATGAAAAATTCTAAATGAAAATCAATAAAATATCATATCTTGACATTTCGGCTTGTCAGAATCCTAAATGTCGTCACATTGCCGCTAGTAGGTTATATGGCGGCTACCCGAGTGACGGACGTTGCAATTTTGTTATATGTTTACGTGTACTTGATTGCTTCCTAATCACCGGGTAGCCTTAATTTGACAGGTACAGTTCGGGCGCGTGCGGCCCACCATTTGCATGCACTTCCGCTAATGGAAACGGATTCAAATCGAAACGCGAACCAGAACAGTTTAGATGGATAGTGCGAGATTTTACCGAGATATTCTCGATTTTAATGAATACTTTGATTCAATTAAAAATTACGCGAGATTCGCTTATTTCGATTAATCCGTTAAAATTAATAAAACGTTTTTTTCCTTCAAATCTTCACAATGTAACTTAGTATACACTATATAGAAGTTCATTTTGTATTCGTACAAAAATGATAATTACTTACTTCAATATTGGCGGAAGCATAGATTGTCACAGTTTTTTTCAAATGGATGAAAATATTCAATTTTTTAATCGCCAAATAATTATTCACGATTAAACCCTTTACCAAAATATATCAAATCAGACATAAATGTATAGTTTAAAGACTTGAAGAAAACACAATTGTTTCTAAATGCTTACATTGAAAATCTGTAACTATTGAAATTTCGAGTGACTTTCGATTTCTTGTTCTGTCGTGATTAATTACTCTCACAAAAAATGGACATGTGCAAAGTTTAACAAAAAGTGCTATAGCTACTCAAATTAAATGGTTTGATTAATTTCCTAACGAAAATAGTCACTATTTTCTTGGAGTATATTTGTGTTGATATCATTTAAAAAAGTGAAAATTTTCTATATAGAATAACACCACCTAGTCCCATAATTTTTAATAAATTCTAATGTACCTACACATATATATAAAAGTAAGAAAAAGTTTCGAATTACTTTCTAAACTTTACCATTATTGTGTGAAAACTTCAAGCATGCCTGCAGCAAAGTCCTCTTTACAATTTGTCCAATTCTGCATTTCATTTTCATTTATTTTAACGCGACCTTCTTCACGCAGGTACCAATTTCATATACAATTCCGCATAGAGGGGACGAACAAGACAAGCTAACACAATTGCTTTATCCAACAACGGAATAAAATCTTTTTCAATGTAAATTAAAGCACTAGGGCCAATTTACGAAATGGAAAATGTTCTGTGCTTTTCTTTTTCGTTTTTCTTTCGAGTCTCGAATTTTAATTATGTTGCCGCTTTGCGTTGATTAAGAACGTTTGGATGTGTACAATGTGACAAATCATTAACAGATCTACACAAGAAAAAAATTCTACTTATTTTCTTCGTAAATCGAGTATTTTTCTTCAGATTTTCATATATTGCACACCACGTTCAAATATATGAAGAAAATACAACAGTCAACATACATTGAAATTATTTTATGATTGCCCAAATAGCAATTCTTTTTATTAATTTCATTTTAATATATTTTAAATTAAGTAAGATATACTAATATAATATGTTATTTACTATATGGAAAGTATATATTGTACAAAACAGAATCTGATGTCCCTTATTATCAATTTGTTTGATATATTTTTATTACAAAAAATTTCAACTCTTGTCATATAGTAAATATGTACTGAATGTTACTTATTCCTATGGTATTTTATAAATAGGCCCTTGGGGAACCCCTGACTGCAATATTTAGGCGGTCTACTTGCCTACGTTCAAACTACACGGTCTATTAATAAAACTACAGATAGGCTGTACATCGAGATAAAATATAAAAAATAAAATTTACATCATGTTTCTTACTCTATCATGTCTCAACATAGTGCACTACGATTTAATTTTCTTGAAAATTGAAAAGGTATAAATCTTTAAAATACTTGAATATCAATTTTTTTTCGCATATTCGTAGGATACTTGCAGAGATTCGTCTATACATAGTTAGATATAACAAATCATTCATGTTCATATTCATTTTTAGCATACTCGCAAAAACGTAAAATTACATGTGTATTTGCAAATATTTGACATCAAAAAATAAAAAATAAAAATCGAATCTAATCTAATCTATTACATATAAAACTATTTATATTTTCTTCTTTTCTTCTTATACTTACAATAAATAAGGGGGTAAAGTTTAATCTTCGAGGTCACTATGGAAGAACAGATTTCATCTGAATAGTGACCTTTTGATCGTATTTCATACATTATATTTAGTTCATTTTGTCCACACATTTAAATTTTTATTTGTATTGTATGTATAAACTAAGATCAATAAATGAATTATTATTATTATTATTATTTAACCAAATTCCCTGATAATTGTCGGTACTCTCTGAGACTTGTAGAGATTTACTTGGATTTATTCAGGGATTTATTCAGGTTGGTTGGTATTTGTCAAGATTTATAGATATTTGCTGAGATTTGTAGATATTTGTTAAGCTTTCTAAATATTTGCCGAGATTTGTAGATATTTGTGGAAATTTGTCGGTATTTGGTGGGATTTACAGATATTTGTTGAGATTTGTAGATATTTGTCGAGATTTACAGATATTTGCTGAGATTTGTAAATATTTGTCGAGATTTACAGATATTTGCTGAGATTTGTAGATATTTGTTAAGATTTATAATATTTGGCGAGATTTGTAGATATTTGCAGAGATTTGTAGATATTTGTGGAGATTTTTAGGTATTTGGTGGGATTTACAGATATTTGTTGAGTTTTTGTAGATATTTGTCGAGATTTACAGATATTTGCTGCTAGTTGTAGATATTTGTTAAGATTTACAGATACTTGCTGAGATTTGTAGATATTTGTTAAGATTTATAATATTTGCGGAGATTTGTAGATATTTGCAGAGATTTGTAGATATTTGTGGAGATTTGTAGGTATTCGGTGGGATTTACAGATTTTTGTTGAGATTTGTAGATATTTGTCGAGATTTACAGATATTTGCTGATAGTTGTAGATATTTGTTAAGATTTATAAATATTTGGCGAGATTTGTAGATATTTGCAGAGATTTGTAGATATTTGTGGAGTTTTTAGGTATTTGGTGGGATTTACAGATATTTGTTGAGTTTTTGTAGATATTTGTCGAGATTTACAGATATTTGCTGCTAGTTGTAGATATTTGTTAATATTTACAGATATTTGCTGAGATTTGTAGATATTTGTTAAGATTTATAATATTTGCCGAGATTTGTAGATATTTGCAGAGATTTGTAGATATTTGTTGAGATTTGTAGATATTTGTCGAGATTTACAGATATTTGCTGATAGTTGTAGATATTTGTTAAGATTTATAAATATTTGCCGAGATTTGTAGATATTTGCAGAGATTTGTAGATATTTGCGGAGATTTGTAGATATTTGTGGAGATTTGTAGGTATTTGGTAGGATTTACAGATATTTGTTCGGATTTGTAGAAATTTATATACCAAATTTACTAGGTGAGCAACCCCTTGATGTTAATATAACTAAATGAAATACATTTTATTTTAATTCTGTTTCGAAGTATTCTTTAAAACTCAGAAAAAAATAAAAAATAAATAAATATGTAGGTATTTACATATTTCATTGTGAAAAAAAATTAGAGATTGAAATAATTTTAAATTCGTATATGAAAAACTCGTTAAAAATTTAAAAACGCATGAAAAATATATATTATCACCACTTCATAGGAAAAGGCGAAATTTACAAAATATTGAACCCTTCTTTTTTACGCTTAGTAATATATAATAAACATGCCCCATTTTTTGTTGTGATCGAAATCAGCTCTGTTTAATAAATTACAACAAAAACTCGTGTTAGGGCAAGCAGCAAAGAAAAGTTCCCAGTGATCCACGATCAGAGCTGCAGACTTATGACAGGGATTGTACATTTAAATCAGTGACCCTCAAATATTAGGAATATTCCAACACTTTTTAATGATCATAATATTATTAATGGAAAATTATGCAAAACTTTAAAAAAATTAAAAATAGCAGTTTAGTATGAAGTTTTCAAAAAATTTGTTTCAGTTGCATTTAAAATTTAAAAAAAAATCGTAATTTTCTAAGCTACTTCGTAAATATAACGTTTTAATATATGTACTAAAATAATCTATGATTTGATCAACAATATACAAAAATTTGACAATCACTGCCACCCCTACAACAGCAAAACAAAAGAAAAGCGTGGGACACGCACACGCACGCAAACACATACATTTGGCGATGATCTAGCGTAGAGAGCGAGGAGCGGAAAACAAAAACGGATCGCGAATTTATGATTGATTGGTCGCGATCATTAGTCCTCGATTCTCACCCCATATCACCCTCGCTCTCACCCGAGCCTGTCTCTGCTCGCACACTGTGATATATTAATTTCAGCTTTGACAGTCAGACAGATAGATAAAGTACCGGAGTAGTCGCGGATGAAATTTCAATCGCTACTGGCGAAATTATAAACGTAAATTTCCGCAAGAGATTGCTTCGAAAACCGCATCTAATATTTATTGCACGAAGCAAATTCAAAAATTTCGATAAATTGAGAATCGAATTTGGACAAAAGAAGATTCATTTCGGGCATATTATGCATTTTATGCTAATCGGAAGTTCATGCTAAATGGTGTTTATATCAAATGGCGTTAATGAATATCGTGAAACTTTACGTCCAGTGACGTACTCTCACACAAACTATATAAATTTTAAATAAATACTAAAGAATAACTCCTTGAAAAGCATATATTTAATTTTTCACGCTAATATCTATTTTCATTCCTCACGCAAAAAAAAATGTCACACACATTCATTAATTATATTTAATATTACTATTCAGCGCGTTTTTAATTAGTTCAGGAATCAATACGATGCAAATTCGATATTATTGCAAAATAAAATACACCATGGATTATTGTATTTATGCGCCGATTGAATTGTAACATCACAAACGGTCACATTAATTGGTGGTGATACGTTAATGGCATTTTCAATCGAAATTAAACTGAATACTTATCATATTAAACAATTTTACAACCGTATTGTTTTATGAAATTATTATTGGATAATTCGAATACAAACGATATGCGCAAAGGTAATATGTGAAAGGATATCGAAATTATGGATGAAAAATATTGAAATTAAATTAGAATAATAATACTCTGAAAGAATATTGATGGCATTGGTAAATGAATTAAATTGTAACGAAAGCATGAATACATACAATTATTGGAATTAAATTGTCTTTCTTGATCGCGTGAATTTTCAAATAAATCAAATTTATCGTTTACCAAAAATTTATGAAAAAATAACAAAAAAATATAACTAAGTAACATGATTTTTGTTAAATTTACATGTCCTTATAGTATTCTATTATTATTCAGTGATACTCTTCAACTCTCTTAAGCTATTGATATATGATTAGAAACAAGAACCTGCGATTTATTATTCATTTACAACAGCCTCTTCATTTAAAAGTTCTTCACCAATTATTTATATTAAAATCTCTTGTCCAACAGTTCCTCCAGAAACGCGTCTCATTGGCATCCCGACAAATGACATCGAGGAACTTCGGGACTCAGTGGCTATACGTTGCGTAACGGCCGCGAATCCTCGAGCCATTGTCTTGTGGAAACGCGAGGGTCAAACCCAACCAGCCAGCATGCAAGAACTACTGCAGTTCTCGCCTGTGGTACGACAACACGCCGGGTTGTATACCTGCCAGGCGAAGAACAAAGCTGGCGAATCGTCACCGATCAGAATGCACATTGATGTCAAATGTAAGTTGTGTTTTTATTTGTTGTTGGGTATAAATTATGCAACATCCTTTTACAATATAATTTTAGTGCGAATTTGTAAAATATACCGCCAAAGTAGGCACAAAAACCACCCGTTGCTGATAATGCATTAGAACTACTAACGCAGATCATATTAAAAATTATAATTTTGACATTCATTGCGTACTATGATGTGATTTTAATAGCTTTTCATTCACTTAAACTTTACTGACAGCAGAAATAAAATTACCAAATCCTGAATGCGTTTTCTACGCGTAAATATGTAAAGCGACAATGTTCATTAAAACTTTGGTAAACTCGGGCAACACGCACTGACAGAGTAGACGACCAGTACAAGAATTTATTCTATTCTTACCCGGGATAACTGTCACAAAACGGAATGATAATAAGTTGAATTAGTGTCCGTGCAAACGTTTCTGCGCTAACTGAAGTTTAGTTTTCGTTGAAGCCAGCGCTTCAATGAAAGAGTAATTTTTCAACATTGGATACATGTTTTATATTTAAACAAACATCAGTTTTACTCAAAACGAACATAACATCAGGAAAAACAAGCATCAAAAACATAACATCGGGAAAAACAGGACATAACATCAGCAAAAAAAAATTATTATGTAAAAATTGAAAGCTTAAGCGCCGGTTAGAAGAAGAAAACGAAAAACACATCAACAAATGCACTTTGGCAAAAAAGAAATGCTGTTTCAGAGACAGTTATTTGTTACGTCGAAATGGAATTTATAATCTTCCTCGAGATCGAGTTTCCATAAATTAAATTTCATTATAGAAAAATGCGTTGTGAAAAAAACTTAGACTGGGAAATTCTTCGTATTATAGGTTATTAAATAATTCAATTGATGCGCTATAATGAAACTTGTAGCTTCATTTTCTTTACACGAGTAGAGAATTAATTAATTTATCTTCCAATATTTATTGGTCGTTATATATTTATCGTCCCATATCTAATATCATTTAAATTAAATTTGGTGCA
Source organism: Leptodirus hochenwartii (assembly GCA_947310635.1). Classification (NCBI taxonomy): domain Eukaryota; kingdom Metazoa; phylum Arthropoda; class Insecta; order Coleoptera; family Leiodidae; genus Leptodirus; species Leptodirus hochenwartii. Next base: position 39,509,783 of record OX371179.1, on the reverse strand, counting down.
ATTATTTTAAGTTGGTCAATTTTCTTTTTATGGAATATATTTTTCTATATAATCTCATTAGTTCTCATTGAAACCGTTCGACTTTAAAATAAGACTCGATTATTTAGAACTAGGTCTTGTTTACGATTGCAAATTAGCAAGTGGTTTTAAAGAGGATATTTTATTACACGCTAATATTAATTTAATTTAAAATTACGTGAAATTAATTAAATACCTTGCGAAATAACATAATGGCATCGATGTTCATTAAAATCGCAATTAAATCAGCTGAAAGATTTATTTAAAAAATATATATGTAAAAAAACGTGATCTTAATCTTAAAACAGAACGAAGTATTGTTTTAGTGCGCTATATCATTAGAATCGGAGTATAATCTCAAAATAAATTACAAATACAAAATACGTTCTGGAGCTATCCCATTATTCCCTGGCTATAAGACCTGAGGGACTGCAGGGACTCCGCATCGTTGAAGTCGTTTTAAATTTACTCGATGCAACAACAAAGGAAACAAATATTCGCCTCCCGTTTACAAATATTAGATCCACTGTTGATGGGATTTTTTATAACGTCCAAATAAATTAGTTTATTCAAATTCTTCTGTGCGAGCGTAAAATTCAACGATCAAGAAAATGACAATTTTCTTAAATTGCTTTCTAAAGTAACCGGTAAAATGTTTGGAATATTTTTGAAGCCATTATACGGTAAATTATGGATTAGAATGAAGTAAGTATATTTGCAATTTATATTGGCAATATATCGGTAAGTCAATTTGTAAAATAGGATTTATAGGTTGAAGGCCTACAAGATTTTGGTAACGAGCTTAATGTAAATTTGTGTAAAACAGGAGGGTACGTGATCATGTAACTAAATATATAATTTTTTTTAGTATATCGCAAAGACCGAAAAATCCATGAAGAGTAAAATTTGCAGATTAGTTTGTCAAGAATTAATTTTATTCTTGCTTATTTGGGAAGCAATGTTGCGAATCAATAATTTATTCCCCCAAAATTAGCTTCCCTAAAATCCAACTGCAAAATCAAAAATAGAACTGCCCTAACACTGCGCAAGCGCAGCCTCGCCACATGCGCACTACCCATATTAACAAACATCTAATAAAGAATTTCCTTACCAACATAATTTTGTAAAACAAATTCTAAAAAATAAATCCAGTGCACAAGACAAATTAGTTTTTCCTCTCTATAATAAATCGTAATATATTTAAAAATATACTTCTTATATGCCATAATAAAGATTCAGCAATTTCTCAACAGTTTACATAGTAAAGTTGGGTTATACGGTTGGAGCAATGTCTTCGGGTTGAATGAGAATTGGTAATACGTTTCGACTTATAGAGCGAGCGTCAGGGTATCTATTGCCGTATAAGTAGCGTGCGGAAATTATTCCTCGCATTGAAAAGGGTCTAATAAATCCCCCACAGCAAATCCATGCAGCTAGAAACATTCCTAGATGCCATCGTACACTTTTAGATAAAGAAAATGTCCATTTAAACGTTGTAGAAAAATGAAGAACCTGAATATATTTTTAGTGGTGGAATTTTTGGAGAAATTTGCCTACAAAAGATGAACTTGCCAAATATTTCTCATAGGGATTATATATGCCAGTCAACAACAAATAATATATACAAATATTCTATGAGTAAATTTTTAAAAAAAGATTTTAATTGGTCTGCAGGTGAATTTTTAGGGGCATTACTAATAACCAGGAGTGTACACATATCTATGTAGATATAGTTAAATTGGAAGACAGTGGAAATTCGATACCTTCTGTTTTACAGCGGCTTCCTGACGTCACAAACGGTAATTCCTGTTTTGTTTCAAATCAATCTGGATCCGCTGTAATTATTTCAAAAATTTGACGAGAAAAGATTTACCTCGACAGAAAATCCATTATTACTCGAGACTATTGTACATTTAAATTGCAACTTGAACGATTTCAAATTTCATCTCGTTACTTTCGACTGGATAATGACTCGATATAAAATATAAGAAATTATAACAGTTAGTTAAAATGTTACAAAAAACAACAACTTAATAACTTCAGCAATATGTTCTTCCGTTTGTTGATACCTATTTTATTGCTTCATATAACAATTGATTTTTATACCCATAATCATTTCTCAGTGCTTGAGAATTTTATAAAATTTCATCAAGTATTATCGTTCACGTACTAGTTGAACCATACAATATTTGGGCACTCTTATACGAGGTGTGTTTAAAAAGTAATGAGACTGTTTCAATAAAACTCTTTATTTATTTTATATTTACAATTCAACCTTATCACCTTCAAAATAGTTTCCTTCTGAGGCCACACAGCGTCGGAGACGTTGCACCCACTGCTCATAGCAGTGTTGGAAGTCGTTAAGTGGGATCGAACGAAGTTAGTCCGTCACGGTTTTCTGAATGACGTTTATAGTGCCAAAATGATGTCCCTTGAGTTGAATTTTCAACTTGGGGAAAAGGAAGAAGTCACAGGGCGATAGATCAAGTGAGTAGGGGGGCTCAGGAACCACTGAAATTCCTTTTTGTGTCAAAAATTGCCTAATAGAGAGTACTGTGTGACAAGGTGCGTTGTCATGATGCAACATCCAACTTTCAGAAATGCTTGGTCTGACTCGAAGAACTCTTTTCCTTAGTCTCTCGAGTACTTTGCGGTAAAAGTTCTAATTAACAGTTTGCCCCAGGGGCACAAACTCCTTATGAACAATCCCCTGACTGTCGAAAAAGCAAATGAGCATTGTTTTAATCTTGGATTTGCTCATCCGTGCTTTCTTCTGACGTGGTGAGTCGGGGGTGTGCCACTCCTGAATTTGGCGTTTCGTTTCAGGGTTGTATTCAAGTACCCAGGATTCGTCACCTGTGATCACGTTTTTTAGAAAATCTTTGTTAGTTTCAATGTTCTGCAGAAGATCTGAACACACAGCTCTCCGATGTTGTTTTTGCTCAGGTGTCAGGATTTTGGGAACCATCTTCGAACACACCTTCCGCATGCCCAAATCCTAGGTTAACATGTCGTAGACAGTGGGAATGTTCAAATTCAATTCACTGCTGATCTTTCTGACAGTCATTCGTCGATCAGACATCACAAAAACTCGCACTTTTTCGAAATTTTCGTCGGTTTTTGAATTGCGCGGTCGTCCATTCCGATTTTCATCATTGAACGTTTTCACGTCCCTCTAAAAAGGCCTTGTGCCACCTAAAAACTTGAGCTTTCGATAAGACCTGCTCCCCATACGCTAGCGTCAATTTTTAAAAAGTTTCCGTTGCGGTTTCGGCAAATTTTACACAAAACTTGATCGCATAACGTTGCTCCAATTTTGTTACGTTCATTTCCGTGACACACTTAAAAAACTAGCTTCACAAGAATATGTAGTAAAAAAAGTGCAGTAGCAGTACCTCGTATCAATGATTCACCAAAATCCTGGATTATCTACGTAGATAGAAAACTACGAGTGAATTACATCCCGCAATGAGATTCACGTCGTAATATTATAATCGTACGGGAACTCGTTCTAGCTTGAAACGTTCTTAGGGAGCGACGCCGGGCGTCGAATACAGGGAATCATATCGCTTAATGCGGCTTAGCTTTAATAATTCCGTAGGCAGGTAACAGATGCAAAAGTTCTTTCCAAACCGCTACTTATTAAATACATAATTGGACGATATGCTCCATACCGTGCCGGTATGGAGCGGTATAACGGTACCGTTTCCCTTCCACCTACACGTGTTGTTAACGGGAATCCACCACAGAAGTTATTGTGGAGTGAATCTATTAGGAAATGACGATGGAAGTAGCAGAAGCTTTTCTTATATGAAGATAACATTGTGTAAGAATTAACGAAATATTAATTGAGAATGTAAGCGTTGTATCGGGAGAATTAATATTTACAAATGTTTAATTTATGTTCGCAAAATATATATCAATTATATTTTTTGTAATAATTTTGTGCTCATTCTCTCATATTCTCAAATTCTTATTTTCTCATTTTCCCATTGTCTCATATTATAGTAAAACTTAATAATCTTATAAAAGAGTGAGACGATATAGATAGTAATTTCCTAATTTATTTCTCAATTTTGTCAATTAATTTATCTGGTAATATGTTGTTAGTGCTAAGTAGCGATGTGTAGTTCACTCGCGAACCGTTCACTCTGAACGGTTCAATCAAATGACGGGCGTACTGTGACGATGTTTTGCAACGACCTATAGGTCACTATGACCTAGTTCGTGAACTATTAACTACATGGTGCATGGTGTACGTATTGATGTACTTGTACTAGGTCCTGAACCCGTCGTGTACTACTAAACCGTTGATGAATCACAACGACTCGTAAACGATGCAGTATAGTATACATTACATATATAGTACTAACATTTCTTTAGTGAGAAAGTGTGTTGGTGAACGGAACGAAATAGGAAACTCGATGCAATATTTATATGTTGCTATCAGATTTCATTTGGAATAATATAATTAATATATTCGCAAGATTAAATATGTTCTTAAATATGTCATGCCAAGCAAATTTTTGCAATAATGCAAAAATAAACATCTAAATCTTATAATTCTTCTATTTCATACTAAGTGCAATGCAATCACTTAATATCAAATCAAAGCTTTGATGTTTGAACAGAGAAGATTCGGAATAGAAAATATAAATTATAACGCCAAACAAAACGATTCTATGTCGTTCATTTTATTATAGTTTATACATTTAATTTTCAAGTGTTAGTAAAGTAGTAAACATTTTCATCAGTAACTACCAATAAGTATTTTAGAACTTCATATAAATAATCGTGAGTACCTAGAGAAGATTATATTTCTTCATATATATATGTTTTGTCTAAATTATAAATATTGTTGTCTTTTCTTCCTCATTCCTAATTAAAAATAAGTATTATAATATTTCAATTTATTTATTTTTTACCATTTAATATTTTTATATTGAGAAAAAAAAGAGATAATTTTCAGTATGTGCATGTATTTCGTATAGATCGTGAACTAGTTCATTTTTAAGTAGTTCACGACCTATAGTTCATGAACGGTACATTGAAATGAACTACGAACTAGGTCCTCAAAGTGACCTACAGTTTGCCATCGCTAGTGCTAAGTCATTACATAAAGTAATTTAATTAATAAAATTAAAAATTAACAAAAGAAATTCATAAAAATAATTATTCTTCTGGGTTAAGTGGTAGACCAGCATACACTTTATTATACTAATTTATTTATGTATTAATGCGCAAGCTTAACTTCGCCCCTGAGAAGACACGATTTATTGTAATTGATATTATATTTTATCTTCTTTTTGTACTATTTTTCTACCGTATATTCTTTAATATTATTACAAATGTAAATTTGTCAACTCAATAAAGATGATTATTATTATTTTCTGTTACATTGTTTTCATTTTATCATCCTTGTTTAATAAAATGATACATCTATAAAAAAAATTTTTTTATGGAAAATCGTGTTAATCCCCAACCACTTTGTCAACATTCCCTAAACGTAACAATATAGTTAAATTGTTCCGGACTTATCAACATTTGCAGCTCAATCTACTTATGCGCAAACACAGCACCGGAACAGAGAATGTAACATACCGGTTGAGCGTTTAGGAAGGAAATTTATTCGCAACTCCAGTCTGGAATTCTGGTGAATATTCTGTGTATGCGAATTTTCACTACATATGCCTTCCTTATTATGAGATGAAGATAATCACAGGGTAACACCTTTCAATCAAACCATCATCACCATATAATATTTTCAGATCTTCTATTGTCGCTAGATAAATCACGGATATTTAATTTTTCTCCTTATTATTATTATTATTTCATATTAAAACGACTTCAATTTTTCTAATATTTATACAACACGTCACGTAATATCTTGCGATTTTTGTGATATTATATTGTGCTTATTTAATCTAAAGTTCAAAAGTGAACTACCCTGTATACAACTACCACATTAAATAAGCAGGATATCATCTTGCTTGCGCAATGGAATCCTGACATTATTCAAGATAACAAGCATATGTTTAGAGATTAAATTTAAACATTAAACGTAGAAATGTGTAAAGAAATTTAAAGATTCGACGTGTCGTATAAATTTTTACTGACTTTAATGAATCGCTCAGTATATTAGCTTATTTATAGATATGATGTGAATATAAATAGAGGTGCATCTTGGCGGCTTTAGTAGCAGTGGCGGCTCTTGATATTTCAATCGAGGAGGGCGCATTTCTTAAAAAATAACATTATAGTAAGAAATCATACCGAAAATGGATGCAAAATGATTAAATTCAATCATTTCTTGAAAGTGGGATTCCGCTCTTTTATCTTTCATTGATATAAACACTCCTTGCACAAGTTTGCAATAAATTTAAATCTGGCAATGGCCTACCTACTTATTTAATTTTTACTTTGTCCTCAAGAGAAAGTCTACAAAACTATATTTTCAATAAAGAAAACTTCTTGGAGAAACACGTGGTAAAATCGTACATACGTAACTACATAGAACAATGCAACTGTCTTATCTGGCTATTCTATATCCATTTCCCTGTATATTAGACTAAGCTTCTCTGTTGGGACGCTAAAGAATTGCGGCGCGGAATAGCTTAAAACAACGATATATTCTTAGCTGTAGAAGCAGCGTGACGTCACCTTGCCATATCAACTCGGGCCGCTAGTTTGTTTGCTGCGCATACGATACACGAACCAAATAAACAGATGCTATACTGCATACGGTCGCTCTCACTCTACCGCTTGCAACAGATAAGATGAGTGCATATGCATTTAACTCATACTTGCTCGCCGCCACACCGTGTTTTGTTGAGTGCTATCGCAACGCAAGCTTTATCTTTTAGGGAAATAATGCCTAGTTAAAATATCACCATACAATTATATATCTACGGTGGTGCGCTCAATGTTGTGGGGGGGGGGGCGTGCGGCCTCGAAAGAAACCGCCACTGTTCAGTAGCGAATATAATGCTCAAGAAAAGCAACCTGCCGCCATTTGATTAAATATGTTGCCTGAACTGCTGTTCTGTTCGCTTAACGCAAATAGACATTATACGAATATACTAGATTATTTCGAGGATTAGATTAGATAAACTTCAGGCGGAATAACGGGAATATGTTGCAGGATTTCACTCATTTGTAGTGTAGGAATTATAGGAAGTGCAAATGCCAATAAATTGCAGTGTATTGCTTTAATATCAAGATTATAGCTTGCAGTTTACAAAGGATTAATACAGAACTATTTTGCAATTACAGGAATTAATGTGATTGATAATTACAGCTACAGATGCAAATACTTAAATTAAAAAGTAGATAATTTGTTTACATTATGCAAATATTTATGAAAACGTAATTTGTACGACTAACGTTGTATGAGTAAATGATAGAAATTCGGTTTGAAAACTGAATTCATTGGCTTTGTACAAAATTATATAGTGGTTGGTAGCATTTTTTGATAAATGATTTTTGGCAATATTTTTTGAATGCTTTTTTTTAACGTAGAACATAATTGAATCTAAGTTCCATATGATTTCAATTAGTCAATCACGAATATATAATTTCTAATCATTCTTGCTCAAAGATTTGATGTGATATATGTAATTTTTTATTTTTAAAGGATTTTTATTAATTTTTCACTGAAGAAAATTGCCACCCAGCTGTAACAAATATTCCAAGTTTAGTATTACGAGTTCGACAATATTTTTAAATAATGTATTTTTAGCAGACTGAAAGCAGAATCTGTTATTATCTCCTCTAAATCTTCATTAATGTGGGTTAAAAATATTATGTCTTTACGACAAATGCTGCAAAAGCTTTTATTTCATCGCATCTTTAACACAATTTTTGTAATAAAATAATAGAAGGACTCTTGCCAGTCTAACTTGTCTTCAAATACTCATCTATCAAATGTATTTTAATTTCAAATTATTAATTATAAAAAATAATATAATGCTGCAATTTCATTATTAAACCACGATGCTTTATAATATTCTCAGCTTGATTTAAAATTTTTTTTTGAAGATTTGAAGGCGTAGAACAAAGAGAATTCTTAAATAGAGGAATATTATACAATTTGCTACTGAAGGTAAAGTTTAAGGAAAACCATCTTATTCAGATTAAGAATAAAAGAAAGCTAGTACAAGTGAGATTGACATGGCATGAAACCAATCACTATCCAAGAACAAACTATTTGAAAAAAATTGTAACACAATTAACTAATTGAAACAACTAAATATTCGTTAACTTAATTCTGAAGTATTTTTTATTATTCGCCTACATAATGGCAAAATTAAAGGAATTATTAATCGTAGTAATTGACAAGATATATTTTACATGTCAAATTGACTGCAATATTCATCATCATTAATGCAATATACAAATGTCGGTAAATATTTGATGAGTCGAATGACAATGAATATATTAATATGCCAAACGATGATATCAATATAACAATATTTTGATACATTGAATTGTAACAACTGTGACATTATAAATGTTAAAAATTAAAAAAATTAAAAATTATAACTTTTTCATTAGTAACTAGCGATGTGTAGTTCATTCGCGAACCGTTCACTCTGAACGGTTCAATCAAATGATGGGCGTACTGTGACGATGTTTTGCAACGACCTATAGGTCACTATGACCTAGTTCGTGAACTATAAACTAGATGGTGCACGGTGTATGTATTGATGTACTTGTACTAGGTCCTGAACCCGTCGTGTACTAAACCGTTCATCACAACGGCTCGTAAACGATGCAGTATAGTATACATTACATATACAGTACCAATAGCAGTACTAATATTTATGTGATAAAGTGTGTTGGTGAACGGAATGAAATTATATTCTTCATATATATATGTTTTGTCTAAATTATAAACATTGTTGTTTTTTCTTCCTCATTCTTAATTCAAAATAAGTATTGAAATATTACAATTTATTTATTTTTTTACCATTTAATATTTTTATATTGAGAGAAAGAGATTATTTTCAGTATGTGCATGTATTTGGTCATATAGGTCGTGAACTAGTTCATTTTTAAAAGATGTAGTAGTTCACGACCTATAGTTCGTGAACGGTACATTGAAATGAACTATGAACTACGAACTAGGTCCTCAAAGTGACCTACAGTTTGCCATCGGTATTAATAACAAATAATATCATTCTTTATAAATAATAATAAATAAAATTGGAAAAATATGAAAATCAAAATAAACGAATGAAAATAGATAAACAAGATATTTGTTAACAAATAAGTTGGTTTAATACAAAATTTGACACGTTCGAATATAACCAGGTTTATGGTAGCCTGATAGCTCATTGCTACATGCAAGAGCCGACCAAAATTAAAAAAAATAATTAAATACATAGTATCAAATATCCGATTTTACAACGATCAGTATCAGATTTTTCTTTTAAATCTTTAATAAACCGATACATCTCTTATCATTCAATTTATATGTATCCATTTCCCACACGAGCCAGTTGTATAGATAAGCCTCGTGCATATTTCAAACTAGCCCAGATATTCACCATCCACCTTAACCTCACACTATCCTACCGCACCACCTCAACCATACCCTACATAGATGATATTCACCTCAGCGAGTCCTTCTTACCAACTCGTATTGCGTGTAACCACAACGAGCACGAATCTTCCACCCTGCCTATACCCACTCCCGCACCGCACGTCTCCCTCACAGCTGTTACCTGTGCAATGCTCCGATGGACCAGACCTAGTACTGAGCCTCTCCCCCGTGTAAGATTATCAGCTGGTATTAGCTGAGTGGGCAGAGTTGAGCTAAGTTTACCCCAAAATGTGGGATGTTGGGAGGACTCGAGTACGTATTGGCGGCGGTGTACTTAACAGTTGTCTGAGTGTAAATGCTTATATAGTATATTGCGGCGATGGTGATTTGGGGAAAGGTCAGGACTTCAGATAAGACGGAGGGATGCGTGGTAAAGAACAGAAATTGAAATCGAAAATATTAAGGTATGGCTTAAATAAGAACAATAATTGGAGTACGTATCTCAAAAATGTCTGGTGGATTTGTTGTAATGTTTGCTTGAAATCGTATACACCAGTGACGGATCTTGCCATTTCAATCGAGGGGGCGCATTTCTTAAAAAATAACATCTGACCTAAAATGGTGCAAAATGATTATATTCAATCATTTCTTGAAAGTGGTATTCCGCTCTTCTATCTTTCATTGATATAAGCACTCCTTGCACAACTTTGTGATAAATTTAAATCAGTCAATGGCCTACATAATTCTTTAATTTTTACTTTGTCCTCAAGAGAAAAAATAGACACAAAACTCTATTTTCAATAAAGAAATACGTGGTAAAATCGTACATACGCAGAACAACGCAACTGTCTTATCTGGCTATTCTATACCAATTTTCCTGTATACTAGACTAGGCTTCTCTGTTGGGACGCTAAAGAATCGCGTAGCTTAAAACTACGATATATTCTTAGCTGTAGAAACAGCATGACGTCACGTTGCCATAGCAACGCGGGTGGCTATTTTGTTTGCGACGCATACGATACGCGAACCAAATAAACAGATGATATACTGCATACGGTGGCTCTCACTCTACTGCATGCAATAGATAAGATGAGTGCATATACATTTAACTCATACTTGCTCGCCGAAAAAAAGAAATTTACGAAAAATGGCAGATACATCAAAAAATTACAGGAATATCAGACTAGTCAAAAATGTCAAAAGTATCAAAGATTTACAAAATCCATTTTAAATGATATTTTAAGTGAATTAAATTGCGTCGTTGAATGAAATATGCTATAAAAACGATCTAGCTATTTCGTGCAATATATGCATGTATATACGATTAAGTCTAGGCTTTACACAGCGTCATGTTGGGATATGTTTAATTACGATTTAATCGCTGATTGGGACGCAAATTCTCATTGGAATTGCACGTGAACGTGGGCTGTAATGTCATTACGGTTGAATATATGAGTGACACATGTTTCAATTTGATTCAACAATGTAATACCAAAATGAATATTTATATTCGCCCTCGCACGCACCTTGAACGCAGTTTCAATATAGTTTCAAAAAGTTTGTTAATACGATGCCCTGTAAAAATAAATTTCATAAATAATACCAATGAAGGATTTGCTTCAAAAACAATTTTAAATGTTTGGAAAGTTAAGCAGTTGAAAAGGATGAAACTTTATGCACAATGGATATTTTTTCGATAAACACCCAGCTGATCGAAACTAATTTTATAAATCCCGAGTCTTTAGCAAATCAAATCAAAAAAACATCGAAATCATTGTCATGCTCATAATTTCTTTTGAAATCCCAATTTAAAACGCACTGCCATCAACATTTGTAAAACATTTCCACCTGATATTATTTCAACGAAAAAAACAACAGTCGGGAGCTTGTGTTTGTGTATAAATGAACGTGTAAAATACGAAATGCGAGTGCTCATGCAATCAATCACAAGTTTTTACATATCGCAACGGTGTCGTAATCCACGAACGAATGCAACAATATTTAAGCGCGCCTGTGTGTATATCTGGCACGCAGTATATGTGGGGTGATTATTCTTTCCGAGTAATTGAAATATTGCTACGATTGTCCCTATAGGTGTCGGAACATTATTGACACAATTGTAATGGTAAAAATATATTATTTACAAATTTAAAAGATACGCTGGAACTGATAACGCGAACTGCTCAGTACATTTGTATAAGTGTATCACATCAAATATTTCTCTAAAAATTCTTTTCGTTTGATTATCTGTTACTTTCTTATTGTATAGTGTGATTTAATGTTTAATGTTAACCCCACTTATTCGCTAGAAGATGTAACGCAAGACATCAAAATTGGCATCACCTTTTTTGTTCTTTGATTAAGGAGTCATTTTATAAGAAGTTAGTTTCTACCATAGACTTGACTTTGGAATACCATAATGAAACTTCAGCAGGAATATAATGAAGAACCCACACGACATCCAACATCTTCAAACCTTTCCTAATCCAATCCTGCTATTTAGTCCAGAACATATCTTCTATTATTTTACATCCACTCGCTCATTTATCGGTTCAGATCCCACGGGCGCGTTGTATACATCCAAAAATGTACACAGAGCTACTGCAACACGTTTCGCTCCGGTGCTCTTCGGGGACTTCTCATATGTGACTGTCACACTATCGTATGTTCGGTACTCCCACGGGCGCGAAGAGGTCCACTGCCCACAGTAACACATGCGTGTGACACCACCTGGTGACCAATATAAAAAACGATCACGCCGAAATGAAATGAGAAAATATGAAATTCTCGACCGTTCTTTGATTTTTGCTTATTCCATCAGGAAATTCAACATTTTGTCAGTCTTTGGTTACAATACTATACCCATTGCATTGTCGCTTCTTCTTGTTTCCTCACCATGTAATAATCTTGCTCAGACGTGGAGGTTCTTGATTATATTCTTCATCAAGTATTCCAAAACAGCCTTGCTACAGTATTTGTCTTGAACATGTACTTTTAAAGATTTACCTAGGACGCTGGTAGATATGCAAAGATATCCGCAGATGCTCTATGTGGGTCGTAGTGGTGTTACGACCAGTATAGAGAGATTTATAATCTGTCACTTTCAGTCTTGCTACCGTAAATTATATTATGATTACGCGTATAATATTTTGGCCGAAGGAACTACGATTTCTAGTCACATGTGCGCTAAAAAATTGCAGACAGATATTTTTACAAATATTCAATTTAAACTTCGGAGTACGTCCTTCATTTTATCAAATATTGATAGAACTTTCATTTAAGGTAAATGCCATCATGTTCGTGTAATCAGATTGCTTTAGTTCAATTAAATAATTTTCAATCAAATGAAGGCGAACATTTCGCAAGATTCTTCAAGCGATCGCTGATGGTCAATATTGACTTAGGTAACTCTGGGACCTGCCACTTGAAAGTTCAGGAATCGATTCCGGATTAGTTCGGCAATTGACAGCACAGGGTCGAATTATAATAAAAATATATTTCTTTTACAAATTTGACTTGTTGAAAAATTTGTTAAACATAATTTCAGTCTATCCTTAGCTAAATACTTCACTTCTTAACGTCACTTCATCAATTCATCACCAGACAACATATTACAGCATCATTTTGAGCTTCTATCCTACATTTATATTCGTTTCTAATTGTCAACACTTTAGACAAAAAAAAATTGTTCAAATGATTTTCTACATTAAACCATCCTAGACTTTACATCTAATTTACTTGATGCTTATATTAGTGACAGCTTAAGTTTAACTTGACCCACAGTGATGACTATCGTCCTGAATCATTCACTGAAACTTCCCCATTGATTAGCTTTACTTTTCATTCCACAATTTTAACCCTAACCGGTTCAGAGCGGTGATTTGGGCAGTCCTCGACAAGTTTTCCTCTTTCAACACGTACACGCACATATAGCAAAACCGACCGATGAGTTTTAATAAACGTATATATAATATATTGTTGCCTCGTAATGATGGCTAAGTTAAACTGTAAAATATAAACTGTACTGATGGGTGATGGAGATTACCGCATGAAAAGTTGTAATTACGTTCGTAAACAATTTCCCTCCGACTTGACTCTGGTTGATCGTAGTGTATCTATACAACATGTAGTATCTAGTATTCGCTATACGAACAACTAAGGGATGGAAAGTGTATTTTACATTTGCTCATAAACAAATATTTGAGAGTTAATATTTGCAAAAGGCTTCGCCTGAGGAACGGTAGTGTTAAATCAAAGATGGGGTCTTTTTATGCATTAGCTACTTGCCAAATAATTGTTAAGCTTGATTGCGAAAGTTTAGTACGCCAAAGGACAAACAATTCATTTATCAACTAAGGAATCAAATTAATACCAGCATTTATTTATATGTATTGTTTTCAATCACATCTCTAATGTATTACGTATCCTCTCACGTTCTCGATTTAAATTTCCACGTAAAGTAAATAGGTTTTTGTTATGAGGTGGAATTCATTGGCATTACGTTTAATAAACAAATGTTCTAATTACCAAAGTGTTTACATAACTAATCCCAGCTATTTAATTTTGCATCAAATGCAGGTCGGCTACATTTACAATACAAAATATAGTCCGTGTTTCTTTATCATCTTCTTAGACAGTAGATAAAATATTGACTAAACTAATATTCTTGGGCGCTTGCGGCACCACGCCATCTTGAACAGGACGCCGTAGCACTCTAACAAAGATCTGATTCTACTGATAGAACGTGTAATTTGAGATTTTAATTAGAGACCGACCCAGAATTATTAATCATTTCGGCGTGATTAATGGCAGTTGCCCTTTACTGTGCCACACACAACCATAGACAGACAAACATACATAACTGCAGCATCCAGAACCGTGCCAAACATTTCTTGAGTTCCAACAGCAAAAGGTTCCCATATAAAAAATCTTTGGCCCAAGAGAAAACTCTACAAAACCGAAAACTATCGTTGAGGTCTAAAAATCTACAAAAAAATCTTGACATACCATCTCAATCTCCGGGTGACAACATACAAACAATTTCCCAATACGAGACAATCGATGTTACTTTTGAAAAGTAAGGCTCTTTAAGATTTCGGCTCTGCGAGATACCCGTTTCTAATTAAGTACACATCTGATCATGTTGGAGAAGTGGTTACCGTTTTCAACAGTCAGGGGCTCCGCATTGCTATACTAACGCTGCCCGAGATTCTCCAAGACCGGAAGTGACGCGCGCGCCGTCCCATCCGAACACTTCCGCCCAAATTTCCGCAATGGTGTGTCGGCGGTTAAGGATATCCCCGCATCTACACTATCGTCGACTCTTCCTCGCAACATCAACCCTACTGCCTATTTTAAAGACCCTACGCTCAGATCTTAAGACTTGAAAATGATTCTAGAATAGCAGATGAGATCTATTTGTTATAAGCATAAATTAAAACAAACAAAAAAGAACATCGCGTCAATAAATACTACAACTTTATTAGTTTTTCGAGAACAAAGTTTTTCTGCAACATTTTTGTTTGGAAAATGTTGTAAATAAATTGTATTAAACCCAAGATTTAAATAGTGGCGAAGAAGGCAAATTCAATTTCGTTTCTAACGGGGTTAGTTACATCATACTATAGTTTCCATGAAACACGTCTGCAGACTTGCATTTGATGAGGATCCCGACATAATTAAATAATGCGTACGGATGCAGTCATCGACCTTAAATTATCGCCATTCAAACATAGAGCCACTACACTAATTCTGTTATCCAAAACCCTATCAAATAAATAAATTGAAGTGATGTACAAGCGATCCCCAACACAATATACATACTTTAACTCAAATCGAATATTCTTAGAGACATATTTACTATAGAATACAAGTTACGAGTAGCAAATTTATTATATATTGGTGCCTAGATGTTTGCCTTTAAATCTATCATTACTGTCCACGGGGATTTTCAGCAACTTAGCGTGGAATTAACTACAATTAAATCAAGGCAGCAGAAGCAGGCGTCTCATCTGTTCTGATGTTGGCGACTTGGGTAGAAACGGCTGTATATATGCTGTATACTGGACGCGCCAAGTGAGAAGAATCATTATTAGTTCATAACATTTTGATGTGATGCGTGTCAAAATTGTCACGAAGGATAAAGATCGCGAATCCATTAGGAGTAACAGAATTTGTGATTAGATGTCGTGATACAACTAGAGATGAAATTTGGAATCATAGTAACATGTTTCAACGAAAGATAATTACCAATCAATCTCATCAAAGTTATTTTAATGTAGAAAGGAGTTCTTCTGCCAAGTACTGCTTCAGCTGTTTATAATTTAATTTTTCTAACGTATTGCTATTGTGACGTGTTTCTTTCAACTCTTATACTTTCCTATTTCTCTTAACCTATGACAGCGTTTTTTTTTTCTAGATGCCCCGAAAATTCTCTCAATCGGTCCTGATCGTCTTACAACTGCCGCCCTGTTCACCAGTGCCACATTTGAATGCGTCGCAGAAGGTAACCCCCAGCCCACCTATCAATGGCTACAACGACTTCCAACACCCAGCGATGTCATCGTGGAGCGTGGCCGAGAGGCCAAGCTGCACATTAGCAACGTCACGTATGATTTTCAAGGAGAATACGTCTGCAAAGTGACGAATATTATATCAGGAACTGAACGGACGGTCCAGAGTGAAGCGGTCGCATTGCAAGTTGTAGGTAAGATTAAGAGGTTGCAGAAGTTATATTAGAAGACTTATGATTGTAAAATCAAAGCTAAAGAAGGAAGGGACATCGAGCTGAATTTAGATTAAAAAAATTGGAAATGATGAAATAAAATCAAAGCTAAAGCAACAAGGGGCATCGAGTTGAATTTAGATTAATAAAATGGAAATTATGACATAAAATCAAAACTAATGAAAGAAGGGGCATCGAGCTGAATTTAGATTTAAAAAATTGGAAATGATGAAATAAAATCAAAGCTAAAACAACAAGGAGCATCGAGTTGAATTTAGATTAATAAAATGGAAATTATGACATAAAATCAAAACTAATGAAAGAAGGGGCATCGAGCTGAATTTAGATTTAAAAAATTGGAAATGATGAAATAAAATCAAAGCTAAAGAAAGAAGGGACATCGAGCTGAATTTAGATTAAAAAAATTGGAAATGAAATAAAATCAAAGCTAAAGCAAGAAGGGGCATCGAGTTGAATTTAGATTAATAAAATTGAAATGATGACATAAAATCAAAGCTGAAGAAAGAATGGACATCGAGTTGAATTTAGATTTTAAAAATAGAAATGATGATATAAAATCAAAGCTAAAGCAAAAAGGGGCATCGAGTTGAATTTAGATTTAAAAAATTGAAATAATGAAATAAAATCAAAGCTAAAGCAAGAAGGAGCATCGAGTTGAAATTAGATTAAAAAAATTGAAATGATGAAGAACGTATGCTAAAATTACAGGTGCTCCGCAAGTTTTGCGCCATTCAGCAACACCAGAGGTCGTTGTAGAGCAGGGTCAAGATGCGCAAATGAGTTTAGTAGTCTGTGCAGATCCAAGACCTCGAGTGGTTGCTTGGGAATGGGGCTCACTTCGATTGGAAGCCGGATCTGAGATGGGTAAGTCAAAACAACACTAAGTTGCTGTGTAGGTTTTAATTAAAATATGAGTAAATATCCTAATTATTGAAAAATATTGTTTAATGGATTGTAAAATATGTTATAATGTATCATATACTGGGAAATGGGAAAAAGCTAAAAAGATTTTGGTTGCTTTTCAGTAAATTTTGTAAAAGTGCTCTTTTGTAGCTACTATTTTTATAGGTGTTTTTCATCTGCGAGTAAGAGTGTTGTTGTACTATCTTCATGCATTATATTTCTTCCATTTCATACTCATAGTAAATTCATTTCTCCCCAGACATCAAAGCAACGACTTAGGAGACTCGGAATTCACTATAGAAGTGACGAAACAACGTTAATCTACAAATAAAACATGTTTCAAAACTTTTCCCACTACGCTTAGGGCTACAGCAT
This sequence comes from Leptodirus hochenwartii, assembly GCA_947310635.1. Taxonomy (NCBI): domain Eukaryota; kingdom Metazoa; phylum Arthropoda; class Insecta; order Coleoptera; family Leiodidae; genus Leptodirus; species Leptodirus hochenwartii. Next base: position 39,492,198 of record OX371179.1, on the reverse strand, counting down.
GCTTATATAAAAGTACAAGCCGTCGAGGAGAGACGCATCCTTTGTTTGTTTAGGTATAGTAGCGTTTTCTTTACGGCCGCATCCTAGTTTTACCCAGGGCGGCAAATATACCTAAGCAGTTGATAAATAAAAATCACCACGAGAAAGTTTTTCCACATCCGCCACGTCAGCAAAAAGTTATGTCGTTCTAAGAAGAGTTGCAATTTCTACATAGAAAAGAACCTCAGTTGAAAAATTGTGTTTTTATATATAAAGAAAAAACGGACGAATCTCGTAACTATAAAATTCTCAACGAGGACAATGATATAGACCCTCTGGACGATGATATTTTGAAAGGGATCGATTGAAGTCAAGATGTTGATGGAACTCGAGAGGGTCTCTTATTATATATCACTTATCAGATTGTAGTATTTTTCAAATTTCCAGATAACACAATAAAATAATAAGCACGCACCTGTGAAATTAGTTTTTAAATCACATTAGACTAAATGCAACTTAAAAAAAAATTCAAAGCAGCGTTGAGCGAGAAATTACTCAATTCAACAACAGTTTATACAAATACGATTCCTAAGGTTAGATAGGACAACTGAGGTAAGCGTATTCTTCAGGCAAAGACTGCATGATATCTGTATTTTAGCGGAAAACACTAATATATATATCGCAAGTTAGCGGCCATAGCGGTCTGGCAGACCCGCTTCGGAAGAACAAACAGCGTAAAGGAAGTAAATGTTTTCAGAATACTCAGACAATATAACTACAAGATATGGGCATTTATAGTTATTACAATAACTAGAAAATGAACTGCCTAGGCGATTCTTTAGCTAGAAGATTGCAACTACGAAATTTAACTTTGTACGCGCATTTCTCTTTGTTTCAATTCAATGTTTATTCAAAACCCATTTATTACCAATCATCTCATCCTTTCTAAATGTTGTACCACTTGGAAGGAAATATATATTTTTGATTACAGATAAACGAGTCTATTGATACATCCAAATTTTCTTCCATACAATGAAGTAGGTACATTATACTCTGATATGCAGAAATAGTTTATGATTATTGGCGCTTCGAAAGAAGCCCAAAGGTTGTTTAAAAATGTGTTTAGCACATGAAACTTATTGGTTAGGTCCTCCGTTCCCCGTTTTGTCAAACCGTCCGTTCCCAAACATATTTCAACCAGTTTCCGAGTAGAAAAGTTTAAAAGTTTTAGAAGCGTATATGTGCACAAGTTTTACGATCGGTAAATATAAATATTACCACGCGAAAATAACGGAAAAAATACCCTTACTTTTCTTTATAGCGTTATAAATTTTATACTAAATCTCTTGGTGTATTTATTTTGACGTAAACATTACAACAATGCCCGTTCTATACAAAACTTACAAAAAATAATTGTATGACCAAAACAAATATTTGTTTTTTACACATATGTACGTACATAATTACCAGAAACTGGCTGCTCTTTTTCATAAATTGTACATAGATAATGACATCCTTTATGATGAACATTACAATGAATGGAAATTGCTGAAAAGCGATACAGAGCTGTTAAATAGAATAACGCTGTTTTCGTATCCATAACGAGCGATTTATTGTTGTCTACGTAAAATTTATTGCATCGTTACTCGAAATCTACTTTAATAAAGATAGGATTAGCTATTGATAGCTAATAAAATAGTAATTTGAACGCTGTGATTTCAAGTTCTCATTTCCGCATCAAGTAATATAATAGTATATTAAAGAACGAATTTCATAAGGCAGGTTTTATTGCACGAGTTCAAGTTTACAACCTCGTTTTCTAAAGAACGAGTGTTGTAAATGACTTATGAAATTGAGTTTTTTATACTATTTTTTCTAATTTGCGTCTTTTATGCCCTTTTTAAATAAAAAAATCGAAATTTCAAAATTTAAGGAATTTTTTTACTGTTGGTAGTAGCTACTGACATATTCGAAATATTTGAAATAAATTGTCAAATGAACTTAAATTAATCTATTTGTTGCTTTCTTTTGTGGTTTGACGTACAATTGTACATTTCAGGGACAAAATTTAAATTAAACTATTTTTTGCTTTTTTTTGTAGTTGGTCATTGTTTTTTAATAGATATTTTACAAAGTTCTGAAACTTTGCCAAAACTAAATATGTCCAACTTTACTAAAAACCGATTCATTTTCCTTAAAGCAGGCTTTTAGTTATATCAAATTAATAACCATCTCCATCAATCAAGAAAAACAGCCACAATCATCCAAACGCGAACCTTGACATTGACATCCATAACTGTCACTTGGGATATAGTCCCCTACTATATTGTCGCGTACAATGCCATTTCCGTTCAATCCTCGAAACTTCTCAGTTCAACATTCATAGATGTAACATAGTTCCCAACAATATTTCTTTCTCGCTATAGCATATCGGTTCAAACCCAATGTGCGGTAGCTTTCGTACCATATTCGCGCTTTTTCGCTGCGCAGTTATGTCAAACTGACGTTCGGTGGTTTTCGTGAAATGACAGAGTTTTGGCGGCCAGTGCCAGCGTAGTAAATCGACACTAGATGTCGCGCCTGTCGATACTTAAGTGCACACCGAGCTTTGGAGCGGCCGCTAAGTGGCTAATATAAAATGTTATATACATGCCATGGACCGACCGGATGTCCGCTATCTTCAATATGCTGGCCAAAGCTATAGATATTCCGTAATAGACATATATGACACACTTTCAGATGTCAAATGTGCCGGTCTAGTTAGAATATACGTGCTTGTTTTGCCCAGAGAAAGTAACAATAATACTTGGTTAGGAAGCAGAGTTGCAATTATTAGCATTAAAGATACTAATTTAGCTAGTTTATTCATATATATTTACACATAATATCCCTTTCTAGAAAGAACGATCTGTATGATCTGATATTTTAAGAAATTTGATTTAAACAAACAAAACAAAGAGTACATTATTTTTAAATATGTGAAAAATGTTGCACTTTTAGCTGTAAGAACAAAAGTTGCCCTCAATCAACTTTTAAAGTGACACTCTATATTTGTACAGCGTTTCTAGAAAAACTAATATAGTATAAGTCGGGTGGAATGGTTCTGTGCAATATATTTATTTGTTGACTAACTACAAATGACTAAATTTAATTTAATTTAAAAGTTACTGAAAAATGAAGCCAAACTCAGTTATGTATATCTAAGTATATAAGTTAATAATCTCTTAATTTTGAGGAAAAAAAATCCCTGTATGTAGAATAGAATGTAGCAATTTCCACAGGCATAGCGTATATAGTTTGAGACTAAAAGAAAACTGTACCCCGTTAACATTGTCCCTTCAATTTCATAAGCTATACAATTATTTCTGAAGTACCTCACTGATCGGCCACACGTATCAAAAGCAGATATAAAATCTACGATAAGATCAAAATGGCAAAAAAAAAACAATAACGTTCCGATACTAACAGTAAAACCTATTCGATACATTCGCAAGCGCTAAAGTCCAACTCGTCTACCACATATAATTTTTTTTTTTGGCGATATCGGTCAGCTATTTTATCCTCAAAGATGAGTTGCAATAGAACGTCGGAAGCTCCCATCCTCTACCAGGACAACTTATATTCTTCCAGTTTTAGTTACGACGTTGCGTTATACTGCTGCGAAATAAAATTATTAATAACTATGCCGTAATACGTTATATGAATCGAACTTGCTATTAGAAAATAGATAGATATGCCACTGGTCGTCTTTCGTTAATATCCGTCATTAAAACCAGATATGCAATAAATATACTACCTTAACTATTACATATGATATAGATATCCTTATTGTCCTTAATACGTTATTTCGTTTAAATATATCTTGCGCTACAAAACATCAATTTGCGAAAATGTATACAAATATTATTGTACAATACTTTATAATTGTTTAGAATATCACCAAAATACCGTAACTTAAAGTAGCTAGATGCGCATTTCGAAGGCTATGCCCCCATCTTCAGTAGCACAAGATAAAAACTAAATAATATACGAATCTTGTGCTACTGAAGATGAGGGCATAGCCCTTGAAATGTACATCTAGCTACTTAATGCTTGTTACGGTATTTGGTTGATATTCTATACTATTATTTAACACCGTAGTGATAATTTTTTTAAATCTTCATAAGATGCTGCTTAAAAAATTTTTTTTTCGTGGAATATAACATAATATTCCTTACATCGTATGTCTTTATATCTTCCGTTCAGTGGATTTGAGCAGAAGATTGTTTTGAGAGATATTTTTTATGTGATTTTTATACAGGTCGATACAGGGTGGACGAGGTCCTTCAAGAGGACCGAGAGGACTGCTATCTGGCAACACTGCGAATTCGAGAAGCAGAATCTACAGATTCCAGAGCATATTATCTGGCTGTTGAAAATGATAGGGGAACAGATCGACATGCTATTAGATTATATGTCAATGGTAAGTTCGATTAAATAGTATTTCTGGAAATGCAAGAATTTAATATTTTTTATATTTTCGTTACAAAATGAAGATTTTTAATTAAATTTGTGTGGAAAAGGCAATTGAATTGACTTTCACTTGAATTGACTGTCAAAACATAATGAAGACTAAAAGAAAATGTGTTCTAACGATTACTGGTAATTTTAAATTTAAAAAATATATATAATATTGTTTCGTTTTTTAATTTTTTTTTACTTTTTTAACCAGCGAAGACAATTATAAAAAAAAATCTTTACATGGAGACGCTTTCTACGTTCTTTAAAGAACGTCATCTCATCTCAGATTGTGAGATTTATTGTAAAGTGTATAAATAAAATTACATCTCCATTTTTAACGGAGCGTTTTCATTTGTATATACTTCATTGTACAGAGTGAAAATATTCAGATCCAATTTCTACTAGTTACATTTCATACTTCAATATTGAGTCGATATTTAAATAAATCTGCTACTATTTTATTTTTTTTAAATTGCTTGATTGATGACACTTGACAATTTTCAAGATTATAGAAAATATTTTTCAAAATAGTCTACAACAGATTTTCCCAAATGTAATAATACTTACATATTTACGTTTATGATACAAATTCTTTAATAATACAAAATTATGAAGTATTACTTAAAAGAATTGAAGATTTTTCTCTTACGTTATAGTTGTAAACTTAACATCCGCTAGATATGTGGATTATGTTAAGCCAATTTCATACTTTTCTGACTCTTGTTCCATTCTTTGTGGTGCGCGAAATTTGATTACGTTGTGTCTGTTTTGTATTAGAAGTGCAGCGTCTGCGCAATTCCATACATAAATTTAAATAACCAGCTGATAGAACATACTAACTTACAAATCGCAATATTTACAGTCGAAGCCAAAAGATTGTATTTTATCGATTCACAACGCTTAAATTAATTCACTGTTGCAATACAAACGAATTTTCTTAGTAAACAACGAAAGACACGATTATTTACGAAATAATTAAATTGGAAAGAATGTTTTTGCTTTTAAATTTCGAAATAAGCTGTTTTGTTATATCAGCGTCGACTTGCAGACCTTCGCCTGATAAACGAAAGAAAAAACAACGCGCAAAACATGGGAAGGAAACAGGGGACGCTCTTTAAAACGCTCAGTCGTCAAACATTTTACATTCGCCATGTAAAATAGGAACGCACTTATCAACATATTCTATAAATAATTCATGTACTCGGATGTAGGGTAAGAAACGATTGTGTCGCTAGCCAACTCCAAAGAAAAATACTGTTAGAAATATATCCAATTTGTGAGGAAAAAGTCTTAATATTCCTTCAAAATACGCGCTAAAGTTTCTATAATTATCCGTTTAAGCAAACCAAAGAAATCTGAGTATTTAACAAAGAATTGGCAAGATTTAATATTGGCCCAATAATACAGAAAATATATTTTTGTTAAAAAAAATTACTGTCTAATACTTAAAAAATTGACTAAATGTTTTCGGCACCCCTTTTATTATGAGAATTAATCAACAAAAATTGTTATATTCAAATAAATAACAATCATTTCGATATTTTTACATTGTACATTTCTTTGGATCAGCTACGATGACTTTTCTGAAGATAGTGCCGGATGGTACCTTTTCTGAAGATAGCGCCTCCAAGATTTAACCAATATAAAAAATGAAATGAGTCCATCGGATTATTTTAATTTCGCGAATTAAGAAGCGTTGCATATATCTGTCATTGTCCAGATTTTTACTTTATCGAATTTTATATATTCCTCAGCCTATGGCTGCAAATAACAAGTTATTGCCCCTCCGCTAATACATACATAAAGAGATGCCAATCTCAACTTGACAAATATCAGATTATATGCCAAGCACCCGTACCAATATACAGGCCGGTAATAAAATATGGCCACGATACTGCACATTAAACAAATCCAAACTTATTTTTACCATATACATGAGTGCCAAGAAAAGCAAGGATGAGCCTTATATCTTATAAAGTTTATTATTTGATGGCATTCCTATAATTTTTTCATATGCCAATAAATGCATTTGTTTATTTATTTATTTATATACTCTATCCGTGATTAAAAAATCACGCATATAATATTTATATCAGTTTATATTGCACGATTCAAAAACAAAATCAGAAGTTAGCAAGTATTTTTTTTCTGTAATAAGATGGGCCCATATTTCGGATCGAGTATAGAACAGAAGATACATAACGTTCACGAAAATAGCTGAATATTTCGCCAGGAAGAAGCGAATTACGTGAAATACCAAAGTATGGTCCTTTTCTATTTATATGGATATGTCCCAGAGCCATGAGTTTAATATTAATTTTATAGATCACGTGATAGAGAATTGGATTTGAATATTGTTTGTATTACAAATTGATATTTTGAATTCCATGTATTAATATTAAATTGGATACTCTCCGAATGAGGCACTTCATGAATGTGGTGAATTTAAGTTATAATATAAAAACAATGTAATTGATTATTATTATTTTTTATTATTATTATTAATTTATTAATATTATTAATATTTATTATTCTAATTTAAAAAATTGTTTTCTGTCGCGAAAATGGTACTGAAATCAATATATTAAAAAATAATTCATAGAAAAATATTGTGTTCAACACGTGCGCCATGTGCTTTTTGGGCAAGTGAAAAAAAAATATTTATTAAAAAATTAAGGTTACGATTAGGGTTTGTCAGCTTAAAAAAAAAACGGTTTTTTGACTAAATATCTAAAATTCGAAAACCGGTTTTTAAACTTTAAAAGCGCGTTCTACCACCAGTCTTGATTTTGATCTGTTTTATTTGATTTATTTGGAATATATTTAATGTTATTTTTATATTTTTATACTATGAAAAATATATACATATTTTGAAATAAATATAATTATTTTATAACTTTTTAACTATATTTTAACTATATTAAAAGCGATTTTTCAAAAGTCGGTTTTTGTATAAATCCTAGTTACGATAATAATGTGCTCGTTATTTTTTATTACGGCACATTTTTGTGCACTTGCTGAATATTATAGACTATTATATACTAAAATATATAAGACTGAGTGTAGTATTAAGAAAACCATTTTTTTTTAAATTTCAGAGCCTCTTCAGATGAGCACTTTGGTGAGTTTAGCCGGTGCAGTCCTCGCGTCCTTTATTCTTCTTGTCTGTGCCTTTATCTACGCCATTAGAACAGAAAAATGCTGCTTCGCACGTAAGATAATTACAAACTCTAGTTATCATTTGAGCTAATTAAAAAGAAATCACTTCAAACGGAATTTTAAACTTGTTTCATTTGAAAATGTTGCAGGGAAGGGCGACTTCAAACCGACTGACCTAGATAGGTAAGATTTAAAAAGACACTCTTAACTATTTAACTATATTTGATAGATGAATGAGAAGAAGATGAATATCTAAAGTTTTATTTGTTTCATAAATAATAAAAGTAGACGTTCTTCTTTGCCTTGTTATACATTTCTTTAATACTTTCTTAACGTTTTAGTATATCAATTTTTAGAACTATTATCGTATATTTAAATCTCGTAATAAAATTGTCACGTGATAAAATGATTGTATGGAATAATTTATAATAGGAATTAATTTTTAATAGGAATCAGCGTTCGAAATCTGTAAGTCGGTTAGCTGCAGAGTTAACATTTTGGAAGAAATTATAAAAATAAAGTGTGAAAAAAGACAATTTTTACGTTTTCGAAAGTCTGTTTATGATATTTTCTAATAAGGTTTAATCCAATAATTTAAAACGTGCTAGTGGTTTTGATGAGAAATCAATAATTCCGAAGATTCGAGCAATGTGAGAAATACAGATAGAAATGTTTTTAAATGGACTTTCTATGCTAAAATTAGCAATTTTTTATTCACTTCAAAAAGTGACTTTAATAAAAAGGATCTCAGAATTCTAAATATACATTTAGTTTTGCTGTATTATTAACACTTTAAAAGATATCATAAGAAAACTGGAAAAAAAAAATGGTATCCCTCTTATTTAATTTTTCAATAAAATTTTCACATTTAAAAATATTAATTTATGGTGCTTTATACGTATTTAAATGAAGCTAATTGCATGAAATTACTTCCATATTTAAATAGACTTCTCATAGTATATACATCCAATAATATTTTGAAACGTAATTTATAAAAAAACCTTTCCAGTTTTTAACAATTTAACGATTTTTTTTGTTATTTACACTATTTTGTATGTATGTCACATTCGTGTCTCGTGAATATTACACCGGTGCGCCCTTAATACCGGATATTGCCAGTGTTGCCAGTTAGTACCATACATCCGCACACCTGTTCATGCCCACCTTGAATATACAACCGCGCGTCAGTAATCCGAACGTAAGATTTTTTTTAAATCCACCTTATTTGTTGTTTGCTTATTTGACTATAAATTGAACATTATAATAAATTCAGATATGTCCCTTAAAGAACATATTTGACATATCAATTATATTATTTCAAAATAACTTTAGCTCATCAATCTCCTGTACAAAAATATGACTAAGAACAAGCTTGACGTATTTCAACTGAATGCATGCAGGTTTTACGAAATTATGTTATATTTATATTATAAGTATCGAAAGGGGAAACCCTTCAGCAGAGTACGTTAAAGACAGTAACTGGGACTGTAAAATTCTACGGCTTATTTACTTCCGTAAATGTAGTCAGGCTTTTCGCTTTTCCTTTTTCTCCTGTACATTTCATATGCGAAGCAAAAAAAGCCTAAGCATGAATAAAATTCACGAAGAAAAGTGCAGATTTTATACAAAGATGGTACAAAATGGTCGATAACCGAAAATCGATCGATCAAAATGCGCAAATGAATGTTGAAAAATTATTCTCTTGTGAAAATTTATATAGATATAAATTGTATTATTAACTCTGGTGGAATAAACTGACTTTTTAAGACAAAACCATTTCTATAGCGGTAGTTCATTTCACCTCCATCAGGATAGCTATCAAAAGAATGAAAATTTGTTTTGCAAAAGTTTATTATCGGAAAAGTTAAAGTGAAATTTTGACTGCTACCTGCAAATATAGATAGAAAGTGAGTCTATTTTAAGTTTCCAATTTTTCTAATTTTTGTTTTTATTCTTTCTTCTGATAACAGATATGGTCCTGTAGATATTAGCAGTTTACATAATACCTCGTTTGTAGGATAAGAACACACAAAGACCAGTTCAGTAGAAGACACGACCCACGGGTAGTACATACGTGTCCAGCTTCTGGCTGTCGTCGGCAACTGGCAAGAGTGTCTACCGGTACTTATACATAGATGGCGTTCACTACCAGCCTTTTCCCGCCTTTATATGAATTATTCATGACACATACTGCTCCCTTTGTTTTCCCTTTCCGCGTAAAACACACTAGTGTATATACAACACCGGTGCCACCATGTCCTCCTACCTTTAATATTATTTCTATTTGATCCCGAGTCTGGGGACTACTCCCCAAAGATATCGCAGGGTATGCATCGGCTCGAGCCGCCTCCACCCTTATTTGATCAGGATATAATATCGTAGAGAACCCTCGTGATTGAGGTTAGAACAAGGCCAGTCGCCAGTGAGGGTATGCCCTCACATTCAAAGTGTAGATCAAGAAAGATTTTCAAGTGTAAATTGTCCAACTCGATATTTGCGTTGGGTAATTAGATTTGCTCTTTCAGTGTATATTTCTTGAGATAATCTGTGCGTGGATTTAATCAAAAGTAACTTGGAAAGGTAATTAATATTCTGATACGAAAGCACAAAGAAAAATATGACCTGACCTTTCTTCTGCAAATAATATGCAATTAAAATCACATCATCTGTAAAATTGCCCGTGATATAAAACATGAACTGAATGAACAGCAAACATTCCAATTTTAAATGTTATAATTTACACCGTTACATAAAAACAATTCAATAAAACTCAGTTAAAAAGGTTGAGTTTGTGAAAGACAGTTCGGGCGATAGTTTTGACAAGGCGATGACAAACAAATAAACTAGAGATTCGGAAATAGATTTGAAATGGCCCTTTAGTACCGTGGAAGAAAAGAAAAAGTTCGCGAAGTGTGGATTTATATTCAATCCTTCTGTAAGGAACTGCTTTCATCGTACAATAAATCATTTATTACGCGGTTATAAATATACTTTTTTACTGATGATAGTTTGCAAAAAAAAAAAATGTTCGGAACTGAATGGGATAACGACTAGTTTATGTATTTGTTGATGCCATTATAGAAGATTGAATTGCGCAAGAAAAATAAAAAGTTAAGGAATGATTTTGTAGGACGAAGTAATTCGAATGTATTATAAATAACCAGTAATCAATTAGAAAGTTATCATGCATCTTTGATTGTATAAATCAGAGTATGTTATAATAAATTTATTTTATATAAGCACTCAGCAAGGCGTATGAATATTTCCGTTTTGAATTCTCCCAGTGAGTAACGACAAGCACGTTTCCTTATAACCCAAGATTACATCCTAATCTTATCCCGTTGATATGTACGTTTTAAATTTACTGGGAGCGTCGTCAGACTTACATATTTGATGTGTCATATCCGCAATCTCGGCAAATACCATCTCATTTATCTCTATATAGTACACGCAAAATTCGTATTAAAATGTCCACATAAATCAACAGAATACATGTAACATGGCAGCAGGTGCAATTTGACATACACTTGCCAAGTTGACGATTCGCGTTAGACTTTAGGACGTCCTAAACTAAGTTTTATTTAATTAATGCGAAATTGTTTATGGCCGTATCCGTTTATTGCATCCATTACACAAATAGTTATTAAACATTCAGTCGCTATGCGAGAATCTGTAGCAACGAAATTGCATGTACAATGAAAGTCGATAAACATAAATTCAATGCAAAACGTGAATGTATTCGTTCAATATGTGATAAGATGTGCAAAGTCGGAGCAGCAATTAATCAATTTTTTGTAGAGGCTGAGATTCGAACCCACACTCTATCGACTTCAAGTTGAGGTTTAATCCACTAAAACAAGCCAGCTGAAGTTATTATGCTTGCCTGTGGTTGTACATCTAAGAGATTTGTTCAATTCACATTACTCTGTGCTTGGTAGAGGGTGCACCAGCCTCTAGTGTAGTAAAATTGGTACAATTTAACCAAAGGGTTTGTGGACAGAACGCACAGAGCGCCACGAGACCCATCCCGCTATCTTCCCCCGAGCACGCAATAAAATAATTCAACCGAAGTCGGAACCGTTTATGATTGTATCAACTGTATTAATACTAAACTATGCTAAAGTAATTTCCGCCGGAGAGTATATTAAATACTGGTATGGCAAATGTCTAGTTTATCTGCGAACGACATAATTAGAGATATCTTCAATTTAATATGCCAACATTTCAACGAAAAACAAGAGTTTAAAGTACTCGTAAATACTCGTAAACATTTTTTATATTAATCGAGGCACGGCATATTATCGCAGACTTCCATGTATTTTTAGTATAAAATTTCTCCTGCAGTTCCAGTCCGATTTTCATTAACAATACATCGATTACATGATAATAATGCAGATGTGCATCATATATGCATTCGTATCCCTTTATAGGAAATTAAATTGTACACAAGGAAGGTATACGCTAATCTTCTAATGAATTGTTTGATCATCGAGATTCACTCGTTAAATCTAATCATTTTATAAATATATATAACAGTCTTGCATTGATTAAATAAATATTGAATTTATCTAATTCTTATAGGCTATGTATATATACCGAATGTAAAAACTGGATTGGTAACAAAGATTTTACACGTTAAATTAAACTGGTTTGGATTGTTTGAACAATTTATTAAAATTTGTTAAATAATGCTCGTATTTTTATATTCGATTTTATAACTAATGAAACTTATCAGTTATTGTATTTATTAAATGTTTTTTTTACTTGAAATTTCCTGTTTGAAATGATCGTTCTAAGAGAAAATTTAAATGTTTTCTTCGCATTTTTGCTTTTCAAAATAAAAAGATTTTAAACAATAACCAGTGATGAAGAATCAGTTGCTATTAATTGTCAAAATCAAGGTTAATATGACTTAAAGACTTCATCCATGGAAACGTTTTCTTCACATATCTTGAAAACTACTAAATTGACAGACGAATGTTGAAGTTCGAATGTTCGTTAGATTCAGTGTTCAATTACCACAATATTCTCTATTTACAATTTTGCTGTAAAATGATGAGGGCAGCCAATATTTGAACAAATTTAATTTAACATGTGAAATACTTGTTTCCAATCCAGCCTTACACCCGGTACATATATACTTTTTTTTATATAATCGCACTTACCACCCTTCAACCCCCAACAATTTCTGTAAGCTTCCATATGGATATTTAACAGCACCACCGATTGCATCATGCTGAACTACAGTTCTCTTTTCCTGCATCTGGTCAGCAGTAGCAAAGACACATTTCCGGTTCCGGCACACAACCGAACAGCGCCATCTAGACATAGCCCATACCATATCTTGTTCACTGTAAACACATCAACGTAATGCACATCGTAAACAACACATCCGCCCTGCTAAAATGCATAATTTAGATTTTACCGGTACAGTTTTATGAGAGTCAAATGGTGAAGAATAGAGAATTAAAAGAATTGAAATAGAAAAGTGTATATTTGCATACAAAATGAACATTTTTTTAAAACAACTTGCCATCCTGAACGATGAATATTTAAAAAAACGGAAGCGATGAATTGATAAATACGAACTATTACTACTTCCATACCGTATATTATATTTCGGGCTATATTTCTCATGGACAGTTCGCAGTTTAGAGCTTTTATTGTTTTTCTATCACCAGCTGAGTGGGGACTCCTTACCGACCGGCGGTTTTGCGGTATACATTAGAAAAACAGAAACTAATGGCCGGAAATAAAAAATGAACAGTCTATTTAAATATTGATAGTCGGAAATGTGCTCCTCGTTCGCTCTTCCCATTCAATTCGGACGATATCACTCGCGAGATCCGGTTCAGCGACGCATTTCTCACTTTTGAAAGCAACGCGTAAAGAAAATAAAATAGTGATGAATAAATATGCACTTGTCGCGTTGGAGTATTCTGAATTTTTAGGTTAAGACAAGTGACACATAAAAATATGTACGAATAATTAATTCTAAGCTTATAAGGTGCTGTAAATATCTTTAATCGCGTAATAGTCTATAAGGCTTGCCCAGCCTCGAGCAATTGTAACTTCAGCACTATAAATACGTAATGTGTATCGCTTCAGAAAGAACAATTTCAACACATTATTTGGTGATCGCGAAATGATGGATTATTAAACGTCAACGTAAATGAAATTTGTACAACGTATTTTTCATCTATAGTATATAATCCACTATACACCTGTAAACTTCAGTTGCATATATCAAATTGAAAAAAATATATGGGGGATTGAAAAATTGTTTTAATTGAAACTTTGAAATCTAGAATCATTTATTTTCTAATAAAAAATATTTAATTATTTATTGATGGAGGTGCCAACAGTGCAGTATGCAACAAAACGGCCCTCTCGAATTACAAAAATACTATAATTATAATAATTACAGTTGCAATTGAATAATTGTTCTTAATATAAAAAGCGTTCAAAAAAACTTATTTGAAGTAATCTATTAACAATTATTTATACATATTTTTTGATATAAATAATTTATCAATATTATTGCAATATAAGTTGAATTGAGTCATCGATATTTTCATTGGCGGGAAAGCCTTTATGGTTGTTCTAAGGGATGTATTTGGCGGGGGCTCGCGGGGTCCCCCCACCGTTTTGTGGCAAGGGACTCGCGATCCCTTACCCACACAATATAAAACAAAACACAAGGGAAAGAGAAATTCTATTCAACATAGAATACATTACCAAGTATTTGAAAACATTAATCAAAAATTTTATTGGTATATAGATCGATAATTTGACCCATACAATATTTAATATTTTCGTAAATGCATATTTCGGAAGCTACACTTCAATCACCAGTAGCACACCCCAAGCATTAAATTAATACAGTGTAGGTTTTGAACAAACTGTCCGACAGACACTTTGGAAATTATTGTAAATATTTTCTAATTTTTATGTATTCTATTAGAATATATCGTCGTTTTATGCTATTCCGGGCCGCAATTCTTTAGCGTCCCAACAGAGAAGCCTAGTCTATTATAGAGGAAAATTGATATAGAATAGCCAGATAAGACAGTTGCATTGTTCTGTGTAGTTACGTATATACGATTTTGCCACGTGTTTCTTCAAGAATATATTGAATAAAAATGAATAGTGTTAGTTCCTTATTGAAAATAGAGTTTTATAGACTTTCTCTTACGGACAAAGTAAAAATTAAAGAATTAGGTAGGCTATTGCCTGATATAAATTTATCACAAACTTGTGCAAGGAGTGTTTATATCAATGAAAGTTAGAAGAGCTTCAAGAAATGATTGAATTTAATCATTTTAGGTCAGATTTCTCACTATTATGTTATTTTTTAAGAAATGCGCCCCCCATCAATTGAAATGGCAAGAGCCGCCACGGCCAACAACACCAATAAAAAAATAATAACTGTTCAGCTAATAAGGCCGTTATAGACAGGATGGGAACAAACGTATTATTGTTGTTGTTGTATTATTTCATTCATATCTAACAGCTGTATTATTTACTATCAAACAGTCAAAAGCTGGACATAGAGAAAACCGCAACGACGGGACCCGGCGGCATTCCCGCCGACGCCATATATACAACAGCACCTAGAACTGGCGCAGTAACAGCTGGGCGCAGCCCTGAGGCGATGAAGGTACGTCTGGCGGCCATGGTGCTTCAGCCACCCACTAGAGTGTAGCACCAGTACCCGGTCATACTACCACCGTGCACCACCACCAACACCTCCCAATACCACTGTCTTTGTCTCTCACCCACTGTCGTGTGTGCTGTGTGCTCTCTCTATTATTTTCTATGCTCTGTTGCCCAAGTCCCCTCCACCACTTTGTTGCTGTTATTGCGCTGTGGAAAGCAGGCTAGATTCATCCGTAATCGCAGTTTGAGTTGTTCTTAGTTGTTCAATGCATCAGTTCGTATACGTTGGACTGATGATGGTATCATTTTCATTTAGAGAGTGATTTGAATTGTCTCTATGTTGTTCTGATAGAAAATGGTGAATTTGAGTAAATATACACGATATATTCAGAAAATACTTTGTTCAAAATATGAAAACTTGCCAAAAATATATCAAGAGATTCTCAACCACCATTTTTTTTATCATCTACAGAAAATGATTCAAATTTGGAATCCAGAGTTAGTTTGAACATAAATATTAATTAAAGGCAGTATTCCATCAAATACTCGTAAAAGCTTCTTTAATTGCTCTCATGTATATCAAATTTGGATCTTCATATTGACTTATTGGTTTAATTAGATTAATGCATTTTTTCATCCATTATAGAATCATAATAAATTCTATCTAATAATCATGTATTCTTTCCTTAACATTTTGTTTTCTGACTTGAAACATTGTTTTAAATATTTTTTCAATAATTTTTAAGAATAGTATAAATCAGAGCATAAAAGGGTCCACAATTTTATTATATCAATTTTATATTTGTCCTAATAGTCCAAATAAATTTAAAAAGTATTTTGATTCCTTTTATGTTCTAAGAAAATACCAAAGATTTTAATTTGACTTTGTCGATAAAAAGGCTTTATTATATGACATAAAGTTTTTGTAGTTTGTAAGTTTCCTTTATTTTTAGTGTTTATAACAAAAATTCTGAAATATGACAAATTTGAGTTTACGAATTCATATAAAAAAATACATTTTTTGTGATCATTATCTTTTGTTATATTTCAAATCATTTGTGTTATTTTATTTTTTGTCTTTTCCCTATTTATGTTTTATTTACATGTTTTCCGATATTCTATGTTATTAAAATAGAAGCAGTTAAAAAGGCTTCAAAGTACATTTACCGAAAATATTTTTTCAATATTAATAGTTACCGTAATTTTATTATCTGCAAACAAACAGAAAATTGTTCATTTTCAGAAAATGTACTTAATGCTTCATTTAACATTTTTATTAACAATATTTTTTTTATATTATAGGGCAACTGTAACAATTTCAATTTATTCATTGCGAGCAAAGAACGTTTTCTTTAAATAAGAATTTTCATCCCCAAAATTATTATCAAATTGTTTGTATTGATGATATCAGACAATAATTTAAAATCTCCAAAAAAAAATGTGAGTCGCACCAAAGACCCACCAAATTTTGTAAATATTTGTACATATGATTTTGAAAATAACCAAATAGTAATTGTGTACATATAATCTTCAAAAGAAACCAAATAATCCTTGCCAAAAATTTTTCGCTATGTTAATGTAACATAGTTTTTTATAGTTTAAAATTTGCTTCTTAAAACTATATAAAATAATTTTCGTTATTATTATATTATTAGTTATTTTTTAATACGAAAAGTATTTTTTAAATCACTATACTCTAGCAGGTAGTAGAAACAACTATGATATGTACTTCAATCATAGTTCAATTTAGATCAAACTTGGCACTTTAAGCACTGAAGAACGCACTGTATATTTTCCTGCACTTAACACACTCCCAAACTGCATCAGCACTATACTTTCGCACTAAACACATACACCCACATTGCTAGATTTATTTTTGAATTCAAAAAATCTTCTCAAAACAGAAGAATGTTGCTCGTACATTTTTTGTTCCTTTTAGAATAGCAACTTTAAATACTAACAATCTAACGCATGAATAAAATATTAAGTAATATAATCTATTTATTTTTAATTCGGCTTTAAAATATGTTCCAAAAAAGATACTTCTATAAATTAACCCGTACTAAAAGCAATATTTTTGCTTATATTTTAGACAGTATCTTTTATGGAATAAAATAAAACATGGAAACTATTCGAAAAATTTAATAAATATTGGATATATTTTGAAAATTGAAATGGGTACGAAAAAATATAACATCTATAAGACAATATTATTTGTAGTATTAACATCAGTATTTTTGAATGTATTTTTATATTTACTCAATTTTTAAGATTGAATTTATTACAATTTTAAAGTTAAGTTCTTCAATTTTCTTGAATTTGTTTTGATTTTACTTATATTGAATAAAAAATTAAATTAAAGACAACTTAAAAGTTTAATGTAAATAAATAAATGCGGTTGCTATTTTTATTAAGATATATTCCAAATTGCAATTAATATCAAACATTTGCGAAATTATCAAAATTGCAGAAAAACGAAGAACAAAGTTCTAAAAATGTCCTGAAATGTATACGAGTCTAAAATACAAGATAGGTGCATTTACAATTTTTTTAAATAAAAAAATAAAGTTTCGCAAATGTTTCTACCGCTTCGGAATAAATTAAAATAATTACATTTCAATATAATTATTTTCGCACACACTGTACATAATTACACAGTAACACTAACGTTCTGTTTCTCCTTGTTTGTTCCACCCGTGCCCCCGCTCCCCCCCCTCGAATTATCCCACACCCACGCCCACTCCCCATCCGTTCTCTTGTTGGTCCACACAGACGCCCGTTCTCAGCACATTCTCAAACAATCATCATCATCATCACTTCACTTGATTCTAAACATGGGTGCGATGTGTCACGTGGTGATTCCTGGTGGTGGGGGTTATATAATGGAACACCAGCTAGATACACAACTCATCCCATCCTACTGTCCATCTACTGTCAGCTGTCAACTGTCAATATCGCGCGCGCTCGTTCACCCCCCGTGTCTCAGGATATCATTAATGCTCTGTTATTTGCACAATCGCATCAATGTTTTTTATTGCTCTCATGTATTTACTATTTAATAATTTAATTGTATTTCATTTACTAAGTGGATTTTTTTATTACAATAACTAGATGTGCAGACTTGTGTAGAAGCATTTATTTAAACAAAAAATATATTATACCAATAAATAGCAAAATGCATAAATGTCAAGTCTACCCTCACCTGGTTTTGTAATAATATATGAATTTTCAAGATTCTAATTTGCTATTGCAATTATATTTCGATTTGATTAAAATGTTTTTCATTTTATTCACCTGCATAACAATTTTTTTTTAATATTTCACACAATATGTTGTGTAAAATATTGACACTGTATATTTATTAGAATTTTAATTATTTTATTAATATTTTTATGTGGTGTGTGGTTCGCTTATGGGAATGGTCCAAAAATTTCTATACGTTTAGCATTTCTTAATATTGGAATAAAATCAATTGTCTTAAATGTACAGCAAAAGCTGTAATGCAGTATCTTGTGGAACTGTTATATTTCTTTGAAATACTAGCAGTAAAATTTGAGGAAGTTAATTTCGCTTAAATTGTAATGTTTTAAGTTAATTGATTTTATTAAGTACCCATTAAAAAAATAATATTTGAAGTAACGATCCGTTGAAACTCTGTCCGCCCTGGTTTAAACAGGAGCACAAATGCCAACTGTAAATATACCTTATATAGCTGCCATCCATCCCCACTACCACCACCACCAACAATCATCACCTGAACAACACCATGACATCACATCCCTTCAATCACAACTACCCACACCAACAACAACAGAAGTCATACGTCATGGAAACAACGCCCATGCCCGCGTTCCGACCGCTGTCGAATCGGTACCAACCGCCACCCACGGCGCAGCCCAGGCAGCAAGTGTCAAATTATCACCCTCCGCAATCGCCCCCGCCCAATTTCTACGAGTCAGATAATACCGATGACCCTGAACTGTTGCAAATGACCTACCCCAACCCCCCCGACACGACCTACCGTAGCTTCATCAAGTACCAACCCGCACCCGATAACACCCGATATGACCCGAATGTCCTGTCGAACAATACCGCGAATAGCCGATCACTGCCAGGGAGTAAACGTTGCTACAACAGTAACAAATCGAAACATAGGGACCGGGATCGGGAACGGCGTAGACCGCTCCAAGCGGATAACGAAAGGTATTATGATCATATATTCCCCACATACAAGACTGCTGGAAGTGATATCACTTCTGGTGGCGTTACGTCATTCAAACGGCACCAGGGTGGCAGAAATTCCTATAACAGTGTCTATTATCAACCGGAAAGTTATCGGGATCACGCCGAATTGTAAATAGATTGCCCGTTTCCCATCCCATAATGAATTTTAGTGGTGATATGGTATTAGATAGAAATCCCTTAATTTAATGACCTGAAAATATCGACAGATTTAATTACAATTTATTAATAAAAATTGCAAATATTATTTTTTGTTTCAATGATATTTTCAGGTCTTTGTATAATACACATATTAAATCTATTCGTTGTTCCCGTTTTTAGGAATAAGTACTTACTGAATAATCTATACTAATTGTAAATAAAAATTATGAATGTGTATCTCTTTGAATATTAAAAGGGTAGCTGATTAGGGCAACTCGAATGATTATAAAAGTACCATCGATGAAGGAGATATTATTACAGTGTTTCATATTACAAGATAATAATTTACCTACATAATTAAGAATTAATTCAATGTATCGAAAATTCGAAACTTATTGCAAAATGGATATATTGTATCTCTAAATGACTTTATATGTAATATATATATAAAAAGCCCTTCCTAACCATTATTAATCCTTTCCAGATTTTAATAAACCTGTCGTATATAACTCTGTTTTATATTGTGTTTTAAAAACTTGTAGGCAAACGAACAATCAAAATTTAACAATACTACTTTGAAACAAATAGCGTTTTGAACTGAAAAAGTGAATAATTCAAAATTATTGTAAAAAAATATATAAACTTATAAATGTGATGTTACAATAAAGATGCATTTGTATAATATCATATACTTTCTCCATCTGCTTTGACTATATATTTATATTATTTTATAGGTATGTTCCCGTTTTTTATATTATGAATTTTATTGTTGTATTTATGTCTACCTTTATAACCGATATTTTTATAAAAAAAAGCTGGTTTGTTATTATTGTATTATTGTGTAACAAAGGTTTACAATATTTGTTAAGTATAAATCAAAATTGTTTATGCGAAGAATTTAAAATATATGGACTTTCCTCATACAAGATATTATCAAAATAGTTTAATAATAATGAATGATTTTCTAAGCGATAATGTTAGTCCGTCTTATTATGTTTGAGTGTAAAATATAGTATTAGAAATATTGTATGTTGCGAATAAAATAAATAAATAAATAAAAGGTCTTTTATTTTCACTATCCTAGAATCGACATGATTAGCGTTTTATTTGAATTGTATTTTTTTTTTATAACAGTATCTTTTTTAGACATCGGCAACTTATCATACAGCACTTGCGCATTGCAGGCTATTTGTCAAAATCTAATTCAGTCCCAGACGTCAACATTCAGTACTAATGGTTGATTTATAAATAGTGGTGTTATTGCTAAATAATTATTATTAACAACAAACTGCAATGAATAAATATCGCAGCATGTGCTAGTATTATCTGGAGCACATACAGGTACAATAATATTATAAAACATCAACGAAATATGCTTGAACTGCCGCTCCCAATCTCCGAGACGATTCCCTCATTCGCAAGGTTAATTACGCTAAAATGTTAAAGTTTCTTTATTTCTACGTCTTTAGTATTGAATCCAATGTAACATCTCGTTCAATCGATACTTGGACATTGATCCCGAATGCTGAATACGAAATATATAATGCTTTTTAAAACGAAATCGCCGAATACATGAATCATGTTTCCTCTTTCGATTAGGGCCGTATATCAGTTTGTTGATGTTGTGAGGGCTTTATCGACTATCTGTTTACCACCACATCCTCTTTATATGCTCATTAATTATCGTAATAGCTGCGGACGCGAGTTTTGATAATTCAATCTATTTGCAGACGGTTTGAATAATACGATGGCCTCTGTTTGGAAACGGCTACAAAGAGTCAATAAAAGGGCCGCGAAATTCGACTTTACCGTTTCCTACCATCAATTAACGATTGAATTTACACCAAAATGGTAAGTTTTATACTACAAACGTCTTTTATGGTTCGTATATTTTTAACATGCGATTTGTTACAAACTTTCGCGAATTTGCTTAAAAATGCTTCTAATGCCCAATTACATTAAAAATGTTCTTTAATTTAAGAAGCGAACGTTTTAGACATTTGATAAGATACTTTAATTTGTAATATAGAATATCACCCAAATACCGTAACAAGTATTAAGTAGCTAGATGTACATTTCAAGCGCTATGCGCCCATCTTCAGTAGCACAAGATAAAACGAAATAATGAGATGGGCGCATAGCGCTTGAAATGTACATCTAGCTACTTAATGCTTGTTACGGTATTTGGGTGCTATTCTATATTATAGTTTAACACCGTAGTGATAATTAAAAAAAAAAACTTTAATTTGTGTTCGATAATCAGCGATTGCATAAGAATGGAAATAATTAAATCTAAGTCCCAAATAATATTGTCTACTGAGTGAGTATCGATTTGCGTTTCGTAGCTAAAAATATTGCTTTGGATTTTGGAAATAGTTGTTTACATGCATTCATATAAAAATAGACCGTAATTGTTTTTCCCAAAGTGCTGGCAAAGCGGATTTTATTGACATCTTTAGAAATTACTACGTAAACTTTCGCAAATGCGAAAATGTAAATTTCGTTATATAGATCATGCAATGTTCATTATTATCTTATGTACTTTGCTAATAAAATTACCTTTTTAATCACCGCAAATACCCAATCTAATTTTATTGCTTTGATAAAAATTCCTTGAAGCTTCTAGATTTGATTTACGTTTTCATACATTTATTCTTCATTTTTATTATTTAATTTTGGTAAAATGAATTATATAATATACACTTCGCTGTATAAATATTTACATTCAAATATAAAATATTAACTAAGAAATGCACTATATAAACAATTGCTTCAAAAGCGGATATTTGACTATTATCCAATTATTATTCAAGTTTACATCAATCGATTATCAATATCTTAGCATGTCTATTTATTTTTGTATGAAACGCAATTCATCGACGTGTCTATTAATAGGAATAGTCTAGTTCCAGCAGAATATAAATATTTAACAATTAAAAAATATTCTGAACATGCTACTTTAATAATTCCTTTTTAATTTGTATGAAATTTCATTAATAAAACATTTTCAACCAATGTCATCTTTAGTATTTTATAAAACAATGTGTATTCTATACAATATTTCATGAAAAATAATTTATATATATTTTTATATAGCATTAAATAGATATATTTTATTTTAATAACGATTCGTAAGTTCGATAGTCTTTAATTTTTTTTTAGTTACAACCTTATGCACTTTATCTTTAACATTAAACGCACTAAAATCCATCTTGGGGGGAACAATTATTATTTTAGTTTGTGTATTATATATTTTTTATAAATCTAATGAAAATAATTCAATATTACTATTAAAATCAACTATTTGCAATCCTGCAATATTCTCCACTCTTGCGTAGGGAACCTCACAAACTATCGGTAGTTTGGGTGCGCCGTTCCCGGCGTGTTGTGTCCACGCCCATGCAATGGGAGCCCACAATGGGCATTGGTGATGAAAGCGCCAACTACAAGGGCATCGTAGTGTGGCCCGTGCCGGACAATCATCAAGTTACAATAACACTGTTCAAAGGACAACGGAGCAACCAACTAGAGGATAAGGATTGGTCCTTTATACTGGAAGATGTGAGTAAAGAGAAACAAAACATTCGATATTTCTAATGTTAATGTACAAAGGACAATTCTTAAATACTAGCTTTGGCGTTGTAAGAAATATTATTTTTAATCGATCTCTTAAGAATTTTTATATTAAGCAAGAGCAATATTGCTAACTATTTAATAAACAGAATATTATATGAGAAATTCCCGCATGATTATTATTTTTTATTATTTGAGAATTATCTGAAGTTTCCAAAAACAAGTACCATAAGAATCTGATTTCCACAAATCTACAAATTGACCTTTCGGGTTCCATATTTTCCTAAATAAATTTTTAACCTTATGACCACATTTTATTTAGCTACTTAAATTTATCGCAGATTAAAAAATAATCACGATTCTTGAATCAAAGTGCCACATTATTTTATATTTAAATATATTATAAATAGCTTTTGCATGTTAAACGTTAAAATTGAGCAGTTATAAAATATTAGTACAAATTTTCTTGCCATTTATTAATTTTAAAAGTGTGCGCGTGTGTGTGTGTGTGTGTGTGTGTGTGTGTGTGTGTGTGTGTATACATATATATATATATATTTGGCTTTTGTTTTTTAGACTGTCGTTAATAAATGAGTTATTCCGACTTATTCCATTCCCACATTGCGATTGTTAAATTATGTTTACGCCACTCATTATTTTGTAGCGTCACTTGTCCATATATTAACATTAATTTCATATATATTATGATGTATAATTATAATTACTCACAATACTTTTTGTTTTTTTAATCTACGATTTAACTAAGAATCGCTTAAAATTTTGGAAATCGGTACGTGACAACAACTATGTGTTCTAATAAGCTTATATTTAGTAAATAAAAAAATGTCAGTGTATTGTTTTTGCCAATGATGATTTTATTGATACTACACTTATTGACTTGACTATATCTGAGCTGTATATGAAGATATTTTTATTAAAAATTCCTTACTCAAACAGTTTAAGTCTGAGGCAATTGACAACACAGAAATTAATTGATTCAAATTGAGTTAAGGCGTTCCATCGAATTGCAGCGCATTTTTATAATAATTTTAAATACTAATTCATACACGTACAATAACAACACGCAATTTATAATAATTCGTACACTATTGAGGGCACTTGAAAATGATTTAATATTTATCTTTAAAAACACCAACTAAATCCATTCAATTTCGTCCTTAGTTTTCGAATACTCTTCTTCTTTACTAAGATATTTTCCTTCCTCTAGGTGACTGCAACCGGAAAACGTAGACAATTAGCGGTAACCTCAATTAATATGCGAAAATATGCTACGATAGAGTCATCTCAACGGCCCTTGCAATTAACGTTTAAACCGACGACGAAAAAAATTACTAACGCTCAACTTGACTGCACATTATCTTGCGTATTCGTTCGGGAGGGAAAAGCGACGTAAGAATAAATTTGAAATAAAAATTTTTAAGCGCTTGCTGTTGGTTCTAAATTTGTGTATTCCTTCAACTGATTATACATTTCTGATGCGTTCCAGTGATGAAGACATGCAATCGATAGCGTCGTTAATATCTGTGAACAACAATAGCGACATAGCGCCACTGGAAGACATCGAAGACGATGAATATTCGTCGAGTGATTCAATTAAACAGGACATTAATGCCGTGACAAGACAAATGCAACATATGACAAACTCTTTAACAGGATCAGACTTAGCGAGTACTCCAATTAGTGGTAAGCCATAAAAAATATATATATAAATGACGTTTTTATGTAAAATAACGACAATATTATCATAAAGAATATGTCGTAAGCGGTATTAAGAAGATGATACTTTATACATTAGCAAATTATCACTGCATATTAAAAAAAAATATTGAAACTAACTTTACTACGTGGCATCAACATTCCTTATTAATAAACCTTGGAAACCCATCGCCAAAATATGGCATAACAGACATAAATGTATAGTTTAAAAACTTAAATAAAAAAGAAAAGACATTTATTTAATATTTAAATATAACTTTATATTTAATAATATTTTATTTTCGTATTTGTTAGTCTTCATGTTGTACAAGAGAAGAGATGATGATTCTAAATTTAGGGAAATTTTCAATATTTCTAAAATAGTATAAGCAGAAATTTCTGATAACAGTGATGACAACTCTCTTCAATTTAGTGAAAACTCATATCATGCACGCAATTTTATTTTATTTTCCGCAAAACGACTGTCCAGCGAAACTAAACATATACTCGTTAATATTTAATATTTCATTGTATAATTGTGACCTATTATTATGACATTTTACTAACTACGATTTCTTTGTATTTAAAATTTCGCTCTTTTATACTAAATATATACTCGTACCTGTAAATGCGAGTTTAAATGTAAACTGTCTTATTGATGGGAATACATTTTATCTATCTATTATTTACTTTTATCTATAAATAATGAAAAATACAGTATTTTGCTTTGCGCAATAGGCACCTCCATTTATACTTCTTTTCAGGTGCTAGCATTCAATCATTCGTTGTCCACGACGAACGCACGCCGATTGTGGAACAGCGCACACCACTGTCCACTCACCATCTACCCACACCGAGCATGCGCACTTCCACTCCGATCTCGAACGCGCAAACGCAACCTGGCAACAGCGCTGCTGCGGGTGCGCAAACGCAGCAACGTTACACAGCTGTACGATCGGCGACTTTGCCACTACCGAAGACGGCCGACTTCGCTACGGCCGAGGTAGATCCGTATTCGGAACTGTGTACTGAAGCGCTCGAAGATGGCAATGGTTTAGTAGATAATCATGTTATGGGTGAGAGAAAGTTTTAGTTAATCGTGAATGAAAATGGAGAAATCATATGCATGTAGGTAAATGACGCAATAACTTACTTTTTCTGAGAATATGGCCAATTTTTCTAATGGGAAAGGGAGTTGGGCAGGAATTACACGATGGTATGAATAGCTATCTTAGAAAAAAGGGGGTAGAATTTAATTCGAGTATTAAACATTACACAGAAAATATTAGCCGGGGATTACGATAGAAAAATCAATATTAGTAATATGGAAATAAAAAGTAGAACGTAGCTTCCCTTGGAGTTTTCATTTAAGATCCTAATGATTTTTAACAGTTTTTATTTTGTAATATTCCAATATTCCTACCTATTCTACGGGAAATGTGCGGTTGCTAACACTGGTATTAAAAAAACGAAGATGGTATTCGAGAAGAAAGAAACTAGTATAACTAACTTAACAAAAAGGTATTATCTCGCAGTACTATTTTCTATGTCCAACTTTACAAAATCAATATCAAGATTTATTAACAGATGCATTGGACTCCGATTGAATTGTATTATATTTATCTTAATAACATTAATGTCCGCCATTATGAATTGTAAAAAAAGCCTTTAAATTGTGTATTTAAAATAACTATATGTAAAATTTTAAGATCTATAGGAGGAACGTTTTTATTACGTTTATTTATGTGTTCGGAGAATTTTGTCATTATTAAGAAGGTTAAAACAGCGTAGGTGTTCTGAATATCTCTTTTGAAAAGATCTTCCTGTTTGCCCGATGTAGACCGAAATGGTGCAATTAGAGCATTTTAGAATGTACACACCCGAACTTTTCATAGGGTTGCTCTTTTGGTTTTATTGTTGAAGATGATGTTGGAAAGTTTCATTGATGTTTTATAGGATACATTGAGATTTGATTTTTTAAGATATTGGCTATTTTGGGAGTTAGTTTAGGATGGTTGGAGAGTGATATATACTTATTGTTAGGTTGTTTAGGTTCATTTACTATGAGCTACCACAAGGTAACGCATGATTCAATCAATTTAATATAAATATGTTTGTACTGTTTGAAACCAACCCCTGTAATAAAGTGGCGATGATTGTACAGTGCTCGCTATTAGAGGAAATTTGAAACTACGCGCAAAATCGTCTAAAATATGATCAATGACGTAGTTGTCCTTCACGACTAATGCCATTCTTTAGGTAACGAACCCGACGACTTATTCGACATTAAACATTCGGAAACGAAAGCTGTACTTGACCCCAAGAAACCACCATCCAAAGCAATTGCCACATGCACCGCAGCAACCGCAACTGGCGCCCTCTCTAACAACAAACCCACCACGCAACCCAATCGTTCACTCCCATCCGCGCCTTTAAGTCACCCAATCACAGAATCACAAACTAACTCGACTATTCAAAAATTACCAGATCCCGGTATTAATCTGAGCAACAATGTTGTTGCTACTAACACCGCCGTATTGTCGCCCTGTGTTGTTTTTGTTGTGCCAGCTGCTACTATTAACATTAACAATAATTTGCGTGCAAAGAGTGCCACTCTAAAGTTGCCGCTGAATGATGTAGTGGCCGAGTCTGGGCAGGATAATAAAGCCCTGGGCTTGAAAGTGCAGAATCTCACGACACCAGGTAAGTAAGTTTGTAAATTAGATAATTGCTAATGGAAGAAATAGTTTTTCTATGAATCAATATTATTTGGATCGATTAGGAAGTTCTTTCAATTTAAAAAAAGTAAAATTAGCTGGACCAAGTTTTTGTAAAATTTAATAGTGCAACTTATTGTAAAAACTTAAAAATCACTAATAATTTATTATTATTATTTTCATTTGTCTCGTATTTTCTCTTCCGTGCTGTAAGTATCGCATGTATTTTTAAAATATTAGCATGTTTTGTTTGATTTGAACGTGATTTTTTTGATAAAATAATTATTCGCATGTACTTTGCATCAATTTCATTTTGCAAAATCTGCTCTCAACAACAAGAATATATAAAAAATAGCATGTTGTGATTTGAATATTAACGTTTATCTACAAAATTAAATGTTTCCTATTTTGTTAATCAGAATATTCTTTTTAGGTGTGAAACTTTTTACTCCATTATTGATGTTTAATTGCATGAAATGTTCTTAGCCGCTTCAAACTATTTAAGTACAACAATACAATATATATCGTCCTTTTGCCCTATGCCACCTCGGCCTCAGGGTCGGTTCATATAATAAAATAAAGTAGCATCAAGTTGTATATTAATATAAAATTAATTAAACAATGCAATTTTTTTGCTATTTAAATCAAGAAAAATTTAGAACATACAAGAATTGAACCTATGACCATCTGGTTTTTAATATCAATTGTGAATTTTGCATATTCATACTTTGCGTTATTATACAGGTCAAGATTTATTAGAATGGTGTAGAGAAGTCACTAAATCTTATTCTGGAGTCAAAATCACCAACTTAACGACAAGTTGGCGAAATGGAATGGCTTTCTGTGCTATTATGCATTATTTCAAGCCGGATTTAATGTAAGCGCAAATGAAAGATTTCAGATCCTTAACAGATTTATTGCAATTCGATTGTATTTTATTATTCTTTCATTTGAAATGTTTTAAATTTTTATTTTCAGAGATTTTACGACATTATCTCCGCATGACGTTCGCGGTAATTGTAAAAAAGCTTTTGATGCTGGAGAATCGTTAGGAATTCCAAGAGTTATCGAACCATGTGATATGGACATGCTAGCGGGTATTAATATTTAATTTTTACATATTTTTACTTTCGCTATAGTTCTTTAATATCGATACCTATTTGGGAATAATAATAATAAATATTGTAATTGACCATCGAGTTAATAAATAAGTTCTAAATTTTGTTTGCTTGTTAGTATTTTCGATGGAAGCTTTTTAATTTTATATTTTAGTGCCAGATAAGTTGGCAGTAATGACATACCTGTACCAACTTCGTGCGCATTTCACCGGAAATGAATATGAAGTTCAACAAATTGGAAAAACAACGGACGAAAGCAATTATGTCATTGGGAAATTTTCTACAGACAAAAATAGCGACGTGTCATTGCAATTATACAGACAAGAAATTAATAATCTGCGAAAAAGCAAAATGCAGGTAACAACGTGATTAGAAAAAGGGATATTACCGTGATTTTAGTCGATATTATTTTTTTAAATGGTTGAATTATTTTTGTTTAAGAATAAGTCGTTAAGTATGAGTACAGAAATAGCGCCAGATAGTCCAACCATGCAATCTCATGCTAAAATCGCGGCGTCTAAATTAAAGTTACAATTAAATGTCAACACAACACCAGAACCGATTAAAACCGCTTCGAACGAGCCAAAATCACCAACTTCCGTTAAGGATGTCAAAGATTTACTTGTTACCAGTTCTAAAAACTTCATCGGTATGTTTATTTTTAGTATGTATTAAGAATTGCAATTTTTCAACAACTCGCGGAATTCGATTTATTCAATATAGGCTAATATTTTGCAGGTAAAGTTATGTCCCCAACTAAAGAGAAAGACAAAGGTAAGGAAAGCACAAATAATAAAAAAGCGCCGCTAATGACCCATCGGGAATTCTCGGATCCATTCGGATCTGACGAAGAGGAAGATGGTTCAAAGGTCGAAACGAAGGTATCCAAATCACCTACTGACACTGTCAATAGTACTGTCAATGGTCAGGATGACAGTAAAATTGCGATTGACGTTTCTAAACCGAATTCAATAAGTGCTGTAAGTTATACTAAATTTTGTCCTTGAACATGCTAAAAAAAAATTACATTTTGTTATATTATTAGCACTATTGTAGTTGATTTATAATATTGTTTTTGTTTTATTATCGTATTTTTTTTATTGATTTTGAACAATATTTACACGTTTCCGTAGACTGATGTTTTTATACTGCAGTTTTCTATTGATTTTTTTGCAAATTTGTAGCTTGTACGATTTGTTTCTTTATATTAGAGTTTTGTAAATTATTTTTGCCCTTTTATGTTTTGTTTTGCTTTTATTTTGAATTTTTATTTAGCAATTGCTTAATCGACATTTGGAACAGCAAGAAAGAGCGAGGCAACTTTTGAAACAGGTTAAAAAAGATCCAAAATCCCCAACCATTGTAAGTATCAGCTTAGTTTTTGTTTAGTGTTTATAATTTTGTAGCTTTCCATTACACCCGTTGCAGTAATTCATATATTGTTCAAACTATCATTCAATTAGTTTTAAATATATATTAATACTATCACATGCATCGAAGATATTGTTAAAGATTATTTATAGGAGATTAGAAAATAAAGTAGAGGAAAGGCTAGGAGAAGATCAGTTTGGTTTTAGGAAAAACAGAGGGACGAGAGAGGCGATTCTAGCACTAAGAACGGTAGTAGAAAAAAGAAAGAGGGTAGGAAAGGTAACTTGCATAGCTTTTGTAGACTTAGAAAAGGCATTTGATAATGTAGATTGGGACATAATGTTTAGAATTTTAAAAGAAACGGGTATAGATTATAAGGATAGGAGAATAATTTTTAATTTATATAAACACCAAACTGCCTTAGTTAGAATTGAGGGGGAAGAAGAGGTAGCAAAAATAAGGAAGGGAGTTCGGCAGGGATGTACACTCTCACCGTTATTATTTAATCTATATATAGAAGATGCAATAAACAAAGTAAAAGAAGAGTATAGTGTAGGTGTGAATGTACAGGGAGAGAAAATATATATGCTGAGATTCGCCGACGATATAGCTATATTGGAAGAAAGCGAAAAGAATTTAGAAAGGGTATTGAATGGTATGCAGGCAGTATTGACTAGGGATTTTAACATGAAAATAAATATAGGTAAAACTAAAGTGATGAGGTGTGACAAAAAGGAATGCAGTAGAAAAATGAGGATCTCAATAGGAGATAATAGAATCGAAGAAGTGTCAGATTTTTGTTATTTAGGCAGTAGAATCACAAAAGATAATCGAAGCAAGGTAGATATAAAGTGTAGGATAGCACAGGGTAGGAAGGCATTCGTAGAAAAAGAACAGATTTTAAGATCAAATATTGACTTGGGTATTAGAAAAAGATTACTGAAGGTATATGTTTGGAGTGTAGCACTGTACGGGTGTGAGGCGTGGACTATAGGAAAGGAAGAGAAGCGTAGATTAGAAGCACTTGAAATGTGGTGTTATAGGAGGATGATGAGGATTGGTTGGGAAGATAAAGTAACAAATGAAGCTGTACTAGAGTTAGTAGGGGAGAGGAGAAGTATCTGGAGAGTGTTACAGCGTAGGAGAGACAGATTAGTAGGGCATATCCTTAGACATGGGGGGATTATGCAATTGATCATAGAAGGTAGAGTGGAGGGAAAGAGAGGGGTAGGTAGGCCTAGATTGGAGTATGTGAGTCAGATAGTTGAAGACGTTGAGATGAATAGCTATAGGGAGATGAAGGGATTAGCTCAGGATAGATCGGCATGGCGTGCTGTTTCCAACCAATCTTTAGGATTGCGGACTCTTTAACTAATATATTAATAAAATTTAGTCTGAAGAAGAAAGGAGGGCACTTTTGGAAGAACGGGCGAAACAAATAATTGCAGAAACCATGAAAAACTCACGCAGTAATATGGATTCTAATAGGCTAAGTCCGGTTCTGCAGAACGAAGTTAATGATGTTGAAAATATCTATGATGAAGGTAATTAAATTTAATTTTCTCGCGCATATTACTATCTTCGATTCATTTATTTTAGATTCTGAAAGAAATGGAAACATTTCTCCAAAACAGAATTTAATTGAAGATTGTTCTGATCAATCTAGTCCAGTAGTTAGAGAATTATTATCTTCGAGTATGTTACCAGATGGTTTAGACTTATCTCAGGTACTTTTTTTTCACGCAAATGAATTGTTCTTGAATAGCCACTTATGCGTAAAAAATGAGCTAATTGAAACTGCAATACTAAATTTTGCATGACGAAAATTTAAATATATTTCGAAATGGCAAATTAGATTTTATAATCCCCGCGACTTATTACGGTACTAATAATGGTAAAATTTTGAATTGAAACTAATAAAAAGAAATTGTATATTATTTTATATGGATCTAAATTGACAAATTTTTGCGTGTGATTTTTAGTAGAATTTAAAAAATATTCGGTACAAATTTTGCAATACAAACATTGTCATTTTCTATAATTATTTTATAGATGGGAATAGATGTTCAAAGCCTTATTGACAAGGAGATGGACGATTTAGATCGGGAACAGGGTGCCATAGATAAACAGGCTGCGAAGTTAGAAAAACAATTACGCCATGTAATGAATGACCCTCAAAGTACACAACAATACGAAGATGCTTTACTCACACAATGGTTCACACTTGTGAATAAAAAAAATGCTTTAGTTAGAAGGCAAATGCAACTAAATATCATGTAAGCTTATTATATTACTCGATTTGGATAATTGTGTTTACACAAATTAAATTTGTAGTGAAAATTGTGCTGCTCAAAAGAGTACTTCAGTTTGCAAATAAAATTAATAATAGTTTGCAATTAAAAAAATTTATGTGCGGAAATTGTTAATGATTTTTTTTGCAGAGAAAAAGATAGTGATTTAGAAAAACGTTATCATGCGCTTAAACAAGAATTGCAAGAGTTGTCCATTGAAGACTGGAAAAAGACCGATGAACAACGAGCTAGGGAAAAAGAACTTCTTCAAGAACTAGTTCAGATTGTGAATAAAAGAGACGAACTGGTTCAGTATCTACATAATCAAGAAAAAGCGTAAGTAACAATTAAAATAAAAAATTATATGCTTTAAAAATTGTGTTGTAATCATATTTTGTTCTTATCACATTATAGAACAATATATATTTTTTGGGGGTTTTTTTTTTTTTAATATTGGTGCATAGAAAGCCTTATACTCTCTTTTAAATAAAATTGAAATATTAAATTGTGTGTTTAGGATTGAGCAAGACGATTTGATTGAACAGGATTTATCTCACGTGGAACTGCAGAATAAGGAAAAGTGCGTAATTCAATAAATCGACGTTTAAAAATCAAACTCGATGTTCACTAACTTGTATGTGTTCTCTTACACTACTGAATTTTACGATAGTTTTATTTAATTTTACTATATTGAAACCGATGAAGACACACAAAGCTTTAAATACGTTTTTATTAATTTAAGTTAATACGTAGCTCTATTGGATGTCTACTGGGTGCTTATTTTAACTTCTAGCTCAAGGAATATCCACTGTTGTAACACATTCTAATCAATATTTTGTATCTACCCAAAAAGAATTTTTTTTCTAAAATTTATTTAGATACCTATTCAAATTTTCAATGCTCGTTTAAGCGTGAGAATAAAACAGCCGAGAAACTGTTCAGGAGAAACTTTATATTTATTTACAGGTAAAAATCGACGCAAATATGTAGAACAAATAATTGAATTGATTGTTCGTAGGTTTTCCCCTTAAATTTACTCGAATAATCTTATTCCAAGTTTTCAGTTAACATAGAATATTTTTAGGTCATTGTGAAAATATACTACTTTTTTAATAAAAAGTACGCTGATATTTTTGTCTGAAATTATATATTTTTATTACAATTTAGACTAACTGTAATTTTACTTCTATTGTGACAAGGAGATATAATATAGATTGTATTTATTTTTCTTTACGTTGTCCATTATCTAATCAAGTAATTTTACTAGCCAAAGACATTTTTCTATGAAATATATTTCGATGAAAACTATTAAAATATCGTAATAGTTAGAATTATTAATTGAAAGTTGAAAGTGCGATTTTAGCAATACTTTACTAACTGTCGTAATTATATATTGCTAATTTATGTAAAATTATAATAATGTAAGCACTTATATAACTAAATTTTCGCTAAGCGTGGGTAACGTATACAAGATTGATTCCATTCATTCGGTGCAATATTTTTTGTATTTTTCCGGTAAAATCTACAGTGAAACTTTAGTGATTACAAATCTATGGTTGTTATATATTAGTAATTTGTGGATGTATAGAAAAAAGATATGTAGTTTCATACAATATTTTTTCAAAAATATTAAAATGAAGCAATTTATTAGTTTCAAATTTTTATTAAGATTTGTTCCGCAATCTGTTTCAAGATATAATATTCTTTTTCGCGCAAGAATTAAATCGTATTTATTATTACTTTTTAACTATTGCTGTTAATTTGACTTCCAAATTAATTATACAATGTATTTACAATCTTATATTGATATTCGTACTATACTATTTTTTGCTTCTAGTATATTTAAAGAAATTTCGACGTCTCTTAATTTATTTTCTGCACTCTTTCACATTGTATCTTCTATTTTGTACATTGTTTCGTTTGTGGCATTTGGATGTGAATATTCTTATATCTAATGAGATTATAGTTAACAACAAATAGGTATGGTAGTTATTTTTAATACGTAACAATATTACTATTATTTCTTCATGTATATAACCCTTACCTTTGTAATATTTTACCTCAAAAAATGTGCTCTAAATAATTATCGTCTAATAACTAGTGCTGGGAATGGTTCCGGTAAACCGGTGCACCGGTTTATTTTTTGTCGAAAACCGGCAACCAAGACAATCTCGGTTCACCGATTTTCGGTGAAACCGTTTTTCGGTGAAAACCGGTTTTCGATTAGCACCGGTACGCACCGACTATTGATTCATACGAAACCCCGTTGGTGGTTGGTACGGTATGATAGCCACTATGCTCAGTTCATTTGGCAATGGATCTTACTCTAGCTATTCAGAATAATGAAGTTTATGCAAGTTGATTTCTATTAGAGCAGCAGAGGCAAAGCTCTACCATAGTTAGTACTCTAGTAGATATTAAATATTAAATAATATGATAGTATTAAGTATTTTAAACCATTTGAACTTAACATAATCTTAAAAAACTTAATCTTAAAATCCTAAAATAATCTTATGCGAAGATTTAATCCTAAGGTAGATTTCCAAAGCAAAGATTCTGATCTAAAGTGAAAAACGAAACAAAATATGCTATTATTAAATTGAAAAATATATAATTTCAAGCTCATTATACTGGTTTTAAAAATTATCACTACGGTGTTAAATTTTAATATAGAATATCACCCAAATACCCTAACAAGCATTAAGTAGCTAGATGTACATTTCATAGCGCTTGAAATGTACATCTAGTTACTTAATGCTTGTACGGTATTTGGGTGATATTCTATATTATCATTATACTGATGTTGGTATCAAAAAAAAAAAAAATGAAACCGTGACCACAGCAAAATGATAATGCATATCGAGTTATAGAGAGTAATTTTACATAAGTTTACATTCACTTATTCTCTAAGCATGTAGAATTTGATTTAAAATGCAATTTATTTATCCCTTGCAGACGAAATCGCAGTAACAAAATAAACACGTAGATAAGATATGATTCCACATTTATACAGTATTGATACGTCGAGTATGAGTATATTGCACTGTGCTTTGTGCATTAAGCTGCATCTTGATATAAAAATTCATTATCTATGGGATTCAGTGGCGTATCCCACTATTTAAGAGTGGTTAGCAAAAATTATATTGTCCACCTAAAATGCGCCGCAATGAAAATCGACAGGTTCTTTTTCGATAATTTTGATGAAAATCGACAGGTGTATACCTGTTTTTTTTCGATAATTTTGATGAAAATCGACCTCTGTTCTTCTTCGATAATTTTTCGATAATTTTGATTAAAATCGACAGGTATACCTCTGCTCTTTTTCGATAATTTTGATGAACAGCTTACCTCTCCAAAGAATAAGTAGGTGTGTCTAATACGTCCTAAGAAATGCAATGTTGACAAATCACCACGCACAGTTATAACTATTTTATGCAATTAGAATGAATTCTTTGAAATTAATACAAAAGTTATACTAGAATATAAGAAATGTTGACAAATACTTATTATAGTATTATATTTATGTCATAATTAATTTGTACGATAGTTATAAAATAGTGACAAATTTAAATTCATGGACCTAGAGCATTTTTTGTTGTCTGGCACCACTGGTACTGTATAACCCCGATAAGCACAACCCTATGCGCAGACGACTACCAAAATTCTCCGCCAATTTAAAAAAAATGAGCTGTATCTGTATTGTATTTTATATATTTTTGAAGCACATATACAACAATTTTGAATCAACTGGATATATTTTCAATAATACAACCTTATAAGGTACTCTAATTTGTTCATTTCTACCAGCAAGCGAACGAAAGCCTTGTTGAAGAAAGTTTGACTACCAGTTTTTTTGTTTACAATCAAACCTTCGTATAATGACAGAATAAGTGTACAGGCCATCTTTCATGGTCTGCCATTCGACCGACCATCCAAGTACATACAATTCACCAATAAAAAATCTTCAGACCAAAACATATTATAGGTAAGTACATAACGTGAAAGGTGCACGAATTTTGTTGGAACATTATGTTCTCAGGCGATCGATATTTCCCTAGGCAAATCCAATTGATTATCGGTACGCAATAATCTCGATTTGAGAAAGGATTTTAACTAGTGCTGGGAATGGTTCCGGTAAACCGGTGCACCGGTTTATTTTTGGTCGAAAACCGGCAACCAAGACAATCTCGGTTCACCGATTTTCGGTGAAAACCGGTTTTTCGGTGAAACCGTTTTTCGGTGAAAACCTCTGTTCTTTTTCGATAATTTTGATGAAAATCGATGAAACCTCTGCTCTTTTTCGATATTTTTTCGATAATTTCGATGAACAGCTTACCTAACAGATTTTTGCTTATTTTATTTTATATAAAATTTTATTGGGATAAAATTGATAACACAAATAAGTAAAGTGACCATACGTCCCGCTTTTAGCGGGACAATCCCGATTTTCGGTAATTCGTCCCGCTTAAAGATAAAAATCATTATTTCCATGCTTACTACAAAAGTTTACCATTTACCCGTATAAAAAAAATTCTGCGGAACGGCTCGACAGATTTCAATGATTTTGGTATTATATTAAAGCGATTATGTCTATTTTTGCCCATTTTGTTCAAAATTTAAGTTATTTGCTAAATTGGTCGGTTTGAAAATTAAAAATGACTAATTTTCCGCTACATTCATATAGACTTGTATATCATAATCAAAGGCATAGCTACCATGTACAATCGAGTCAAAGAAATAGTCAATAATTGTAGCTTAAAGTGTCTGACTTAAAATTATTCTAGCCGAGACCTGGCGATGCTATATATATATAAATAATTTTTTTTTACATACATTTCTTATATTTAAATTTTTTAAATATTTTATTTTGATTTTTGTCAAATATTTTGTAGCAAATTATGTTGGATTTATGAATTACAAAATAAATACACAATAGCGTCTTCAAACAATCGGTCAATAATTGTATTTTCTTTTTTCAGTTTTTAAACTACATTTATGTCTGATTTGCCATATTCTTGGCAGTAGGTGTACTACTATAGAGATAAAATTCGGATAATAAAAACGCGTTTCTTGATAAGGAATACTCCACTAGAGCGAGAACTTTCTCAGAAAACGGCGAAAGTCTCGCTTCAACCAACGCAATCAACTTTTTCGAGTTTATATTCTTCACTTCAACTTACCGTTCAAGGTGCCATTGAAACTACCCATATAAAATAGCATGTGCAGAGATGGGATTGCATTCACGTAACCATGTAGTTAGACTTGAATTCCTCGCCGCGTTTGTCGAGAATAAATAGTGTGTAATCTGTGTGTGTGTTTATCGTCGTTGTCGCACACACATTTCATATTAAAATATGTAGATGGCGATACCAACACGATCAGCAACTGTAAATTAATACGCGATGTTAATTGCGTGTTCAATTTCAAAGTCAGCATTTAGAAACATTTTTATACGGACTGTCCATGCTAAGATTATAAATTTTTATTAAACGTGAAAAAATGATTGAATGGGACATTTTCTAATGGAAAATGATAATTTTGATGAAAATCGACCTCTGTTCTTTTTCGATAATTTTTCGATAATTTTGATGCTAATCGACAAAAGAATTAAAATGTTCGACACGTATATACCTCTGTACTTTTTCGATAATTTTGATAAAAATCGACAGGTATATATACTTTCTTTGTAAATAATTAAAAAATTTCGACAGGTATATATACACCTTTGTAAATAATTTAAATAAATAATAAAAGCGTAATAGCATTGTATACACGTAATTGAGTAAAGCGGTTTTCACCGAAAATTGGTGAAAACGGTTAGTCGGTGAACCGGTGAAAAATCGCTTGCACCGGTTTCCGGTTTGATTGGCAAATATTCCCAGCACTACTAATAACCACAAAAATAAACGTCCGCCTAATAAAAATATATATATTTGTATATTAGACTACAGAATGGGGTTTAGAAAAGTAGATAACGTGAAAAATGAAGACTTCTTCAGTTACATCATGCCTGTGTTCTTATGGAACTCCAATTTCAGTCTGTTTTTATTTATTTTGTAATTTTTCGCACATTCACTGATTTTTTTTAAATCGAATTTATTTATGCCTTCAATTTTAAACTTAATTAAA
This sequence comes from Leptodirus hochenwartii, assembly GCA_947310635.1. Classification (NCBI taxonomy): domain Eukaryota; kingdom Metazoa; phylum Arthropoda; class Insecta; order Coleoptera; family Leiodidae; genus Leptodirus; species Leptodirus hochenwartii. The sequence continues at coordinate 39,453,603 of OX371179.1, read as the reverse complement.
TCGTTTACAATAAAAACGTTTTAAAAGTAACGTTTCCAAATGTTCTACTGAAAGAAATGGAAATTGTTTGCAATACATTTATTTATAGAAAAATATACATCTTTTTTCCAACAACATAAAATATAATATCTGCGCTACTACTCTCTACAATTATTAAATATGGCATTATATACAAAATACATATTAAAAAAATCGTTACACAATATCGTACGCAAAAGTACCTACAAAATTACTTATATACAAATAATTATAAATAAATAATAATACGGGCCATTGAGATAAACTTAGAAGTACAGCTAAATACATTATATTTATATACGTCTTAATTTTATAAGTACAATTTTTGCGCGCGAATATTAGTAACTTTCCAATCGAAAATCCATATTCATGTCATTATATATTCTGCATCGTGGTAACTTGTGTATAAAAAATATACATATCATAACATAAACAGGCACTTCAATTTCGATTCGTCTACAAATCAATGAAAGTGCTAAGGTACTCCAGTTGTTAACAATCTTGATACTGGTATAAGATTAAATTTGAAAATGCACGAAAAAATGAAACTTAAAATTAACAATACAAGAAGATAATACTGATTTTTTTCACTGAATAAAATACTGACGCAATTATATTTTTAAAAAATGTGTCATAATGAGATCATTTAGTTGATTGAAAAAGACATGGAAATATATAGTTAATACATAAAGAAAAGATTAAAATATCACTAGTTCGTAGAATGATTAAATGGTTAAACTTGACATTGACGTTTTAGTGTGAAAAGAAAATGTCCGTAAATTTGCTTATTTTGGGAATATATATAAATTTTGCGCGATTTTTATGACCCAGTATCAGTGTTGCTATATTTCAATATCATAAAACTAGCTAAATATCAAAATCTCGTCCTTTTCGTCTAATACTGGTAACCTCCGCTGCCGCCAGCGCCACCACCTCCGCTGCCGCCACCGCCACCGCCTCCGCCGCTTTGATAACCTCCTCCCCCTTGGTAACCACCGCCAACCTGTTCGTAACTGATTTTTGGCCGATAACCTTCGCTGTCAGCGATGTATTCCACTACCTGTAAAAAGTAAGTTTATATAATGAATAAAAGTTAAATAATTCTCATAGTAGATAAATAAATCGTCGTCTAAACGTTAAGTTTTCAAATAAATTGGCATCACTTTGTGCAATATTGCAGTAAAGATTAAAAATAATTTAGTATTTTAAATATATCGACACTAGTTCTTGTCTTCAATTACTACCCTCTAATTTTTGCCGTAAATATTCGCAATTAATTCATATATCGCACATGTATTTCTAAAGTCACAACTCAAAATTCGGTATTTTTTTGGGTTATCACCATGTAGGAGTTTCGTAAAAATTCGTCTATTGTTCATAAAAAATAGTGACAATTTCAACTTACGCCTTTTCTCAAAAAATATTTTTTTTTTAGTTGTGTCCTTTCGAAATACAGGTGGGATACGATTAGAAGTTTTTTTGACATTAATTGATTTAGTATCGTACAAGTTATGTTTTTATTATTTTTTTGTAATGAGATAGACTCTTTAATTGTCATTTATTATGATTTATTTCAACTCTTATTTTCCATGGTATTTTAAACAATTTATAATTTCTTTACCTGACGACGGCCATCGGGAAGCAATACGTAGTATTTACCACGGGCCACGTCACCTTGACGTTGTTCTTCATGTCCAAAATCATTACCGGACTGGGCGTCTTGCACGTCATATTTGAATTGGTAGTTGGCGGGCTCCTATAATCGAAAAGTATTTAAAAAAGAGTTTTTTTTAAGCATTTAATTATAGAATTGGATAATATTATGAAGCACTAAATAGACTAGTGACTACATTTCAGAAAAAAATAGTATCGTGATATTATTTTGCAAACCTTTTCGGCTTTAATTAGATCAATTTAACTTACTACCTTATCGTTTGCAACAATGCCTGTTCAGATTTTAATCATACTGAGATTAAAATATTAACTACATTGAAAAAAGATACGCATGTAACTTCCTTCATCATAATATAGAAAATATATGAAGTCGCTGCTGCAATTATTTTTGAAAGAATTGATTTACTAACACCGAAAACATATGGCAGATATAATGGGATTATTTACTATGCAAACGGAAGTATTTATAACGAAATGTCAACTGAATAATCGTATCGCTCCTATTGAAATCAAATATTAATTAAAACTATCATTCCGTAGGATTTTTTGTTTTTAATAATTTTATTAAATATCCACTGAACCGAACCCCAAATTCAAATACAATCGATTTTCCAAAGCACGAATAGAAATAACTGATAATTCTCTGACGTGGCTGGGTTTCGAACCCGCAGCCCATATAGTGCAAGGCAGGGGTATTTTTTAAAAGTACTTTTTACCATTTTCTTGGATTAATTTAATGAAAATTTGTTCGTGCATAATGAACTTACTGACTGTTCCTCGTAACCACCACCACCACCACCACCACCGTACCCTCCTGCTCCGCCACTGGAGTATCCACCACCGCCAGTGCCGCCGCTTGGGGCCTGGTAGTTATTGGTCGGTCGTGGGGCTCCGTACTGACTGTTTGGTCTGATCACAGCTGAAAAAATTATAAAATCGTCAAACACTTTGATAGAAAGCTTCAATTCAATTATCATGGACATTTTGTTATAAATAGTATACAGCATGAATAAATAAATGAATTTTTAGTAAAATTTAATGCCTATACGTTTATGCTAAAATTCTTTTAGCCCAATCGTTTTTTTACGAAACATTGCAATTCTACAATAAATTTATGATGACAAATATGTGATTAAAAATATTACGAGAATTTCCTTTTTCTTACTAAATAAACAGTTATTATTTCAATTGTTCATGTAGATATGGTCTACAATTATTAAGATTGTAATTTGAAATGGGCGGTTGAAAACGAATAAATCTATGAGAGACAAGGTTCAATTATATAGTTCATAGTACCTTCATATCGTTTTATTAATATTTTTTTAAAATTACCTATGCTAAGGTAAATATTATATACTGTCATTGTTCTAATAAAATTGCTATTTAAAATAAATATGTAATTTCTGTTGGGGCAAATATTTTTACAATATTAATTTATAAAACAAATAATAGGATGACAATTTTCTAGTAACATATTGCAAGTGCAATGAAAATCATGAAACATTACTCGAAAAGTAATGAAATTAAAACTAATTTTACAGCTTGCTATTGAAATTCAATAAAAATATGTCGACTAACATTTTTGTCTACACTTTTGTGAAACTTTGTTGTATTAAATTTGATTTAATAATAGCTTTTATTCGATACTATTGCCATAAAATTAGCACTTGCCTTACCAACAAATTTTTTTCACCGTAAATATTCGACTATAAAACAATAATTGACATATACCTTGAGTTTGTCCGAAGCCTGGAGCTCCGTAGTTTTGACTTGGTCGCGATGGGGCGCCATAGTTTTGGCCTGGGGCGCCCTTGTTTTGATTGGGAGCCCCATAATTCGGACTGGGCGCATTGTAGTTTTGGCTACCCCTTGATGGGGCTCCGTATTGACCGCTAGGTGGTGCGAATGAATCCTGGCTGGTGGTTTGGTACTGATTGCTGGGCAGGTATTGGGTACTAGGTACTGGGGGTTCTGCCACCGTCAGAGCGGCTAAACTGGCCAAGGCAAATATTGTCAGCTGAAAGAAATTTGAAATGGCAGTTTTTTTATTGATAAATATATTTATATTACAACATCCAGTCTCGAACATTCTTCAAAAAGTCATCTATTTTATTCTTCTTTTATAAATCTCTTATATTTTTATTCATAAAATATAAGAAAAATATTCTTATAAATATTTAGATTAAGAATAAATTTTTTATAACTTAATTTTAAAAAAAACCTCATTTAATGAGAAAGTAATACATAAAAATAATTAAGGATTAAAAAAGAATTCTGTACGGTGATTTAAATTATTTACTTTTCATGTAAAACAAAATGTTTTAAAATTTATATTGTTAAATTGTTATGAAAACAAGAAAAAATTGGAAAACAAAATAAATTGTGCGCTTTATTTCGATATTTATTTAAAAAGTCCATAGTAAATCAATTTTTGATTATTGAAAAACAAATTGTTTCAAAAATTAAATGGCATTAATCAAAATAGTTTGTCAATAAATTTATTTTATTACTAAAATAAATTGTGATTATATAAAACATTTAAAAAAATTTAGCTAGATTTATTTGGAAACTAAAATCGAACCAGAGTAATAAAATGTTTAAATGTACTTTTGTCGCTAGCAACTACTTTTATTAGGTACGTCCAAATATTTGCATAAAATAATTAGCTCACTTTATTTGGGCTATTATATAATATTTCCTAGAAAATCGTTTATCAACATCATAATGAAAATGACCTACCTTCATATTATATACACTATATTAAACAACTAAAATAGATAGTCCACGCCACTGGGTCACTAGTGCAATGCACCAAATCTGTATTGTTACACTTGTACAAAGTACTGAAATCACTACAGCACTGACAAAGTGAATCTGATGATCTATGGATTCGCAGTGGGTACTTTTATACTCTTAGAGACCGTATTTAGTCTCACGTGGTGCCGCAGATCATCGCGGTACCCCTGAAATCATCTTAAGGCTCCCCAATATGGAGCATAGTTACCCACATCATCTTCAGTACTATATGCGTAGTGGGTGCGTTCTAGCTAACTACATTAGCGATGTGTAGTTCACTAGCGAACCGTTCACTCTGAACGGCTCAATCAAATGATAGTGACGATGTTTTGCAACGACCTATAGGTCACTATGACCTAGTTCGTGAACTATGAACTAAATGGTGCACGGTGTACTTGTACTAGGTCCTGAACCCGTCGTGTACTAAACCGTTCATGAATCACAACGGGTCGTAAACGATGCAGTATAGTATACATTACATATACAGTGCTAACATTTATTTTGTGATAAAGTGTGTTTGTGAACGGAACGAAATAGGAAACTCGATGCGATATTTATATGTTGGTATCAGATTTCATTTGGAATAATACAATTGATATATTCGCAAGATTAAATATGTTCTTAAATATGTCATGCCATAGCAAATTTTTGCAATAATGCAAAAATCAACATCGAAATCTTATAGTTCTTTTATTTCATACTGAGTGCAATGCAATCACTTAATATCAAATCAAAGCTTTGAAGTTTGAACAGAGAAGATTCGGAATAGAAAATATTAATTATAACACCAAACAAAACGATTTTATCTAGTTCATTTTATTATAGTTTGTACATTTAATTTTCAAGTGTTGGTAAAGTAGTAAACATTTTCATCAGTAACTACCAATAAGTATTTTAGAACTTCATATAAATAATCGTGAGTACCTAGAGAAGATTATATTTCCTTATATATATGTTTTGTATAAATTATAAACGTTGTTGTCTTTTCTTCCTCATTCCTAATTCAAAATAAATATTGTTATATTTCAATTTATTTATTTTTTACCATTTAATATTTTTATATTGAGATTATTTTCAGTATGTGCATGTATTTGGTCATATAGGTGGTGAACTAGTTCATTTTTAAAAGATGTGGTAGTTCACGACCTATAGTTCGTGAACGGTACATTGAAATGAACTACGAACTACGAACTAGGTCCTTAAAGTGACGTATAGTTTGCCATCGCTAAACTACATAGTGCATCATGATTTTCTTAAGATATTTCGCCAATACGTAATACCTGATGATTCTGAATTGTTGCATACTTATAGTCAGAATGGTTAGTTACATGTACTAATACGATATGTAGTACTATCTAAATAAAGCATATATCAGCAGTACTTCATATTAAAGTCTGAAATGTAAGTATTTATATTTCCCTTTGGTTTATTTCGTGAAAATTCATTTGCGGTTCAGTGGTTTTTTTTTATTCTTTAGAATCCCATCTTTATCAATCATTTCTGGGCATTCACATGAAAAATTGTTTATATAATTGAAATTTCGGAGTTTAGGGGATTAATTAGAAAACCAAAAATTTAATAGAATTTCTTTTCGGGAAATATGTTTACGTTTAATTGTTGAATTCTAGTACTTTGTTGATTTAGGATAATGAAAATGATATATTTTTTAAATCTTACAAAATTTTCACCGTTTTTTAATAGTAGAAAATTTCGCTCCTGATAAGTTTAGGAAATTAATTAGAAAACCAAAAATTTAAAATTTTTGATTAAATTAGCGAATTCTATTGCTTTATTGATCTAGGATAATTAAAATTATATATTCCTTTATATTTTTTAGGAAATTTGTCACCGTTGCTTTTTTTGTCATATAATTAGTAACTTCTTCCAGGCTCTAGCTGAAAAGGGGGAAAAATATTGAATATTACATTGAATTTGAATTTTTTTATTATAACATAGTTTCTTTTACTGTCCCATAAAAGTTGTTTATCGTAGAAGAATTTGTAGTTGAATTTCAATATAAATTGAAACTTACCTAAAATTTAACGTACTGAAGAACTTGTTAGATTTTCATTAAAATCCAACTTAATTTGTTGAATAGATTTTTTTTAAGACCATCTTCGTGACGAAAAAAGATTTATTTACAATTAAAATGATCAATTTTTTTTTTTTAATCCCACCCAATCCCAAAATATGTACTTTGTGGTTCGAGAGAGCATTTCTAAGCAAATTGTGCATTTTTGAAGTCAATAATTTTCTTATAGCAATTACGTTGAATAAAACAAGTGTATTATTACTTCGTGTGTATTTTTATTAATTTGCATTTTAATTGCTCGTCGAGAAACGCACTGATACGTAGTTAAGTGAGTAGTTCTTATGCGTTATATGGTCGGTGCAATATGCCTACTTTGGCGACAAATGTCGTGGAAAAGAAAAACACTCACTAAAATCAATATACTTGATTCAAGGACCTGGGGATCGCAAGTTTGAGTTCCCTGGTGGAAAGTATTCATAGCAAGGTATAGTAATAGTTTTAGTGTGGATTGCAATCATGATGTAGTATGTGTTACACGCTGTGTTACTATATTATTATTATTACATGTTGCCGATGATGTTATACAAAGATATAGCGTACTTTATATGCACAATAACGGTTTAGGTGAACTTTATTTGATCGAAGGAAAAGTGGTTTGAATTTTGAAATTTTTTTTGAAAAAAAGCGTACGTTTATTTAATCCAAAATCCAAAATGCTCCATTCATAAAAATATATACTTAATTGCTATATGTACATATTAAAATTTGTAATTCAGTGTTACAAAACTTCAATTTACATCTTATCTAGAAACACTTATTAAAATCGAGTCTATACATTATATTTCAATTAAAAAATTAAACCTTTTCACATTAAATTGTTGAAATTTATCTACATAAAATGAATCATTCTCGCTAATCACAGTGTTGCACGTTTGCCCATTTTAATTTTGTTAAGTTTCGATCCATTTGGTTTCGCAAACCTGATATTTTTAGTTGCGAATATTTCGCTAGTATTTTACATTAACTTTATATGTTTTAAGAGCTCAATTCTCGTACAAGATCTTTATCCCTTAACTTATCATTGCCACAACAATTGGAATCTACTTTCAGTTTTGTAATATGCACCACCTTTTACAACTTTCTACACCTTATATATATAATTTGTTTGAGAGAAGCTATTTTAGCCTCAGAAAAAGTCTTTCGTAGATTTAAAAAAGGCATTCGATAATGTTAGAATTTTACAAGAAACGGGAATAAATTATAGGGATAGAAGCATTATTTTCAATCCATAAAAACACCAAACTGTTTTAGTTTTATTGAAAGGGAAGAAGAGGTAGCAAGAATAGGAAAGGGAGTCAGGCAGAGATGTATAAAAATGTAAGCAATATCATTTGTTTTTCCATTTACTTCAAAAATTGTATTTAATTTCGAGGACTTGAATGTAAGAAAGGTCTTTATATTTCTGTCTATAAAAATCTAAAAAATATTTGGCTATGTTTGCTGAATATTTAATTACAATTTTTTAGACCTACTTTGATTTTATTAAAAAGCCAACCATCTGTCGGTTTGTGTTATTCTTTTTCTATTGATTCTTGAGTTGTGACATTAATCAAATGTCATCAGGTGAAAATATACACTTTTAGGACATTTTATGACACGAGAAATGGCCATCGCATATTTTAACAAAGACATTTCAAATTTGCAATCAACCTTTCGTTAATTGCATCGTATTCATGCTCTCGATGTTCCAATTTGTTAACACTATTTTCATTATAATCTTCGCTGTAATTTCGACGACATTCAACGTCTTCACATAGTGCACTTACGGCCATCACACAGTCATTCAAATTTAAAATCGACTTCTTATATTCTGCTCTAGATTGTAGCTATTTTTTGCCTAGTTATTCCATTATTTCTATCGATGTACACCAACAAATACTTAACAGAATTGAAGATGTTATAGCGCAACGTGTAATTGTTTTTTTTTTAAGAAGAATATATGAAAGAAAGGCACTATTTGACTATCAATTCTATAAATATCAAATTAATAGCTTACTCGCAATGCGCCAAGCTTTTAATAATACTCTCAGAACAGATATTTGATCATAATTTGAATAACGCGGTTATGTATGCATACGAGACTTTGTGCCGTTTTAGAAAACTAAGTATTTGCTTAATTTTTTTTTCAGTTGCTTTGGGATTTTTTTTTGTTATTATACAATGCTGAGAGAAAATTTGTACATGTAGCTCATAATTTTCATCATAGCAGCTCTAAACAATAATTAGCTCGTAATTTCTATGTTTATTATTTTCACGTTATTAACGAGAAAATCTTTTGTTATCGTAAATATTGCAATGAAGTCTTTAATAGTTCTAAGACATGATCAAGCTTTTGTAACGACATGAAAAATTTGAACAGTCCAATTAAAAAATAATCAAAATCTAAATTAAAAAGTAAGTCCGTTTCGATTGCAAGGGTTTACTAACGTTAGCCCAACTATTAAACAAAAGCAAATTAAAATATGCAATTTTTACTGATTGTAGACAGGATGTCTAGCTATGCAATGATCAAATTTTTTTCTTACTTTTTCACTAGATTTCTCAATAAAACAACGTCTTACAACAAAAATCGTTTTTTTTTATTATTAAAGTTATGATTTTTTTTTACACGCAAATGAAAACTTAAAAATATAAGAAATATTCCGTTCAAAAGCCCCATCATTTAGAAACAATTTCTAAAAATATTATACAAAAGAAAAGAAAATCGAGGAAACGCAAGACCCTTTTTGCAAATGCAAATGCAAAATGCAAATGAACCCCTTGTCGTATGATGAGACGCTAGCCTTCAATTTGATATCTACACAAAATTTTGTGTTTCAAATTTGATTTTTCGGACGCTACTGACTATATCTAACCTTAATACAAATAATTATCTAATACTATTAGCTATTTCACACCTCAATTTAAAAATCGCATTTACTCAATTAATTTTTGTAACAAATCAATATTGCAGTCGCCCCAAACAATATCGAATCATTAAATTGCATTCTAATTCTAATATTCGACGATTGTCTATATTGTTTATCTATTTTCTCATTCCTCTCTTAATCATTTCTAAATTAAACAAATGTTCATTAAAATAGAACATTATCTCATTCATAGATCATTATTCGAGAAGTGACTACGTCTTGTGTTTGTAAGCCTATATTACGTAGTTGTGTAGGTCAAAGCGAAACATGATTCAGTGTAAAGTAATGTAAACTATTTCATTTGAAAAAGGATTAAATAATTATTGCGAAATTATCTTCGAGCGAAGGAAAATCGCTCTTGTTTTACTTTGGAATATCAGACCTGTAATGTGTCTAGAAATATATTTTTTTTCGTTTTGTAAAAAAAAAATTGAAACTGTGAGTGACATTTAATTAAGGTGGGCGTTATGTTAAAGTTATTCTGTTGATGTGTTTGTTTTTTGTACATTCTCAAAGTACAAAAAGAAATGGACGAAAAGTAAGCATTATGTTGCGATTTAAAAAAATAACATAAAAAAAACAAAAAATCGTCAGAATCTGTTATTACTTAAACTGAACCTTTATTAATATGTGATAAAAATATTACGTCCATTCGAATTCAAAATATACCATGTTTCTTATGTAAAATTAACATATCAAACCAACCCCTTAACTAGCAACAATATCTGATGATATATTAAAAAAAAATGCGTTCTAGTTGATTTATATAATTGCTTTAATCATCTTATCCAAGAAGTCACGTGATTCCTTATTTACATTAACAATGTCAAAAGTGACGGAGATAGTATAAGCGTAAAAAACAACATAAAACTCAAAAATAAGATCACTTTTATAAATTTTAATCTGCATATGAAATGTAGTGACTTAATACCATTAGATCTGACTTGACACCCATCATTTTTGTGTAACGCATCAAATTAAATAGACAGATTCAACACTAATATAATGTGATTTTGAAATCTTTCTACGTCTGTAATTTCTTTTAATCCGTCTCTGTGGCCTCGCGAAGTACCATCCGCACCTAATTGGAAATAAATAAAAAATTGGCGCAATTTGTTTGGAATCAAATCAAGATTCTATTTGTAACACTTTTCACGATATTGCATATTATTATTTATTACGACTATTAATAAGAGAGGGGCAAAATGTACGGTACATTGAAATATGCGGCCCGAAGAACTTTGCATTACGCAATTTTACCACAACGAATTTTGTCTGAGTTCAAATTATATTTTTTTATCGACGGGATGACCGTAACTAATTTGGACGAATTTTTATTCACGATTTATTTCAATTAATCGTGTTCGTAATTGGTGTGAAAGACATTTTAAACGTTCAGCGAATAGTTTTTAATACGGTTACATAAACCAATAAAAAGGAATTTCGTTTTTTGAAGTTCCGTTTCACGATTTCGAAGAATGTTCATTTTGGTACTGTAGTATTGAATAATTTGGTTATAAAGGTACAGTTGAAAGGAAGCACCAAAATTTGCAAAAAATTAAAAATACAAAAACAATGGAGTTCTTCGAAATTGGTGGTTTTCTTAAAACAAATAGCGGTGGTTTTCTTAAAATTGAATCAAATTGAATTCGACCTTAAAATTGAATAGGAGTTTGTGCCAATCGCATTCAATAGAATATAATTTAACCCACTTTATTATAAAAATATCGATTTCATCAAGTCTTCATTAACATTAGCAATTATAAAATTAAGAAATGAATCAATAACCATCAAGTTCTTTGTTTGCCAGCGCAGATTACGTGTCAATCAAGCTTTTTACAATCATTCATATGAAGATGCACAAGGTAAGACCGATGGAGGCTAATCAAGCACCTAAATTGATCTTTTCCAATTACGCCGATATCATCATCCTCTGTTAATTGAAATTCCTTAGCAAAATTGTCAATACTCATATGCAAATTAATTTAATAGCACTCTTGCTTAATTTATGAAAAGCGATCTCTGAAAGAGGTAACAAAAAATTGAAAAAAAAAGTGGTGTAATCACCACACACCTGTCAAGTTGAAAAAATCACTTATCGTTTTTGGATGTCTTTGCGTTTTTAATATTTTTGCTGCTATTTTATGAAAGAATTCTTTAATATGAATTTGTCGCTTGAGAAATTTCGCATTAGATAATATTTTTAAAATTCATTTCCGAATTTTTTAAAAGATATAAAAAAAAACTGAATATGGCGGTATAATAAATTTATCCACAAAAAAATACAATTTTTTGAAGAAATCTTTTAATTACAAATGCATTTATTCGTTCAATAATTACAAGGAACTTTTTTAAAAATTATTTTAATACACATCTTGGATTAGATTTGTTAGTATCGTATATTTCGATAGAAAAGTCGATTCTGAAATTAATTAAGAATTATTCCTGAAATGTATGGTTTCTGTATTTGTGCGTTTATTGAGCCCATTTATTTAATTTTAATATCTTTCGATAATATCAAAATATTAAAAATTTACTGCAGTGTTAAAATGCATTTGGCAATATTTGTAAATTATTTAGAAATACATTTTTTAATATTAATGAATATTTTAGTTATAATTTATACATAAATGAATTTAATCTTCTGCTGTCTGTTGTGACACATGTGTCAAAAAAGCAAATATTAACAATTTTTAATTAGTTATTGTTTTATTTTATTTATAAAATTTGATTGAACGTTATTATTATATACATCACTTTAAAATATTTGATTGCATCCTCGCGGAGGTTTATTTTAATTGCCATATTTAGCAAGTCTGGTGTCGTTATTTTGTGATTTTTTAATTCTTCTTGTATTGGAGAAGAATTATACTAGTCGCTTGAATTTACTTACGAAAGTCTGATCATATTTTGCAATATTCCTATTTTATTAGCGTCCATTTCCATTAAATCCCTTCATGAAAAATAATATTGACCTACTTTTTAGATGAATTAACAAAATTTGTTTTTTTTTTAATAATTTTTTCTTTCAGATTAATTAATTATAATTTACGTTCCTTTTGGTAAATATTCTTTATTTATAACGTTACGTGTAAAAATTTAATATAAAAAAAACCATATATGGTAAAACTTCAAATTATTCCTGTGTCTTGAACCAAGTGTCTAAAACTAACGAAACCAAATTTAATGGCTCCAATACTTAGTTCAATTGATTAACATTGAACTTGGGAGTTTGATTACAATCGCTGAGGCGTAAATTGTCTTCGTCTTCTGTCTTCTGTAAGCGTGTCTTCGCATATTCTAATACGGAATAATATAACAGTTTAAGAAATAAAGTTTAAGAAATAAAGTGCAGGGTTTATTCATGTGTTGTGTTTCAAAATTTGTATAATAAATAATATTGCTACCTTTCTTTTTTTTTACAAAGATTTCATACCTACAGCGTATGGTAAATAGAATATTTATTTTGGGGAATATGAAATGATAATTTCTAATTTTTTAGAAATTTCTTCGAACCAAATATAGTAGCTGTACAAAAATAGTTTTAATGTAAAATTAATTATACATTGTGCAATAAAGATACAACGTTTTAATTTTATTGCTGTGAAAAAGGTCCTTAAAAAGAAAAATGTAAGAGTATATATATTTAGAAAATATACATACATAAATATATATATTAAAAGAAAAAGCACAACATGTTGTGATTCATGAAATGTTTCGTTTTCTGCTAAAAAATCGACGATCCGAATTTTAATTTTATACAAAAATTTGCTTTTGTTAATCACAATTCAATATTTTATTATGTGTGAACATTTTTTACAAACAGAAATATATGTTAATTATAATGTTTGGTACAAATTACATTTAATTTATTTAATTAACAGTTGAGTTCCAATTAAACTTTCAATCAATATTCCTCTATGAACTTATAACATTTAACACTAGCGCCTTCAGTTAGTCGATCTCCAATAACATTAGAATGAAGATATATTAACGATAAGGTGCGATTTTTTAGTGATCCATTTTCGTTGTTACTAAATCAAAATATGTGTTTTCTAAGAAGGTAGTTATATAACAAATTACTCGAGTATATTAATATTGATGTAGTCATTTTCATTATTACACGGTTCCCTCTTTTACGAGTTTGCACACAATGTCCATTGATAAATATCTGAAGATTCGAGTGAGTGTTACGATCTTATAAGTAGGACATGTATTTTTGCGAACGCATTAATAAATTTCACACTTAATTATTATTATATATTGACAATACTAAGGAACTTAATTAATAGGAAATGCAAGCTAGCGAAAGAAGAGTGGCTAAAAGGAAATTGTGAGGATATTGAGGAGGATATGAGAAGAGGTAAAGTAGATTTGGGCTACAGGAAAATTAAGTCACATTTTTCTAAAGTAAAACCAAAGGGTAACATTATATGTGATAAGCAGGGTAAGGAACTCACAGAAAATAAGGAAAAAGCTAGAAGATGGAAGGAGTATCTTGAAGATTTATATAAAGGTAGGCAGGACATGGAGGAGCTAGAAAGTGTGGAACAGATAGATGAGGATGACTTAGGTCCTAGCATACTTAGGTCAGAGTTTCATAGAGCATTAAATGATTTACGGAATAACAAAGCAGCGGGGATTGATATGATACCAGCCGAATTAATAAAACACGCAGGGGAAAAAATGCAGGAGCGATTATACAGGTTAGTTTGTAAAATATATGAGAAGGGAGAAGTACCACAGGATTTTCAGCGTAGTAGAATAGTAACAATGCCGAAGAAAATAGGAGCTAATTTGTGTGAGAACTATAGGACCATTAGTCTACTATCACATGCATCGAAGATATTGCTAAAGATTATTTATAGGAGATTAGAAAATTAAGTAGAGGAAAGGCTAGGAGAAGATCAGTTTGGTTTTAGGAAAAACAGAGGAACGAGGGAGGCGATTTTAGCACTAAGAACAGTAGTAGAAAAAAGAATGAGGGTAGGAAAGGTAACTTGCATAGCTTTTGTAGATTTAGAAAAGGCATTTGATAATGTAGATTGGGACATAATGTTTAGAATTTTAAAAGAAACGGGTATAGATTATAAGGATAGGAGAATAATTTTTAATTTATATAAACACCAAACTGCCTTAGTTAGAATTGAGGGGGAAGAAGAGGTAGCAAAAATAGGGAAGGGAGTTCGGCACGGATGTACACTTTCACCGTTATTATTTAATCTATATATAGAAGATGCAATAAACAAAGTAAAAGAAGAGTATAATGTAGGTGTGAATGTACAGGGAGAGAAAATATATATGTTGAGATTCGCCGACGATATAGCTATATTGGAAGAAAGCGAAAAGAATTTAGAAAGGGTATAGAATGGTATGCAGGCAGTATTGACTAGGGATTTTAACATGAAAATAAATATAGGTAAAACTAAAGTGATGAGGTGTGACAAAAAGGAATGCAGTAGAAAAATGAGGATCACAATAGGAGATAATAGAATCGAAGAAGTGTCAGATTTTTGTTATTTAGGCAGTAAAATCACAAAAGATAATCGAAGCAAGGTAGATATAAAGTGTAGGATAGCACAGGGTAGGAAGGCATTCGTAGAAAAGGAACAGATTTTAAGATCAAATATTGACTTGGGTATTAGAAAAAGATTACTGAAGGTATATGTTTGGAGTGTAGCACTGTACGGGTGTGAGGCGTGGACTATAGGAAAGGAAGAGAAGCATAGATTACAAGCATTCGAAATGTGGTGTTATAGGAGGATGATGAGGATTGGTTGGGAAGATAAAGTAACAAATGAAGCTGTACTAGAGTTAGTAGGGGAGAAGAGAAGTATTTGGAGAGTGTTACAGCGTAGGAGAGACAGATTAGTAGGGCATATCCTTAGGCATGGGGGGATTATGCAATTGATCATAGAAGGTAGAGTGGAGGGAAAGAGAGGGGTAGGTA
Source organism: Leptodirus hochenwartii (assembly GCA_947310635.1). Lineage (NCBI taxonomy): Eukaryota > Metazoa > Arthropoda > Insecta > Coleoptera > Leiodidae > Leptodirus > Leptodirus hochenwartii. The sequence continues at coordinate 39,438,164 of OX371179.1, read as the reverse complement.
GGCCTAAATTGGACTATGTGAGTCAGATAGTTGAAGACGTTGAGATGAATAGCTATAGGGAGATGAAGGGATTAGCTCAGGGTAGATCGGCATGGCGTGCTGTTTCCAACCAATCTTTAGGATTGCGGACTCTTTAACTAATTGACAATAGTGCATTTAATCCAAACTTTATTTAATTGAGAATAAATTAATTTGGATGTGTGTAACGTTTTCTAGTTCGTGTGTTTAATTAATAATTTCAATTATAAATTTTGGTTACTCTTCAGCGTTACGACCTAATTAAAAATATTTAAATTATTAAATTACCTACAGATATTTAAATATTTACAATTTGTAATTTTGTAATTAAGTGTATATAAAGTAGGTAATATTTGTCCTTAGTACGTTCTTACAAATACAAATGAAATCTTTGAATCCGATTTGTATAAGTCCCGATTCTTAAGATATAAATTTATCAAAGGGGATATCATCATTAGTGTAAAAACTGCATGGCAGTAGTTTTAACAATTGTGCTAAGATCAAAGAATAAAATCAGGCAAGGACAAGAAACAAATGTATGTTATAATAGACTGAGGCATTAAGGAAACTACAGGGTGATAATTAAAGGGAAACAAGCGACTGGAATTAATTGATTATATGAAGTAAAAATATTTTATTAAATTAGTAAAAAGGTTTAAATAACAATGTATGATAATGAAATATTTTACTAAAATATCTATATAATTTAAAACACCTATCGTAGGCAGGTTTTCAGCTACTTAGATAAATTTAACATTACGATGTTATTATCAGATATATTTAGCAACAAAATATCGATATCATTTACCGTTTAAATATTTATTTCAATATCTTGAAAATTTTATCGAAAAAATAATAAAAGTACAGTTATTAAAGAAACTTCATCGCGATTGTCTTGTTGTAGCTAACTTCGAAATTCTTTTAAATTTCCATAAATAAAAAAGTATTCTACTTTCGATAAAATTGGCAGAAAATTATAATTGTTTCTTTCAATCCTTTAATAGATATTCAAGAAATTCGAAAATAGATCATTTATTTTTTTCTAATTTGTTGGACGTTATTTTAAAGTATGGTCAATTTTTGGTTTGATTTTTCAAAAACATAATAAATCGCTTGAATTTCCATAATTTTAATTTAGCAACACAATGTGGGTTTAGTTCATTTTTTAATTCTCATTTTGCTAATCTCATTTCATTTCGCGAACCTTAAGCAATCCACTTTATATGAACTTCTTTCTTTTTATTACGATGGACTACAAATCAGAGCAGATTATTATAGAAGTGTGTACATACGTTTATGTTCTTCTGCATATGCAACACCATGCAAATACGTTCGATCTTGAGCAATCGTCTTGCAGATTGAAGATCACAGTAGAGCATTATTCTATTGTCTGTTATATTTGCATTATCTACTAACTAACGCAGAACTACACAAAAATCATTTTAGTCTTCTTCTAACTTATGCACGATAAAGTGCCTATTTAATTCTAGAAGATTTTCTATAGTTTTATCTATATTTTTCTAGTTTTTATCTATATTTTTCTATTTTGTCTAGAAAAGGGATAGAATTAACTATCCCGTTTCTTTCCTTTGCCATTTATAACAAATGTTATAATTTAACATTTATAACACCATTTAAGAAAATATTGTACGAAAATTCTTTAGCACCATGAAGTGATATTTTGTACACTTATAAATTACTATATTTTTAATTGATCAAGAATGACCAAATAGATATTTTTGACACAAAAACAAACGAAGCAAATATAATATTTCCTTCTCCTTCTTGTAATTTTTGTAATCACTGTTGTAATATTATATTTCTTCTGCGCCACAACACATTTTATTCATCTACTAACTTTTTGCTTCTTACAAGAAAATTTTAGCTGTTATTTTAAATTTTTTACTAAAGCATATTAACTCTTTGGATACTGCAACTTCTAATTGATATATAAGTGACAGATAAGTGAAATATCCTAGCTTTTTTAAGTATTAGACAAATTTAAGAAGACATCTGTTGATTTTGGTAAAAAAAAAAGTTAAGCTGTGAATGTATTTTGAGCGTAGGTCGTGACGATTCTAAACAAAATACAGCTTAAGGTGTTAGTAGATGTTCTAAGATCAGAGGAACAATTTGTTTTGTTCCGTCGCCTTTAGCTCATAAATAATTAGTATTACCAGCGACTTTACCACGGTGATGAATTGGTTATTAGCTATTCGGTTCTGGAGTGTTGGTATTAGCGACTGAAGATCTAAGAAAGCGCAGAACTGCTCAAATTAATGTAAAATGAAAATGTTTCACATGCACATTTTAGTTTATTGGTACCAATGAAGCCACGGTTCGTATTAATTAATTTTAAAAAATATATCAATCGTATTACTTCAAGTTATTATAAATAACCGCTTATACATTATAAAAATACAACTCCCAAACATAAGTAATTATTTAAAAAATATCGTTCTGTCGAGAATATGTAGGAGTTATGAACAATTTAAAAACTGAATTTATTTCCGTGGTAAATTTTTGGAGATCTTTTTTATATTTACACAGATTACACATTTTTACATATTCACTTCGAACGAGTTTAGAAAAATTTTGCAATTCTCAACGAACATAGCATATATTGTTACATAAACGCCATCTCTTATCTGCACACGCTATTTTATATGAGCAGTTTCAATGGTACCTTGTCTAACAGTTACCTACGCTTCAACAGTAATTAAGAACATCTGCAGCAACTCTCGAGTATTCGTTATCAACAAATCCTATACGTGTTTGTATTAACAGAATTTTATGTAAACATTGCCAACTAATTTGTTTTGATTTTTAAATTATAATAACGTGTGATGCTCGTGTAGTCTTCTGTCGGCTAGTTAAGTTTAATTTCTATCGGTTTATTGCTATTTTATTTTTTCATTGAAAGTGTTCTTATTTTACGTGCGGATATTGACAATTAGAAGTGCATGGAAAGTGATAACTAACCCCTTTAGCGGTGGGTTGGAGTCGATTAAGTCGATGCATTAGAGAAAGAGGTATTATGCAATTAGTTATAGAAGGTAAAGTATAGGGAAAGCAAGGGGTAGGTAGGCCCAGATAGGATTGAGGACTATTTAACAAACTTTAATCTTAAGTCAGACGCTTTGAGCCACCAGGTATTAGACAAATAGAAAATAAAGGTCTACGAGGTGTGTTTAAAAAGTAATGAGATTGTTTCTATAAAACTCTTTATTTATATTATATTTACAATTCAATCTTCAAAATAGTTCCCTCCTGAGGTCGCACAGCATCGGAGACGTTGCACCCACTGCTCATAGCAGTGTTGGAAGTCGTTAAGAAGGATCGAACGAAGTTGGTCCGTCACGGTTTCCTGAATGACGTTTACAGTGCCAAAATGATGTCCCTTGAGTTGAATTTTCAACTTGGGAAAAAGGAAGAAGTCACAGGGTGATAGATCAGGTGAGTAGGGGGGCTGAGGAACCACTGAAATTCCTTTTTGTGTCAAAAATTTCATAATAGAGAGTGCTGTGTGACAAGTTGCGTTGTCATGATGCAACATCCATCTTTCAGAAATGCTTGGTCTGACTCGAAGAACTCTTTTCCTTAGTCTCTCGAGAACTTCACGGTAAAACTGCTGATTGACAGTTTGCCCCGGGGGCACAAACTCCTTATGAACAATCCCCTGACTGTCGAAAAAACAAATGAGCATTGTTTTAATCTTGGATTTGCTCATCCGTGCTTTCTTCGGACGTGGTGAGTCGGGGGTGTGTCACTCCTGACTTTGGCGTTTCATTTCAGGGTCGTATTCAAGTACCCAGGATTCGTCACCTGTGATCACGTTTTTTAGAAAATCTTTGTTAGTTTCAATGTTGTGCAGAAGATCTGTACACACAGGTATCCGATGTTGTTTTTTCTCAGGTGTCAGGATTTTGGGAAACATCTTCTAACACACCTTTCGCATACTAAATCGTGGGTTAACATGTCGTAGACATTGGCAATGTTCAAATTCAATTCACTGCTGGTCATTCTGACAGTCATTCGTCGATCAGACATCACAAAAACTCGCAGTTTTTCCAAATTTATGTCGGTTTTTGAACTGTGCGGTCGCCCTTTCCGATTTTCATCATTAACGTTTTCACGTCCCTCTAGAAAGCCCTTGTGCCACCTAAAAACTTGAGCTTTCGATAAGACCTGCTCCCCACACGCTAGCGTCAATTTTTGAAAAGTTTCCGTGGCGATTTCGGCAAGTTTGACACAAAACTTAATCGCATAACGTTGCTCCAATTTTGTTACGTCCATTTCCGTGACACACTTAAAAAACTAGCTTCACAAGAATACGTAGTAAAAAAAGTGCAGTAGCAGTGGGTAGTTGAGACTTGTACTGGAGGTAGATGAAATGTTTATCTAAATGGTTAACTGGCGGGAAAACTTGCAATGTTGCCAAATCACGCATTGTGCTTGCGTTCTCAGTACTTTTTTTAACTTACCTCGTATATGAATGTAGAGGAAAATTGGTCATTCCTATTTTGTAATTTCCAACCAATTACCAAATATACTTAAATTTTGAATGAAGCGGACAAATATAGACTATAGTTGCTTTAATTTAACACCAAAATCATTGATATTGGTCAAGCCATTTCCGCAGAATTGTGTTTACAAGGGAAAATGGTAAACTTTTGTCGTAAACTTTGACTTTTATCTTTCAATTGGGACTTTTCAAAAATCTCGCGGGACAAATTACGGTAAATTGGGATACGTCCCTGGTAAAAACAGGGACGTATCCAGGTCAATATTACAAGTGCATTTTTTGGAAGCAATAAGTAAAAGGAAGCTTTAATTAATGACACTATAAAGCGGTAAAAAATCCTCAAACCCTTTTTTATCACATAACTTGGATCAAGCAAAGTTATTGAATGGTAATAGAGCCGTTATTATCTTTCCATATTTTTCAAAACTGAATCGACTTTGGAGTGCTGTTTCTCAAAACTTACTTTTAGCCATTTACTTTGCCTCTGACCCCATAAAATAAGTTTTTAAATCTTCAAATTCCAAAAGTAATGGTCTACCATACATTTTTTTGATAAAAGTGTCGATTTAATTGCAGGGCTTTGAAAATTTAATTGTTTTTCAAATGGTTCAAAATATGCACTTAAAATAGTTATTTACAATATAAGTGTTGTAAAGATTCATATTACGACACGAGATTTGACAATACATCGAGTGTCATAATATGAATTTACAACTCGAATATTGTACGAAATTTTATCCACTTTCGTAAGTAATTCGAAAATTACAAAAAAAAAATATTTGACGAGAGTTGTCAAAATAAATTTTGAAATGATGTTATGTCCTAAACAGAAATTATACCTGCTGTTATAAGGATTTAAGTTTTCTAACTAGTCTTGAACTGTTTGTTGTTTCTGAGTTGTCTTGGTTACTTTTAAACACGTCAGATTTATAACAAAAGTTTACAAAAAAAGTACTCTTTGAAAATGTCTGATTCTGAAGAAAGTTTACCCTCGGAAGTAGAGGAATGGAGCAATTTCAAGTCTAATTCCCGCAAAATCAAAGTTACGATATAAACCTGAATACCAGAAATTTGAAAAATGGTGTGATTCAAAAAGAATAAAAAAAGTGTCGAAAAAAAATTTGTTGGCGTACTTCGCCGAAAAGCAACAATCACAAAAGCCGTCAACGCTTTGGACGCACTATTCCATGTTAAGAACCATGATTTCCTCAAGAAAATATCAAGATATATGTAAATTTATACAGCTAGTTGCTTTTCTCAAGAGAAGTTCAAACGGATACAGACGGCAAAAAAGTCTAGCATTTTTTTCTAAACAAGAAGTATGTAAGTTTGGGCACAGCAGAGGATGAATTGTTTTTGCTTATGAAAGTTGTGATGATCGTTGGCATTTTTGGGGCTTGTCCACGAGACGAACTTACGAAGTTAATGTTAGATCACATTGAAGACAAAGTATCATATGTTAAAATCGTGATCCCATCTACAAAATCGTACGAGAATTTATAGTTACCGAGGGAAACCTGCCAGGTATTAACTGCTTAACCATTTTTCGAAAATATACTGAACATCGTCCTCCTAGTGCTACTCACAGGCGTTTTTTTGTCTTCTATAAGCAAGGAAAATGTAGCTCGGGATCAATGCCTGTTGGAATCAATACCTTTGGAAATATACCAAAATTAATTGCAAAGCAGTTGGGCTTGAAGAAACCCGAAAAATACACGGGGCACTGTTCTCGGAGGTCCTCTGCTTCCATGCTGGTAGATGGTGAGGTGGATAAGCAAATGCTTAAGCGTCACTGAGGGTGGAAATCCTCTGCTACTGCAGAGGCGTATGTTGAGAGTTCTTTAGAAAATAAGAAAGAAATACCAAACAAGATTATGGGTTCCAAAAAAACCACGACGGTTCAAAACGCCAACCTGAATAACTCAGTGATGTCCACCTCTGGTCTGCAAATTTCAAATTGCGTTATAAATGTATATAATAAATAATATTTACTCTATTAATCAAAAACGCATTACAGCACTAGTGCTGTAATGGTCATCATTACAAAGCTTTTTTTTAAACTGTAATATTTACTTTACTGAATGAAAGTAGATCAAATATATTAATATACTTAAGCAATATTCATCTATTTATAAATAAGTGTAATTCTAAATTTAACAAGCGCTTCTATAATCAAATTAAATCAATTCCATCATACTGGCGTGCTATTGAACTTCTACCGATTGCTTCAATACAAATCAATAGGTAACAAAGAATGAGATTACCAACCGCCATAAGATCCGATTTATGATTAAGTATCTCGTTAAAGAGCAAATACCGCATCGAGCAGTCAAAGCGACAAATTTGCATATTAGTTTAAAATGACGATATCGCAATGCCCACAATGTGAGCTCACGATCATCCGCAACTCAAATATTCAACATCATAAACAATAGAAGTGCGAATTCTTTCCTTCTTCACCATAAACATTTAGTTTGTGCATTACACTAAATTACTGTACCATAAATTGTATGTACGAGGCTCTTATTGCGTTAATATAATAGTTACAAAAAAAATAACCCCCCCCCCCCTACCCGTTTAATATAATCCTTGCCAAGAAACTTTCGTAGTAGCGCTCATTCTTCACTGGGAGATTTGTGTTTGCACTTTGTTAGATATCGCTGCTTGATATTTTTATACCGATTTGCACTCACCCCTTAAGGACGCCCATGTACAAAATCCTTTCAAAAAAACGCGATTACCAACTGTTGTTTTACATATACCATGAATACGTAAAACTGTCATAAAGATTCGCTTTATTTGATCCATGGAGAAACTCACGGCCACGTACCTCTTTGTAATGAGTAATGACAATTGAAATTACCGTCAATTTCGATCTGCAATTGACAATGAACCATCGCGAAGCAAATTGAATGACAGCGAAGATACGCAAGAATTGACTGTGCACTTATTTATACGTGATCTGAATATTCGTTCAATGGTACTTGCGATATGGTAATCAAATTAATTTGAAATAATGTTTAATTCGTCATATATTTCGTCCTCACATCACATGAGGCATTTCCCAATCACAGCGGGCCTCACGATGGCATTTATTTTCAGAGGCGCGTTTTGAAGAAATTTAACAAAATGAACTAAAATTATATGTAGATATAAAACTGTTTATTTCTACCCAAATATTTTGACTACTCGTACATTCTTTCATATACTTTTATAAAAATACATTAACGATCAATTTTCGACTTATGATTTAATTTTAAAAAAAATTTAGCAGTGAAAAAAATTAAATTTTAATTTAATCCTGGTAATATTATCTTATTACGCCACTGATAGTTTTATTCTTTTATTCGACATAATGGGTAATATCATGTATTTTGATTTAAATCGAATTGTAGCCGTAAATTTCATCAATGCATTATAAGGACGTGCAAAGAAGTCACTATATAATTTAAATAGAAATATATATGGAGGCTTTTATTATATGTTTATGATTTTGAACTCAACTCATTGTTAATTACGATTTACATTCGTTCCTCATTAGGTAGGTAATAAGAACTATGGCAAATTGCAGATTTCTTAATTTCGTTCACTTCGTAGCGGGTTCTTTGATATGCTGCATTATAAATTTGCAGTTAATTGCAAACATTTTTTTTTTAGAATTTTTACTTGATAAATATCATCTACACCATAAGAAATATACATGTATGAATTTAACGATGAAAATTTTAATTTTTTTTTTAAATACCTTCTTTAATAAACTCGATCTTCATATTTGTCAAAACATGTTGTATCAATTAAATCTATTTTATATAGCAATGGTCCAACTTTATAGCTTTTTTGGCCCCTCTTAATGTAATACCATTTTGCAGAACCTGAATAAGATTCTGCTAGATTAAATAAAATTAATTAATAGCGATTTTAATGCTAGATTTTATTTTGTAATAGCACATTTAACAATACCACAAGATAATAAAAATATATATCATTAGTATAATTATTTTTTACATTTTTTAAATATATTTATCGCTGTCATATAAATTAAATTTTATACAGGCTTAAAATACAGAGGTATAAGAAAAAAGAGCGTTGATAAATTTTATTATTAATTTTCTATCACCTATAAGCCATAAAATTAATTTAGCAAAGGAAATTAGAAATTTCAACAATTATATTGTATATTTTTACAAAAATATATATTGCTGTTGTATTTTAGTAATACTTAAATTTAATTCTAAGCATAATTATTGATGGATTCTTAAGAAATCACGAACAAAGCTGCACTTCTGAATCGAAGGTTTTTTTTAACACCAGAGCTAATTATTATTGGAAAGCAATCAATAATTTTGGTGGATAAACCATTAATTTGTATAGAATATTGTAATACTTCACTCTAAATACAAATTCAACATCATCATGTGCAATATAAATCACGAATATTTTCCATACAGAGTGTTTAATATTTATTTGTATTCATTTTTTTATCGCATCCATTTTTTATAAACAACTAAATGGCAAATTTGGTAAATTTGTTGTCTGGATGGCCCTTTTTGACAGAGAAATTTATTTTTAATTTTTTTCCAGAAGTCCTAGAAGGAATATACCGAGAATTGAGTTTAATCATACTTATCAATTATGAAAAACTCTAGACATTTGAAATTAGAAAGCGGTTTTTCAATTGTTTATGTAAAAATATTTCTAGTTGCTTATTTATCTCGCTCAACAGAATTTTAAAATTACAAAACTACAGTGGAGTAATCTATTGCAATCTAATTGTTAATTTCAATGGTTTCCTAAGATGTGGTTAAAATTATACGTGCTTGTAAATTAGCAAATTATCGAAATTTCGTTAGAAAATTCTTAGCAATGTTCAATTTTATCCTGTCTTAAAATAATTCCTAAAAAATTTCGATAATTATAAAACGGAATATCGATGTTTTATATACCTAGTGTTCTATATCTAATACTCAGTGTTCCCACTTTGCTCTTTAAATAACCCAGCAATTAAATTGTTCGTTAAAGAGTTTTCGTGATTGATTTGATTTTTATTTCCAATTGATGCACGTGCAGAACAACGCAACGCCTATTTCAAAGTCAAAGTTTAACAAGTAACCAAAACAATGCAAAATGACTATAAATCGTCTTAAAACTCAATTTTACTGATTTCCAGTTCAAACGGAAAAAGTTGAAATTATTGTCGAAAAAGCAAAAAGGCGTGTATATATACCTTTGAAATATTTCGATTTTTCGTCGATTTTAGTCAAAGTTTAACAAATGCCGCCCAAAACAATGCAAAATGGCTATAAATTGTCTTAAAACTATATTTTACTGATTTCCGGTTCAAACGGAAAAAATTGAAATTATCGTCGAAAAAAGTGAAAAAGTCGTGTATATATACCTATGAAATATTCCGATTTTTTGGCGATTTTGGTCAAAGTTTAACAAGTGCTGCCCAAAACAATGCAAAATGGCTATAAATCGTCTTAAAACTATATTTTAGTGATTTCCGGTTCAAATGGAAAAAGTTGAAATTATCGTCGAAAAAAGTGAAAAAGTCGTGTATATATACCTTTGAAATATTCCGATTTTTTGGCGATTTTGGTCAAACTTTAACAAGTGCTGCCCAAAACAATGCAAAATGGCTATAAATTGTCTTAAAACTATATTTTACTGATTTCCGGTTCAAACGGAAAAAGTTGAAATTATCCTCGAAAAAAGTGAAAATAGGGTGTATATATACATTTGAAATATGTTTTATTAATTTATTAACAGTGATAATTTATATACAAAATCGATTAGAAACAATTGATTCTTAATTATTAATTACTATATAAGAAAATGCAAGATGTATGCAATAGATATTTGATGGTAGATATAAAAAATCTTAATAAAAAATTAAAGCATTCATACTAAAAGAGTAGTTCAAAATTGAAATCTAGTGCTACAATGTAATATTGAAAACGTCCAATATAATTTCACCCTTTTTTGGTGACCAAAATATTTTTTATGCAACAAATAATTGTAGCATTTCACTAATCACTAACCAACCAATTAATACATATTTTTTATCTACTTTTGCTTCAAAATATTATACAAAAATGTAAACCATTGATAATTAGCGCGTCCTAGTACTACTACTTTCTATATTATTCTTGCATTACCACAAACAGTGAAAGTAATCATTATGAGTTGATATCGTTGCTCTCGAGATTTCGCGGTGGTGTCTTTCGCTAGTTATCTTAAGAGACTGAGCAACAGCGACCGTTGTTGTTGCATAATCGACCTTGAACCATATATGATGTATTTCAGATGGTACAAGAAGATCTGTGTTGATCTACCGCTGCTTTGCTACAGTTAATAATATACAGGATAATTATGTAGTCCTGCAAAATCCTTATGACAATATTACGTGTCTGCTTAATTATGCACCATTTCAACGATATCAAAATAATATCATCACAGTACCGCCGTGTCCGAGCATCCGACGGTTTATATTTATATTTATTCTTTAAAAACAAAAATCGGTGTCGCGCCTATACTTGTTTTTTTAATAATATACATTTTCACATTTATTTAATATATTTATTCAAAATAGCGACAAAATTTTTATTTTATATCATTACTTGTTTTACGATGTATACTGTTGTTAAACGTATATTTAAAAAAAAAATGCAATTTCGTATGTAAAATGCAACAATCTATTTCAGTAATGTACAAATAATTTATGAGTAAGATGTGCTTTTGCAAATCGGTGGGCGTTTATCCATCTGTCATTGTTCTAATGAAATATATTAGGTACTTCAAGATCTTCAACGATTTGTGATGCATAAAGCGTGGCCTCTTAATTGATTATAAAAATGCTTGATATTATAAATGTTTATCGCGTTTAGGTCAATCGTTTTAGTCATTAAAAACGATATTAGATTAGATTATACAAACAGTTACATCTGTTAACACCTCTTTGCTTCTGAGCCCCTCATTTATAGATATTTAAAAAAATCTTGTACCCTCATTTGCAGATATTTAAAAAATACGCTTGAGAAGTATTTATTAGCATAAATTGGAATTGATGGTGCATAAAACGTGGTCTCTTAAGTTACAAAAATTGTTGTCTCGTTTTTACACTTTATATTTATTCGTTTCGTAATTTATTTAACAATTAAATTGATTACAAATAATTGATTTTATACAATTTTTAGATGATGAGTAGTCTGGTGCATATAAACGGGATCCCGGTATGTGGGAAAAATATCGGGCTATTCCATCGTATTAAGAAAATCGATAAATAAATCGTTGAAAATAGAAATAAAAATCATTCATTTTTCAGACATCTGCTAATACAAAATTGTAATTGTATATATTAAAATAAAAAGCAAAAAGACTTTTTTGTCTCATATTTTTGGAGGTTTTATAGCAAATATATATTTTTCTTTTTTTAGTTAAAGAGTCCGCAATCCTAAAGATTGGTTGGAAACAGCACGCCATGCCGATCTATCCTGAGCTAATCCCTTCATCTCCCTATAGCTATTCATCTCAACGTCTTCAACTATCTGACTCACATACTCCAATCTAGGCCTACCTACACCTCTCTTTCCCTCCACGCTACCTTCTATGATCAATTGCATAATCCCCCCATGCCTAAGAATATGCCCTACTAATCTGTCTCTCCTACGCTGTAACACTCTCCAGATACTTCTCTTCTCCCCTACTAACTCTAGTACAGCTTCATTTGTTACTTTATCTTCCCAACCAATCCTCATCATCCTCCTATAACACCACATTTCAAGTGCTTTTAATCTACGCTTCTCTTCCTTTCCTATAGTCCACGCCTCACACCCGTACAGTGCTACACTCCAAACATATACCTTCAGTAATCTTTTTCTAATACCCAAGTCAATATTTGATCTTAAAATCTGTTCTTTTTCTACGAATGCCTTCCTACCCTGTGCTATCCTACACTTTATATCTACCTTGCTTTGATTATCTTTTGTGATTCTACTGCCTAAATAACAAAAATCTGACACTTCTTCGATTCTATTATCTCCTATTGTGATCCTCATTTTTCTACTGCATTCCTTTTTGTCACACCTCATCACTTTAGTTTTACCTATATTTATTTTCATGTTAAAATCCCTAGTCAATACTGCCTGCATACCATTCAATACCCTTTCTAATTTCTTTTCGCTTTCTTCCAATATAGCTATATCGTCGGCGAATCTCAGCATATATATTTTCTCTCCCTGTACATTCACACCTACACTATACTCTTCTTTTACTTTGTTTATTGCATCTTCTATATATAGATTAAATAATAACGGTGAGAGTGTACATCCCTGCCGAACTCCCTTCCCTATTTTTGCTACCTCTTCTTCCCCCTCAATTCTAACTAAGGCAGTTTGGTGTTTATATAAATTAAAAATTATTCTCCTATCCTTATAATCTATACCCGTTTCTTTTAAAATTCTAAACATTATGTCCCAATCTACATTATCAAATGCCTTTTCTAAATCTACAAAAGCTATGCAAGTTACCTTTCCTACCCTCTTTCTTTTTTCTACTACCGTTCTTAGTGCTAGAATCGCCTCTCTCGTCCCTCTGTTTTTCCTAAAACCAAACTGATCTTCTCCTAGCCTTTCCTCTACTTTATTTTCTAATCTCCTATAAATAATCTTTAACAATATCTTCGATGCATGTGATAGTAGGCTAATGGTGCTATAGTTCTCACACAAATTAGCTCCTATTTTCTTCGGCATTGTTACTATTCTACTACGCTGAAAATCCTGTGGTACTTCTCCCTTCTCATATATTTTACAAACTAACCTATATAATCGCTCCTGCATTTTTTCCCCTACGTGTTTTATTAATTCGGCTGGTATCATATCAATCCCCGCTGCTTTGTTATTCCGTAAATCATTTAATGCTCTATGAAACTCTGACCTAAGTATGCTAGGACCTAAGTCATCCTCATCTATCTGTTCCACACTTTCTAGCTCCTCCATGTCCTGCCTAACTTTATATAAATCTTCAAGATACTCTTTCCATCTTCTAGCTTTTTCCTTATTTTCCGTGAGTTCCTTACCCTGCTTATCACATATTATGTTACCCTTTGGTTTTACTTTAGAAAAATGTGACTTAATTTTCCTGTAGCCCAAATCTACTTTACCTCTTCTCATATCCTCCTCAATATCCTCACAATTTCCTTTTATCCACTCTTCTTTCGCTAGCTTGCATTTCCTATTAATTAAGTTCCTTAGTTCCTTATATTTTTTCTGTCCTGTTTCTGTGTTTTCAATTTTAATTTTCCTTCTTGCTTCTATCATTTCAACTATTTCTTCCGTGATCCATTCCCTCCTACCTGCCCTTTTCTTTGTGCCTAATACTTCATTTGCTGCTGTAGTTAACCCATTTCTGATTTCCCTCCATTCGCAATCTATGTCGCTCCTAGATGTTCCATTAGCCATGATTTCTACTTTCTGCTTGTACTTTTCACATACATCAGCTAATTTTAACCTATCGACATCTACTCTGACCTGTTTAGACTTCTGTAATTTTTGAATTTGACCTCTGAGTCCAGGACTACTAAATTTTTCTTTTATTAAGTATAAATGTTTATTGTTTACTATAATCGGAGTGATTGATTAAATAACTAAACTACTGTAAAATGAGTAGAGGAGGTGTGAAAATGCATTTGTTTTAGTCTTTGTTGTTCTATTGTTTTTTTGTATTGTCTTATACACAAACAGTTTAGTCATAGCGTGTCTATGGTCTATATAATAACCTAGAATTAATGCCTATTTGTAAATTTGTTGTTCTCATGAAGACTATGAATAAACAATACATGCACTGGAGTCTTGTTTATCTTCGCTTGGGTAGTCTATTTAAAACGCTGATGAAACTTTTTATAAACCAGGATATAAAATACATTGTATAGTAACATCGTGTGGTTTCAATTTAGACGTAATAGTCTTCATTTTCGCAATATGGATGTTATATATTTAAACATTAATTTTATTATAGGTCAAAGATTTAATGAGGCAAAATAATGACCAGCTTATCCATCTAAATTAATGAAATGGCTAATAAATAAGTCCCAATAGAAACTGCAGAACGAAAACAAAAACAAATTTTATTTGAAAAAAAATACATATAACTAGATATTTTTAATTGAATGTATATTAAAAGTATTAATTGAATTGTATGAACCGTTTAGTTTTAATAGTTTAATCAAATGAAGACATATTTCCTAATAGTAGCTGCTGGCAGATGGTTATGGGTTTGAGACGACCACACACGTGTCAGTTCTTTGTCCTTTTATTGCTGTTTTTTTTATATTTTGAAATCGGTTTAATAGGCAGTAAACTTACGAAATTGCAAAATTTATTAGAGAATCTGTTGGAAAAACAATTCCTTTGTCAAACCAAGCATTGATTTCGGTATTTATCAGTGATGGTTCCTTATGCAGGCCGCAGGGCCGCGCGCCCCTCCTGAACATTGAGCGCATCACCGTAGATATATTGCTATATTTTATCTCGGCATTATTTTTCCTAAAAGATAAAACTTGCGCCGTGCTAACAATCAACACAACACGGTGTGGCGTTCGTTGCGGTATCCGTTGCAAGTCAAAGCAGCGACCGATGTGGTATCTATCTGTATCTATCGTTCGCGTGGTATAGATGTATCGTTAATTTGGTGCCGCTGGGTGTCCAGCGCCACCCAGCCACACAGTACAGGTTAAATGCATATGCACTCATCTCATTCTATTGCAAGCAATATGTGAGAGCGACCGTATGCAGTATATCTTCTGTTTCTTCGGTTCGCTCCTTGCTTCATCGTCTAATATGTGTCACAGATTCCCAGCGGCTATCCAATGCCAGTACAAGTCAAAAACATATATACAGTACATATGCAATGAGATGAGTGTATCATAGAGTGCAGGCGACCGATGTTGTATATCATCTATTGGATGTCGCGCTTCTTTAACGTCCTAGAGAAGTTCAGAGAGAACAGAGAGTTTATATATATGTATATAAATTGATATAGAATAGCCAGATTAGACAGTAGCATTTATTCTGTGTATGTACGATATGTACGATTTTGCCACGTGTTTCTCCAAGAATATATTTAACAGAAATAATTTAATAAAAATGAATAGTGTTAGTTGTTTATTGAATATGAAGTTTTGTAGACTTTCTCTTGTGGACAAAGTAAAAATTAAAGAATTAGGTAGGCCATTGCCTGATTTAAATTTATTGCAAGCTTGTGCAAGGAGTGCTCAAAACCTGGACATTTACGCGACGTTTTCCAACAGACATTTACCAAAAAAATTATAACACAGATAATGGACAGATTCTCATATCATGGCTATTTACAAGCCGCTGGGTTATTTAACACGAAATCGATGACAACATTTTCTAAACCATTTCCAGTGGACATTTTGGAAACCGTGTGTCATGCATATCTATTTTTGAATAAAACCAGATTAAAAACAGAATTAGAAGTCATTTACTCGCGTCCGAATTTTTATCAAATAATTGGAGCCACAAATTTTCTTTCGTTATTGCTACAAAATAATCTCAGTGAAACTTTCCCGGAAACTATAAAAATACTTAAAATTATTTTAGCAACCCCGATGACCACTGCTGAATCAGAGCGTTGTTTTTCAACACTTAAAAGAATGAAGACTTTTTTGCGAAATGCTATGGGTAATGATCGTTTAACCGGGTTGGCGATGATGTGTATTAATAAAAATGTGGTGAGAGATATTTACAATTTTAACGAAAAAGTTTTAGAAAAGTTTACCATATATCAATGAAAGATAGATTCACTTTCAAGAAATGATTGAATTTAATTATTTTGCATCCATTTTAGGTAAGATTTCTCACTATTATGTTATTTTTTAAGATATGCGCCCCCCCAGATTGAAATGGCACTGGTATTTAGGTTAATAGGGTAACTTAATATGTTATACAGAAAAAATTCAAAAATTTATACTAGTAAATTCATTTTTTTTTATATCTAACGATATAAATCATGGCATTATTTATCATCAAGTTGATGTCCAATCCGGCAATTAATATCCACCTTCGTTTTAGTTTCACGATTCTTCCAACTGCAATTAAAATACTGATTAAAAATTTTTTTTAATTTAAAATTAAAACATCTTGTAATCCAATAGTGACGAGCCTATTTACGTCTTCAGAATTATGTTCATATAAAATTTGTGGTACAAAATCCAACATCTTTATTAAACAGCAATTCTCTTGTTCTTTGGATGAAAAATGATTTATAGTTTGTTATTTCAAACATCGAGTTATATGCTATTTCTAAAAACGTCTTTTAAAAAAATTCTAGCATAAGTACAAAATAAAATTCATAATATAACCGTTGCAAGTTTTTTTTTAAACAACTATAGATTTTGGAAAAAAATCTCTCTTCTACATTCTATTCTTTTTAATTCCGCCTAATAAGAACTCATTTTTTCGTCTCTCCAAGTCATTATCCAAATCAAATAACGCACACTTGAATATCGATTATTCGCATTTTTATATCTTCAGACGTCAGCTGCTTGAAAAGTCTCCATTTGTTGTATAGATGTAAAACAAATTTTGTATATTTCAGATATCAATTGACCAAACTATAAATCTCTAAAAAAAATTATGTGGGTATGTGCTCATAGTTTAATTTTATACTATTCTTTAGCAGAATCAAATAAATTATGCGAAACTTTGTGATACAATTTGTTTTGACTTACACAAGTTACCATAGGATCAATTAATATTGTATACTAAATATCTAAGTTCAATAATGTTATGGGAAACATGAAATATATGAAGCTGTCTAGTAATAATCTACTCTATTGCAAATAATCAGGATCCTAAACATTGAATTGAAATAAATATAAAGCTGTGAATAGACTATGTAATTCAACGATCATTATCCTTGCTGTTATTTTACTTTTTGTATGTATATTTTAGTTATAAAATGAAACGAAACGATACCATTCTATATATGGTATAATCTGAAATTTTAGAACAATTTAAAATAGGTCTAAAAAATTGGAAGAAAATGTTATGTACGTAAAAAAATCGTAGAGGTATTTTTTGATCTTTTGCTGTGAAAATAATAAAAATCTGATATTTTGTTTTTTTGATATATAAAAAACAATATTCTGGTATATAAAATCTGTTCATTATTGAACTAAAAATAATTCCATATATATTTTTGTCGGCTTAAGAAAATTAGGGGAATCCCGGCATAAAATAGTCTTAATTATCCAATTTGAAATAATACTGCATTTTTTATCTATTAAAATAATTTACTAGTTAGTTAAAGAGTCCGCAATCCTAAAGATTGGTTGGAAACAGCACGCCATGCCGATCTATCCTGAGCTAATCCCTTCATCTCCCTATAGCTATTCATCTCAACGTCTTCAACTATCTGACTCACATACTCCAATCTAGGCCTACCTACCCCTCTCTTTCCCTCCACTCTACCTTCTATGATCAATTGCATAATCCCCCCATGCCTAAGAATCCTACTAATCTGTCTCTCCTACGCTGTAACACTCTCCAGATACTTCTCTTCTCCCCTACTAACTCTAGTACAGCTTCATTTGTTACTTTATCTTCCCAACCAATCCTCATCATCCTCCTATAACACCACATTTCGAATGCTTGTAATCTACGCTTCTCTTCCTTTCCTATAGTCCACGCCTCACACCCGTACAGTGCTACACTCCAAACATATACCTTCAGTAATCTTTTTCTAATACCCAAGTCAATATTTGATCTTAAAATCTGTTCTTTTTCTACGAATGCCTTCCTACCCTGTGCTATCCTACACTTTATATCTACCTTGCTTCGATTATCTTTTGTGATTCTACTGCCTAAATAACAAAAATCTGACACTTCTTCGATTCTATTATCTCCTATTGTGATCCTCATTTTTCTACTGCATTCCTTTTTGTCACACCTCATCACTTTAGTTTTACCTATATTTATTTTCATGTTAAAATCCCTAGTCAATACTGCCTGCATACCATTCAATACCCTTTCTAAATTCTTTTCGCTTTCTTCCAATATAGCTATATCGTCGGCGAATCTCAGCATATATATTTTCTCTCCCTGTACATTCACACCTACACTATACTCTTCTTTTACTTTGTTTATTGCATCTTCTATATATAGATTAAATAATAACGGTGAGAGTGTACATCCCTGCCGAACTCCCTTCCCTATTTTTGCTACCTCTTCTTCCCCCTCAATTCTAACTAAGGCAGTTTGGTGTTTATATAAATTAAAAATTATTCTCCTATCCTTATAATCTATACCCGTTTCTTTTAAAATTCTAAACATTATGTCCCAATCTACATTATCAAATGCCTTTTCTAAATCTACAAAAGCTATGCAAGTTACCTTTCCTACCCTATTTCTTTTTTCTACTACCGTTCTTAGTGCTAGAATCGCCTCCCTCGTCCCTCTGTTTTTCCTAAAACCAAACTGATCTTCTCCTAGCCTTTCCTCTACTTTATTTTCTAATCTCCTATAAATAATCTTTAATAATATCTTCGATGCATGTGATAGTAGGCTAATGGTCCTATAGTTCTCACACAAATTAGCTCCTATTTTCTTCGGCATTGTTACTATTCTACTACGCTGAAAATCCTGTGGTACTTCTCCCTTCTCATATATTTTACAAACTAACCTGTATAATCGCTCCTGCATTTTTTCCCCTGCGTGTTTTATTAATTCGGCTGGTATCATATCAATCCCCGCTGCTTTGTTATTCCGTAAATCATTTAATGCTCTATGAAACTCTGTAATATAATTTACTATAAAAGTAATATTTAAAAACCACAATTGTAAGTATTAATTTCCATAAACACGATCAATAAAAAAATTAACGTAGGCCTTGTTGTTTATTGTGTGGCCAGCTTTACACTATTGCTGAAGAGGTTCTTGCGAAATGCAAAAGAAATCAATACGTCCGTCAGAATTGAGAATATAATCAATTGAAATATAATATTATTTAAATTCGTAATATTCTTGGAAAGGTAGCATTCTATCTCACAGCTAGCAATTAAGTCGTTATAAAACTGTCTTATTAAACTTAATAAGCTTAAATTTTCTTAAAGATATTAAATTGCTTTAACAGAATAAATCTCATCTGAATAGAAAACATATTTTGTGTGAAGATGAATTTAAATGCGAGGAAATGCTTTATAAAGAAAATTTTGTTGAATGATGCAGGCGTAGATGTAATTGTTGTGCTTCTGAAGATGTGGGCTTAGCCTTCGAAATGCGTATATAGCTCATAAATTCTGTGTGTTTTGTTTTTTATTGATTAGCAAAATATCAAGGAATTGCTACTTTTTCATTTATACACCAAATAAAATATCCGAAATTTAATATCAATACTTTGATCGTTTTACTCTTCAAAAAAAGTCTTTTTTAACTAAGATTTATTGTTTACTAATATATACGAATTTACAATAAATTTCGATGTTTACTTCGGTGTATTTTGCACGAACTAATTTTTCATTCCTGTCGCTATAAAATTAATGAATTACGATGTAGTATTATTTTTTAAATTTGCAATAGAATATATTGCACTTCATATTGCCACATATATTACGTAATAATATTTACACGCTATTATTGGCAGATTATTGATAGCCATCCCATAATAAACTAGAATTTGCATGCAAAAACATTTACGAGCGGACTTTATATGAATTTAACCAGTGACGTAACAAAGCATATATATATTTAGGTATCTTTAGTGAAAGAGGATGCCATTTTTAGCAGTTTTTTAAATTTTTACGTGTTTCTTTTGCGTGAAATTTTCTATTTATTTATTTCGGTCTATACTGAAAAAAAAATCGAAATCATATGATCATCAGAAAAGTCAAATATTTGAGGACGCATCACATTAAAACATATCCATATACAATATATATTTTTTATTCAGAAAAATTTGATATATCAGCGTAGCATTATTATTTTCATCAATTTCTTTTCCTGTGCAATTAATACGGTCTCAAAAATAATGTAACGATTTTTTATTTTTTTTTTCTGTACGGTTATTGCATGCTATAATATACAATAAAAAATATCAGTTGATTCTTTATATTAATATTGAAATAATGCCAGATCCTATACAAAAATCAAACCACATTTCAATTATGAAAAAAAAAAATTGCACAATAAAAATGTATTTCTACGAAATATGCAATAATTAGTTAAAGAGTCCGCAATCCTAAAGATTGGTTGGAAACAGCACGCCATGCCGATCTATCCTGAGCTAATCCCTTCATCTCCCTATAGCTATTCATCTCAACGTCTTCAACTATCTGACTCACATACTCCAATCTAGGCCTACCTACCCCTCTCTTTCCCTCCACTCTACCTTCTATGATCAATTGCATAATCCCCCCATGCCTAAGAATATGCCCTACTAATCTGTCTCTCCTACGCTGTAACACTCTCCAAATACTTCTCTTCTCCCCTACTAACTCTAGTACAGCTTCATTTGTTACTTTATCTTCCCAACCAATACTCATCATCCTCCTATAACACCACATTTCGAATGCTTGTAATCTACGCTTCTCTTCCTTTCCTATAGTCCACGCCTCACACCCGTACAGTGCTACACTCCAAACATATACCTTCAGTAATCTTTTTCTAATACCCAAGTCAATATTTGATCTTAAAATCTGTTCTTTTTCTACGAATGCCTTCCTACCCTGTGCTATCCTACACTTTATATCTACCTTGCTTCGATTATCTTTTGTGATTCTACTGCCTAAATAACAAAAATCTGACACTTCTTCGATTCTATTATCTCCTATTGAGATCCTCATTTTTCTACTGCATTCCTTTTTGTCACACCTCATCACTTTAGTTTTACCTATATTTATTTTCATGTTAAAATCGCTAGTCAATACTGCCTGCATACCATTCAATACCCTTTCTAAATTCTTTTCGCTTTCTTCCAATATAGCTATATCGTCTGCGAATCTCAGCATATATATTTTCTCTCCCTGTACATTCACACCTACACTATACTCTTCTTTTACTTTGTTTATTGCATCTTCTATATATAGATTAAATAATAACGGTGAGAGTGTACATCCCTGCCGAACTCCCTTCCCTATTTTTGCTACCTCTTCTTCCCCCTCAATTCTAACTAAGGCAGTTTGGTGTTTATATAAATTAAAAATTATTCTCCTATCCTTATAATCTATACCCGTTTCTTTTAAAATTCTAAACATTATGTCCCAATCTACATTATCAAATGCCTTTTCTAAGTCTACAAAAGCTATGCAAGTTACCTTTCCTACCCTCTTTCTTTTTTCTACTACCGTTCTTAGTGCTAGAATCGCCTCTCTCGTCCCTCCGTTTTTCCTAAAACCAAACTGATCTTCTCCTAGCCTTTCCTCTACTTTATTTTCTAATCTCCTATAAATAATCTTTAACAATATCTTCGATGCATGTGATAGTAGGCTAATGGTGCTATAGTTCTCACACAAATTAGCTCCTATTTTCTTCGGCATTGTTACTATTCTACTACGCTGAAAATCCTGTGGTACTTCTCCCTTCTCATATATTTTACAAACTAACCTGTATAATCGCTCCTGCATTTTTTCCCCTGCGTGTTTTATTAATTCGGCTGGTATCATATCAATCCCCGCTGCTTTGTTATTCCGTAAATCATTTAATGCTCTATGAAACTCTGACCTAAGTATGCTAGGACCTAAGTCATCCTCATCTATCTGTTCCACACTTTCTAGCTCCTCCATGTCCTGCCTACCTTTATATAAATCTTCAAGATACTCCTTCCATCTTCTAGCTTTTTCCTTATTTTCTGTGAGTTCCTTACCCTGCTTATCACATATAATGTTACCCTTTGGTTTTACTTTAGAAAAATGTGACTTAATTTTCCTGTAGCCCAAATCTACTTTACCTCTTCTCATATCCTCCTCAATATCCTCACAGTTTCCTTTTATCCACTCTTCTTTCGCTAGCTTGCATTTCCTATTAATTAAGTTCCTTAGTTCCTTATATTTTTTCTGTCCTGCTTCTGTGTTTCCTATTTTAATTTTCCTTCTTGCTTCTATCATTTCAACTATTTCTTCCGTGATCCATTCCCTCCTACCTGCCCTTTTCTTTGTGCCTAATACTTCATTTGCTGCTGTAGTTAACCCATTTCTGATTTCCCTCCATTCGCAATCTATGTCGCTCCTAGATGTTCCATTAGCCATGATTTCTACTTTCTGCTTGTACTTTTCACATACATCAGCTAATTTTAACCTATCGACATCTACTCTGACCTGTTTAGACTTCTGTAATTTCTTGAATTTGACCTCTGAGTCCAGGACTACTAAATTCTGGTCACTATCAATATCTGCTCCAGGGTAACTCTTACAATTCTTAATCTGGTTCCTAAACCTCTCTTTAACCAGTATGTAATCTATCTGATACCTCCCTATATCTCCTGGCATTTTCCACGTATATATCCTGCGCTTGTGATTCTGAAAAAGCGTGTTTGCTACCACTAGCTTATTCCTAATACAATATGCAATATCGATATTTTATGTTTTTTTTTTAAACATTAAAGGAACAGGACGATAAGATGATTAACGATTTTTGCACTTATATTAAATGTCCTTATAAAATCAAAATATAATCAAAAAATAATACACGTTTTCAATGAACGTGCAGAAACGTTGGTTTAACTTATTTTATCGCAACTTACATTGAATTATATTAAAATTTTTATGGATATTTATTTGAACAAAAAACATCACTAAATGTCCCAAGAAAGATTAACATTTCATGGTTTGCAATAAGAATAAAAAGTCTTAAGCTTTACACTTACATTTTATTATTTGTTTATTTATTTATATACGATTATTAAAAACAAGTTTATTTTATTCTAAAATAATCGTAAGCATATACATTTATGAGAAAAATCTGTTTCAAGACATTTTTCTAAAAGTAAATGGGACGCAAGTAAATCGACAAATATTATTCGTAAAAAAATATTTTTGAAGCGGGACATTGTTCCTATCTTAGGGTCTTGAGTTGTTACATAATAACATAATAGGCTCTTATTTATTTTTATTAATTTGAAACTACCAGAGTCTTAAGCTAAACGACAGCAAATTTGCAATATTGTTGGGAAAGGTACACTTTGATTATTATGAGATTATGACTTTAGGTGTGGTTATTTTTACAATATAAGTGTAAATATAAACCATATATGAATATCATAATAATATATTGTGTATTTCTCATCTGCTATTATTTTCTTGTCGATCTGATAAGGCACACCATAGATTATTGCTTATATTAAGTAATGTCGCTAATGAAACTTCTGCCTTATTGGATATATTGTGTACTTTGTGACATTTAAACGATTTAACCAATAAATTCATCCTTCAATCCGCTCAAATTCTTTGGGAAGAGAATTGTTTGCAAATAGGACATTAAACATTTTTTTTTTGTGAAATTTAAACAGAAAATATTTGAACAAAAATGATCAATCTTTGTATGCGTTCCTTTTATCCATTTCTGCATTACATAAAAAAAAAATTTAATACACACTTGCAAAATATTTCAAATTTTATAATAGTTTATCAAAAGGATTTTGATTTTGGCAAGAATGATGAAATATCACACAATTATTCTTATTGTTGTAATTTCTAGTTTCAATTTTGCGTAGATTTTTGTACAGAATTTTGTTTAAAAATTACAACATTTTATTTAAAATAAAACAATTTGAAACATTTTGCCGTAACTCAAAATTACGTATTTAATTACGACTTTTTGTTAAAGTGTTAAAATACTATTAGATAGAATTGTATGTAATTTGATTAGCGTCCAAATTATCAGCTGATATTTTGATTCTGCACTTCTTCATCTACAAATTAGCAACAACAAATTAAATTGCGAAAAGTGTTTAAGCCTTGGTTAAATATTACGTATTTAATTACGATTTTTTGTTAAAATTTGAGATCAAGATTTTGTTAAAATACCATTTGATAGAATTGTATGTATTTTAATTAAAGTCCAAATTATCAGCTGATATTTCGATTCTGCACTTCTTCATCTACAAATTAGCAATAAAAAAATAAAATTGCTTTAAGAAACATTACTTGGTTAAATATTACGTATTTTATTACGATTTTTTGTTAAAATTTGAAATCAAGATTTTGTTAAAATACCATTTGATAGAATTGTATGTAATTTAATTATAATCCAAATTATCAGCTGATATTTCGATTCTGCACTTCTTCATCTACAAATTAACAACAACAAATGTTTTAAGTGCTTTAAGCATTACTTGCTTAATTAAGTAGTTAGTTAGAGAGTCCGCAATCCTAAAGATTGGTTGGAAACAGCACGCCATGCCGATCTATCCTGAGCTAATCCCTTCATCTCCCTATAGCTATTCATCTCAACGTCTTCAACTATCTGACTCACATACTCCAATCTAGGCCTACCTACCCCTCTCTTTCCCTCCACTCTACCTTCTATGATCAATTGCATAATCCCCCCATGCCTAAGAATATGCCCTACTAATCTGTCTCTCCTACGTTGTAACACTCTCCAAATACTTCTCTTCTCCCCTACTAACTCTAGTACAGCTTCATTTGTTACTTTATCTTCCCAACCAATCCTCATCATCCTCCTATAACACCACATTTCAAGTGCTTCTAATCTACGCTTCTCTTCCTTTCCTATAGTCCATGCCTCACACCCGTACAGTGCTACACTCCAAACATATACCTTCAGTAATCTTTTTCTAATACCCAAGTCAATATTTGATCTTAAAATCTGTTCTTTTTCTACGAATGCCTTCCTACCCTGTGCTATCCTACACTTTATATCTACCTTGCTTCGATTATCTTTTGTGATTCTACTGCCTAAATAACAAAAATCTGACACTTCTTCGATTCTATTATCTCCTATTGAGATCCTCATTTTTCTACTGCATTCCTTTTTGTCACACCTCATCACTTTTTTATTTAAGTAGACAGAAATTTTTTTTTTAATTGACAATATGAATAAATTGTTATAATTATAGAATTCTATCGCAATGCTTTATTAGTATATCAAATTTATACAAATTCTTAATTTTGTTAAAATACATATATACGTCTTCCTATATGGAGATTGTTGATACAAATTTTTCTGCAAATTGATGGTTCGTATATAGTTTGAAATTATCTATTACATCTCTTAAAATTTTCGATGGACAGATGGATATTATAACTAAATTCAAGCAAAATTGCCAGGCTGGTTGCTAATAAACGTTACCAGAAGTGCACTTCTTCTATTATTATAATTATTGACTTGCATAATATGTGGTCAATTTAATACACCGGTAGGTCAATAAAAACAAAATTTGCGAATATATATATATAAAGAATAATATCCGTGAAACGTATCTCAAAGCATGCAACCTACATGCATATTTCGAAGACTAAACCCTCATCTTTAATCGCACAACAGTGATATTCTCCATTTTGATTATACAATAGAATAAAATCAAACTTTAAAGTTAATTGCAATTCACGACCTCTGCAACATAACCTATATTAAAAAATTGTTGATATTTCAAATATGTTTAAAACAAAAACAAGCGGCTATCAACAATTTATGGCACTTTAAAGTAAAATTTAGATTTATCGAAAAAAAAATGAAATGACAAATGACAAAATACAGTATTTTTATTAAACTCAATTTAGAATCACCCAGTATAAAGTACATGGTACTATAATTTTAGTTGTATAGTGAAGCACATTTGACCGCACTAACAGGATAATATAATAATTTATAATCGCATGTTCAATACGTTTTAACGAGGTGCAATAATTGTGGATAATTTATAATATAGTTACAATTAAGCGTACCACAATCCGTGTTCGAAGCTTGGAACGAATCTGCATGCATTTACTATCGAAGAACGTGTATCTCTGCAGTAAATAAGATGTTATGTTGATTGTATTTAACCCATGCAGGTTCTTTGACAATGCTAAATTGCTCGCTTTTCTATTCCGTTATGTAACGTGCGTAATTTCTGGAAATTTGCAAAAGCTGGTTTAGTCATTATACTAACGTTTTTTTCGAGGAAATAATTACGAAATTTAACACTAAGAAATTTATTTTTCCAGCTTCATTAACAATGATTTACACAAAGGTCATTTCACAGAATTTCAATTCATTTTCACAGACAGTTCTATCTGGAAAATATTTTTACACATAAAAACCAGTTATTTTAAAAACAACAATTATTTTCTAACAAAAATTATATATAATCATTTTGTATGATATAGAGAAGTCAATGTATTTTATTTTTTATTTTTTTAATGTTCAACGAATATTTTCTTGCCTTAAACGATTGTTCAAATAATTTTAGAGTAGATTTTTTTGTATATTTCAATTATTTTAACCATAATAATATTTTTTTTTATTTCTTCATATGTAATATATATGAAATAATATTTGAAGTAATAAATTCATTACTATAATTTTGCCGAAAAAATTACGTTATTAAGAAATACTGGCGCAATTTTGTTAATGGCAATGGTAATAAATACCATCAACGAAATTGTATTAACAAACGCAAAAATCTAATCTTCCAAAATATTATTATGAAATTTCTCAATAATGAAAATGAACATTTATTTTGCCGTAACGAATATGATTAAATTAAGGTATGTATATATAAACAAATTTTATTAAATTGGTTTTTAATAATAAAGTGAAGCATCAACTTATCGATACATTGTTGGACATTTGAAAACAATTTATTATTTTAACGAAAATGTCAAAATGTAATATTAGTATATTAATAATTATTTTTGGCACATTGTTCTGTGTAACATAATTTTATATTATTGTCTAGACCGAATCGGGGATTTCATTTTCATCTTAGTTTTGTTTCATATCTTCATATGAAGTATAATCTAACAGTACCTTGTAAAGTTGTACATGTTTGTATTCGATGAAGTAAACATGACATGATAATTCTGCAAGAATTTGTTCTATATAAATCAAATCGAGGTCCATGATGCGTTCCAACGGCATTAGCATGAAAATTTGCAAAAAATTAAATTGCTGTTTTATGAGATTATATATTTAAAAAAATGAATTAAATCGAAATTTAAAAGGTATGTTTTTTTTAATATTAATAGAAAATATTCAATTTATAGAAATGTTTATTATTCATATAAATCGTTCATTAAATCTATAAATTTGCTTTCGTCAATTTGAAGTAAAATGGTTTTATTATTGCTCTTCTTTTCGCAAGTACTAAAAATGTTCCTCAGCATCGTTACTAGAGCATTCGCTGGTCAAAATGGTTACTTTCACTATAAATTATTTTATACGTTTTAAGAGAAGATTTATACGAATCAAGACAAACAAAGCCACTAAAATTTTATAGTCTATTAAATTTTTTTACTGTAGTTCTGAATTGATTCCTACTTAACAAAAAACGTCAATTTCTAAATAAATAAATATATACACATTTAAGTTATCTAGTATATGGACAATAATTTTTTAAATATTTTATTAAAATTAACTAACATTTTGTTAGTTAATTTTATTATATTCTTAAAATGGATTAAGACGATTTAACGTTTTTTTTTACAAAATAAATTTCTCGGTATCAAAAGTCATTTCAAAATTACTCAAGAATAATATTTCAAGTCGAATAAAAGAATTGAGTAAAAAAAAATATTCCTAGTTTTTCTTCAGTGGCGTACGGAAAGAGTGGCCTCCAAAATAGTTTTCTGAATAGTATCACCAAAAATTGACCAAAGTTACAAATGTACCAAAACGTCTTCGGTTTTTCACAAAACAATAACAATTGAGTCAGAAGAAATTCTCGAACAAATTGCATAGATACAGTTTTTACTTGCGAATTTTTTTTCCTTGCGTTTTTAATAATAATTGAATCAAAAACGAATTTTAAACGAAGAACTTTTTGTAAGCAACGAAATACATATAGCAATATTATTTTTATATATACATGGTACGCTCTAATATCACTTTTTAAATTAACATTGAATAAGAATTTTATAAATATTTATGATAGCATATTTTAAAAATATAATAATTTACTAAAGTTTATAAAAATGCGATATTGGCAAGTTCATACGAAAACGATTAGGTTTTTTTGATGACCGAATTTAGGAATTTATTTAGCGAAATTATGAGAATCCTGTGCACGCCACTGTGCTTAGTAATACATAAAAATCTCCGTTAGTCTTTGGCTATAAATAAATTAAAAACGTAAGATATTATTTTTTATCTTTTATTGGATATTCCTCAACCATCTTCGACTAACACGCTTTTAGCCCTCAATCTAATCCTTCGCTTATGTTACTCTCTCCCTGCTTAAACCTTCGTTAGGTATGGTCTTCTTTTTACTTTCCACCAACACCTCATCATTTTCACTTCGATTTGTTACACTTCAATGTTATTTTTCCATTTAATAAGACCAATTTCGTGCAATTGAAATAAAAATCGCATTCGACGCTTTCGTCGAAACAATTTGTTGAAATACACTTTTATTTTTGTACGTAATTTTGGAACACGCTGTACAATATACTCTATATATGACGTAACGCATGCAAACACACGGTCATCGAGCAGCCCATCAAATGATGTAATATCTTCGGTACTTAAGTGCAAACTAAGGTCCATCTGCATGTATAGTTTCAGAATTCTCTTTTGCAGACAAAGGATTTACGATATACATCAAACATCCACCATAAAGAGAGCAATTGCTCTTAGGCGATTCTAATATCTTCCTATGTATATGATTATACATCAGAAAATCTGCAGGTGCACCTCTTCAATTGGTCTTTTATCGTAAATAAAGATCACAAAAGGAGCTTGTGCTATTTGCAAGTATTAAAAGTATATAAAAATTGTGTTATTAAAAAAACCTTGTTATTATAAGAAAAATAAAAAATAAAAATAAATAGTGTTACTAAAAAAACGTGTTATTATAAGGGACAAAAATTATCGTTGCTGCTTCAGTGAAAATACGATTTTTCAGTTTTTCAGAACCTCCATTACCAAAGTATAAAATAAATTGGATGTTTTTTGTTATTATTACCTGGCGAGTTCGTTGAATTCGTAAATATTTTTCATTAATATCTAAAGAAAAATTTCCTTATTCTATTAGTTGTTTCTTTACTTGTTGTATACGTTAAAATTAGTTATTCATCCGTTATATAACGATAGATGTAAATAGAAATAATTTATTAAAATACTTTCAAACTGATCAGATTTTATAACTGTTTTTAATGAAAAATTATCGGCTATATATTTATTGCTACCTACACCTTTAATAGTCGTTAATTAACAGTTCAATTAGACTTTTAGAGATACGGAAGGATTGTGTACTAATGCGATTTTGTAAGATATGAGAACATAAAAATTTATGTCGGCTTTATATATTTGATTAAAATTATTTTAATGCTTTCTAATTGCACGTTATTCTTGCTTTAAAATTGATCATGATTATTTTTATTTACCACACCTTCGTAAGAACTTAAAACAAACACTTTCTTAGGAAGAATATAATCTTTATTGGATGCGCAATTTCTTTTATTGCATTTTTGCTTTATTTCCTCAGTTTTTCTTGAATATTTCATTTCTAAATTAGCTAAAATTAGTTCATCAAATAAATAAACGTTGTTGCAAATTAATTCGTAATATCGTTGGCGTGTTTTTTTATACTGTTGTTTATAATTTTTTCCTATAAAGGAATATAAATTAAAATCTTTACGGAAGTGCTGTTTTCTTTTGTTGAGAAGCATTAATAATTTGCGCCACTATTTGAATCTGTAATATTTTTTTTGTCATAGAACCTTTAACATTAATCAGTTTATAAAAGAAATAATCAGTGCGCAGCTAATGGAGTGCACAAATGATCCTTTTCCGAAGATATATTAAAAGCGATGTCCTCATAAACTAATATGAAGAGACAAGGTCACAATCCGATTTGACGAAGGATCTTTGCCCATTCAAAATTAAATCGGTGATCTTGATTAGCTTCAGACATACACATATGAATTATGTAGAACGAAAAATGGATGTTAGAACATTAGAAGAAGTCCTCGGAATAAAAGATTCACGAGGAATCAATCATATTCATCTAGATGGACTGACTGTAATGTGCTTGTCATATTTAAATCATTCGTAAAATTAATGTGATGTGTTTTTTAAAGGGCAAAAAAATGTGTGGTGTGTTTATTATAATCATTTACGGATAGTACGAAAATAAATTAATTAAAAAATTGCTGCCACGTGCTTGTATTGTTAATTATAAAAATTACAATTCTGCAAAACTTGTATGGTACATTTGAGACGCGATAAACGTTTTCTAATCATTGTTTATACAAATTCTATTCGAAATTTTTGGATATATAAAAAAAATTTTCAACATTAATTTAAAGTCAGTTCTACGTCTCTTTATTGGATATTAATCCAAAAATAATCAGCCTATTATTTCACTAATAATACAAAAAAAAAAACAATACAAGTTTTAGTAATGGGCAATTAGAGACATTAATAATTTACTAAAAAAGTTTCGTGTCGTATTTGGTAAGGAGAGTTGTTGCGCCTTTTTATATAGTTTAATTGAAATAATCATTAATTTTTTTTTTATTAAAAAGTAGTTGGTATCGACAAATACAACAAAATATCGACACTTCTGATCATATCATAATATTTTTGCAGGTTAGTTAAAGAGTCCGCAATCCTAAAGATTGGTTGGAAACAGCACGCCATGCCGATCTATCCTGATCTAATCCCTTCATCTCCCTATAGCTATTCATCTCAACGTCTTCAACTATCTGACTCACATACTCCAATCTAGGCCTACCTACCCCTCTCTTTCCCTCCACTCTACCTTCTATGATCAATTGCATAATCCCCCCATGCCTAAGAATATGCCCTACTAATCTGTCTCTCCTACGCTGTAACACTCTCCAGATACTTCTCTTCTCCCCTACTAACTCTAGTACAGCTTCATTTGTTACTTTATCTTCCCAACCAATCCTCATCATCCTCCTATAACACCACATTTCGAATGCTTGTAATCTACGCTTCTCTTCCTTGCCTATAGTCCACGCCTCACACCCGTACAGTGCTACACTCCAAACATATACCTTCAGTAATCTTTTTCTAATACCCAAGTCAATATTTGATCTTAAAATCTGTTCCTTTTCTACGAATGCCTTCCTACCCTGTGCTATCCTACACTTTATATCTACCTTGCTTCGATTATCTTTTGTGATTCTACTGCCTAAATAACAAAAATCTGACACTTCTTCGATTCTATTATCTCCTATTGTGATCCTCATTTTTCTACTGCATTCCTTTTTGTCACACTTCATCACTTTAGTTTTACCTATATTTATTTTCATGTTAAAATCCCTAGTCAATACTGCCTGCATACCATTCAATACCCTTTCTAAATTCTTTTCGCTTTCTTCCAATATAGCTATATCGTCGGCGAATCTCAACATATATATTTTCTCTCCCTGTACATTCACACCTACACTATACTCTTCTTTTACTTTGTTTATTGCATCTTCTATATATAGATTAAATAATAACGGTGAGAGTGTACATCCCTGCCGAACTCCCTTCCCTATTTTTGCTACCTCTTCTTCCCCCTCAATTCTAACTAAGGCAGTTTGGTGTTTATATAAATTAAAAATTATTCTCCTATCCTTATAATCTATACCCGTTTCTTTTAAAATTCTAAACATATGTCCCAATCTACATTATCAAATGCCTTTTCTAAGTCTACAAAAGCTATGCAAGTTACCTTTCCTACCCTATTTCTTTTTTCTACTACCGTTCTTAGTGCTAGAATTTATAATTATTTAAATTAATTAAATTCTTAGATACCTTTTGCAGGTATCGATGCGAAATAATAATTTATTGGAAAGTTATTTATTGACAAAAGTATATTTAAATAATTTTTCTATGAGATTGTGAAGATATTAAAAACAGTCTATTTTCATAGTCATTCTAGAGGGTCGATATTTCATCATAATACAAATTTATTTTAATGAGTAAATTGAATATAAAAGTAAATAATGTTCATACATGAGAGTTTTAATTTTTTCAATATTTATTATATAATTTAGCGATATGATAAAAAAAAAAATTGATATTGTAAGTTGATTATGTATAATAAATGATATATAGAAGTTTATAGAATAGAAATATAAGTGATTTTTAAAGAATTTATTTTCGATTTTATTCTTGTAAGCGTAAGAATTAATTAGTTGGCCTAAGGTGCCATTATCATGTTAAAAAAAGAAAAAAAAAGCGAAATGATCACAATAAAGCATGGACATTTTTTTGTATAATTTCGATAATATAAAAAATATCGATATTTCCGCTATTGCATATTCTGGATAATTGTGGATATATTAAAATTACTCAACGTTCCAGGAATGTCGTCTGTACATCGATGGTGCATGTCTTCCTCTTTATGACAGGGTGTGTATTGACATATGCAAATTCTGCTATAAATAATGACATTTTGGAATCACAAAGTCAACGGCATCGGTGCCATCAAACCAATGCTAATGGCCACATATAAAATTATACCATTACAGGCGATAATTCTCCTTTACCGAAGAATAATTTCTATAGCCGATTGAATGGCGTATTTTTATGTGGCGATAGAGTCATTTGAAATCAATTATGCGATAGTTTTATAACGAGCCTTCTCACCTTTCTTATTCTTCTTCAAATGAATCGTATGTTCGAGCGAAACTATTGACAATAAAGCAGTACATTGAAAAATATATATCTGACGAAAAAACAAATGTCCGTACAAATATTGTAAATATCCATTTTGTTGTTTTGATTTGTAAATTACATGGTGGTATTTTTGTAATTAAATAATTACATGATTTTGACAGTCCTTCGAATATATTCCGATGAATTGGATGGGATATTTTCCTGCAATTTCCGATAGAAAAATCATCAATTGTAATCCTACGTAGTGACATTTGATTTATTAATTTCACTTACTGCAGTTTCATATTACAAATACGATCGCAGATGCATTTGAGCAGCTTATGTATTTGTGTCTCACCCACTTCTTGCATTGTTGCTGTGTGTTAATAGCTCTTCAGTCTCGAGGTGGTATATATAATGCTCCTCGGCCGCATATCTTCATTCTTGCAACATTGAAACACTTATTAATTGCACGAAGAATAGAAGACATTCTATATTTACACACGTGTGAGCGAGATCATCTCCAATTACGACATATTAAAATATTGCCTCGAATCTACTCGGGAAAAGTGTTAGTATAAATGGAAAATTGGAAAATAGAAAAACTATGAATGGAGAAAACTACTGGTGCATACAATTTTTGATGGGCTTCCATTAAACTTAAGACTACTAGAGCAGAAGAGGTTTAAAGCAAAAGTCAAATTATGTTTAATAAAAAAAGCGTTTTATAGTTTTCAATGACAAATAATTTTAATTTGTATCAAATTAAATAGATTAAGAGTATCTATTACAAAATGTGCCAACCACTATTTCTTAAATTTTTTAAGATGCTTCCATAAATCAAATTATTTCTTTACTTATTATAAAATTAGAATGTAAAAATTACGATTAGGCACTTCCAACATTTCGTATATTAAAAGCAATCTGCCGCGAGGAATTTTTTTTTTTTAACCACGTATTAAAATAATTGAAAAGGATTTAAATTTTTTTTCTACAAAAACGCACACAATAAATACATCCATATAAATATTTTATAATCAGTCTTAGATTACGATGGTGCATTTTGCGCCATCATAATTTTCTAAAATAAGCTTTTTAATGAAACAAAATTATAGATTCTAATAACATAACTTTTTAATGAAACAAAATTATAGATTCATTTTATAGGTCGTAAATTTGTAGCACAAATTGATTTATGAAACGAATTATCACCTCGCCAAGTGAATTGCTCCGAAAATGAAATGGCAAAGTTCGTCTTCAGTTCAACTGCAAATCAGTCAATTGATTGATTTATTGCAATTTATTAGCAAATAATTTATAGACTGGAAGATGGATGTTTGAAATGTACACCCAATCATCTTCTGATAGAGAAAATTTCGACGAGCAAATCGAAAATTTAGAATCCTTAAATACAGGCTTAAAAAATGGTTTTTTTTATATTTGGGTTTTGATTGCTTGTATTTTTTAAAGTCAATTTTTATATTTAAAAAAATGTTTTAGAATCTCCTGGCGATAGATCTCACGTGATTGAAATTAATTTAATATCGTTTATCCAAACCAATATTCGAATTTAATCATGAATATTCTATGCATATATTTATAATATCTAATTAATTTAAAGTGAGCATTCACCGATGATTATGTGTAATTTTCAGGAATCTATAGGTGGCATATACATTTCTATAATATTAATAATTTACATTATAAATGGGTGATTAGACCATATCAAGCCTAATTGTTATATCTTTCGCATTGCGCTTTATTCATAATCATTATTATTGCTCAAGTCTTGAAAAGTAATTTATATAATGTTCTGTAATTTAATTACGGGGGAAAGTTTGTAATTTTAATCCAACAACTTTACAAACCATACTTTTATTTTTTATTTATCATTTACTTTTATTTTCAAATATTGATAAATTTTTTTAAAAAGCAAACCTTTTTTTTTAAAGATCGCTCGAAAATCAAAATTTATTTTATACAGCTACTTTAAAACGGATACAAATTTAGATATTATTGTATATATTTTTGAAATTTCAAATTTTTCCAATAATAAAACTCATTATTTCATCACCAGCATTTGTGAATACTTAATTACATCTTTCTGAAAGACAATTTAATCAAATATATTCATCGATATCCTTAACAACTTCACGCTAATTCATTTCATTTACTATTTCAATATAATCAATCAATTCGATCATTGTATAGTTTTAATTCTATTTTGCAAAACATTTGGAAATAAACAAACCATCAACACTTATATGCTTCACGTATTTCATAATATTTCTAAAGCATTAGCTGGCCGTATCTTTCATTAGATGGATATCTTCAAATCAGCATCTGATCAAAATGTATATTTAATTTCATATCGATTATTACCATTACCTAATGAGTTGGTGGTTTTAACGCATTTAGTCCATTAGATATAAACAGACGATATAAAGTACATATAATGGATCAATTTCATAGCGTGATAATTTTTTTTATATTGTGAAAGTAAAAATTTATCCCAGGCATGTGCTTCCAATTGATTTATTTATTTAAAAAAAACACATCTTTATGTGAATAAACAACGTTTTACAAAACAATCAATCGGAAAGTTTCATATCTTTTGTAAATTAAAGCAGTAGCTAATAATTTGCTGATGAAATTTATATTGAGCAAATTTTTATAAAAGATAATTTATTAAAAACCAACACCAACTATATTATTGTATCGACTATACATATTTCGTTTTTGTTTCTACATAAAGTATTAGTACATTTTGCTTAGCTAATGAATTGCTAATTACATGGATTCGTAAGATGAGCAGATTGATTTATTCTTTGATGACGAGTTTGCAGATTCGTTGATTAAGTTTAAGACATTTTTAAGATCAAAATAAATTGCCATGAAAAATATTGAAGTTTGAACAACTTTATTAAGGAATTGCTCGATTTTTCACCACGTTCTATACTGACTAAATTTCTGTAAGGTCCATCGTAAGATGCGCAGATTGATTTATTCTTTGATGACGAGTTTGCAGATTCGTTGATTAAGTTTAAGACATTTTTCAGATCAAAATAAATTGCCATGAAAAATATTTAAGTTTGAACAACTTTATTAAGAAATTGCTCGATTTTTCAGCAGGTTCTATACTTCCTAAAATTCTGTAAGGTCCATCGGAAGATGAGCAGATTGATTTATTCTTTGATGACGAGTTTGTAGATTCGTTGATTAAGTTTAAGACATTTTTAAGATCAAAATAAATTGTCATGAAAAAGATGGAAGTTTGAACAACTTTATTAAGAAATTGCTCGATTTTTCAGCAGGTTCTATACTTCCTAAAATTCTGTAAGGTCCATCGGAAGATGAGCAGATTGATTTATTCTTTGATGACGAGTTTGTAGATTCGTTGATTAAGTTTAAGACATTTTTAAGATCAAAATAAATTGTCATGAAAAAGATGGAAGTTTGAACAACTTTATTATGAAATTGCTCGATTTTTCAGCAGGTTCTATACTTCCTAAAATTCTGTAAGGTCCATCGCAAGATGAGCAGATTGATTTATTCTTTGATGACGAGTTTGTAGATTCGTTGATTAAGTTTAAGACATTTTTAAGATCAAAATAAATTGCCATGAAAAAGATTGAAGTTTGAACAACTTTATTAAGAAATTGCTCGATTTTTCAGCAGGTTATATACTTCCTAAAATTCTGTAAGGTCCATCGCAAGATGAGCAGATTGATTTATTCTTTGATGACGAGTTTGTAGATTCGTTGATTAAGTTTAAGACATTTTTAAGATCGAAATAAATTGCCATGAAAAATATTGAAGTTTGAACAACTTTATTAAGAAATTGCTCGATTTTTCAGCAGGTTCTATACTTCCTAAATTTCTGTAAGGTCCATCGTAAGATGAGCAAATTAATTTATTCTTTGATGACGAGTTTGCAGATTCGTTGATTAAGTTTAAGACATTTTTAAGATCAAAATAAATTGCCATGAAAAATATTGAAGTTTGAACAACTTTATTAAGAAATTGCTCGATTTTTCAGCAGGTTCTATACTTCCTAAAATTCTGTAAGGTCCATCGGAAGATGAGCAGATTGATTTATTCTTTGATGATGAGTTTGCAGATTCGTTGATTAAGTTTAAGATATTTTCAAGATCAAAATAAATTGCCATGAAAAATATTGAAGTTTGAACAACTTTATTATGAAATTGCTCGATTTTTCAGCAGGTTCTATACTTCCTAAAATTCTGTAAGGTCCATCGGAAGATGAGCAGATTGATTTATTCTTTGATGATGAGTTTGCGGAGTCGTTGATTAAGTTTAAGACATTTTTAAGATCAAAATAAATTGCCATGAAAAATATTGAAGTTTGAACAACTTTATTATGAAATTGCACGATTTTTCAGTAGGTTCTATACTTCGTAAAATTCTGTAAGGTCCATCGCAAGATGAGCAGATTGATTTATTCGCGCACCTTATCTTTGATGACGAGTTTGTAGATTCGTTGATTAAGTTTAAGACATTTTTAAGATCAAAATAAATTGCCATGAAAAAGATTGAAGTTTGAACAACTTTATTAAGAAATTGCTCGATTTTTCAGCAGGTTCTATACTTCCTAAAATTCTGTAAGGTCCATCGCAAGATGAGCAGATTGATTTATTCTTTGATGACGAGTTTGTAGATTCGTTGATTAAGTTTAAGACATTTTTAAGATCAAAATAAATTGCCATGAAAAAGATTGAAGTTTGAACAACTTTATTAAGAAATTGCTCGATTTTTCAGCAGGTTCTATACTTCCTAAAATTCTGTAAGGTCCATCGCAAGATGAGCAGATTGATTTATTCGCGCACCTTATCTTTGATGACGAGTTTGTAGATTCGTTGATTAAGTTTAAGACATTTTTAAGATCAAAATAAATTGCCATGAAAAAGATTGAAGTTTGAACAACTTTATTAAGAAATTGCTCGATTTTTCAGCAGGTTCTATACTTCCTAAAATTCTGTAAGGTCCATCGCAAGATGAGCAGATTGATTTATTCTTTGATGACGAGTTTGTAGATTCGTTGATTAAGTTTAAGACATTTTTAAGATCGAAATAAATTGCCATGAAAAATATTGAAGTTTGAACAACTTTATTAAGAAATTGCTCGATTTTTCAGCAGGTTCTATACTTCCTAAAATTCTGTAAGGTCCATCGCAAGATGAGCAGATTGATTTATTCGCGCACCTTATCTTTGATGACGAGTTTGTAGATTCGTTGATTAAGTTTAAGACATTTTTAAGATCAAAATAAATTGCCATGAAAAAGATTGAAGTTTGAACAACTTTATTAAGAAATTGCTCGATTTTTCAGCAGGTTCTATACTTCCTAAAATTCTGTAAGGTCCATCGCAAGATGAGCAGATTGATTTATTCTTTGATGACGAGTTTGTAGATTCGTTGATTAAGTTTAAGACATTTTTAAGATCGAAATAAATTGCCATGAAAAATATTGAAGTTTGAACAACTTTATTAAGAAATTGCTCGATTTTTCAGCAGGTTCTATACTTCCTAAAATTCTGTAAGGTCCATCGCAAGATGAGCAGATTGATTTATTCGCGCACCTTATCTTTGATGACGAGTTTGTAGATTCGTTGATTAAGTTTAAGACATTTTTAAGATCAAAATAAATTGCCATGAAAAAGATTGAAGTTTGAACAACTTTATTAAGAAATTGCTCGATTTTTCAGCAGGTTCTATACTTCCTAAAATTCTGTAAGGTCCATCGCAAGATGAGCAGATTGATTTATTCTTTGATGACGAGTTTGTAGATTCGTTGATTAAGTTTAAGACATTTTTAAGATCAAAATAAATTGCCATGAAAAAGATTGAAGTTTGAACAACTTTATTAAGAAATTGCTCGATTTTTCAGCAGGTTCTATACTTCCTAAAATTCTGTAAGGTCCATCGCAAGATGAGCAGATTGATTTATCCTTTGATGATGAGTTTGCAGATTCGTTGATTAAGTTTAAGATATTTTTAAGATCAAAATAAATTGCCATGAAAAAGATTGAAGTTTGAACAACTTTATTAAGAAATTGCTCGATTTTTCAGCAGGTTCTATACTTCCTAAAATTCTGTAAGGTCCATCGCAAGATGAGCAGATTGATTTATTCGCGCACCTTATCTTTGATGACGAGTTTGTAGATTCGTTGATTAAGTTTAAGACATTTTTAAGATCAAAATAAATTGCCATGAAAAAGATTGAAGTTTGAACAACTTTATTAAGAAATTGCTCGATTTTTCAGCAGGTTCTATACTTCCTAAAATTCTGTAAGGTCCATCGCAAGATGAGCAGATTGATTTATTCTTTGATGACGAGTTTGTAGATTCGTTGATTAAGTTTAAGACATTTTTAAGATCGAAATAAATTGCCATGAAAAATATTGAAGTTTGAACAACTTTATTAAGAAATTGCTCGATTTTTCAGCAGGTTCTATACTTCCTAAAATTCTGTAAGGTCCATCGGAAGATGAGCAGATTGATTTATCCTTTGATGATGAGTTTGCAGATTCGTTGATTAAGTTTAAGATATTTTTAAGATCAAAATAAATTGCCATGAAAAATATTGAAGTTTGAACAACTTTATTATGAAATTGCTCGATTTTTCAGCAGGTTCTATACTTCCTAAAATTCTGTAAGGTCCATCGGAAGATGAGCAGATTGATTTATTCTTTGATGACGAGTTTGCAGATTCGTTGATAAGTTTAAGACATTTTTAAGATGAAAATAAATTGCCATGAAAAAGATTGAAGTTTGAACAACTTTATTAAGAAATTGCTCTATTTTTTAGCACGTTCTATACTTCCTAAAATTCTGCAAGGTCCAATTCAAGCTTTTCGACTTTTGTTAAACATTTCTCCGAACAGTTTTCCTAAAAATGGATCAACTGAACACATCGCAACCAATTCATCATTTTTACATAATCTTTCGTAACTATTGCAATTCGAGGTGGTGTATTTGTACTAGTTGCGAAATAGCATCACGTTTATAGTTTATAATATGAAGAGGCGGATGAACATCGAGCTGGTAAAAAAAAAGAACGTTTAAGAAATATTTGCTGATCACGTCTACACCAACTAAAAATTAAATGGGTATTAATCAATATTGCTACTAAATAAAACATCAGGTGCTCTTCACGTTTGTATAAGGAATATGGACAAAATCGTGAATTACAAAAAAAATATTTAATTATACATATAGTTCCGTGTTTTAGTAAAAATCTGCTCAAATACAGGGTCGTTCAAATATCGTTTAATTAATAATGGTAATTAAAATAAATACTATTTCCCTGCGAACCCAAACTATAGATGAAGTGACCCAAAAACGACCAGGTTGGTTTTGATTGATTGAAAATTTAATTTTTCAATATATTTTTGGTTGCATTCATTAAATTATGTTTATTTATCGTCCTTCTTTTTTCAAATTTGAAAGTATATGTATTGGGATGAAGGACAACAATTTTATACCATATACAATTTTCTACTACACGAGTCATCATTTTTTTAAAACATTATGTAAAATTTTCAAACATTTTAAACGCCCTGTACTTTCGCGTATATATAATCTAACTACCTGTATACCAGTAATCTGTAGCATGAATTATAGATATAAACTAATAAACTCAGAATTTGTTGCATCAGATGCATCAGTAAATCTATTTACTCCATCCATCTTCACTGAACGTTATGCCTACAATATTCCAAGGAAGCTCATATTAAAAATCTGAAATTAAACGACCGAAAGTATAACTTACTCTGAAATGAGCAAAATCACTTTGGATCTCACAAAAGCTTGTGAGATATTCTTTATTTATTATATAATTACTATAATTTAATAAAATTTGAATCATTAGTTAACATACTTTTAAACTTACCATATAAAATTGTAAATATAATTAAATAACTACGAGGAAGATGCTTATGATAACTTCCGATCCTTATTTATTCATATTTTCTTATTTAATACTTTTAGAATTTTCATTGCTCATATTAATGTTGAAAAAATATATAATAAAAGAAAATTATTTACAGATTTATCTAGTGGCTAAGAAATACTTCTTGAAACTACCGAAATAGCATATTTAAGCGATATTTCTCCAAATATATCGCTGAATAGTTTCACTTTTCAAAATAAGTTTATTTCAAAATTTATAATTGTTCTTGCATGACTTGATTTTTAAATATTGAGCTATTTGGAAATATCTACAGAATGTTGAATTTAGACTATATTCAATTTTGTTTAATTACACAGCCATTTGAAGATGCAGCTTTGCCTAAAAGTACTCGAATATATTTTGGGGTATTCGTATAATTATATATATAGAAGCAAGAAGGAAAATTAAAATTGGAAACACAGAAGCAGGACAGAAAAAATATAAGGAACTAAGGAACTTAATTAATAGGAAATGCAAGCTAGCGAAAGAAGAGTGGATAAAAGGAAATTGTGAGGATATTGAGGAGGATATGAGAAGAGGTAAAGTAGATTTGGGCTACAGGAAAATTAAGTCACATTTTTCTAAAGTAAAACCAAAGGGTAACATTATATGTGATAAGCAGGGTAAGGAACTCACAGAAAATAAGGAAAAAGCTAGAAGATGGAAGGAGTATCTTGAAGATTTATATAAAGGTAGGCAGGACATGGAGGAGCTAGAAAATGTGGAACAGATAGATGAGGATGACTTAGGTCCTAGCATACTTAGGTCAGAGTTTCATAGAGCATTAAATGATTTACGGAATAACAAAGCAGCGGGGATTGATATGATACCAGCCGAATTAATAAAACACGCAGGGGAAAAAATGCAGGAGCGATTATACAGGTTAGTTTGTAAAATATATGAGAAGGGAGAAGTACCACAGGATTTTCAGCGTAGTAGAATAGTAACAATGCCGAAGAAAATAGGAGCTAATTTGTGTGAGAACTATAGGACCATTAGTCTACTATCACATGCATCGAAGATATTGCTAAAGATTATTTATAGGAGATTAGAAAATAAAGTAGAGGAAAGGCTAGGAGAAGATAAGTTTGGTTTTAGGAAAAACAGAGGGACGAGGGAGGCGATTCTAGCACTAAGAACGGTAGTAGAAAAAAGAAAGAGGGTAGGAAAGAGGATAGGAGAATAATTTTTAATTTATATAAACACCAAACTGCCTTAGTTAGAATTGAGGGGAAGAAGAGGTAGCAAAAATAGGGAAGGGACTTCGGCAGGGATGTACACTTTCACCGTTATTATTTAATCTATATATAGAAGATGCAATAAACAAAGTAAAAGAAGAGTATAGCGTAGGTGTGAATGTACAGGGAGAGAAAATATATATGTTGAGATTCGCCGACGATATAGCTATATTGGAAGAAAGCGAAAAGAATTTAGAAAGGGTATTGAAAGGTATGCAGGCAGTATTGACTAGGAATTTTAACATGAAAATAAATATAGGTAAAACTAAAGTGTTGAGATGTGACAAAAAGGAATGCAGTAGAAAAATGAGGATCACAATAGGAGATAATAGAATCGAAGAAGTGTCAGATTTTTGTTATTTAGGCAGTAGAATCACAAAAGATAATCGAGACAAGGTAGATATAAAGTGTAGAATAGCACAGGGTAGGAAGGCATTCGTAGAAAAGGAACAGATTTTAAGATCAAATATTGACTTGGGTATTAGAAAAAGATTACTGAAGGTATATGTTTGGAGTGTAGCACTGTACGGGTGTGAGGCGTGGACTATAGGAAAGGAAGAGAAGCGTAGATTACAAGCATTCGAAATGTGGTGTTATAGGAGGATGATGAGGATTGGTTGGGAAGATAAAGTAACAAATGAAGCTGTACTAGAGTTAGTAGAGGAGAAGAGAAGTATTTGGAGAGTGTTACAGCGTAGGAGAGACAGATTAGTAGGGCATATCCTTAGGCATGGGGGATTATGCAATTGATCATAGAAGGTAGAGTGGAGGGAAAGAGAGGGGTAGGTAGGCCTAGATTGGAGTATGTGAGTCAGATAGTTGAAGACGTTGAGATGAATAGCTATAGGGAGATGAAGGGATTAGCTCAGGATAGATCGGCATGGCGTGCTGTTTCCAACCAATCTTTAGGATTGCGGACTCTTTAACTAACGTATAATTATTCGTTACAAACACAATTTCGATTTAAATACGATTTTGTTGCAATACTGAATTAGGTGCCTCACTTTTCTTATGCGTGCACAATTTGTGTTTTATAAGACACATTTTTAAATTTAAAATTGCGTGCTTTCGTTATATAATTTTTTAAATCAACTAAGAACATACATTTTCGAAATATTTCCTTATATACTATGTTAAAGTGACTT
This sequence comes from Leptodirus hochenwartii, assembly GCA_947310635.1. Taxonomy (NCBI): domain Eukaryota; kingdom Metazoa; phylum Arthropoda; class Insecta; order Coleoptera; family Leiodidae; genus Leptodirus; species Leptodirus hochenwartii. The sequence continues at coordinate 39,394,480 of OX371179.1, read as the reverse complement.
GAATTTATTCAACAAAAATATATTTACTACTATATTAAATGAGGGTATTTTTATACTAGTTCAGAATTGATAGTTACTTAAATCACAACTGGTGGCAGCACTAGTAAAATCAACTCTATTGCAAGCGAATGCAAAGATTGCAAAATAATTAATTTATAATGCGGAATTTATATGGTACTTAATATTTAAAGTACTCAGAATAAATCTTCAGATAAAGGATACACGTTTACTTCTATAAAAACCATAAAATAATAAAAAGGATCTCTGATACAGCCACAAAATAATTAATCGCCGTATTTTCCCCAAAAAAAAAAGTGAAACATAAATGCATGTAAATCAGAATATTTTGTAAAAAAAAAAATGATTCCAAAAATTTTTTATGAAGCAACTTTATTGCACCAAATTATTTGCATTGGGAAAATACATAGAAGCTGTTTTAAATACTATTAACTGTATTACAATTTATTTTAAGGAGTCTACTATTATATCATATAGACTAACTTAAAATTATATAAACTATAATCTAAGAACATAAATAAGTGCGCAGAGAATCAAGTCCGTTTCGTGTGAGCAAAAGTCGTCATTAATACAATTGTATAATTAAATATATTCTAGTGGTAACTAAATACTTGAGATTCCTAGAAGATGTATCTACTACAACGTAAGAGATAGATATTTGCATTAAAAAATTAGAAATAATACAGGATGAGATAGACAGGTATTTACAATAGAATTAGAAGAACACAATAATAATGGCAAATCGAAGAAGTGAATTGAAAATAAAATATTCTTTAATTAAATTTAAAAAGATTGAAATAATTTTTTATTTACGAATTTCACGGTATATTCGTGATTTTATATACAATACAATTTATTGAATTAATTTGATTTTCAATTACAGACGTTTCTTCAAAATTCGATGGTACTTAAAGAAAATTTCGTTCTGCACGTTAGTGACATGTCTTCTAGTGGTATCCATTTCTATTTCCATTAGCGCTTGTTGGTGGTCCATATAAATCACTCGGGGCATGTCCATTTCCATTACCGTTAGTACGGCTATTTGGATAGCCATTGCCATTGCCGTTTGAACCACCATTTCCATAACCATTGTCATTGTCGATTTTATTGCCGACGTCTATTGTTATAGAAATGATATAGATATAAAAGGAAATATTATGTAAAAGTTTATGAATTTATAAATTCGCACAAATATGTCGGAATTTGTTCTTTTAAGTGAATTTGGTTGTTGTTATTTACAAAAAATATATTTAATCATGAAATATATTCCAAAATCATTGCACCAAAAAACTTTCATTGCTAAAATATCTATTCCGGAAATTTATAATGAAAATGTACCATTTTTCTTTAAATTGTCATTTTAAATTTTAAATAGATTTTGCTGTTATGTTGTGTTATTCCATATTATGGAATAGAAATAAAAATACGATGTTTAATTATGATAAAAATTGTGATATTTAATTGTGATATAAAACATTGTATTTTTATTTCTCTTCCCCAATGGTAATTTTATTTTGATTCTTTTTTTAACCTTCATATCTGATTTTCGGTCTGTATCCATTATCATCTGCCTCATATGTGACAATTTGCTTCCTACCATCTGGAAGTAGAACGTTATATTCCCCAGTTGCTAAATCACCGTCTCGTTGCTCCTTATGACCAAAGTCCAGACCTGCCTCGTCGTCTGTCACCTGATACTCGAATTCATACTTTACGGGCTCCTAAAACGCCAAAAAAACATAAAATTTCACCATTATATCTTTCATTGAATATTCATTCGTATATTTTAATAGCTTCTTCTCTATTTATATATTTTTAAATATTTTAAAACAATATATATTTCATTTATTTATGGAAATTTACAACTAAAATCGTTTAATATATATTTTCGTTTCGATTTTTTTGGAAATTTTAAGTTTTTTCACAATGCCATCTATAATTTACCATTTTATATAAGCTATTTGGTCTTTAAATCACTAATTGTTTTAATTATTAAAAACAAATCAAAAAACCATGTGGTATGGTATTTTCAAATTCATTGCACCAAAAAAACTTAAATTTGTCTTTTAAAACCAGTATACTTATAATTAATTTTTACATACATTATTTCCATCATCACCATTCGATATTGTATATCCATTACCAATGCCATTACCGTTTCCATTAGGCACTCCATAAGTTCCCTTTGGCGGCGATCCGTTTGCTCCTTTTAATTTACCTTTACCGTTTGCGTTACCGTTAGAGGGGCCATTACCATTCCCTAATCAATATTAAATAATATAAATTATAATGCTTAAGATAACCAACATAAACATACAACAAAATAATAAATATATCAAAATAAAATATTTCGTCACGAACCAGCAAAAATCATTCAGCAAATTTTACTATTACCCATTTACCATTGTTACCATTGCCGTTTCCATGACCATGTTTCGGTACGCCATAAACACTAATTGGTTTTCCATTGCCATTACCATTTCTTAGTCCATTTCCATTACCGTTTCCATTGGACTGTCCGTTTCCGTTACCATTAACACTTGGTGCTCCATAACTCGTACTTGGTGGTTTATGGACCCCATTTATTTGCGGTCCATTTCCATTACCATTTCCTAGAAGGATAAACGTTATTCTTAACTTTTTTTTTATAAATTATCTACACTAGAGATAACTAAATACCAGAAGTCATATTTGGAACAGATGTGAATTAAAATGTAAATAATAAAGAAGATAAATAAAATTTTATTTTTGTTAAATAAAAATTTTACATGTTTGCGTTCCTAGGGTACTTTAATTACTGTATTTATCTTATAATGGCATAATTTCCCCAATTTCGTGCCAAATTTTTCTATTTATTTTCTTTTTTCTACTCTTCTATCTACACATATATACCTGGTGGCAGATAACTAGAACCTGGCACCATATCCTTGTCTGTGTTTAGTATACCTGGTGATCCATGCGCTTCTTGAGGTGAAAAATACGTTCGACCATTTCCATTACCAGTTATATGCCCGTTTCCATTACCATTATTGTTGCTATGTCCATTACCATTTCCATTACTAGGTGTACCGTAAGATATACTCGGTCCACCATCTATTAAAATGATTGTTAGGTATACAAATATTCGAAATATTCATTGAAAAATAGAGGATGAAGTATTTAAAAAAAAAATACATTTTTATTAGAGATTTTTCTACCTGAAGGTTTTTTAAAAATTCCTGTAAATTACATGTGCAAATAACTAGATGTTTCCGATTATTTATTCGAAAAATTTCTTTTTTTTTTGTGAAAGGGATTTAAAATTTTACAAAATCGTTTGTACTTACTTCCATTTGGAGGTAGGTATGAATTAACGGGTGGTTCGGATCTGACTAGAAGACACGCCGCTAAAATAAATATGCTCTAAAAAACGAAAAATAATTGATATGAAGCGATTTCTACATAATTATATGCATATATTCTTTACGTACCTCAATTTTTGTTCAAATAAATTTATTAAAATTATAGTTTTGTTCAATATCAATACTCAACATTAATATTTACACTTTGCTCACATTCTAAATATTCGTAAGCATCAATGTGGAGTTTAAATTAACTTCTAAAATAGTAGCAGTAGTACTTAAAATGTTGATATAATTTATATAAATCAGTTTTATACCACGATTAATAATTAATCTAATATATTTAATAATAATAATCTAATAGTATATCAATCACGATTCGTGACAGAGGTATTTTATTTAGTTTTATCTTGTGCTATTGAAGATGGGGGCATAGCCTTCGAAATGTACATCTAGCTATTAAATCGCTTTAAGTTACGTTAGTTGAATATTTATGAATATATGATTTCGAACTACCTTTCTTTTTTAAATATTTGATGTCAAAAATTTTTCAAAGTGTTTTCTAGAGTAAAGAATTTTTTTATAATCATAGTTCAGTGATGTAAATTTTACAACCAGCTAACGTACTTAATAAAAGTTGAGCAACATTTTCAATACGTTTTTGACAGAATCTTAAATTTGAAGAAATTATCAAACAACGAGAGATTTTTTAAGGACTAACTGCTATAGCTAATATCATCAGAATTTATCATTATCTAATCTAAACATTTCTTAATATATAACCAAAATAGTATGTTCTTAAATGAGCATTCTGAAAAAAAATCACAATAGATCACAATTCATTAACAAACCGCCCCTTATTTTTATTCCTTCATATTCTAATATATTATGTGAATATTTTATAAATCTTTTTTCGGATTTTATTTTATCGATTTCTTAACTCATATTTTCATTGTGAAATAGCAGCGATGTGTGGTTCACTCGCGAACCGTTCACTCTGAACGGTTCAATCTAATGACTGTGACGATGTTTTGCAACGACCTATAGGTCACTATGACCTAGTTCGTGAACTATCAACTACATAGTGCACGTATTGATGTACTTGTACTAGGTCCTGAACCCGTTCATGAATCACAACGATTCGTAAACGATGCAGTATAGTATACATTACATATACAGTGCTAACATTTATTTAGTGATAAAGTGTGTTGGTGAATGGAACGAAATAGGCAACTAGATGCAATATTTATATGTTGGTATCAGATTTCATTTGGAATAATATAATTAATATATTCGCAAGATTAAATATGTCCTTAAATATGTCATGCCATAGCAAATTTTTGCAATAATGCAAAAATAAACATCTAAATCTTATAGTTCTTCTGAGTGCAATGCAATCACTTAATATCAAATCAAAGCTTTGAAGTTTGAACAGAAAAGCTTCGGAATAGGAAATATAAATTATAACGCCAAACAAAACGATTCTATCTAGTTCATTTTATTATAGTTTGTACATTTAATTTTCAAGTGTTAGTAAAGTAGTAAACATTTTCATCAGTAACTACCAATAAGTATTTTAGAACTTCATATAAATAATCGTGAGTACCTAGAGAAGATTATATTTCCTTACATATATGTCTTGTATAAATTATAAACATTGTTGTCTTGTCTTCCTCATTCTTAATTCAAAATAAGTATTGTAATATTTCAATTTATTTATTTTTTACCATTTAATATTTTTATATTGAGATTATTTTCACTACGTGTATGTATTTCATATAGGTCGTGAACTAGTTCATTTTTAATAGATGTAGTAGTTCACGACCTATAGTTCATGAACGGTACATTGAAACGAACTACGAACTAGGTCCTCAAAGTGACCTACAGTTTGCCATCGCTATTATGAAACGACCCATGGATCGCTTGTGAAATGGAATAATTCTACAAAAATTATGATACATTTTTATATATTCGTATGTAACAGCTTAAAACATTGCCCTTTAAAATACAACTTTGTTTGGAAATGCAATGAAAAATTGAAAAGAAAATCTTCACAATAGATCAGAGACAATATTAATGTGAGGAAATGATTTTAAGTAATCATTCTTCTTATTTATGCCAAACTCACATTTACCTACCAAAACAACTCGTTACATAAAAAAAATATACAAAAACTTAAAAATCAACACTGACCTGACTCAACATGACGTAGACTATCTTGTGTTTTTGTCGCGTGCTTCTACAACACTACAATGCCTCTCTCTTGCTCTTTCCCACACCCACGCACACTCTCACGCTCACTCTTGCAGTTCAAAGCTTCTTCTACGTTTCAATATATATTATTACTTCTTGCGTATTTACTATATTGCTTCAGTTGTGTCTTCTTCTCTTGTGTAGAATACATTGAATGTTTAAGCCTGACGTTCTCGGTGTATTTATACTGTCGATATAAGATTGGAGACAATCATATTGGTAGCGAAGAGCAACTATATGAAGAATTAGTGTAATCATATGAGTTGGGTTTACTGACAAAAGCTCCCATCTTCTACTAAGCTTTCATTCGTTTATTTCAGTATGAGTAATATATTTCCTGTGCTTTTTTTGAGTTTATGGCACTCTTTCGAAATAAGCAAGGATTATATTTTGATTTTTTGACAGATGGTAAAATAGAAAATATTATTTTCATAATTTTTCTGTAATTCTTAAAATATTTTCCTTTATTAATGACCAAAAAGGATACAATAAGAAGTAATATTTATTTACCCAGATAGTGAATGACCATTCAGATGAATAGCTATAAAAAAATGAAGGATTAATGATAAAAAAACAAGATTTTAAAATTCTTTTTCCAAACCCTTCTTGCGCAGAACCTTTAGTCACCTGAAAAATTGTAACAGAAGAAATTTCAACTCTTCCTTGAAATTGGCAATACATTTTTCGACATATGTGGTTTAAACAGGCCAATTCTTTCAATGTAGCAATCGTGCACACGCGGCACTCTAATTGCATTTATGTATTGCATAGTGGCCTAATGTGTGTTAAATGAAGCTTCAATGAGTTGCGAATTGAAATACGATCAAAGTATTATATTTACATTTGTTAATACCTGTGTTTAAAAAATTACATCCAATACGTAATTGTAGAACTATTATACCATATGCAGGGGCCAAAGGGGCACTCGCCCAGGGCGTTCAGCGATGATGGGCAGCCGAAATTTCAAAATTGCCGAAATAATGAATGCATAGAAAACTATCACATATGAGTAAGAAAAATTACATTATCAAGTGTACTATGTTATATTTTTCTATTATTCTATAATCGTATCATTTTGATAGTATTTTTGTATTTATTATTCTTATTTTTAACGAAGTCGAAACTTTGCTGTGATTTGTAATAATATGTTGGTATCGTATATTAATATACGTTATATTAATTTTGCGTGACTTTTTAAATTTGTAACAAACTAATGAAAGGATTCTCAAAAAAGCGCCATATTTAAGTTTGCTTATGGTATTAAAAACTCTAGCTACGGCCCTGATTGTATGATATCAATTACTACATGTGCATAAGGTGTGTGGTAATTTGAAGAATTTGCAGATGAATGAGCTTACTGTAGAGTAATTGAAAATTGTACAATATTTGATATAATACTCGTATATATATAAAACGAAAAGTTATATTTTTCGAATTATTTTTATTGAAGCATATAATCGCTCAAGAATTATTAAAAAATATTTAATATATTTCTTAGTATTACTATATCATTTACTTTTCAAAAATTTTAAATGGCTCCGTTTTTTTAATTGTAATTATAGTGTAATAAATTTGTAATTATAATTATTTTTTGCTCCATATTATTATGTTAAAATCATCTGATTTTTATAAAATATGAAATATATGCAAGATTTCTTTCACATATAAAAAATATAAAAAATAGATACTATATGTAGATATAAAAAAATAGAACTTCTTTAATTTTCTTTTTCATTTATTGAAAAAGACTTTACTTTGTAAACGTATAATTTATGAACAATTCAATTTTCTAAACGAAAGTATAGATGTTATTTTTTATTGCAAATAAATTTATTTTAATTACAAAAAATCCAATTTGCATTAAGCAACGACAATATTTTTATTATTAAAATTTTCTTTTAAATTTAAATTTTTATTTCAATTTTAAGCTAACAATTCGAAACACACGCAGGACATTTGTACACATTTTAAATTATACAAATTTAAATTGACCCCAAGAAACTTTTATTAAAAAATTATAAAAATTATATATACCAATAATCAAACAAAATTGAAAAAAAATAATTTCAATTTATTTTATTTTCACGTATTTTACAGCTTTAACAAAATGTCTACTTAAATGGTTATTTTGCCGATCAAATTTTCTTAGAATTCCAACCATGTAAGCGAATTTACTCTTATAAAAGACACCATTCGAACAATTACCTTCAATACTATTATCCTATTTGAATTGACGTTTAAATGTCATCTTCGGCAATTAAATTATACGCATTTACAATATTAACAATATAAACATGTGGCATATTTATTGTTACGGAATGTAATAATCAAATTATCTTGAACTTTTCCTTTTGGCCGGGTAGTGTTTAAAAAATGATTAGTGGACTATTGTTGGCCGAGCTCATTTATAAGAACTTTACGCGCCATGAGCTTCTTAATGCTTGTTCTTCAGCAGAAGCTATTTAACAACAAATAAGTTGCTGTTGTGTTTGTACTTCTAAGTCATTGAAACGTATATGTTTTAAAAAACTGTTACGCTAAAAAACTAGCGATTGAAAAAAGTTCGTTTCATGTGCATTTCGAAAGCCAAGCCTCCATCTTCAGATGGTACAAATTTTAATTTTATCTTAATTTTGAACATACCCTATTTGATTGCACTTTAATCCCTACAATTTATAAATATACTCAATTTTTTCCATATAAATTAAAACATTTTTTATCGAGACGTTAACAAAAAAATATTTTGCTTTAAAGTGCCATAATAAATCAGTTAATATACATTTAAATTTATAATACTAGAAACGATGGTAATATTATTCTGAGATGTAAACTACAAGATGTACGTTCTTTTTTATGTTATCGAAGTGTTTGATATAATTCAATTATTCCAGACTAACAAAAAGAACAATTTAAACATACTTCAATCAACAAATAGAGTTGTCATAATTTAATTGAATTTCAAGTCATTAAATCGAACGAAAATCTAAACAGATTACTTTACAATGTTTGACAAGGATATTGATAAGTCTGCTTTAGTAATTTGATTAAATTATACAATCAGCCTGTCTTCTGTCTTCATATGTGTTCATCTAATCAACATTAATGTTGACATTCGTCGGTTGACTCTACTGATTTTGTGCGAATTTAGATCAAGGCGTATGGATAAATAAGTAATTCAAGTTTTTTTTCCTTTCATAGAAATCAAAATGTTGCTTCGTTGATTGATTGTTCGTCTTGTAGTTAAAGATATCAATATTTCTCAGTTTTTTTGCTAAATGATATTTTTTATACAAGAAATTCAAGGTTTCTTCAAACAATTTATTATGCAAAAATTTAAATGCTACACAATCAGTAAAATTAAAATAATTATTAACGATTTATTAAAAAAATCATAAAACTAATCTCACAACTGTCGTAAGAAATCAACTTTATAAGTCCATTTAAAATCTGTTGTGTATAATTTCTAATTAAACCCAAATTTATTGAGCATCATTTTAAATTGGCTCATTTCAATTTGCATTATTAATTAATTTAACTTGATTGGTGGATATATGCCATTTTGCGTAACAACTTTTGTTTGCTTTCATAAATTCCGCGTGGTGATTAATCATTTTCATTCTACAAATTGATTATAAATCTATTAAATTAAATTCGATTGCAGTACTTCAGCTAGAAACGATCGTCTTCCGTAATAGCGAATAATATCGGTATTTTATCGGCTGGAACGCGAAATATCAATATTTGCAAATTGATTTCTATAAAGATCATATAAATTCGCTACCTTTATTTCAAATACTTATATTTGGTATCTTATTCTTTGCTCTTGAATAAAATAAGAAAAATTATAAAAATGCTTTTAGTTGTCCATAGAAAAATTGAAAGGATTCTTCTAATTTTAAAATCGTAAATGCCTCAAGCACATTTTTGAACCTCAAGATATCACTTTTTTGAATTTTGAATTTCGAATTTCTATTCATGCCTGTGTATAAAAATTAGAAACGGTGGTGATATTTAAAAAGCAACTTTTCTTCATTTTGGTCATTTCTATATTTCTGGTCCTTTTTGCAGATGCTTACGCACATTTTTGATGGAAACGAAAGTGATATTGTGGTAACATCTTCAGAGAAGTAAGTGCACCTCCCATTAAATTAAAAAATTGAAAGGATTCTTCTAATTTTTAAATCGTAAATGCCTCAAGCACATTTTTGAACCTCAAGATATCACTTTTTTGAATTTTGAATTTCGAATTTCTATTCATGCCTCTGTATAAAAATTAGAAACGGTGGTGATATTTAAAAAGCAACTTTTCTTCATTTTGGTCATTTCTATATTCCTGGTCCTTTTTGCAGATGCTTACGCACATTTTTGATGGAAACGAAAATGATATTGTGGTAACATCTTCAGAGAAGTAAGTGCAACTCCCATTGAATTAAAAAATTGAAAGGATTCTTCTAATTTTAAAATCGTAAATGCCTCAAGCACATTTTTGAACCTCAGGATATCACTTTTTTAAATTTTGAATTTCGAATTTCTATTCATGCCTCTGTATAAAAATTAGAAACGGTGGTGATATTTAAAAAGCAACTTTTCTTCATTTTGGTCATTTCTATATTCCTGGTCCTTTTTGCAGATGCTTACGCACATTTTTGATGGAAACGAAAATGATATTGTGGTAACATCTTCAGAGAAGTAAGTGCACCTCCCATTGAATTAAAAAATTGAAAGGATTCTTCTAATTTTTAAATCGTAAATGCCTCAAGCACATTTTTGAACCTCAAGACATCACTTTTTTGAATTTTGAATTTCGAATTTCTATTCATGCCTCTGTATAAAAATTAGAAACGGTGGTGATATTTAAAAAGCAACTTTTCTTCATTTTGGTCATTTCTATATTTCTGGTCCTTTTTGCAGATGCTTACGCACATTTTTGATGGAAACGAAAGTGATATTGTGGTAACATCTTCAGAGAAGTAAGTGCACCTCCCATTAAATTAAAAAATTGAAAGGATTCTTCTAATTTTTAAATCGTAAATGCCTCAAGCACATTTTTGAACCTCAGGATATCACTTTTTTGAATTTTGAATTTCGAATTTCTATTCATGCCTCTGTATAAAAATTAGAAACGGTGGTGATATTTAAAAAGCAACTTTTCTTCATTTTGGTCATTTCTATATTTCTGGTCCTTTTTGCAGATGCTTACGCACATTTTTGATGGAAACGAAAGTGATATTGTGGTAACATCTTCAGAGAAGTAAGTGCACCTCCCATTAAATTAAAAAATTGAAAGGATTCTTCTAATTTTTAAATCGTAAATGCCTCAAGCACATTTTTGAACCTCAGGATATCACTTTTTTGAATTTTGAATTTCGAATTTCTATTCATGCCTCTGTATAAAAATTAGAAACGGTGGTGATATTTAAAAAGCAACTTTTCTTCATTTTGGTCATTTCTATATTTCTGGTCCTTTTTGCAGATGCTTACGCACATTTTTGATGGAAACGAAAGTGATATTGTGGTAACATCTTCAGAGAAGTAAGTGCACCTCCCATTAAATTAAAAAATTGAAAGGATTCTTCTAATTTTTAAATCGTAAATGCCTCAAGCACATTTTTGAACCTCAAGATATCACTTTTTTGAATTTTGAATTTCGAATTTCTATTCATGCCTCTGTATAAAAATTAGAAACGGTGGTGATATTTAAAAAGCAACTTTTCTTCATTTTGGTCATTTCTATATTCCTGGTCCTTTTTGCAGATGCTTACGCACATTTTTGATGGAAACGAAAATGATATTGTGGTAACATCTTCAGAGAAGTAAGTGCAACTCCCATTGAATTAAAAAATTGAAAGGATTCTTCTAATTTTTAAATCGTAAATGCCTCAAGCACATTTTTGAACCTCAAGACATCACTTTTTTGAATTTTGAATTTCGAATTTCTATTCATGCCTCTGTATAAAAATTAGAAACGGTGGTGATATTTAAAAAGCAACTTTTCTTCATTTTGGTCATTTCTATATTTCTGGTCCTTTTTGCAGATGCTTACGCACATTTTTGATGGAAACGAAAGTGATATTGTGGTAACATCTTCAGAGAAGTAAGTGCACCTCCCATTAAATTAAAAAATTGAAAGGATTCTTCTAATTTTTAAATCGTAAATGCCTCAAGCACATTTTTGAACCTCAAGATATCACTTTTAAATTTTGAATTTCGAATTTCTATTCATGCCTCTGTATAAAAATTAGAAACGGTGGTGATATTTAAAAAGCAACTTTTCTTCATTTTGGTCATTTCTATATTCCTGGTCCTTTTTGCAGATGCTTACGCACATTTTTGATGGAAACGAAAGTGATATTGTGGTAACATCTTCAGAGAAGTAAGTGCACCTCCCATTAAATTAAAAAATTGAAAGGATTCTTCTAATTTTTAAATCGTAAATGCCTCAAGCACATTTTTGAACCTCAGGATATCACTTTTTTGAATTTTGAATTTCGAATTTCTATTCATGCCTCTGTATAAAAATTAGAAACGGTGGTGATATTTAAAAAGCAACTTTTCTTCATTTTGGTCATTTCTATATTTCTGGTCCTTTTTGCAGATGCTTACGCACATTTTTGATGGAAACGAAAGTGATATTGTGGTAACATCTTCAGAGAAGTAAGTGCACCTCCCATTAAATTAAAAAATTGAAAGGATTCTTCTAATTTTTAAATCGTAAATGCCTCAAGCACATTTTTGAACCTCAGGATATCACTTTTTTAAATTTTGAATTTCGAATTTCTATTCATGCCTCTGTATAAAAATTAGAAACGGTGGTGATATTTAAAAAGCAACTTTTCTTCATTTTGGTCATTTCTATATTCCTGGTCCTTTTTGCAGATGCTTACGCACATTTTTGATGGAAACGAAAATGATATTGTGGTAACATCTTCAGAGAAGTAAGTGCACCTCCCATTGAATTAAAAAATTGAAAGGATTCTTCTAATTTTTAAATCGTAAATGCCTCAAGCACATTTTTGAACCTCAAGACATCACTTTTTTGAATTTTGAATTTCGAATTTCTATTCATGCCTCTGTATAAAAATTAGAAACGGTGGTGATATTTAAAAAGCAACTTTTCTTCATTTTGGTCATTTCTATATTTCTGGTCCTTTTTGCAGATGCTTACGCACATTTTTGATGGAAACGAAAGTGATATTGTGGTAACATCTTCAGAGAAGTAAGTGCACCTCCCATTAAATTAAAAAATTGAAAGGATTCTTCTAATTTTTAAATCGTAAATGCCTCAAGCACATTTTTGAACCTCAAGATATCACTTTTAAATTTTGAATTTCGAATTTCTATTCATGCCTCTGTATAAAAATTAGAAACGGTGGTGATATTTAAAAAGCAACTTTTCTTCATTTTGGTCATTTCTATATTCCTGGTCCTTTTTGCAGATGCTTACGCACATTTTTGATGGAAACGAAAATGATATTGTGGTAACATCTTCAGAGAAGTAAGTGCACCTCCCATTGAATTAAAAAATTGAAAGGATTCTTCTAATTTTTAAATCGTAAATGCCTCAAGCACATTTTTGAACCTCAAGATATCACTTTTTTGAATTTTGAATTTCGAATTTCTATTCATGCCTCTGTATAAAAATTAGAAACGGTGGTGATATTTAAAAAGCAACTTTTCTTCATTTTGGTCATTTCTATATTCCTGGTCCTTTTTGCAGATGCTTACGCACATTTTTGATGGAAACGAAAATGATATTGTGGTAACATCTTCAGAGAAGTAAGTGCACCTCCCATTGAATTAAAAAATTGAAAGGATTCTTCTAATTTTTAAATCGTAAATGCCTCAAGCACATTTTTGAACCTCAAGATATCACTTTTTTGAATTTTGAATTTCGAATTTCTATTCATGCCTGTGTATAAAAATTAGAAACGGTGGTGATATTTAAAAAGCAATTTTTCTTCATTTTGGTCATTTCTATATTCCTGGTCCTTTTTGCAGATGCTTACGCACATTTTTGATGGAAACGAAAGTGATATTGTGGTAACATCTTCAGAGAAGTAAGTGCACCTCCCATTAAATTAAAAAATTGAAAGGATTCTTCTAATTTTTAAATCGTAAATGCCTCAAGCACATTTTTGAACCTCAAGATATCACTTTTTTAAATTTTGAATTTCGAATTTCTATTCATGCCTCTGTATAAAAATTAGAAACGGTGGTGATATTTAAAAAGCAACTTTTCTTCATTTTGGTCATTTCTATATTCCTGGTCCTTTTTGCAGATGCTTACGCACATTTTTGATGGAAACGAAAATGATATTGTGGTAACATCTTCAGAGAAGTAAGTGCACCTCCCATTGAATTAAAAAATTGAAAGGATTCTTCTAATTTTTAAATCGTAAATGCCTCAAGCACATTTTTGAACCTCAAGATATCACTTTTTTGAATTTTGAATTTTGAATTTCGAATTTCTATTCTTGCCTCTGTATAAAAATTAGAAACGGTGGTGATATTTAAAAAGCAACTTTTCTTCATTTTGGTCATTTCTATATTCCTGGTCCTTTTTGCAGATGCTTACGCACATTTTTGATGGAAACGAAAGTGATATTGTGGTAGCATCTTCAGAGAAGTATGTGCAATAAAATGTATATTGAATAAGTCGCTTCGTATGTAATGCAATCCGATCAAGATGGATATATAGTTCTTGCGTAATTTGAGCATAAATTAGAACTAATTACCGCACTTGCAGAGCCGTTATAAGCGGCTTGCACACTTTGTGCAGAATACTAGAACTATTCCAATAGCAGTTTTATTATTCATTGGTACGTGCTTTTATAATACCACAACCATAACAAAAAATAAAAATAAAAATTCCACGAAATATCTTTACTACAAAAATATAATCTTAAATGAAATAACAAAATAATTTGCGATGCTTTGTGAATTTCTTTTACTTTCAGAACTAAAACTATACCATTTTAACACAAATACAAAATTCAGCAATTGTTACCTTAATTGCCTGCAATTTAAATACTAATTAACAACTAACCTATATTTACATAAACAATATTACATTATTTTTTCAATTCTATGTAGATAGCAAATTATATTCTGATATATACTCTACTTTATCGTAAATATGACTATAGTCAATAAGTTTGATGAAACCTTTCTTTTGATGAAATCTTTCTTTTTGCAATAATTGCAATTAATCTTTGCATCAATACCATTTTGAAAAAACGCTTTTCCATTATTGTACTAACTGTTACAATGCACTTAAGAAAATCCTCCATCAATAATGATTTTAAGGACATCTCATTGCAAGTGACAAGAGAACTTCAATACCGTATTTGGTAAGAATAATACCTCATTAATTAATGATGACTTTATAATAGAAGAAATGTATTGGTACACAAGAAATAAATCTCTAGTAAATTTGCTAATGTTGAATATATTATACGGTACATAGTTTTTAATCCATTTTTTTATGTCCTGTAAATTTAGAATGGTTAAAAATTAATTTTTAACAATGTTCAATATATTGTTGACTTTTAAACGTATTTTCTTATAAACACGCATCTTAAGTCACATTATTTAATATTAACATATCATTGTCAAGATTGTACTATAAATAAGACTACTTAGTTTTAGTAGCTCTTCAAGATTATATTACTCCTTTGAAGAAAATTATCTTCTGTTGCAAACGCTTACTATTTTAGAACACGTTTTAATATGTTATATTTATTTAAATAATCGCTACATATTTCATCTAATAGTCAGATTATTAGTCCTTAATCTTTTAATTACTAAACGCATTAGCTATAGCCAGTGGCGGTTCCTTATGCAGGCCGCAGGGCCGCGCGCCCCTCCTGAACATTGAGCGCATCACCGTAGATATATAATTGTATTGCGATATTTTATCTCGGCATTATTTTTCCTAAAAAATAAAGCTTGCGCCGCGAACATACCTAACACTCATGACTCAACACGATATGGCAGCTAGCAAGTACAAGTCCAATGCATATGCCCTATCTGTTGGAAGCACTAGAGTTAGAGCAACCGTATGCAGTATATCTTCGCAATATAGCTATATCGTTAATATGTAGTACAAATTCCAGCGCCATCCAGCCACACAGTACAGGTTAAATGCATATGCACACATCTCACTCTATTGCAATCAATAGGTGAGAGCGACCGTATGCAGTATGTCTTCTCTATTTCTTCGGTCCGCTTGAAACTATATTACGACTAGTGTGCAACATTTCAGCGGCTTGTCATAGGATGAGTCATAGCAACGTGACGTCACGCTGCTTGTACAGCGAGAATATATATCGTTGTTTATGCTATTCTGGGCTACGGTTCTTTAGCGTCCGAACAGAGAAGCCTAGTAAACAGTAAAATAGATATAGATATAGTTGCATTGTTCTGTGAGTTACGTATGTACGATTTTGCCACGTGTTTCTCCAAGAATATATTTAATAAAAATGAATAGTGTTAGTGCTTTATTGAAAATAGAGTTTTGTAGACTTTCTCTTGTGGAAAAAGTAAAAATTAAAGAATTACGTAGGTAATTGCTTGATTTAAATTTATCGCAAACTTGTGCAAAACCGGACATTTACGGCGGCGTTTTACAAGAGACATTTACAAAAATATATATAACACAGATGAAGGACAGATTCTCATATCGTGGCCATTTACAAGCAGTTGAGTTATTTAACACGAAATCGATGCCAACATTTTCTATACAATTTCCAGTGAAGCTTTTGGAAACCGTGTGTCATGCATATCCATTTTTGAATAAAACCAGATTAAAAACAGAATTAGAAGTATTTACTCGCGTCCGGATTTTTATCAAATAATTGGAGCCACAAATTTTCTTTCGTTATTGCCACAAAATAATCTCAATGAAACTTTCCCGGAAACTATAAAAATACTTAAAATTATTTTAACAACCGCAATGACCACTGCTGTATCAGAGCGTTGTTTTTCAAAACTTAAAAGAATGAAGACTTTTTTGCGAAATGCTATGGGTAATGATCGTTTAAACGCGTTGGCGTAGATGTGTATTAATAAAAATGTGGTGCGAGATATTTACAATTTTAACGAGAAAGTTTTGGAAAAGTTTATATCAATGAAAGATAGAAGAGTGGAATTCACTTTCAAGAAATGATTGAATTTAATCATTTTGCATCAATTTTAGGTAAGATTTCTCACTACTATGTTATTTTTTAAGAAATGCGTCCCCCCAGATTGAAATGGCACGAGCCGCCACTGGCTATAGCGCTTAGTCGTAGTACTTCCCATAAAGAATAAAGCTCATCTGTAATGGGCCATCGTAAGTCAAAGTCATACCTTGACATAAATAATCAACCATTATTCTCCACTGAACGTTATAATCTATTTATTTTTGCATTTATTATATATTTGTCAATTTATCAACTTTAAAATTACGTATGTTCGTAAATAATGCATATTATTTACGAATCTCATATCACACGTTATTCTTGTTTCACATTCGAACTTAATCCATTTAGTACGATGCAGATAAAGTCATTGAACATCTAATGAGTAGATCGAGCGAACAATAGCCGCGTAATTGTTTTCTTGCCACAGATAATAGCAGCATGCTCAATATCACCATCGTAGTAAGTGTTGAACATCTGAAGATCTTCGCGATATGATCTCCATCATTACATAACAGCATCGTGTCTTGTGAAGATTCAGCATCACGCCGCTCTTCGCTATACCCCATGTGGTTGTGAACGATGTTCGTTTGTTAATGGGTGAGTACCTTATTACTGACCATTTGTGCGAAAAAAATTATCTATTTTATATGTTAAATTAAATATAGGTAAAACTAAAGTGATGAGGTGTGACAAAAAGGAATGCAGTAGAAAAATGAGGATCACAATAGGAGATAATAGAATCGAAGAAGTGTCAGATTTTTGTTATTTAGGCAGTAGAATCACAAAAGATAATCGAAGCAAGGTAGATATAAAGTGTAGGATAGCACAGGGTAGGAAGGCATTCGTAGAAAAGGAACAGATTTCAAGATCAAATATTGACTTGGGTATTAGAAAAAGATTACTGAAGGTATATGTTTGGAGTGTAGCACTGTACGGGTGTGAGGCGTGGACTATAGGAAAGGAAGAGAAGCGTAGATTAGAAGCACTTGAAATGTGGTGTTATAGGAGGATGATGAGGATTGGTTGGGAAGATAAAGTAACAAATGAAGCTGTACTAGAGTTAGTAGGGGAGAAGAGAAGTATTTGGAGAGTGTTACAGCGTAGGAGAGACAGATTAGTAGGGCATATTCTTAGGCATGGGGGGATTATGCAATTGATCATAGAAGGTAGAGTGGAGGGAAAGAGAGGGGTAGGTAGGCCTAGATTGGAGTATGTGAGTCAGATAGTTGAAGACGTTGAGATGAATAGCTATAGGGAGATGAAGGGATTAGCTCAGGATAGATCGGCATGGCGTGCTGTTTCCAACCAATCTTTAGGATTGCGGACTCTTTAACTAATGTTAAATTTCCACGAAGCACCGGTAGGTGCAATTCCAAAATTTCAGTCTTTCAATAAATACTTATTTTTACACGATTTAATCAATTTACAGGAACATTTTTAAAATCTTTAATCGGGGCATGAAAAATTAATTAACCCTTGATACAATAATCATTTTTATAATTGCAGCTAATTTGCAAGTTAATTTTGTATTTCTGTGTATTTTACATTTTACTCGCTTATGGAGTTTGCTGCAACTCTTTCTCGATTATCTGTTGATATAAAAATAGTAGTTTAACTTTATCTAAAGAGCCCCAAAGATGCTTTGTTATAAAATATTAACCTGACATTTTCTTATATGTCGTTAGGTGTTCAACAAAAGAAGCTTTTAGGTCTATTTTGTATTTTAATCTGCCGAAATTTTGATCGTTACCCTTAATATTTCATTTCTGAGGTCATTTTTTAAATTTTAAATTTAAACATTGTTTGATATAAAAGTAAAGTAGATTTATTTTTCTTAAATTATTTTCTATTTGCTACAAATATTTTTTTTTATTCCTTTTTAGAGCTCAAAAAAATGTCAAATATCTTGTAGTAAAATATAAACTTTTTCTATATATTCTTAGATGATCTTTAAAAGAAACTTTTAACTTTTAATTACGTTTGTTCCTTATCCGTTCTTTCTTTCTTCGCAAGTCGCATTATTAGATATTTTTTCAATTTAAACACGGCATTATAATTATCTACAGATCTTACAGCTTCTTCTTCTTCTTCGTGCGGTGAACGTGAACTCGTTTATCGATATTATAAGTGTGTTACCAGTAGAAACGATTACCTAAATATATCTAAGAACTGGATGAACAGTTCAAGAATGTTTATGACTAAAAATGCTCCGCATTCGCATTAGACAATGAAAATGACCCTGACAAAAATTTGTAACTCGTATTTAAAACTGGCTATAAAAAGTAGACTTCTGCTTCTAGATAAACAATATTCTGTAATGAAATAGCAAACTTTATTAACTTCTTACTTCAAACTTCTTTACAGCAAATGGAACATTAGTTAAAGAGTCCGCAATCCTAATGATTGGTTGGAAACAGCACGCCATGCCGATCTATCCTGAGCTAATCCCTTCATGTCCCTATAGCTATTCATCTCAACGTCTTCAACTATCTGACTCACATACTCCAATCTAGGCCTACCTACCCCTCTCTTTCCCTCCAATCTACCTTCTATGATCAATTGCATAATCCCCCCATGCCTAAGAATATGCCCTACTAATCTGTCTCTCCTACGCTGTAACACTCTCCAGATACTTCTCTTCTCCCCTACTAACTCTAGTACAGCTTCATTTGTTACTTTATCTTCCCAACCAATCCTCATCATCCTCCTATAACACCACATTTCAAGTGCTTGTAATCTACGCTTCTCTTCCTTTCCTATAGTCCACGCCTCACACCCGTACAGTGCTACACTCCAAACATATACCTTCAGTAATCTTTTTCTAATACCCAAGTCAATATTTGATCTTAAAATCTGTTCTTTTTCTACGAATGCCTTCCTACCCTGTGCTATCCTACACTTTATATCTACCTTGCTTCGATTATCTTTTGTGATTCTACTGCCTAAATAACAAAAATCTGACACTTCTTCGATTCTATTATCTCCTATTGTAATCCTCATTTTTCTACTGCATTCCTTTTTGTCACACCTCATCACTTTAGTTTTACCTATATTTATTTTCATGTTAAAATCCCTAGTCAATACTGCCTGCATACCATTCAATACCCTTTCTAAATTCTTTTCGCTTTCTTCCAATATAGCTATATCGTCGGCGAATCTCAACATATATATTTTCTCTCCCTGTACATTCACACCTACACTATACTCTTCTTTTACTTTGTTTATTGCATCTTCTATATATAGGTTAAATAATAACGGTGAAAGTGTACATCCCTGCCAAACTCCCTTCCCTATTTTTGCTACCTCTTCTTCCCCCTCAATTCTAACTAAGGCAGTTTGGTGTTTATATAAATTAAAAATTATTCTCCTATCCTTATAATCTATACCCGTTTCTTTTAAAATTCTAAACATTATGTCCCAATCTACATTATCAAATGGAACATATAGAAATTTTAATAAAAATAAAAGCGGCTGTTGTGTTTTTTACGGTCGCTTGATCTCCTTGAACTAACATGAAAGCGAATTTATTATTTTAATCTTGCGTTGAAAATTGTCATATTATCCTAATCCAAGAACTGATTTTTCAGTTTAGTGATTTTGTAATTTTCATTCTTATAGTATTCAGCAAACTATTTGCTGGTTCATTCGAAGATTTTCTTTTTTAGTTTGCCCATTATTTCTCGTCTTCAATAAGCGTTTTGTTTAAGGAACTATACGGCGTCATCTTTTCTGTAATCATCTCATTATTATAGGTTTATTACCATAAATAATCATCTAAAATGGTATGTAATCAATCCACCGAAATGAACGGCTGTTAATTTAGTAATTTGAGTTTAATGGTTGAAGCGTTTGATTTATTATCGCCACACGATCAAAATGTGTATGCATTAGAATTACTTTTTTTATGTTGCCTGAAATTGAGTTATGAAAATTCTTCCTCATAACGATAAACTATTAAGTTTTTATGCAAAGCGTACTTTTATATAATACCCAATCACGACAGGTGTAATGAATTTTGTTATTACACATATTTTGAGAGTAATTCGATCAAAATTAATAATCTCAACTAACGTAGATTATGAAATCACAAACCAGCTTCGTAATTTTTGCTGGAAAATTAAGTTATTTGGCACAATTAGAAAAGAATAGTTCGTAAGAGCGAAGGAATATGAAAATGATACAAGTTTAATGATATTTTTCTCATAAATACGACTAAACTATTTGCGAACACTTTAAGAAATAATTATATGTGATAGGGTAGAAAGAAGTAGGTCCTTATAAGATTTTTTAATTTATATTGGTTACAAGTTTCGAGAGGTATATCTCATCTTCAGACCAAAATTGTCATATGTAGAAACTCAAGAATGTAGTCATGGATATAATCAATATATAAAAGTAGAAATATTTTTCGTAAAAGTTATAAGATGTTGTAAATGTTTATATAAAATTATTTTTGTCAGAATGTTTAAAAAGTTTTTTTGTATAATTTTCTAATTTTATATCTTTCTACCCTATAACAAATATTAACTTATAATAAGGATATTCCAACAAAAAATTATATTGTCGCAGTTTCGCAATAAATAGTTTATTTTTCTAAATAAAATTATTCAAATCGGTAAACTTTAACCAACATTCTTTACTAAATATGAAGAATAAACATTGTTTCAAAAATTATTTGTAAAAATATTTCAAAATCAAAGTTATCGAAAAATTATCGAAAAATTATCGAAAAAGAACAGAGGTATATTTTAATTTATCATTTCCCATTAGAAAATGTCCCATTCAATCATATTTTCACGTTTAATAAAAATTTATAATCTTAGCATGGACAGTCTATATAAAAATGTTCTATATGCTGACTTTGAAATTGAACACGCAATTAACATCGCGTATTAATTTACAGTTGCTGATCGTGTTGGTATCGCCATCTACATATTTTAATATTAGATGTGTGTGCGACAACGACGATAAACACACGCACAGATTACACACTATTTATTCTCGACAAACGCGGCGAGGAATTCAAGTCTAACTACATGGTTACGTGAATGCAATCCCATCTCTGCACATGCTATTTTATATGGGTAGTTTCAATGGCACCTTGAACGGTAAGTTGAAGTGAAGAATATAAACTCGAAAAAGTTGATTGCGTTGGTTGAAGCGAGACTTTCGCCGTTTTCTGAGAAAGTTCTCGCTCTAGTGGAGTATTCGTTATCAACGAACGCGTGTTTATTATCAGAATTTTATCTATACAGTAGTACACCTACTGCCAAGAATATGGCAAATTAGGCATAAATGTATAGTTTAAAAACTGAAAAAAGAAAATACAATTATTGACCGATTGTTTGATGACGCTATTGTGTATTTATTTTGTAATTCATAAATCCAACATAATTTGCTATAAAATATTTGACAAAAATCAAAATAAAATATTAAAAAAAATTAAATATAAGAAATGTATGTAAAAAATTATTATTTATATATATATAGCATCGCCAGGTCTCGCCTAGAATAATTTTAAGTCAGACACTTTAAGCCACAATTATTGACTATTTCTTTGACTCGATTGTACATGGCCGCTATGCCTTTGATTATGATATACAAGTCTATATGAATGTAGACGAAAATAGTAATTCTTAATTTTCAATTTCCGACCAATTTAGCAAATACACTTAAATTTTGAACAAAATGGGCAAAAATAGACATAATCGCTTTAATATAATACCAAAATCATTGAAATCTGTCGAGCCGTTCCGCAGAATTTTTTTTATACGGGTAAATGGTAAACTTTTGTAGTAGCATGGAAATAATGATTTTTATCTTTAAGCGGGACAAATTACCGAAAATCGGGATTGTCCCGCTAAAAGCGGGACGTATGGTCACTTTACTTATTTGTGTTATTAATTTTATCCCAATAAAATTTTATATAAAATAAAATAAGCAAAAATCTGTTAGGTAAGCTGTTCATCAAAATTATCGAAAAATTATCGAAAAAACGCAAAGGTAAAAAACGCAAACCTTTGAAATATTTCGATTTTTCGTCGATTTTGATCAAAGTTTAACAATTTCCCAAAACAATGCAAAATGACTATAAATCCTGTTAAAATTGTATTTTACTGATTTCCGGTTCAAAATGAAAAAGTTGAAATTATCGTCGAAAAAAGTGAAAAAGTCGTGTATATACCTTCTTCTAAAAAAAAAAAAATTTCCAAAGGTATATACCCAAATACCAAAATCGCCAAAAAAATGGGAATATTTCAAAGGTACACACGACTTTTTCACTTTTTTCGACGTTAATTTCAACTTTTTCCGTTTGAACCGGCAATCAGTCAAATATAGTTTTAAGACGATTTATAGCCATTTTGCATTGTTTTGGGCAGGACTTGTTAAAGTTTGACCAAAATCGCCAAAAAATCGGAATATTTCAAAGGTATATATACACGATTTTTTCACTTTTTTCGACGATAATTTCAACTTTTTCCGTTTGAACCGGAAATCAGTCAAATATAGTTTTAAGACGATTTATAGCCATTTTGCATTGTTTTGGGCAGCACTTGTTAAACTTTGAACAAAATCTCCAAAAAAATGGGAATATTTCAAGGGTACACACGACTTTTTCACTTTTTTCGACGATAATTTCAACTTTTTCCGTTTGAACCGGAAATCAGTCAAATATAGTTTTAAGACGATTTATAGCCATTTTGCATTGTTTTGGGCAGCACTTGTTAAACTTTGACCAAAATCTCCAAAAAAAATGGGAATATTTCAAAGGTACACACGACTTTTTCACTTTTTTCGACGATAATTTCAACTTTTTCCGTTTGAACCGGAAATCAGTCAAATATAGTTTTAAGACGATTTATAGCCATTTTGCATTGTTTTGGGCAGCACTTGTTAAACTTTGACCAAAATCTCCAAAAAAATGGGAATATTTCAAAGGTACACACGACTTTTTCACTTTTTTCGACGTTAATTTCAACTTTTTCCGTTTGAACCGGCAATCAGTCAAATATAGTTTTAAGACGATTTATAGCCATTTTGCATTGTTTTGGGCAGCACTTGTTAAAGTTTGACCAAAATCGCCAAAAAATCGGAATATTTCAAAGGTATATATACACGACTTTTTCACTTTTTTCGACGAAAATTTCAACTTTTTCCGTTTGAACCGGAAATCAGTCAAATATAGTTTTAAGACGATTTATAGCCATTTTGCATTGTTTTGGGCAGCACTTGTTAAAGTTTGACCAAAATCGCCAAAAAATCGGAATATTTCAAAGGTATATATACACGATTTTTTCACTTTTTTCGACGTTAATTTCAACTTTTTCCGTTTGAACCGGCAATCAGTCAAATATAGTTTTAAGACGATTTATAGCCATTTTGCATTGTTTTGGGCAGCACTTGTTAAAGTTTGACCAAAATCGCCAAAAAATCGGAATATTTCAAAGGTATATATACACGATTTTTTCACTTTTTTCGACGATAATTTCAACTTTTTCCGTTTGAACCGGAAATCAGTCAAATATAGTTTTAAGACGATTTATAGCCATTTTGCATTGTTTTGGGCAGCACTTGTTAAAGTTTGACCAAAATCGCCAAAAAATCGGAATATTTCAAAGGTATATATACACGACTTTTTCACTTTTTTCGACGATAATTTCAACTTTTTCCGTTTGAACCGGAAATCAGTCAAATATAGTTTTAAGACGATTTATAGCCATTTTGCATTGTTTTGGGCAGCACTTGTTAAAGTTTGACCAAAATCGCCAAAAAATCGGAATATTTCAAAGGTATATATACACGACTTTTTCACTTTTTTCGACGTTAATTTCAACTTTTTCCGTTTGAACCGGCAATCAGTCAAATATAGTTTTAAGACGATTTATAGCCATTTTGCATTGTTTTGGGCAGCACTTGTTAAAGTTTGACCAAAATCGCCAAAAAATCGGAATATTTCAAAGGTATATATACACGATTTTTTCACTTTTTTCGACGATAATTTCAACTTTTTCCGTTTGAACCGGAAATCAGTCAAATATAGTTTTAAGACGATTTATAGCCATTTTGCATTGTTTTGGGCAGCACTTGTTAAAGTTTGACCAAAATCGCCAAAAAATCGGAATATTTCAAAGGTATATATACACGACTTTTTCACTTTTTTCGACGTTAATTTCAACTTTTTCCGTTTGAACCGGCAATCAGTCAAATATAGTTTTAAGACGATTTATAGCCATTTTGCATTGTTTTGGGCAGCACTTGTTAAAGTTTGACCAAAATCGCCAAAAAATCGGAATATTTCAAAGGTATATATACACGATTTTTTCACTTTTTTCGACGATAATTTCAACTTTTTCCGTTTGAACCGGAAATCAGTCAAATATAGTTTTAAGACGATTTATAGCCATTTTGCATTGTTTTGGGCAGCACTTGTTAAAGTTTGACCAAAATCGCCAAAAAATCGGAATATTTCAAAGGTATATATACACGACTTTTTCACTTTTTTCGACGATAATTTCAACTTTTTCCGTTTGAACCGGAAATCAGTCAAATATAGTTTTAAGACGATTTATAGCCATTTTGCATTGTTTTGGGCAGCACTTGTTAAAGTTTGACCAAAATCGCCAAAAAATCGGAATATTTCAAAGGTATATATACACGACTTTTTCACTTTTTTCGACGTTAATTTCAACTTTTTCCGTTTGAACCGGCAATCAGTCAAATATAGTTTTAAGACGATTTATAGCCATTTTGCATTGTTTTGGGCAGCACTTGTTAAAGTTTGACCAAAATCGCCAAAAAATCGGAATATTTCAAAGGTATATATACACGATTTTTTCACTTTTTTCGACGATAATTTCAACTTTTTCCGTTTGAACCGGAAATCAGTCAAATATAGTTTTAAGACGATTTATAGCCATTTTGCATTGTTTTGGGCAGCACTTGTTAAACTTTGACCAAAATCTCCAAAAAAAATGGGAATATTTCAAAGGTACACACGACTTTTTCACTTTTTTCGACGATAATTTCAACTTTTTCCGTTTGAACCGGAAATCAGTCAAATATAGTTTTAAGACGATTTATAGCCATTTTGCATTGTTTTGGGCAGCACTTGTTAAACTTTGACCAAAATCTCCAAAAAAATGGGAATATTTCAAAGGTACACACGACTTTTTCACTTTTTTCGACGTTAATTTCAACTTTTTCCGTTTGAACCGGCAATCAGTCAAATATAGTTTTAAGACGATTTATAGCCATTTTGCATTGTTTTGGGCAGCACTTGTTAAAGTTTGACCAAAATCGCCAAAAAATCGGAATATTTCAAAGGTATATATACACGACTTTTTCACTTTTTTCGACGATAATTTCAACTTTTTCCGTTTGAACCGGAAATCAGTCAAATATAGTTTTAAGACGATTTATAGCCATTTTGCATTGTTTTGGGCAGCACTTGTTAAACTTTGACCAAAATCTCCAAAAAAATGGGAATATTTCAAAGGTACACACGAGTTTTTCACTTTTTTCGACGTTAATTTCAACTTTTTCCGTTTGAACCGGCAATCAGTCAAATATAGTTTTAAGACGATTTATAGCCATTTTGCATTGTTTTGGGCAGCACTTGTTAAAGTTTGACCAAAATCGCCAAAAAAATCGGAATATTTCAAAGGTATATATACACGATTTTTTCACTTTTTTCGACGATAATTTCAACTTTTTCCGTTTGAACCGGAAATCAGTCAAATATAGTTTTAAGACGATTTATAGCCATTTTGCATTGTTTTGGGCAGCACTTGTTAAACTTTGACCAAAATCTCCAAAAAAATGGGAATATTTCAAAGGTACACACGAGTTTTTCACTTTTTTCGACGTTAATTTCAACTTTTTCCGTTTGAACCGGCAATCAGTCAAATATAGTTTTAAGACGATTTATAGCCATTTTGCATTGTTTTGGGCAGCACTTGTTAAAGTTTGACCAAAATCGCCAAAAAAATCGGAATATTTCAAAGGTATATATACACGATTTTTTCACTTTTTTCGACGATAATTTCAACTTTTTCCGTTTGAACCGGCAATCAGTCAAATATAGTTTTAAGACGATTTATAGCCATTTTGCATTGTTTTGGGCAGCACTTGTTAAAGTTTGACCAAAATCGCCAAAAAATCGGAATATTTCAAAGGTATATATACACGATTTTTTCACTTTTTTCGACGATAATTTCAACTTTTTCCGTTTGAACCGGAAATCAGTCAAATATAGTTTTAAGACGATTTATAGCCATTTTGCATTGTTTTGGGCAGCACTTGTTAAAGTTTGACCAAAATCGCCAAAAAATCGGAATATTTCAAAGGTATATATACACGACTTTTTCACTTTTTTCGACGTTAATTTCAACTTTTTCCGTTTGAACCGGCAATCAGTCAAATATAGTTTTAAGACGATTTATAGCCATTTTGCATTGTTTTGGGCAGCACTTGTTAAAGTTTGACCAAAATCGCCAAAAAATCGGAATATTTCAAAGGTATATATACACGATTTTTTCACTTTTTTCGACGATAATTTCAACTTTTTCCGTTTGAACCGGAAATCAGTCAAATATAGTTTTAAGACGATTTATAGCCATTTTGCATTGTTTTGGGCAGCACTTGTTAAAGTTTGACCAAAATCGCCAAAAAATCGGAATATTTCAAAGGTATATATACACGACTTTTTCACTTTTTTCGACGATAATTTCAACTTTTTCCGTTTGAACCGGAAATCAGTCAAATATAGTTTTAAGACGATTTATAGCCATTTTGCATTGTTTTGGGCAGCACTTGTTAAAGTTTGACCAAAATCGCCAAAAAATCGGAATATTTCAAAGGTATATATACACGACTTTTTCACTTTTTTCGACGTTAATTTCAACTTTTTCCGTTTGAACCGGCAATCAGTCAAATATAGTTTTAAGACGATTTATAGCCATTTTGCATTGTTTTGGGCAGCACTTGTTAAAGTTTGACCAAAATCGCCAAAAAATCGGAATATTTCAAAGGTATATATACACGATTTTTTCACTTTTTTCGACGATAATTTCAACTTTTTCCGTTTGAACCGGAAATCAGTCAAATATAGTTTTAAGACGATTTATAGCCATTTTGCATTGTTTTGGGCAGCACTTGTTAAACTTTGACCAAAATCTCCAAAAAAAATGGGAATATTTCAAAGGTACACACGACTTTTTCACTTTTTTCGACGATAATTTCAACTTTTTCCGTTTGAACCGGAAATCAGTCAAATATAGTTTTAAGACGATTTATAGCCATTTTGCATTGTTTTGGGCAGCACTTGTTAAACTTTGACCAAAATCTCCAAAAAAATGGGAATATTTCAAAGGTACACACGACTTTTTCACTTTTTTCGACGTTAATTTCAACTTTTTCCGTTTGAACCGGCAATCAGTCAAATATAGTTTTAAGACGATTTATAGCCATTTTGCATTGTTTTGGGCAGCACTTGTTAAAGTTTGACCAAAATCGCCAAAAAATCGGAATATTTCAAAGGTATATATACACGACTTTTTCACTTTTTTCGACGATAATTTCAACTTTTTCCGTTTGAACCGGAAATCAGTCAAATATAGTTTTAAGACGATTTATAGCCATTTTGCATTGTTTTGGGCAGCACTTGTTAAACTTTGACCAAAATCTCCAAAAAAATGGGAATATTTCAAAGGTACACACGAGTTTTTCACTTTTTTCGACGTTAATTTCAACTTTTTCCGTTTGAACCGGCAATCAGTCAAATATAGTTTTAAGACGATTTATAGCCATTTTGCATTGTTTTGGGCAGCACTTGTTAAAGTTTGACCAAAATCGCCAAAAAAATCGGAATATTTCAAAGGTATATATACACGATTTTTTCACTTTTTTCGACGATAATTTCAACTTTTTCCGTTTGAACCGGAAATCAGTCAAATATAGTTTTAAGACGATTTATAGCCATTTTGCATTGTTTTGGGCAGCACTTGTTAAACTTTGACCAAAATCTCCAAAAAAATGGGAATATTTCAAAGGTACACACGAGTTTTTCACTTTTTTCGACGTTAATTTCAACTTTTTCCGTTTGAACCGGCAATCAGTCAAATATAGTTTTAAGACGATTTATAGCCATTTTGCATTGTTTTGGGCAGCACTTGTTAAACTTTGACCAAAATCGCAAAAAAAATCGGAATATTTCAAAGGTATATATACACGATTTTTTCACTTTTTTCGACGATAATTTCAACTTTTTTCGTTTGAACCGGAAATCAGTAAAATATAGTTTTAAGACGATTTATAGCCATTTTGCATTGTTTTGGGCAGCACTTGTTAAACTTTGACCAAAATCGCAAAAAAAATCGGAATATTTCAAAGGTATATATACACGATTTTTTCACTTTTTTCGACGATAATTTCAACTTTTTTCGTTTGAACCGGAAATCAGTCAAATATAGTTTTAAGACAATTTATAGCCATTTTGCATTGTTTTGGGCAGCACTTGTTAAACTTTGACCAAAATCGCAAAAAAAATCGGAATATTTCAAAGGTATATATACACGATTTTTTCACTTTTTTCGACGATAATTTCAACTTTTTTCGTTTGAACCGGAAATCAGTAAAATATAGTTTTAAGACGATTTATAGCCATTTTGCATTGTTTTGGCAGCACTTGTTAAACTTTGACCAAAATCGCAAAAAAAATCGGAATATTTCAAAGGTATATATACACGATTTTTTCACTTTTTTCGACGATAATTTCAACTTTTTCCGTTTGAACCGGAAATCAGTAAAATATAGTTTTAAGACGATTTATAGCCATTTTGCATTGTTTTGGGCAGCACTTGTTAAACTTTGACCAAAATCGCCAAAAAAATCGGAATATTTCAAAGGTATATATACACGACTTTTTCACTTTTTTCGATGATAATTTCGACTTTTTCCGTTTGAACCGGAAATCAGTCAAATATAGTTTTAAGACGATTTATAGCCATTTTGCATTGTTTTGGGCAGCACTTGTTAAACTTTGACCAAAATCGCGAAAAAATCAGAATATTTCAAAGGTATATATACACGATTTTTTCACTTTTTTCGACGATAATTTCAACTTTTTTCGTTTGAACCGGAAATCAGTAAAATATAGTTTTAAGACGATTTATATCCATTTTGCATTGTTTTGGGCAGCACTTGTTAAACTTTAACCAACATCGCAAAAAAAATCGGAATATTTCAAAGGTATATATACACGACTTTTTCACTTTTTTCGATGATAATTTCAACTTTTTCCGTTTGAACCGGAAATCAGTCAAATATAGTTTTAAGACGATTTATAGCCATTTTGCATTGTTTTGGGCAGCACTTGTTAAACTTTGACCAAAATCGCCAAAAAAATCGGAATATTTCAAAGGTATATATACACGATTTTTTCACTTTTTTCGACGATAATTTCAACTTTTTCCGTTTGAACCGGAAATCAGTCAAATATAGTTTTAAGACGATTTATAGCCATTTTGCATTGTTTTGGGCAGCACTT
Source organism: Leptodirus hochenwartii (assembly GCA_947310635.1). Classification (NCBI taxonomy): domain Eukaryota; kingdom Metazoa; phylum Arthropoda; class Insecta; order Coleoptera; family Leiodidae; genus Leptodirus; species Leptodirus hochenwartii. The sequence goes on along the minus strand of OX371179.1, from coordinate 39,364,139 downwards.
GTTAAACTTTGACCAAAATCGCGAAAAAATCAGAATATTTCAAAGGTATATATACACGATTTTTTCACTTTTTTCGACGATAATTTCAACTTTTTCCGTTTGAACCGGCAATCAGTCAAATATAGTTTTAAGACGATTTATAGCCATTTTGCATTGTTTTGGGCAGCACTTGTTAAAGTTTGACCAAAATCGCCAAAAAATCGGAATATTTCAAAGGTATATATACACGATTTTTTCACTTTTTTCGACGATAATTTCAACTTTTTCCGTTTGAACCGGAAATCAGTCAAATATAGTTTTAAGACGATTTATAGCCATTTTGCATTGTTTTGGGCAGCACTTGTTAAAGTTTGACCAAAATCGCCAAAAAATCGGAATATTTCAAAGGTATATATACACGACTTTTTCACTTTTTTCGACGTTAATTTCAACTTTTTCCGTTTGAACCGGCAATCAGTCAAATATAGTTTTAAGACGATTTATAGCCATTTTGCATTGTTTTGGGCAGCACTTGTTAAAGTTTGACCAAAATCGCCAAAAAATCGGAATATTTCAAAGGTATATATACACGATTTTTTCACTTTTTTCGACGATAATTTCAACTTTTTCCGTTTGAACCGGAAATCAGTCAAATATAGTTTTAAGACGATTTATAGCCATTTTGCATTGTTTTGGGCAGCACTTGTTAAAGTTTGACCAAAATCGCCAAAAAATCGGAATATTTCAAAGGTATATATACACGACTTTTTCACTTTTTTCGACGATAATTTCAACTTTTTCCGTTTGAACCGGAAATCAGTCAAATATAGTTTTAAGACGATTTATAGCCATTTTGCATTGTTTTGGGCAGCACTTGTTAAAGTTTGACCAAAATCGCCAAAAAATCGGAATATTTCAAAGGTATATATACACGACTTTTTCACTTTTTTCGACGTTAATTTCAACTTTTTCCGTTTGAACCGGCAATCAGTCAAATATAGTTTTAAGACGATTTATAGCCATTTTGCATTGTTTTGGGCAGCACTTGTTAAAGTTTGACCAAAATCGCCAAAAAATCGGAATATTTCAAAGGTATATATACACGATTTTTTCACTTTTTTCGACGATAATTTCAACTTTTTCCGTTTGAACCGGAAATCAGTCAAATATAGTTTTAAGACGATTTATAGCCATTTTGCATTGTTTTGGGCAGCACTTGTTAAACTTTGACCAAAATCTCCAAAAAAAATGGGAATATTTCAAAGGTACACACGACTTTTTCACTTTTTTCGACGATAATTTCAACTTTTTCCGTTTGAACCGGAAATCAGTCAAATATAGTTTTAAGACGATTTATAGCCATTTTGCATTGTTTTGGGCAGCACTTGTTAAACTTTGACCAAAATCTCCAAAAAAATGGGAATATTTCAAAGGTACACACGACTTTTTCACTTTTTTCGACGTTAATTTCAACTTTTTCCGTTTGAACCGGCAATCAGTCAAATATAGTTTTAAGACGATTTATAGCCATTTTGCATTGTTTTGGGCAGCACTTGTTAAAGTTTGACCAAAATCGCCAAAAAATCGGAATATTTCAAAGGTATATATACACGACTTTTTCACTTTTTTCGACGATAATTTCAACTTTTTCCGTTTGAACCGGAAATCAGTCAAATATAGTTTTAAGACGATTTATAGCCATTTTGCATTGTTTTGGGCAGCACTTGTTAAACTTTGACCAAAATCTCCAAAAAAATGGGAATATTTCAAAGGTACACACGAGTTTTTCACTTTTTTCGACGTTAATTTCAACTTTTTCCGTTTGAACCGGCAATCAGTCAAATATAGTTTTAAGACGATTTATAGCCATTTTGCATTGTTTTGGGCAGCACTTGTTAAAGTTTGACCAAAATCGCCAAAAAAATCGGAATATTTCAAAGGTATATATACACGATTTTTTCACTTTTTTCGACGATAATTTCAACTTTTTCCGTTTGAACCGGAAATCAGTCAAATATAGTTTTAAGACGATTTATAGCCATTTTGCATTGTTTTGGGCAGCACTTGTTAAACTTTGACCAAAATCTCCAAAAAAATGGGAATATTTCAAAGGTACACACGAGTTTTTCACTTTTTTCGACGTTAATTTCAACTTTTTCCGTTTGAACCGGCAATCAGTCAAATATAGTTTTAAGACGATTTATAGCCATTTTGCATTGTTTTGGGCAGCACTTGTTAAACTTTGACCAAAATCGCAAAAAAAATCGGAATATTTCAAAGGTATATATACACGATTTTTTCACTTTTTTCGACGATAATTTCAACTTTTTTCGTTTGAACCGGAAATCAGTAAAATATAGTTTTAAGACGATTTATAGCCATTTTGCATTGTTTTGGGCAGCACTTGTTAAACTTTGACCAAAATCGCAAAAAAAATCGGAATATTTCAAAGGTATATATACACGATTTTTTCACTTTTTTCGACGATAATTTCAACTTTTTTCGTTTGAACCGGAAATCAGTCAAATATAGTTTTAAGACAATTTATAGCCATTTTGCATTGTTTTGGGCAGCACTTGTTAAACTTTGACCAAAATCGCAAAAAAAATCGGAATATTTCAAAGGTATATATACACGATTTTTTCACTTTTTTCGACGATAATTTCAACTTTTTTCGTTTGAACCGGAAATCAGTAAAATATAGTTTTAAGACGATTTATAGCCATTTTGCATTGTTTTGGCAGCACTTGTTAAACTTTGACCAAAATCGCAAAAAAAATCGGAATATTTCAAAGGTATATATACACGATTTTTTCACTTTTTTCGACGATAATTTCAACTTTTTCCGTTTGAACCGGAAATCAGTAAAATATAGTTTTAAGACGATTTATAGCCATTTTGCATTGTTTTGGGCAGCACTTGTTAAACTTTGACCAAAATCGCCAAAAAAATCGGAATATTTCAAAGGTATATATACACGACTTTTTCACTTTTTTCGATGATAATTTCGACTTTTTCCGTTTGAACCGGAAATCAGTCAAATATAGTTTTAAGACGATTTATAGCCATTTTGCATTGTTTTGGGCAGCACTTGTTAAACTTTGACCAAAATCGCGAAAAAATCAGAATATTTCAAAGGTATATATACACGATTTTTTCACTTTTTTCGACGATAATTTCAACTTTTTTCGTTTGAACCGGAAATCAGTAAAATATAGTTTTAAGACGATTTATATCCATTTTGCATTGTTTTGGGCAGCACTTGTTAAACTTTAACCAACATCGCAAAAAAAATCGGAATATTTCAAAGGTATATATACACGACTTTTTCACTTTTTTCGATGATAATTTCAACTTTTTCCGTTTGAACCGGAAATCAGTCAAATATAGTTTTAAGACGATTTATAGCCATTTTGCATTGTTTTGGGCAGCACTTGTTAAACTTTGACCAAAATCGCCAAAAAAATCGGAATATTTCAAAGGTATATATACACGATTTTTTCACTTTTTTCGACGATAATTTCAACTTTTTCCGTTTGAACCGGAAATCAGTCAAATATAGTTTTAAGACGATTTATAGCCATTTTGCATTGTTTTGGGCAGCACTTGTTAAACTTTGACCAAAATCGCGAAAAAATCAGAATATTTCAAAGGTATATATACACGATTTTTTCACTTTTTTCGACGATAATTTCAACTTTTTCCGTTTGAACCGGAAATCAGTCAAATATAGTTTTAAGACGATTTATATCCATTTTGCATTGTTTTGGGCAGCACTTGTTAAACTTTGACCAACATCGCAAAAAAAATCGGAATATTTCAAAGGTATATATACACGACTTTTTCACTTTTTTCGATGATAATTTCAACTTTTTCCGTTTGAACCGGAAATCAGTCAAATATAGTTTTAAGACGATTTATAGCCATTTTACGTTGTTTCGGAAACTTTTTAAATTTTGACAAAAATCTGCAAAAAATTGATATTTTTAGAAGGGTCAGAGAATCGGACTTTGCATTTTTCGACGATTTTTTCAACTTTTACCGATTGAAGCGAAAACCACTAAAATTTGTTTCTAGGACGATTTATATAGTCATTTTACGTTGTTTTGGAAACTTTTTAAATTTTGACAAAAATCGGCAAAAAAATGATATTTTTAGAAGGGTCAAAGAATCCGACTCTTTGCATTTTTCGACGATTTTTTCAACTTTTACCGATTGAAGCGAAAACCACTAAAATTTGTTTCTAGGACGATTTATATAGTCATTTTACGTTGTTTTGGAAACTTTTTAAATTTTGACAAAAATCGGCAAAAAAATGATATTTTTAGAAGGGTCAAAGAATCCGACTCTTTGCATTTTTCGACGATTTTTTCAACTTTTACCGATTGAAGCGAAAACCACTAAAATTTGTTTCTAGGACGATTTATAGTCATTTTACGTTGTTTTAGAAACTTTTAAACTTTTGACAAAAATCGGCAAAAAAATGATATTTTTAGAAGGGTCAAAGAATCCGACTTTGCATTTTTCGACGATTTTTTCAACTTTTACCGATTGAAGCGAAAACCACTAAAATTTGTTTCTAGGACGATTTATAGTCATTTTACGTTGTTTTGGAAACTTTTAAAATTTTGACAAAAATCGGCAAAAAAATGATATTTTTAGAAGGGTCAAAGAATCCGACTCTTTGCATTTTTCGACGATTTTTTCAACTTTTACCGATTGAAGCGAAAACCACTAAAATTTGTTTCTAGGACGATTTATAGTCATTTTACGTTGTTTTGGAAACTTTTAAAATTTTGACAAACATCGGCAAAAAAATGATATTTTTAGAAGGGTCAAAGAATCCGACTGCATTTTTCGACGATTTTTTCAACTTTTACCGATTGAAGCGAAAACCACTAAAATTTGTTTCTAGGACGATTTATAGGCATTTTACGTTGTTTTGGAAACTTTTAAAATTTTGACAAACATCGGCAAAAAAATGATATTTTTAGAAGGGTCAAAGAATCCGACTTTGCATTTTTCGACGATTTTTTCAACTTTTACCGATTGAAGCGAAAACCACTAAAATTTGTTTCTAGGACGATTTATAGTCATTTTACGTTGTTTTAGAAACTTTTAAACTTTTGACAAAAATCGGCAAAAAAATGATATTTTTAGAAGGGTCAAAGAATCCGACTCTTTGCATTTTTCGACGATTTTTTCAACTTTTACCGATTGAAGCGAAAACCACTAAAATTTGTTTCTAGGACGATTTATAGTCATTTTACGTTGTTTTAGAAACTTTTAAACTTTTGACAAAAATCGGCAAAAAAATGATATTTTTAGAAGGGTCAAAGAATCCGACTCTTTGCATTTTTCGACGATTTTTTCAACTTTTACCGATTGAAGCGAAAACCACTAAAATTTGTTTCTAGGACGATTTATAGTCATTTTACGTTGTTTTAGAAACTTTTAAACTTTTGACAAAAATCGGCAAAAAAATGATATTTTTAGAAGGGTCAAAGAATCCGACTCTTTGCATTTTTCGACGATTTTTTCAACTTTTACCGATTGAAGCGAAAACCACTAAAATTTGTTTCTAGGACGATTTATAGTCATTTTACGTTGTTTTAGAAACTTTTAAACTTTTGACAAAAATCGGCAAAAAAATGATATTTTTAGAAGGGTCAAAGAATCCGACTCTTTGCATTTTTCGACGATTTTTTCAACTTTTACCGATTGAAGCGAAAACCACTAAAATTTGTTTCTAGGACGATTTATAGTAATTTTACGTTGTTTTGGTAACTTTTAAAATTTTGACAAAAATCGGCAAAAAAATGATATTTTTAGAAGGGTCAAAGAATCCGACTGCATTTTTCGATGATTTTTTCAACTTTTACCGATTGAAGCGAAAACCACTAAAATTTGTTTCTAGGACGATTTATAGTCATTTTACGTTGTTTTAGAAACTTTTAAACTTTTGACAAAAATCGGCAAAAAAATGATAATATTTTTAGAAGGGTCAAAGAATCAGACTGCATTTTTCGACGATTTTTTCAACTTTTACCGATTGAAGCGAAAACCACTAAAATTTGTTTCTAGGACGATTTATAGTAATTTTACGTTGTTTTGGAAACTTTTAAAATTTTGACAAAAATCGGCAAAAAAATGATATTTTTAGAAGGGTCAAAGAATCCGACTGCATTTTTCGACGATTTTTTCAACTTTTACCGATTGAAGCGAAAACCACTAAAATTTGTTTCTAGGACGATTTATAGTCATTTTACGTTGTTTTAGAAACTTTTAAACTTTTGACAAAAATCGGCAAAAAAATGATATTTTTAGAAGGGTCAAAGAATCCGACTCTTTGCATTTTTCGACGATTTTTTCAACTTTTACCGATTGAAGCGAAAACCACTAAAATTTGTTTCTAGGACGATTTATAGTCATTTTACGTTGTTTTAGAAACTTTTAAACTTTTGACAAAAATCGGCAAAAAAATGATATTTTTAGAAGGGTCAAAGAATCAGACTGCATTTTTCGACGATTTTTTCAACTTTTACCGATTGAAGCGAAAACCACTAAAATTTGTTTCTAGGACGATTTATAGTAATTTTACGTTGTTTTGGAAACTTTTAAAATTTTGACAAAAATCGGCAAAAAAATGATATTTTTAGAAGGGTCAAAGAATCCGACTCTTTGCATTTTTCGACGATTTTTTCAACTTTTACCGATTGAAGCGAAAACCACTAAAATTTGTTTCTAGGACGATTTATAGTCATTTTACGTTGTTTTAGAAACTTTTAAACTTTTGACAAAAATCGGCAAAAAAATGATATTTTTAGAAGGGTCAAAGAATCCGACTCTTTGCATTTTTCGACGATTTTTTCAACTTTTACCGATTGAAGCGAAAACCACTAAAATTTGTTTCTAGGACGATTTATAGTCATTTTACGTTGTTTTAGAAACTTTTAAACTTTTGACAAAAATCGGCAAAAAAATGATATTTTTAGAAGGGTCAAAGAATCCGACTCTGCATTTTTCGACGATTTTTTCAACTTTTACCGATTGAAGCGAAAACCACTAAAATTTGATTCTAGGACGATTTATAGTCATTTTACGTTGTTTTAGAAACTTTTAAACTTTTGACAAAAATCGGCAAAAAAATGATATTTTTAGAAGGGTCAAAGAATCAGACTTTGCATTTTTCGACGATTTTTTCAACTTTTACCGATTGAAGCGAAAACCACTAAAATTTGTTTCTAGGACGATTTATAGTCATTTTACGTTGTTTTGGAAACTTTTAAAATTTTGACAAAAATCGGCAAAAAAATGATATTTTTAGAAGGGTCAAAGAATCCGACTTTGCATTTTTCGACGATTTTTTCAACTTTTACCGATTGAAGCGAAAACCACTAAAATTTGTTTCTAGGACGATTTATAGTCATTTTACGTTGTTTTAGAAACTTTTAAACTTTTTTGACAAAAATCGGCAAAAAAATGATATTTTTAGAAGGGTCAAAGAATCCGACTCTTTGCATTTTTCGACGATTTTTTCAACTTTTACCGATTGAAGCGAAAACCACTAAAATTTGTTTCTAGGACGATTTATAGTCATTTTACGTTGTTTTAGAAACTTTTAAACTTTTGACAAAAATCGGCAAAAAAATGATATTTTTAGAAGGGTCAAAGAATCCGACTTTGCATTTTTCGACGATTTTTTCAACTTTTACCGATTGAAGCGAAAACCACTAAAATTTGTTTCTAGGACGATTTATAGTCATTTTACGTTGTTTTAGAAACTTTTAAACTTTTGACAAAAATCGGCAAAAAAATGATATTTTTAGAAGGGTCAAAGAATCCGACTCTTTGCATTTTTCGACGATTTTTTCAACTTTTACCGATTGAAGCGAAAACCACTAAAATTTGTTTCTAGGACGATTTATAGTCATTTTACGTTGTTTTAGAAACTTTTAAACTTTTGACAAAAATCGGCAAAATAATGATATTTTTAGAAGGGTCAAAGAATCCGACTCTTTGCATTTTTCGACGATTTTTTCAACTTTTACCGATTGAAGCGAAAACCACTAAAATTTGTTTCTATGACGATTTATAGTCATTTTACGTTGTTTTAGAAACTTTTAAACTTTTGACAAAAATCGGCAAAAAAATGATATTTTTAGAAGGGTCAAAGAATCAGACTGCATTTTTCGACGATTTTTTCAACTTTTACCGATTGAAGCGAAAACCACTAAAATTTGTTTCTAGGACGATTTATAGTCATTTTACGTTGTTTTGGAAACTTTTAAAATTTTGACAAAAATCGGCAAAAAAATGATATTTTAAGAAGGGTCAAAGAATCCGACTTTGCATTTTTCGACGATTTTTTCAACTTTTACCGATTGAAGCGAAAACCACTAAAATTTGTTTCTAGGACGATTTATAGTCATTTTACGTTGTTTTGGAAACTTAAAATTTTGACAAAAATCGGCAAAAAAATGATATTTTTAGAAGGGTCACAGAATCCGACTCTTTGCATTTTTCGACGATTTTTTCAACTTTTACCGATTGAAGCGAAAACCACTAAAATTTGTTTCTAGGACGATTTATAGTCATTTTACGTTGTTTTAGAAACTTTTAAACTTTTGACAAAAATCGGCAAAAAAATGATATTTTTAGAAGGGTCAAAGAATCCGACTCTTTGCATTTTTCGACGATTTTTTCAACTTTTACCGATTGAAGCGAAAACCACTAAAATTTGTTTCTAGGACGATTTATAGTCATTTTAGGTTGTTTTAGAAACTTTTAAACTTTTGACAAAAATCGGCAAAAAAATGATATTTTTAGAAGGGTCAAAGAATCCGACTCTGCATTTTTCGACGATTTTTTCAACTTTTACCGATTGAAGCGAAAACCACTAAAATTTGTTTCTAGGACGATTTATAGTCATTGTACGTTGTTTTGGAAACTTTTAAAATTTTGACAAAAATCGGCAAATAAATGATATTTAAGAAGGGTCAAAGAATCCGACTCTTTGCATTTTTCGACGATTTTTTCAACTTTTACCGATTGAAGCGAAAACCACTAAAATTTGTTTCTAGGACGATTTATAGTCATTTTACGTTGTTTTAGAAACTTTTAAACTTTTGACAAAAATCGGCAAAAAAATGATATTTTTAGAAGGGTCAAAGAATCAGACTCTTTGCATTTTTCGACGATTTTTTCAACTTTTACCGATTGAAGCGAAAACCACTAAAATTTGTTTCTAGGACGATTTATAGTCATTTTACGTTGTTTTGGAAACTTTTAAAATTTTGACAAAAATCGGCAAAAAAATGATATTTTTAGAAGGGTCAAAGAATCCGACTCTTTGCATTTTTCGACGATTTTTTCAACTTTTACCGATTGAAGCGAAAACCACTAAAATTTGTTTCTAGGACGATTTATAGTCATTTTACGTTGTTTTAGAAACTTTTAAACTTTTGACAAAAATCGGCAAAAAAATGATATTTTTAGAAGGGTCAAAGAATCCGACTCTTTGCATTTTTCGACGATTTTTTCAACTTTTACCGATTGAAGCGAAAACCACTAAAATTTGTTTCTAGGACGATTTATAGTCATTTTACGTTGTTTTAGAAACTTTTAAACTTTTGACAAAAATCGGCAAAAAAATGATATTTTTAGAAGGGTCAAAGAATCCGACTCTTTGCATTTTTCGACGATTTTTTCAACTTTTACCGATTGAAGCGAAAACCACTAAAATTTGTTTCTAGGACGATTTATAGTCATTTTACGTTGTTTTAGAAACTTTTAAACTTTTGACAAAAATCGGCAAAAAAATGATATTTTTAGAAGGGTCAAAGAATCAGACTTTGCATTTTTCGACGATTTTTTCAACTTTTACCGATTGAAGCGAAAACCACTAAAATTTGTTTCTAGGACGATTTATAGTCATTTTACGTTGTTTTAGAAACTTTTAAACTTTTGACAAAAATCGGCAAAAAAATGATATTTTTAGAAGGGTCAAAGAATCCGACTCTTTGCATTTTTCGACGATTTTTTCAACTTTTACCGATTGAAGCGAAAACCACTAAAATTTGTTTCTAGGACGATTTATAGTCATTTTACGTTGTTTTAGAAACTTTTAAACTTTTGACAAAAATCGGCAAAATAATGATATTTTTAGAAGGGTCAAAGAATCCGACTCTTTGCATTTTTCGACGATTTTTTCAACTTTTACCGATTGAAGCGAAAACCACTAAAATTTGTTTCTATGACGATTTATAGTCATTTTACGTTGTTTTAGAAACTTTTAAACTTTTGACAAAAATCGGCAAAAAAATGATATTTTTAGAAGGGTCAAAGAATCAGACTGCATTTTTCGACGATTTTTTCAACTTTTACCGATTGAAGCGAAAACCACTAAAATTTGTTTCTAGGACGATTTATAGTCATTTTACGTTGTTTTGGAAACTTTTAAAATTTTGACAAAAATCGGCAAAAAAATGATATTTTAAGAAGGGTCAAAGAATCCGACTTTGCATTTTTCGACGATTTTTTCAACTTTTACCGATTGAAGCGAAAACCACTAAAATTTGTATCTAGGACGATTTATTGTCATTTTACGTTGTTTTGGAAACTTAAAATTTTGACAAAAATCGGCAAAAAAATGATATTTTTAGAAGGGTCACAGAATCCGACTCTTTGCATTTTTCGACGATTTTTTCAACTTTTACCGATTGAAGCGAAAACCACTAAAATTTGTTTCTAGGACGATTTATAGTCATTTTACGTTGTTTTAGAAACTTTTAAACTTTTGACAAAAATCGGCAAAAAAATGATATTTTTAGAAGGGTCAAAGAATCCGACTCTTTGCATTTTTCGACGATTTTTTCAACTTTTACCGATTGAAGCGAAAACCACTAAAATTTGTTTCTAGGACGATTTATAGTCATTTTACGTTGTTTTAGAAACTTTTAAACTTTTGACAAAAATCGGCAAAAAAATGATATTTTTAGAAGGGTCAAAGAATCCGACTCTGCATTTTTCGACGATTTTTTCAACTTTTACCGATTGAAGCGAAAACCACTAAAATTTGTTTCTAGGACGATTTATAGTCATTGTACGTTGTTTTGGAAACTTTTAAAATTTTGACAAAAATCGGCAAATAAATGATATTTAAGAAGGGTCAAAGAATCCGACTCTTTGCATTTTTCGACGATTTTTTCAACTTTTACCGATTGAAGCGAAAACCACTAAAATTTGTTTCTAGGACGATTTATAGTCATTTTACGTTGTTTTAGAAACTTTTAAACTTTTGACAAAAATCGGCAAAAAAATGATATTTTTAGAAGGGTCAAAGAATCAGACTCTTTGCATTTTTCGACGATTTTTTCAACTTTTACCGATTGAAGCGAAAACCACTAAAATTTGTTTCTAGGACGATTTATAGTCATTTTACGTTGTTTTAGAAACTTTTAAACTTTTGACAAAAATCGGCAAAAAAATGATATTTTTAGAAGGGTCAAAGAATCCGACTTTGCATTTTTCGACGATTTTTTCAACTTTTACCGATTGAAGCGAAAACCACTAAAATTTGTTTCTAGGACGATTTATAGTCATTTTACGTTGTTTTAGAAACTTTTAAACTTTTGACAAAAATCGGCAAAAAAATGATATTTTTAGAAGGGTCAAAGAATCCGACTCTTTGCATTTTTCGACGATTTTTTCAACTTTTACCGATTGAAGCGAAAACCACTAAAATTTGTTTCTAGGACGATTTATAGTCATTTTACGTTGTTTTAGAAACTTTTAAACTTTTGACAAAAATCGGCAAAATAATGATATTTTTAGAAGGGTCAAAGAATCCGACTCTTTGCATTTTTCGACGATTTTTTCAACTTTTACCGATTGAAGCGAAAACCACTAAAATTTGTTTCTATGACGATTTATAGTCATTTTACGTTGTTTTAGAAACTTTTAAACTTTTGACAAAAATCGGCAAAAAAATGATATTTTTAGAAGGGTCAAAGAATCAGACTGCATTTTTCGACGATTTTTTCAACTTTTACCGATTGAAGCGAAAACCACTAAAATTTGTTTCTAGGACGATTTATAGTCATTTTACGTTGTTTTGGAAACTTTTAAAATTTTGACAAAAATCGGCAAAAAAATGATATTTTAAGAAGGGTCAAAGAATCCGACTTTGCATTTTTCGACGATTTTTTCAACTTTTACCGATTGAAGCGAAAACCACTAAAATTTGTTTCTAGGACGATTTATTGTCATTTTACGTTGTTTTGGAAACTTAAAATTTTGACAAAAATCGGCAAAAAAATGATATTTTTAGAAGGGTCACAGAATCCGACTCTTTGCATTTTTCGACGATTTTTTCAACTTTTACCGATTGAAGCGAAAACCACTAAAATTTGTTTCTAGGACGATTTATAGTCATTTTACGTTGTTTTAGAAACTTTTAAACTTTTGACAAAAATCGGCAAAAAAATGATATTTTTAGAAGGGTCAAAGAATCCGACTCTTTGCATTTTTCGACGATTTTTTCAACTTTTACCGATTGAAGCGAAAACCACTAAAATTTGTTTCTAGGACGATTTATAGTCATTTTACGTTGTTTTAGAAACTTTTAAACTTTTGACAAAAATCGGCAAAAAAATGATATTTTTAGAAGGGTCAAAGAATCCGACTCTGCATTTTTCGACGATTTTTTCAACTTTTACCGATTGAAGCGAAAACCACTAAAATTTGTTTCTAGGACGATTTATAGTCATTGTACGTTGTTTTGGAAACTTTTAAAATTTTGACAAAAATCGGCAAATAAATGATATTTAAGAAGGGTCAAAGAATCCGACTCTTTGCATTTTTCGACGATTTTTTCAACTTTTACCGATTGAAGCGAAAACCACTAAAATTTGTTTCTAGGACGATTTATAGTCATTTTACGTTGTTTTAGAAACTTTTAAACTTTTGACAAAAATCGGCAAAAAAATGATATTTTTAGAAGGGTCAAAGAATCAGACTCTTTGCATTTTTCGACGATTTTTTCAACTTTTACCGATTGAAGCGAAAACCACTAAAATTTGTTTCTAGGACGATTTATAGTAATTTTACGTTGTTTTGGAAACTTTTAAAATTTTGACAAAAATCGGCAAAAAAATGATATTTTTAGAAGGGTCAAAGAATCCGACTCTTTGCATTTTTCGACGATTTTTTCAACTTTTACCGATTGAAGCGAAAACCACTAAAATTTGTTTCTAGGACGATTTATAGTCATTTTACGTTGTTTTAGAAACTTTTAAACTTTTGACAAAAATCGGCAAAAAAATGATATTTTTAGAAGGGTCAAAGAATCCGACTCTTTGCATTTTTCGACGATTTTTTCAACTTTTACCGATTGAAGCGAAAACCACTAAAATTTGTTTCTAGGACGATTTATAGTCATTTTACGTTGTTTTAGAAACTTTTAAACTTTTGACAAAAATCGGCAAAATAATGATATTTTTAGAAGGGTCAAAGAATCCGACTCTTTGCATTTTTCGACGATTTTTTCAACTTTTACCGATTGAAGCGAAAACCACTAAAATTTGTTTCTAGGACGATTTATAGTCATTTTACGTTGTTTTAGAAACTTTTAAACTTTTGACAAAAATCGGCAAAAAAATGATATTTTTAGAAGGGTCAAAGAATCCGACTCTTTGCATTTTTCGATGATTTTTTCAACTTTTACCGATTGAAGCGAAAACCACTAAAATTTGTTTCTAGGACGATTTATAGTCATTTTACGTTGTTTTAGAAACTTTTAAACTTTTGACAAAAATCGGCAAAAAAATGATATTTTAGAAGGGTCAAAGAATCCGACTCTTTGCATTTTTCGAAGATTTTTTCAACTTTTACCGATTGAAGCGAAAACCACTAAAATTTGTTTCTAGGACGATTTATAGTCATTTTACGTTGTTTTAGAAACTTTTAAACTTTTGACAAAAATCGGCAAAAAAATGATATTTTTAGAAGGGTCAAAGAATCCGACTCTTTGCATTTTTCGACGATTTTTTCAACTTTTACCGATTGAAGCGAAAACCACTAAAATTTGTTTCTAGGACGATTTATAGTCATTTTACGTTGTTTTAGAAACTTTTAAACTTTTGACAAAAATCGGCAAAAAAATGATATTTTTAGAAGGGTCAAAGAATCCGACTCTTTGCATTTTTCGACGATTTTTTCAACTTTTACCGATTGAAGCGAAAACCACTAAAATTTGTTTCTAGGACGATTTATAGTCATTTTACGTTGTTTTAGAAACTTTTAAACTTTTGACAAAAATCGGCAAAAAAATGATATTTTTAGAAGGGTCCAAGAATCAGACTTTGCATTTTTCGACGATTTTTTCAACTTTTACCGATTGAAGCGAAAACCACTAAAATTTGTTTCTAGGACGATTTATAGTCATTTTACGTTGTTTTAGAAACTTTTAAACTTTTGACAAAAATCGGCAAAAAAATGATATTTTTAGAAGGGTCAAAGAATCCGACTCTTTGCATTTTTCGACGATTTTTTCAACTTTTACCGATTGAAGCGAAAACCACTAAAATTTGTTTCTAGGACGATTTATAGTCATTTTACGTTGTTTTAGAAACTTTTAAACTTTTGACAAAAATCGGCAAAAAAATGATATTTTTAGAAGGGTCAAAGAATCCGACTCTTTGCATTTTTCGACGATTTTTTCAACTTTTACCGATTGAAGCGAAAACCACTAAAATTTGTTTCTAGGACGATTTATAGTCATTTTACGTTGTTTTAGAAACTTTTAAACTTTTGACAAAAATCGGCAAAAAAATGATATTTTTAGAAGGGTCAAAGAATCCGACTCTTTGCATTTTTCGATGATTTTTTCAACTTTTACCGATTGAAGCGAAAACCACTAAAATTTGTTTCTAGGACGATTTATAGTCATTTTACGTTGTTTTAGAAACTTTTAAACTTTTGACAAAAATCGGCAAAAAAATGATATTTTAGAAGGGTCAAAGAATCCGACTCTTTGCATTTTTCGACGATTTTTTCAACTTTTACCGATTGAAGCGAAAACCACTAAAATTTGTTTCTAGGACGATTTATAGTCATTTTACGTTGTTTTAGAAACTTTTAAACTTTTGACAAAAATCGGCAAAAAAATGATATTTTTAGAAGGGTCAAAGAATCCGACTCTTTGCATTTTTCGACGATTTTTTCAACTTTTACCGATTGAAGCGAAAACCACTAAAATTTGTTTCTAGGACGATTTATAGTCATTTTACGTTGTTTTAGAAACTTTTAAACTTTTGACAAAAATCGGCAAAAAAATGATATTTTTAGAAGGGTCAAAGAATCCGACTCTTTGCATTTTTCGACGATTTTTTCAACTTTTACCGATTGAAGCGAAAACCACTAAAATTTGTTTCTAGGACGATTTATAGTCATTTTACGTTGTTTTAGAAACTTTTAAACTTTTGACAAAAATCGGCAAAAAAATGATATTTTTAGAAGGGTCAAAGAATCCGACTCTTTGCATTTTTCGACGATTTTTTCAACTTTTACCGATTGAAGCGAAAACCACTAAAATTTGTTTCTAGGACGATTTATAGTCATTTTACGTTGTTTTAGAAACTTTTAAACTTTTGACAAAAATCGGCAAAAAAATGATATTTTTAGAAGGGTCAAAGAATCCGACTCTTTGCATTTTTCGACGATTTTTTCAACTTTTACCGATTGAAGCGAAAACCACTAAAATTTGTTTCTAGGACGATTTATAGTCATTTTACGTTGTTTTAGAAACTTTTAAACTTTTGACAAAAATCGGCAAAAAAATGATATTTTTAGAAGGGTCAAAGAATCCGACTCTTTGCATTTTTCGATGATTTTTTCAACTTTTACCGATTGAAGCGAAAACCACTAAAATTTGTTTCTAGGACGATTTATAGTCATTTTACGTTGTTTTAGAAACTTTTAAACTTTTGACAAAAATCGGCAAAAAAATGATATTTTAGAAGGGTCAAAGAATCCGACTCTTTGCATTTTTCGACGATTTTTTCAACTTTTACCGATTGAAGCGAAAACCACTAAAATTTGTTTCTAGGACGATTTATAGTCATTTTACGTTGTTTTAGAAACTTTTAAACTTTTGACAAAAATCGGCAAAAAAATGATATTTTTAGAAGGGTCAAAGAATCCGACTCTTTGCATTTTTCGACGATTTTTTCAACTTTTACCGATTGAAGCGAAAACCACTAAAATTTGTTTCTAGGACGATTTATAGTCATTTTACGTTGTTTTAGAAACTTTTAAACTTTTGACAAAAATCGGCAAAAAAATGATATTTTTAGAAGGGTCAAAGAATCCGACTCTTTGCATTTTTCGACGATTTTTTCAACTTTTACCGATTGAAGCGAAAACCACTAAAATTTGTTTCTAGGACGATTTATAGTCATTTTACGTTGTTTTAGAAACTTTTAAACTTTTGACAAAAATCGGCAAAAAAATGATATTTTTAGAAGGGTCAAAGAATCAGACTTTGCATTTTTCGACGATTTTTTCAACTTTTACCGATTGAAGCGAAAACCACTAAAATTTGTTTCTAGGACGATTTATAGTCATTTTACGTTGTTTTAGAAACTTTTAAACTTTTGACAAAAATCGGCAAAAAAATGATATTTTTAGAAGGGTCAAAGAATCCGACTCTTTGCATTTTTCGACGATTTTTTCAACTTTTACCGATTGAAGCGAAAACCACTAAAATTTGTTTCTAGGACGATTTATAGTCATTTTACGTTGTTTTAGAAACTTTTAAACTTTTGACAAAAATCGGCAAAAAAATGATATTTTTAGAAGGGTCAAAGAATCCGACTCTTTGCATTTTTCGACGATTTTTTCAACTTTTACCGATTGAAGCGAAAACCACTAAAATTTGTTTCTAGGACGATTTATAGTCATTTTACGTTGTTTTAGAAACTTTTAAACTTTTGACAAAAATCGGCAAAAAAATGATATTTTTAGAAGGGTCAAAGAATCCGACTCTTTGCATTTTTCGACGATTTTTTCAACTTTTACCGATTGAAGCGAAAACCACTAAAATTTGTTTCTAGGACGATTTATAGTCATTTTACGTTGTTTTAGAAACTTTTAAACTTTTGACAAAAATCGGCAAAAAAATGATATTTTTAGAAGGGTCAAAGAATCCGACTCTTTGCATTTTTCGACGATTTTTTCAACTTTTACCGATTGAAGCGAAAACCACTAAAATTTGTTTCTAGGACGATTTATAGTCATTTTACGTTGTTTTAGAAACTTTTAAACTTTTGACAAAAATCGGCAAAAAAATGATATTTTTAGAAGGGTCAAAGAATCCGACTCTTTGCATTTTTCGACGATTTTTTCAACTTTTACCGATTGAAGCGAAAACCACTAAAATTTGTTTCTAGGACGATTTATAGTCATTTTACGTTGTTTTAGAAACTTTTAAACTTTTGACAAAAATCGGCAAAAAAATGATATTTTTAGAAGGGTCAAAGAATCAGACTTTGCATTTTTCGACGATTTTTTCAACTTTTACCGATTGAAGCGAAAACCACTAAAATTTGTTTCTAGGACGATTTATAGTCATTTTACGTTGTTTTAGAAACTTTTAAACTTTTGACAAAAATCGGCAAAAAAATGATATTTTAAGAAGGGTCAAAGAATCCGACTCTGCATTTTTCGACGATTTTTTCAACTTTTACCGATTGAAGCGAAAACCACTAAAATTTGTTTCTAGGACGATTTATTGTCATTTTACGTTGTTTTGGAAACTTAAAATTTTGACAAAAATCGGCAAAAAAATGATATTTTTAGAAGGGTCACAGAATCCGACTCTTTGCATTTTTCGACGATTTTTTCAACTTTTACCGATTGAAGCGAAAACCACTAAAATTTGTTTCTAGGACGATTTATAGTCATTTTACGTTGTTTTAGAAACTTTTAAACTTTTGACAAAAATCGGCAAAAAAATGATATTTTTAGAAGGGTCAAAGAATCCGACTCTTTGCATTTTTCGACGATTTTTTCAACTTTTACCGATTGAAGCGAAAACCACTAAAATTTGTTTCTAGGACGATTTATAGTCATTTTACGTTGTTTTAGAAACTTTTAAACTTTTGACAAAAATCGGCAAAAAAATGATATTTTTAGAAGGGTCAAAGAATCCGACTCTGCATTTTTCGACGATTTTTTCAACTTTTACCGATTGAAGCGAAAACCACTAAAATTTGTTTCTAGGACGATTTATAGTCATTGTACGTTGTTTTGGAAACTTTTAAAATTTTGACAAAAATCGGCAAATAAATGATATTTAAGAAGGGTCAAAGAATCCGACTCTTTGCATTTTTCGACGATTTTTTCAACTTTTACCGATTGAAGCGAAAACCACTAAAATTTGTTTCTAGGACGATTTATAGTCATTTTACGTTGTTTTAGAAACTTTTAAACTTTTGACAAAAATCGGCAAAAAAATGATATTTTTAGAAGGGTCAAAGAATCAGACTCTTTGCATTTTTCGACGATTTTTTCAACTTTTACCGATTGAAGCGAAAACCACTAAAATTTGTTTCTAGGACGATTTATAGTAATTTTACGTTGTTTTGGAAACTTTTAAAATTTTGACAAAAATCGGCAAAAAAATGATATTTTTAGAAGGGTCAAAGAATCCGACTCTTTGCATTTTTCGACGATTTTTTCAACTTTTACCGATTGAAGCGAAAACCACTAAAATTTGTTTCTAGGACGATTTATAGTCATTTTACGTTGTTTTAGAAACTTTTAAACTTTTGACAAAAATCGGCAAAAAAATGATATTTTTAGAAGGGTCAAAGAATCCGACTCTTTGCATTTTTCGACGATTTTTTCAACTTTTACCGATTGAAGCGAAAACCACTAAAATTTGTTTCTAGGACGATTTATAGTCATTTTACGTTGTTTTAGAAACTTTTAAACTTTTGACAAAAATCGGCAAAATAATGATATTTTTAGAAGGGTCAAAGAATCCGACTCTTTGCATTTTTCGACGATTTTTTCAACTTTTACCGATTGAAGCGAAAACCACTAAAATTTGTTTCTAGGACGATTTATAGTCATTTTACGTTGTTTTAGAAACTTTTAAACTTTTGACAAAAATCGGCAAAAAAATGATATTTTTAGAAGGGTCAAAGAATCCGACTCTTTGCATTTTTCGATGATTTTTTCAACTTTTACCGATTGAAGCGAAAACCACTAAAATTTGTTTCTAGGACGATTTATAGTCATTTTACGTTGTTTTAGAAACTTTTAAACTTTTGACAAAAATCGGCAAAAAAATGATATTTTAGAAGGGTCAAAGAATCCGACTCTTTGCATTTTTCGACGATTTTTTCAACTTTTACCGATTGAAGCGAAAACCACTAAAATTTGTTTCTAGGACGATTTATAGTCATTTTACGTTGTTTTAGAAACTTTTAAACTTTTGACAAAAATCGGCAAAAAAATGATATTTTTAGAAGGGTCAAAGAATCCGACTCTTTGCATTTTTCGACGATTTTTTCAACTTTTACCGATTGAAGCGAAAACCACTAAAATTTGTTTCTAGGACGATTTATAGTCATTTTACGTTGTTTTAGAAACTTTTAAACTTTTGACAAAAATCGGCAAAAAAATGATATTTTTAGAAGGGTCAAAGAATCCGACTCTTTGCATTTTTCGACGATTTTTTCAACTTTTACCGATTGAAGCGAAAACCACTAAAATTTGTTTCTAGGACGATTTATAGTCATTTTACGTTGTTTTAGAAACTTTTAAACTTTTGACAAAAATCGGCAAAAAAATGATATTTTTAGAAGGGTCAAAGAATCAGACTCTTTGCATTTTTCGACGATTTTTTCAACTTTTACCGATTGAAGCGAAAACCACTAAAATTTGTTTCTAGGACGATTTATAGTAATTTTACGTTGTTTTGGAAACTTTTAAAATTTTGACAAAAATCGGCAAAAAAATGATATTTTTAGAAGGGTCAAAGAATCCGACTCTTTGCATTTTTCGACGATTTTTTCAACTTTTACCGATTGAAGCGAAAACCACTAAAATTTGTTTCTAGGACGATTTATAGTCATTTTACGTTGTTTTAGAAACTTTTAAACTTTTGACAAAAATCGGCAAAAAAATGATATTTTTAGAAGGGTCAAAGAATCAGACTGCATTTTTCGACGATTTTTTCAACTTTTACCGATTGAAGCGAAAACCACTAAAATTTGTTTCTAGGACGATTTATAGTCATTTTACGTTGTTTTGGAAACTTTTAAAATTTTGACAAAAATCGGCAAAAAAATGATATTTTAAGAAGGGTCAAAGAATCCGACTTTGCATTTTTCGACGATTTTTTCAACTTTTACCGATTGAAGCGAAAACCACTAAAATTTGTTTCTAGGACGATTTATTGTCATTTTACGTTGTTTTGGAAACTTAAAATTTTGACAAAAATCGGCAAAAAAATGATATTTTTAGAAGGGTCACAGAATCCGACTCTTTGCATTTTTCGACGATTTTTTCAACTTTTACCGATTGAAGCGAAAACCACTAAAATTTGTTTCTAGGACGATTTATAGTCATTTTACGTTGTTTTAGAAACTTTTAAACTTTTGACAAAAATCGGCAAAAAAATGATATTTTTAGAAGGGTCAAAGAATCCGACTCTGCATTTTTCGACGATTTTTTCAACTTTTACCGATTGAAGCGAAAACCACTAAAATTTGTTTCTAGGACGATTTATAGTCATTGTACGTTGTTTTGGAAACTTTTAAAATTTTGACAAAAATCGGCAAATAAATGATATTTAAGAAGGGTCAAAGAATCCGACTCTTTGCATTTTTCGACGATTTTTTCAACTTTTACCGATTGAAGCGAAAACCACTAAAATTTGTTTCTAGGACGATTTATAGTCATTTTACGTTGTTTTAGAAACTTTTAAACTTTTGACAAAAATCGGCAAAAAAATGATATTTTTAGAAGGGTCAAAGAATCAGACTCTTTGCATTTTTCGACGATTTTTTCAACTTTTACCGATTGAAGCGAAAACCACTAAAATTTGTTTCTAGGACGATTTATAGTAATTTTACGTTGTTTTGGAAACTTTTAAAATTTTGACAAAAATCGGCAAAAAAATGATATTTTTAGAAGGGTCAAAGAATCCGACTCTTTGCATTTTTCGACGATTTTTTCAACTTTTACCGATTGAAGCGAAAACCACTAAAATTTGTTTCTAGGACGATTTATAGTCATTTTACGTTGTTTTAGAAACTTTTAAACTTTTGACAAAAATCGGCAAAAAAATGATATTTTTAGAAGGGTCAAAGAATCCGACTCTTTGCATTTTTCGACGATTTTTTCAACTTTTACCGATTGAAGCGAAAACCACTAAAATTTGTTTCTAGGACGATTTATAGTCATTTTACGTTGTTTTAGAAACTTTTAAACTTTTGACAAAAATCGGCAAAATAATGATATTTTTAGAAGGGTCAAAGAATCCGACTCTTTGCATTTTTCGACGATTTTTTCAACTTTTACCGATTGAAGCGAAAACCACTAAAATTTGTTTCTAGGACGATTTATAGTCATTTTACGTTGTTTTAGAAACTTTTAAACTTTTGACAAAAATCGGCAAAAAAATGATATTTTTAGAAGGGTCAAAGAATCCGACTCTTTGCATTTTTCGATGATTTTTTCAACTTTTACCGATTGAAGCGAAAACCACTAAAATTTGTTTCTAGGACGATTTATAGTCATTTTACGTTGTTTTAGAAACTTTTAAACTTTTGACAAAAATCGGCAAAAAAATGATATTTTAGAAGGGTCAAAGAATCCGACTCTTTGCATTTTTCGACGATTTTTTCAACTTTTACCGATTGAAGCGAAAACCACTAAAATTTGTTTCTAGGACGATTTATAGTCATTTTACGTTGTTTTAGAAACTTTTAAACTTTTGACAAAAATCGGCAAAAAAATGATATTTTTAGAAGGGTCAAAGAATCCGACTCTTTGCATTTTTCGACGATTTTTTCAACTTTTACCGATTGAAGCGAAAACCACTAAAATTTGTTTCTAGGACGATTTATAGTCATTTTACGTTGTTTTAGAAACTTTTAAACTTTTGACAAAAATCGGCAAAAAAATGATATTTTTAGAAGGGTCAAAGAATCCGACTCTTTGCATTTTTCGACGATTTTTTCAACTTTTACCGATTGAAGCGAAAACCACTAAAATTTGTTTCTAGGACGATTTATAGTCATTTTACGTTGTTTTAGAAACTTTTAAACTTTTGACAAAAATCGGCAAAAAAATGATATTTTTAGAAGGGTCAAAGAATCAGACTTTGCATTTTTCGACGATTTTTTCAACTTTTACCGATTGAAGCGAAAACCACTAAAATTTGTTTCTAGGACGATTTATAGTCATTTTACGTTGTTTTAGAAACTTTTAAACTTTTGACAAAAATCGGCAAAAAAATGATATTTTTAGAAGGGTCAAAGAATCCGACTCTTTGCATTTTTCGACGATTTTTTCAACTTTTACCGATTGAAGCGAAAACCACTAAAATTTGTTTCTAGGACGATTTATAGTCATTTTACGTTGTTTTAGAAACTTTTAAACTTTTGACAAAAATCGGCAAAAAAATGATATTTTTAGAAGGGTCAAAGAATCCGACTCTTTGCATTTTTCGACGATTTTTTCAACTTTTACCGATTGAAGCGAAAACCACTAAAATTTGTTTCTAGGACGATTTATAGTCATTTTACGTTGTTTTAGAAACTTTTAAACTTTTGACAAAAATCGGCAAAAAAATGATATTTTTAGAAGGGTCAAAGAATCCGACTCTTTGCATTTTTCGACGATTTTTTCAACTTTTACCGATTGAAGCGAAAACCACTAAAATTTGTTTCTAGGACGATTTATAGTCATTTTACGTTGTTTTAGAAACTTTTAAACTTTTGACAAAAATCGGCAAAAAAATGATATTTTTAGAAGGGTCAAAGAATCCGACTCTTTGCATTTTTCGACGATTTTTTCAACTTTTACCGATTGAAGCGAAAACCACTAAAATTTGTTTCTAGGACGATTTATAGTCATTTTACGTTGTTTTAGAAACTTTTAAACTTTTGACAAAAATCGGCAAAAAAATGATATTTTTAGAAGGGTCAAAGAATCCGACTCTTTGCATTTTTCGACGATTTTTTCAACTTTTACCGATTGAAGCGAAAACCACTAAAATTTGTTTCTAGGACGATTTATAGTCATTTTACGTTGTTTTAGAAACTTTTAAACTTTTGACAAAAATCGGCAAAAAAATGATATTTTTAGAAGGGTCAAAGAATCAGACTGCATTTTTCGACGATTTTTTCAACTTTTACCGATTGAAGCGAAAACCACTAAAATTTGTTTCTAGGACGATTTATAGTCATTTTACGTTGTTTTAGAAACTTTTAAACTTTTGACAAAAATCGGCAAAAAAATGATATTTTAAGAAGGGTCAAAGAATCCGACTTTGCATTTTTCGACGATTTTTTCAACTTTTACCGATTGAAGCGAAAACCACTAAAATTTGTTTCTAGGACGATTTATTGTCATTTTACGTTGTTTTGGAAACTTAAAATTTTGACAAAAATCGGCAAAAAAATGATATTTTTAGAAGGGTCACAGAATCCGACTCTTTGCATTTTTCGACGATTTTTTCAACTTTTACCGATTGAAGCGAAAACCACTAAAATTTGTTTCTAGGACGATTTATAGTCATTTTACGTTGTTTTAGAAACTTTTAAACTTTTGACAAAAATCGGCAAAAAAATGATATTTTTAGAAGGGTCAAAGAATCCGACTCTTTGCATTTTTCGACGATTTTTTCAACTTTTACCGATTGAAGCGAAAACCACTAAAATTTGTTTCTAGGACGATTTATAGTCATTTTACGTTGTTTTAGAAACTTTTAAACTTTTGACAAAAATCGGCAAAAAAATGATATTTTTAGAAGGGTCAAAGAATCCGACTCTGCATTTTTCGACGATTTTTTCAACTTTTACCGATTGAAGCGAAAACCACTAAAATTTGTTTCTAGGACGATTTATAGTCATTGTACGTTGTTTTGGAAACTTTTAAAATTTTGACAAAAATCGGCAAATAAATGATATTTAAGAAGGGTCAAAGAATCCGACTCTTTGCATTTTTCGACGATTTTTTCAACTTTTACCGATTGAAGCGAAAACCACTAAAATTTGTTTCTAGGACGATTTATAGTCATTTTACGTTGTTTTAGAAACTTTTAAACTTTTGACAAAAATCGGCAAAAAAATGATATTTTTAGAAGGGTCAAAGAATCAGACTCTTTGCATTTTTCGACGATTTTTTCAACTTTTACCGATTGAAGCGAAAACCACTAAAATTTGTTTCTAGGACGATTTATAGTAATTTTACGTTGTTTTGGAAACTTTTAAAATTTTGACAAAAATCGGCAAAAAAATGATATTTTTAGAAGGGTCAAAGAATCCGACTCTTTGCATTTTTCGACGATTTTTTCAACTTTTACCGATTGAAGCGAAAACCACTAAAATTTGTTTCTAGGACGATTTATAGTCATTTTACGTTGTTTTAGAAACTTTTAAACTTTTGACAAAAATCGGCAAAATAATGATATTTTTAGAAGGGTCAAAGAATCCGACTCTTTGCATTTTTCGACGATTTTTTCAACTTTTACCGATTGAAGCGAAAACCACTAAAATTTGTTTCTAGGACGATTTATAGTCATTTTACGTTGTTTTAGAAACTTTTAAACTTTTGACAAAAATCGGCAAAAAAATGATATTTTTAGAAGGGTCAAAGAATCCGACTCTTTGCATTTTTCGATGATTTTTTCAACTTTTACCGATTGAAGCGAAAACCACTAAAATTTGTTTCTAGGACGATTTATAGTCATTTTACGTTGTTTTAGAAACTTTTAAACTTTTGACAAAAATCGGCAAAAAAATGATATTTTAGAAGGGTCAAAGAATCCGACTCTTTGCATTTTTCGACGATTTTTTCAACTTTTACCGATTGAAGCGAAAACCACTAAAATTTGTTTCTAGGACGATTTATAGTCATTTTACGTTGTTTTAGAAACTTTTAAACTTTTGACAAAAATCGGCAAAAAAATGATATTTTTAGAAGGGTCAAAGAATCCGACTCTTTGCATTTTTCGACGATTTTTTCAACTTTTACCGATTGAAGCGAAAACCACTAAAATTTGTTTCTAGGACGATTTATAGTCATTTTACGTTGTTTTAGAAACTTTTAAACTTTTGACAAAAATCGGCAAAAAAATGATATTTTTAGAAGGGTCAAAGAATCCGACTCTTTGCATTTTTCGACGATTTTTTCAACTTTTACCGATTGAAGCGAAAACCACTAAAATTTGTTTCTAGGACGATTTATAGTCATTTTACGTTGTTTTAGAAACTTTTAAACTTTTGACAAAAATCGGCAAAAAAATGATATTTTTAGAAGGGTCAAAGAATCAGACTTTGCATTTTTCGACGATTTTTTCAACTTTTACCGATTGAAGCGAAAACCACTAAAATTTGTTTCTAGGACGATTTATAGTCATTTTACGTTGTTTTAGAAACTTTTAAACTTTTGACAAAAATCGGCAAAAAAATGATATTTTTAGAAGGGTCAAAGAATCAGACTTTGCATTTTTCGACGATTTTTTCAACTTTTACCGATTGAAGCGAAAACCACTAAAATTTGTTTCTAGGACGATTTATAGTCATTTTACGTTGTTTTAGAAACTTTTAAACTTTTGACAAAATTCGGCAAAAAAATGATATTTTTAGAAGGGTCAAAGAATCCGACTCTTTGCATTTTTCGACGATTTTTTCAACTTTTACCGATTGAAGCGAAAACCACTAAAATTTGTTTCTAGGACGATTTATAGTCATTTTACGTTGTTTTAGAAACTTTTAAACTTTTGACAAAAATCGGCAAAAAAATGATATTTTTAGAAGGGTCAAAGAATCAGACTGCATTTTTCGACGATTTTTTCAACTTTTACCGATTGAAGCGAAAACCACTAAAATTTGTTTCTAGGACGATTTATAGTCATTGTACGTTGTTTTGGAAACTTTTAAAATTTTGACAAAAATCGGCAAATAAATGATATTTAAGAAGGGTCAAAGAATCCGACTCTGCATTTTTCGACGATTTTTTCAACTTTTACCGATTGAAGCGAAAACCACTAAAATTTGTTTCTAGGACGATTTATAGTCATTGTACGTTGTTTTGGAAACTTTTAAAATTTTGACAAAAATCGGCAAATAAATGATATTTAAGAAGGGTCAAAGAATCCGACTCTTTGCATTTTTCGACGATTTTTTCAACTTTTACCGATTGAAGCGAAAACCACTAAAATTTGTTTCTAGGACGATTTATAGTAATTTTACGTTGTTTTGGAAACTTTTAAAATTTTGACAAAAATCGGCAAAAAAATGATATTTTTAGAAGGGTCAAAGAATCCGACTCTTTGCATTTTTCGACGATTTTTTCAACTTTTACCGATTGAAGCGAAAACCACTAAAATTTGTTTCTAGGACGATTTATAGTCATTTTACGTTGTTTTAGAAACTTTTAAACTTTTGACAAAAATCGGCAAAAAAATGATATTTTTAGAAGGGTCAAAGAATCCGACTCTTTGCATTTTTCGACGATTTTTTCAACTTTTACCGATTGAAGCGAAAACCACTAAAATTTGTTTCTAGGACGATTTATAGTCATTTTACGTTGTTTTAGAAACTTTTAAACTTTTGACAAAAATCGGCAAAAAAATGATATTTTTAGAAGGGTCAAAGAATCCGACTCTTTGCATTTTTCGACGATTTTTTCAACTTTTACCGATTGAAGCGAAAACCACTAAAATTTGTTTCTAGGACGATTTATAGTCATTTTACGTTGTTTTAGAAACTTTTAAACTTTTGACAAAAATCGGCAAAAAAATGATATTTTTAGAAGGGTCAAAGAATCCGACTCTTTGCATTTTTCGACGATTTTTTCAACTTTTACCGATTGAAGCGAAAACCACTAAAATTTGTTTCTAGGACGATTTATAGTCATTTTACGTTGTTTTAGAAACTTTTAAACTTTTGACAAAAATCGGCAAAAAAATGATATTTTTAGAAGGGTCAAAGAATCCGACTCTTTGCATTTTTCGACGATTTTTTCAACTTTTACCGATTGAAGCGAAAACCACTAAAATTTGTTTCTAGGACGATTTATAGTCATTTTACGTTGTTTTAGAAACTTTTAAACTTTTGACAAAAATCGGCAAAAAAATGATATTTTTAGAAGGGTCAAAGAATCCGACTCTTTGCATTTTTCGACGATTTTTTCAACTTTTACCGATTGAAGCGAAAACCACTAAAATTTGTTTCTAGGACGATTTATAGTCATTTTACGTTGTTTTAGAAACTTTTAAACTTTTGACAAAAATCGGCAAAAAAATGATATTTTTAGAAGGGTCAAAGAATCAGACTTTGCATTTTTCGACGATTTTTTCAACTTTTACCGATTGAAGCGAAAACCACTAAAATTTGTTTCTAGGACGATTTATAGTCATTTTACGTTGTTTTAGAAACTTTTAAACTTTTGACAAAAATCGGCAAAAAAATGATATTTTTAGAAGGGTCAAAGAATCAGACTGCATTTTTCGACGATTTTTTCAACTTTTACCGATTGAAGCGAAAACCACTAAAATTTGTTTCTAGGACGATTTATAGTCATTTTACGTTGTTTTAGAAACTTTTAAACTTTTGACAAAATTCGGCAAAAAAATGATATTTTTAGAAGGGTCAAAGAATCCGACTCTTTGCATTTTTCGACGATTTTTTCAACTTTTACCGATTGAAGCGAAAACCACTAAAATTTGTTTCTAGGACGATTTATAGTCATTTTACGTTGTTTTAGAAACTTTTAAACTTTTGACAAAAATCGGCAAAAAAATGATATTTTTAGAAGGGTCAAAGAATCAGACTGCATTTTTCGACGATTTTTTCAACTTTTACCGATTGAAGCGAAAACCACTAAAATTTGTTTCTAGGACGATTTATAGTCATTGTACGTTGTTTTGGAAACTTTTAAAATTTTGACAAAAATCGGCAAATAAATGATATTTAAGAAGGGTCAAAGAATCCGACTCTGCATTTTTCGACGATTTTTTCAACTTTTACCGATTGAAGCGAAAACCACTAAAATTTGTTTCTAGGACGATTTATAGTCATTGTACGTTGTTTTGGAAACTTTTAAAATTTTGACAAAAATCGGCAAATAAATGATATTTAAGAAGGGTCAAAGAATCCGACTCTTTGCATTTTTCGACGATTTTTTCAACTTTTACCGATTGAAGCGAAAACCACTAAAATTTGTTTCTAGGACGATTTATAGTCATTTTACGTTGTTTTAGAAACTTTTAAACTTTTGACAAAAATCGGCAAAAAAATGATATTTTTAGAAGGGTCAAAGAATCAGACTGCATTTTTCGACGATTTTTTCAACTTTTACCGATTGAAGCGAAAACCACTAAAATTTGTTTCTAGGACGATTTATAGTAATTTTACGTTGTTTTGGAAACTTTTAAAATTTTGACAAAAATCGGCAAAAAATGATATTTTTAGAAGGGTCAAAGAATCCGACTCTTTGCATTTTTCGACGATTTTTTCAACTTTTACCGATTGAAGCGAAAACCACTAAAATTTGTTTCTAGGACGATTTATAGTCATTTTACGTTGTTTTAGAAACTTTTAAACTTTTGACAAAAATCGGCAAAAAAATGATATTTTTAGAAGGGTCAAAGAATCCGACTCTGCATTTTTCGACGATTTTTTCAACTTTTACCGATTGAAGCGAAAACCACTAAAATTTGTTTCTAGGACGATTTATAGTCATTGTACGTTGTTTTGGAAACTTTTAAAATTTTGACAAAAATCGGCAAATAAATGATATTTAAGAAGGGTCAAAGAATCCGACTCTTTGCATTTTTCGACGATTTTTTCAACTTTTACCGATTGAAGCGAAAACCACTAAAATTTGTTTCTAGGACGATTTATAGTAATTTTACGTTGTTTTGGAAACTTTTAAAATTTTGACAAAAATCGGCAAAAAAATGATATTTTTAGAAGGGTCAAAGAATCCGACTCTGCATTTTTCGACGATTTTTTCAACTTTTACCGATTGAAGCGAAAACCACTAAAATTTGTTTCTAGGACGATTTATAGTCATTGTACGTTGTTTTGGAAACTTTTAAAATTTTGACAAAAATCGGCAAATAAATGATATTTAAGAAGGGTCAAAGAATCCGACTCTGCATTTTTCGACGATTTTTTCAACTTTTACCGATTGAAGCGAAAACCACTAAAATTTGTTTCTAGGACGATTTATAGTCATTTTACGTTGTTTTAGAAACTTTTAAACTTTTGACAAAAATCGGCAAAAAAATGATATTTTTAGAAGGGTCAAAGAATCCGACTCTGCATTTTTCGACGATTTTTTCAACTTTTACCGATTGAAGCGAAAACCACTAAAATTTGTTTCTAGGACGATTTATAGTCATTGTACGTTGTTTTGGAAACTTTTAAAATTTTGACAAAAATCGGCAAATAAATGATATTTAAGAAGGGTCAAAGAATCCGACTCTTTGCATTTTTCGACGATTTTTTCAACTTTTACCGATTGAAGCGAAAACCACTAAAATTTGTTTCTAGGACGATTTATAGTAATTTTACGTTGTTTTGGAAACTTTTAAAATTTTGACAAAAATCGGCAAAAAAATGATATTTTTAGAAGGGTCAAAGAATCCGACTCTGCATTTTTCGACGATTTTTTCAACTTTTACCGATTGAAGCGAAAACCACTAAAATTTGTTTCTAGGACGATTTATAGTCATTGTACGTTGTTTTGGAAACTTTTAAAATTTTGACAAAAATCGGCAAAAAAATGATATTTTTAGAAGGGTCAAAGAATCCGACTCTTTGCATTTTTCGACGATTTTTTCAACTTTTACCGATTGAAGCGAAAACCACTAAAATTTGTTTCTAGGACGATTTATAGTCATTGTACGTTGTTTTGGAAACTTTTAAAATTTTGACAAAAATCGGCAAATAAATGATATTTTTAGAAGGGTCAAAGAATCCGACTCTGCATTTTTCGACGATTTTTTCAACTTTTACCGATTGAAGCGAAAACCACTAAAATTTGTTTCTAGGACGATTTATAGTCATTGTACGTTGTTTTGGAAACTTTTAAAATTTTGACAAAAATCGGCAAATAAATGATATTTAAGAAGGGTCAAAGAATCCGACTCTTTGCATTTTTCGACGATTTTTTCAACTTTTACCGATTGAAGCGAAAACCACTAAAATTTGTTTCTAGGACGATTTATAGTCATTTTACGTTGTTTTGGAAACTTTTAAAATTTTGACAAAAATCGGCAAAAAAATGATATTTTTAGAAGGGTCAAAGAATCCGACTCTGCATTTTTCGACGATTTTTTCAACTTTTACCGATTGAAGCGAAAACCACTAAAATTTGTTTCTAGGACGATTTATAGTCATTGTACGTTGTTTTGGAAACTTTTAAAATTTTGACAAAAATCGGCAAATAAATGATATTTAAGAAGGGTCAAAGAATCCGACTCTTTGCATTTTTCGACGATTTTTTCAACTTTTACCGATTGAAGCGAAAACCACTAAAATTTGTTTCTAGGACGATTTATAGTAATTTTACGTTGTTTTGGAAACTTTTAAAATTTTGACAAAAATCGGCAAAAAAATGATATTTTTAGAAGGGTCAAAGAATCCGACTCTTTGCATTTTTCGACGATTTTTTCAACTTTTACCGATTGAAGCGAAAACCACTAAAATTTGTTTCTAGGACGATTTATAGTCATTTTACGTTGTTTTAGAAACTTTTAAACTTTTGACAAAAATCGGCAAAAAAATGATATTTTTAGAAGGGTCAAAGAATCCGACTCTTTGCATTTTTCGACGATTTTTTCAACTTTTACCGATTGAAGCGAAAACCACTAAAATTTGTTTCTAGGACGATTTATAGTCATTTTACGTTGTTTTAGAAACTTTTAAACTTTTGACAAAAATCGGCAAAAAAATGATATTTTTAGAAGGGTCAAAGAATCCGACTCTTTGCATTTTTCGACGATTTTTTCAACTTTTACCGATTGAAGCGAAAACCACTAAAATTTGTTTCTAGGACGATTTATAGTCATTTTACGTTGTTTTAGAAACTTTTAAACTTTTGACAAAAATCGGCAAAAAAATGATATTTTTAGAAGGGTCAAAGAATCAGACTTTGCATTTTTCGACGATTTTTTCAACTTTTACCGATTGAAGCGAAAACCACTAAAATTTGTTTCTAGGACGATTTATAGTCATTTTACGTTGTTTTAGAAACTTTTAAACTTTTGACAAAAATCGGCAAAAAAATGATATTTTTAGAAGGGTCAAAGAATCAGACTTTGCATTTTTCGACGATTTTTTCAACTTTTACCGATTGAAGCGAAAACCACTAAAATTTGTTTCTAGGACGATTTATAGTAATTTTACGTTGTTTTGGAAACTTTTAAAATTTTGACAAAAATCGGCAAAAAAATGATATTTTTAGAAGGGTCAAAGAATCCGACTCTTTGCATTTTTCGACGATTTTTTCAACTTTTACCGATTGAAGCGAAAACCACTAAAATTTGTTTCTAGGACGATTTATAGTCATTTTACGTTGTTTTAGAAACTTTTAAACTTTTGACAAAAATCGGCAAAAAAATGATATTTTTAGAAGGGTCAAAGAATCCGACTCTTTGCATTTTTCGACGATTTTTTCAACTTTTACCGATTGAAGCGAAAACCACTAAAATTTGTTTCTAGGACGATTTATAGTCATTTTACGTTGTTTTAGAAACTTTTAAACTTTTGACAAAAATCGGCAAAAAAATGATATTTTTAGAAGGGTCAAAGAATCCGACTCTTTGCATTTTTCGACGATTTTTTCAACTTTTACCGATTGAAGCGAAAACCACTAAAATTTGTTTCTAGGACGATTTATAGTCATTTTACGTTGTTTTAGGAACTTTTAAACTTTTGACAAAAATCGGCAAAAAAATGATATTTTTAGAAGGGTCAAAGAATCCGACTCTCTGCATTTTTCGACGATTTTTTCAACTTTTACCGATTGAAGCGAAAACCACTAAAATTTGTTTCTAGGACGATTTATAGTCATTTTACGTTGTTTTAGAAACTTTTAAACTTTTGACAAAAATCGGCAAAAAAATGATATTTTTAGAAGGGTCAAAGAATCAGACTTTGCATTTTTCGACGATTTTTTCAACTTTTACCGATTGAAGCGAAAACCACTAAAATTTGTTTCTAGGACGATTTATAGTCATTTTACGTTGTTTTAGAAACTTTTAAACTTTTGACAAAATTCGGCAAAAAAATGATATTTTTAGAAGGGTCAAAGAATCAGACTGCATTTTTCGACGATTTTTTCAACTTTTACCGATTGAAGCGAAAACCACTAAAATTTGTTTCTAGGACGATTTATAGTCATTGTACGTTGTTTTGGAAACTTTTAAAATTTTGACAAAAATCGGCAAATAAATGATATTTAAGAAGGGTCAAAGAATCCGACTCTGCATTTTTCGACGATTTTTTCAACTTTTACCGATTGAAGCGAAAACCACTAAAATTTGTTTCTAGGACGATTTATAGTCATTGTACGTTGTTTTGGAAACTTTTAAACTTTTGACAAAAATCGGCAAAAAAATGATATTTTTAGAAGGGTCAAAGAATCCGACTCTTTGCATTTTTCGACGATTTTTTCAACTTTTACCGATTGAAGCGAAAACCACTAAAATTTGTTTCTAGGACGATTTATAGTCATTTTACGTTGTTTTAGAAACTTTTAAACTTTTGACAAAAATCGGCAAAAAAATGATATTTTTAGAAGGGTCAAAGAATCAGACTCTTTGCATTTTTCGACGATTTTTTCAACTTTTACCGATTGAAGCGAAAACCACTAAAATTTGTTTCTAGGACGATTTATAGTCATTTTACGTTGTTTTAGAAACTTTTAAACTTTTGACAAAAATCGGCAAAAAAATGATATTTTTAGAAGGGTCAAAGAATCCGACTCTTTGCATTTTTCGACGATTTTTTCAACTTTTACCGATTGAAGCGAAAACCACTAAAATTTGTTTCTAGGACGATTTATAGTCATTGTACGTTGTTTTGGAAACTTTTAAAATTTTGACAAAAATCGGCAAATAAATGATATTTTTAGAAGGGTCAAAGAATCCGACTCTGCATTTTTCGACGATTTTTTCAACTTTTACCGATTGAAGCGAAAACCACTAAAATTTGTTTCTAGGACGATTTATAGTCATTGTACGTTGTTTTGGAAACTTTTAAAATTTTGACAAAAATCGGCAAATAAATGATATTTAAGAAGGGTCAAAGAATCCGACTCTTTGCATTTTTCGACGATTTTTTCAACTTTTACCGATTGAAGCGAAAACCACTAAAATTTGTTTCTAGGACGATTTATAGTCATTTTACGTTGTTTTAGAAACTTTTAAACTTTTGACAAAAATCGGCAAAAAAATGATATTTTTAGAAGGGTCAAAGAATCCGACTCTTTGCATTTTTCGACGATTTTTTCAACTTTTACCGATTGAAGCGAAAACCACTAAAATTTGTTTCTAGGACGATTTATAGTCATTTTACGTTGTTTTAGAAACTTTTAAACTTTTGACAAAAATCGGCAAAAAAATGATATTTTTAGAAGGGTCAAAGAATCCGACTCTTTGCATTTTTCGACGATTTTTTCAACTTTTACCGATTGAAGCGAAAACCACTAAAATTTGTTTCTAGGACGATTTATAGTCATTTTACGTTGTTTTAGAAACTTTTAAACTTTTGACAAAAATCGGCAAAAAAATGATATTTTTAGAAGGGTCAAAGAATCCGACTCTTTGCATTTTTCGACGATTTTTTCAACTTTTACCGATTGAAGCGAAAACCACTAAAATTTGTTTCTAGGACGATTTATAGTCATTTTACGTTGTTTTAGAAACTTTTAAACTTTTGACAAAAATCGGCAAAAAAATGATATTTTTAGAAGGGTCAAAGAATCAGACTTTGCATTTTTCGACGATTTTTTCAACTTTTACCGATTGAAGCGAAAACCACTAAAATTTGTTTCTAGGACGATTTATAGTCATTTTACGTTGTTTTAGAAACTTTTAAACTTTTGACAAAAATCGGCAAAAAAATGATATTTTAAGAAGGGTCAAAGAATCCGACTTTGCATTTTTCGACGATTTTTTCAACTTTTACCGATTGAAGCGAAAACCACTAAAATTTGTTTCTAGGACGATTTATTGTCATTTTACGTTGTTTTGGAAACTTAAAATTTTGACAAAAATCGGCAAAAAAATGATATTTTTAGAAGGGTCACAGAATCCGACTCTTTGCATTTTTCGACGATTTTTTCAACTTTTACCGATTGAAGCGAAAACCACTAAAATTTGTTTCTAGGACGATTTATAGTCATTTTACGTTGTTTTAGAAACTTTTAAACTTTTGACAAAAATCGGCAAAAAAATGATATTTTTAGAAGGGTCAAAGAATCCGACTCTTTGCATTTTTCGACGATTTTTTCAACTTTTACCGATTGAAGCGAAAACCACTAAAATTTGTTTCTAGGACGATTTATAGTCATTTTACGTTGTTTTAGAAACTTTTAAACTTTTGACAAAAATCGGCAAAAAAATGATATTTTTAGAAGGGTCAAAGAATCCGACTCTGCATTTTTCGACGATTTTTTCAACTTTTACCGATTGAAGCGAAAACCACTAAAATTTGTTTCTAGGACGATTTATAGTCATTGTACGTTGTTTTGGAAACTTTTAAAATTTTGACAAAAATCGGCAAATAAATGATATTTAAGAAGGGTCAAAGAATCCGACTCTTTGCATTTTTCGACGATTTTTTCAACTTTTACCGATTGAAGCGAAAACCACTAAAATTTGTTTCTAGGACGATTTATAGTCATTTTACGTTGTTTTAGAAACTTTTAAACTTTTGACAAAAATCGGCAAAAAAATGATATTTTTAGAAGGGTCAAAGAATCAGACTCTTTGCATTTTTCGACGATTTTTTCAACTTTTACCGATTGAAGCGAAAACCACTAAAATTTGTTTCTAGGACGATTTATAGTAATTTTACGTTGTTTTGGAAACTTTTAAAATTTTGACAAAAATCGGCAAAAAAATGATATTTTTAGAAGGGTCAAAGAATCCGACTCTTTGCATTTTTCGACGATTTTTTCAACTTTTACCGATTGAAGCGAAAACCACTAAAATTTGTTTCTAGGACGATTTATAGTCATTTTACGTTGTTTTAGAAACTTTTAAACTTTTGACAAAAATCGGCAAAAAAATGATATTTTTAGAAGGGTCAAAGAATCCGACTCTTTGCATTTTTCGACGATTTTTTCAACTTTTACCGATTGAAGCGAAAACCACTAAAATTTGTTTCTAGGACGATTTATAGTCATTTTACGTTGTTTTAGAAACTTTTAAACTTTTGACAAAAATCGGCAAAATAATGATATTTTTAGAAGGGTCAAAGAATCCGACTCTTTGCATTTTTCGACGATTTTTTCAACTTTTACCGATTGAAGCGAAAACCACTAAAATTTGTTTCTAGGACGATTTATAGTCATTTTACGTTGTTTTAGAAACTTTTAAACTTTTGACAAAAATCGGCAAAAAAATGATATTTTTAGAAGGGTCAAAGAATCCGACTCTTTGCATTTTTCGATGATTTTTTCAACTTTTACCGATTGAAGCGAAAACCACTAAAATTTGTTTCTAGGACGATTTATAGTCATTTTACGTTGTTTTAGAAACTTTTAAACTTTTGACAAAAATCGGCAAAAAAATGATATTTTAGAAGGGTCAAAGAATCCGACTCTTTGCATTTTTCGACGATTTTTTCAACTTTTACCGATTGAAGCGAAAACCACTAAAATTTGTTTCTAGGACGATTTATAGTCATTTTACGTTGTTTTAGAAACTTTTAAACTTTTGACAAAAATCGGCAAAAAAATGATATTTTTAGAAGGGTCAAAGAATCCGACTCTTTGCATTTTTCGACGATTTTTTCAACTTTTACCGATTGAAGCGAAAACCACTAAAATTTGTTTCTAGGACGATTTATAGTCATTTTACGTTGTTTTAGAAACTTTTAAACTTTTGACAAAAATCGGCAAAAAAATGATATTTTTAGAAGGGTCAAAGAATCCGACTCTTTGCATTTTTCGACGATTTTTTCAACTTTTACCGATTGAAGCGAAAACCACTAAAATTTGTTTCTAGGACGATTTATAGTCATTTTACGTTGTTTTAGAAACTTTTAAACTTTTGACAAAAATCGGCAAAAAAATGATATTTTTAGAAGGGTCAAAGAATCAGACTCTTTGCATTTTTCGACGATTTTTTCAACTTTTACCGATTGAAGCGAAAACCACTAAAATTTGTTTCTAGGACGATTTATAGTAATTTTACGTTGTTTTGGAAACTTTTAAAATTTTGACAAAAATCGGCAAAAAAATGATATTTTTAGAAGGGTCAAAGAATCCGACTCTTTGCATTTTTCGACGATTTTTTCAACTTTTACCGATTGAAGCGAAAACCACTAAAATTTGTTTCTAGGACGATTTATAGTCATTTTACGTTGTTTTAGAAACTTTTAAACTTTTGACAAAAATCGGCAAAAAAATGATATTTTTAGAAGGGTCAAAGAATCAGACTGCATTTTTCGACGATTTTTTCAACTTTTACCGATTGAAGCGAAAACCACTAAAATTTGTTTCTAGGACGATTTATAGTCATTTTACGTTGTTTTGGAAACTTTTAAAATTTTGACAAAAATCGGCAAAAAAATGATATTTTAAGAAGGGTCAAAGAATCCGACTTTGCATTTTTCGACGATTTTTTCAACTTTTACCGATTGAAGCGAAAACCACTAAAATTTGTTTCTAGGACGATTTATTGTCATTTTACGTTGTTTTGGAAACTTAAAATTTTGACAAAAATCGGCAAAAAAATGATATTTTTAGAAGGGTCACAGAATCCGACTCTTTGCATTTTTCGACGATTTTTTCAACTTTTACCGATTGAAGCGAAAACCACTAAAATTTGTTTCTAGGACGATTTATAGTCATTTTACGTTGTTTTAGAAACTTTTAAACTTTTGACAAAAATCGGCAAAAAAATGATATTTTTAGAAGGGTCAAAGAATCCGACTCTTTGCATTTTTCGACGATTTTTTCAACTTTTACCGATTGAAGCGAAAACCACTAAAATTTGTTTCTAGGACGATTTATAGTCATTTTACGTTGTTTTAGAAACTTTTAAACTTTTGACAAAAATCGGCAAAAAAATGATATTTTTAGAAGGGTCAAAGAATCCGACTCTGCATTTTTCGACGATTTTTTCAACTTTTACCGATTGAAGCGAAAACCACTAAAATTTGTTTCTAGGACGATTTATAGTCATTGTACGTTGTTTTGGAAACTTTTAAAATTTTGACAAAAATCGGCAAATAAATGATATTTAAGAAGGGTCAAAGAATCCGACTCTTTGCATTTTTCGACGATTTTTTCAACTTTTACCGATTGAAGCGAAAACCACTAAAATTTGTTTCTAGGACGATTTATAGTCATTTTACGTTGTTTTAGAAACTTTTAAACTTTTGACAAAAATCGGCAAAAAAATGATATTTTTAGAAGGGTCAAAGAATCAGACTCTTTGCATTTTTCGACGATTTTTTCAACTTTTACCGATTGAAGCGAAAACCACTAAAATTTGTTTCTAGGACGATTTATAGTAATTTTACGTTGTTTTGGAAACTTTTAAAATTTTGACAAAAATCGGCAAAAAAATGATATTTTTAGAAGGGTCAAAGAATCCGACTCTTTGCATTTTTCGACGATTTTTTCAACTTTTACCGATTGAAGCGAAAACCACTAAAATTTGTTTCTAGGACGATTTATAGTCATTTTACGTTGTTTTAGAAACTTTTAAACTTTTGACAAAAATCGGCAAAAAAATGATATTTTTAGAAGGGTCAAAGAATCCGACTCTTTGCATTTTTCGACGATTTTTTCAACTTTTACCGATTGAAGCGAAAACCACTAAAATTTGTTTCTAGGACGATTTATAGTCATTTTACGTTGTTTTAGAAACTTTTAAACTTTTGACAAAAATCGGCAAAATAATGATATTTTTAGAAGGGTCAAAGAATCCGACTCTTTGCATTTTTCGACGATTTTTTCAACTTTTACCGATTGAAGCGAAAACCACTAAAATTTGTTTCTAGGACGATTTATAGTCATTTTACGTTGTTTTAGAAACTTTTAAACTTTTGACAAAAATCGGCAAAAAAATGATATTTTTAGAAGGGTCAAAGAATCCGACTCTGCATTTTTCGATGATTTTTTCAACTTTTACCGATTGAAGCGAAAACCACTAAAATTTGTTTCTAGGACGATTTATAGTCATTTTACGTTGTTTTAGAAACTTTTAAACTTTTGACAAAAATCGGCAAAAAAATGATATTTTAGAAGGGTCAAAGAATCCGACTCTTTGCATTTTTCGACGATTTTTTCAACTTTTACCGATTGAAGCGAAAACCACTAAAATTTGTTTCTAGGACGATTTATAGTCATTTTACGTTGTTTTAGAAACTTTTAAACTTTTGACAAAAATCGGCAAAAAAATGATATTTTTAGAAGGGTCAAAGAATCCGACTCTTTGCATTTTTCGACGATTTTTTCAACTTTTACCGATTGAAGCGAAAACCACTAAAATTTGTTTCTAGGACGATTTATAGTCATTTTACGTTGTTTTAGAAACTTTTAAACTTTTGACAAAAATCGGCAAAAAAATGATATTTTTAGAAGGGTCAAAGAATCCGACTCTTTGCATTTTTCGACGATTTTTTCAACTTTTACCGATTGAAGCGAAAACCACTAAAATTTGTTTCTAGGACGATTTATAGTCATTTTACGTTGTTTTAGAAACTTTTAAACTTTTGACAAAAATCGGCAAAAAAATGATATTTTTAGAAGGGTCAAAGAATCAGACTTTGCATTTTTCGACGATTTTTTCAACTTTTACCGATTGAAGCGAAAACCACTAAAATTTGTTTCTAGGACGATTTATAGTCATTTTACGTTGTTTTAGAAACTTTTAAACTTTTGACAAAAATCGGCAAAAAAATGATATTTTTAGAAGGGTCAAAGAATCCGACTCTTTGCATTTTTCGACGATTTTTTCAACTTTTACCGATTGAAGCGAAAACCACTAAAATTTGTTTCTAGGACGATTTATAGTCATTTTACGTTGTTTTAGAAACTTTTAAACTTTTGACAAAAATCGGCAAAAAAATGATATTTTTAGAAGGGTCAAAGAATCCGACTTTGCATTTTTCGACGATTTTTTCAACTTTTACCGATTGAAGCGAAAACCACTAAAATTTGTTTCTAGGACGATTTATAGTCATTTTACGTTGTTTTAGAAACTTTTAAACTTTTGACAAAAATCGGCAAAAAAATGATATTTTTAGAAGGGTCAAAGAATCCGACTCTTTGCATTTTTCGACGATTTTTTCAACTTTTACCGATTGAAGCGAAAACCACTAAAATTTGTTTCTAGGACGATTTATAGTCATTTTACGTTGTTTTAGAAACTTTTAAACTTTTGACAAAAATCGGCAAAAAAATGATATTTTTAGAAGGGTCAAAGAATCCGACTCTTTGCATTTTTCGACGATTTTTTCAACTTTTACCGATTGAAGCGAAAACCACTAAAATTTGTTTCTAGGACGATTTATAGTCATTTTACGTTGTTTTAGAAACTTTTAAACTTTTGACAAAAATCGGCAAAAAAATGATATTTTTAGAAGGGTCAAAGAATCAGACTTTGCATTTTTCGACGATTTTTTCAACTTTTACCGATTGAAGCGAAAACCACTAAAATTTGTTTCTAGGACGATTTATAGTCATTTTACGTTGTTTTAGAAACTTTTAAACTTTTGACAAAAATCGGCAAAAAAATGATATTTTAAGAAGGGTCAAAGAATCCGACTTTGCATTTTTCGACGATTTTTTCAACTTTTACCGATTGAAGCGAAAACCACTAAAATTTGTTTCTAGGACGATTTATTGTCATTTTACGTTGTTTTGGAAACTTAAAATTTTGACAAAAATCGGCAAAAAAATGATATTTTTAGAAGGGTCACAGAATCCGACTCTTTGCATTTTTCGACGATTTTTTCAACTTTTACCGATTGAAGCGAAAACCACTAAAATTTGTTTCTAGGACGATTTATAGTCATTTTACGTTGTTTTAGAAACTTTTAAACTTTTGACAAAAATCGGCAAAAAAATGATATTTTTAGAAGGGTCAAAGAATCCGACTCTTTGCATTTTTCGACGATTTTTTCAACTTTTACCGATTGAAGCGAAAACCACTAAAATTTGTTTCTAGGACGATTTATAGTCATTTTACGTTGTTTTAGAAACTTTTAAACTTTTGACAAAAATCGGCAAAAAAATGATATTTTTAGAAGGGTCAAAGAATCCGACTCTGCATTTTTCGACGATTTTTTCAACTTTTACCGATTGAAGCGAAAACCACTAAAATTTGTTTCTAGGACGATTTATAGTCATTGTACGTTGTTTTGGAAACTTTTAAAATTTTGACAAAAATCGGCAAATAAATGATATTTAAGAAGGGTCAAAGAATCCGACTCTTTGCATTTTTCGACGATTTTTTCAACTTTTACCGATTGAAGCGAAAACCACTAAAATTTGTTTCTAGGACGATTTATAGTCATTTTACGTTGTTTTAGAAACTTTTAAACTTTTGACAAAAATCGGCAAAAAAATGATATTTTTAGAAGGGTCAAAGAATCAGACTCTTTGCATTTTTCGACGATTTTTTCAACTTTTACCGATTGAAGCGAAAACCACTAAAATTTGTTTCTAGGACGATTTATAGTAATTTTACGTTGTTTTGGAAACTTTTAAAATTTTGACAAAAATCGGCAAAAAAATGATATTTTTAGAAGGGTCAAAGAATCCGACTCTTTGCATTTTTCGACGATTTTTTCAACTTTTACCGATTGAAGCGAAAACCACTAAAATTTGTTTCTAGGACGATTTATAGTCATTTTACGTTGTTTTAGAAACTTTTAAACTTTTGACAAAAATCGGCAAAAAAATGATATTTTTAGAAGGGTCAAAGAATCCGACTCTTTGCATTTTTCGACGATTTTTTCAACTTTTACCGATTGAAGCGAAAACCACTAAAATTTGTTTCTAGGACGATTTATAGTCATTTTACGTTGTTTTAGAAACTTTTAAACTTTTGACAAAAATCGGCAAAATAATGATATTTTTAGAAGGGTCAAAGAATCCGACTCTTTGCATTTTTCGACGATTTTTTCAACTTTTACCGATTGAAGCGAAAACCACTAAAATTTGTTTCTAGGACGATTTATAGTCATTTTACGTTGTTTTAGAAACTTTTAAACTTTTGACAAAAATCGGCAAAAAAATGATATTTTTAGAAGGGTCAAAGAATCCGACTCTTTGCATTTTTCGATGATTTTTTCAACTTTTACCGATTGAAGCGAAAACCACTAAAATTTGTTTCTAGGACGATTTATAGTCATTTTACGTTGTTTTAGAAACTTTTAAACTTTTGACAAAAATCGGCAAAAAAATGATATTTTAGAAGGGTCAAAGAATCCGACTCTTTGCATTTTTCGACGATTTTTTCAACTTTTACCGATTGAAGCGAAAACCACTAAAATTTGTTTCTAGGACGATTTATAGTCATTTTACGTTGTTTTAGAAACTTTTAAACTTTTGACAAAAATCGGCAAAAAAATGATATTTTTAGAAGGGTCAAAGAATCCGACTCTTTGCATTTTTCGACGATTTTTTCAACTTTTACCGATTGAAGCGAAAACCACTAAAATTTGTTTCTAGGACGACTTATAGTCATTTTACGTTGTTTTAGAAACTTTTAAACTTTTGACAAAAATCGGCAAAAAAATGATATTTTTAGAAGGGTCAAAGAATCCGACTCTTTGCATTTTTCGACGATTTTTTCAACTTTTACCGATTGAAGCGAAAACCACTAAAATTTGTTTCTAGGACGATTTATAGTCATTTTACGTTGTTTTAGAAACTTTTAAACTTTTGACAAAAATCGGCAAAAAAATGATATTTTTAGAAGGGTCAAAGAATCAGACTTTGCATTTTTCGACGATTTTTTCAACTTTTACCGATTGAAGCGAAAACCACTAAAATTTGTTTCTAGGACGATTTATAGTCATTTTACGTTGTTTTAGAAACTTTTAAACTTTTGACAAAAATCGGCAAAAAAATGATATTTTTAGAAGGGTCAAAGAATCAGACTTTGCATTTTTCGACGATTTTTTCAACTTTTACCGATTGAAGCGAAAACCACTAAAATTTGTTTCTAGGACGATTTATAGTCATTTTACGTTGTTTTAGAAACTTTTAAACTTTTGACAAAATTCGGCAAAAAAATGATATTTTTAGAAGGGTCAAAGAATCCGACTCTTTGCATTTTTCGACGATTTTTTCAACTTTTACCGATTGAAGCGAAAACCACTAAAATTTGTTTCTAGGACGATTTATAGTCATTTTACGTTGTTTTAGAAACTTTTAAACTTTTGACAAAAATCGGCAAAAAAATGATATTTTTAGAGGGGTCAAAGAATCAGACTGCATTTTTCGACGATTTTTTCAACTTTTACCGATTGAAGCGAAAACCACTAAAATTTGTTTCTAGGACGATTTATAGTCATTGTACGTTGTTTTGGAAACTTTTAAAATTTTGACAAAAATCGGCAAATAAATGATATTTAAGAAGGGTCAAAGAATCCGACTCTGCATTTTTCGACGATTTTTTCAACTTTTACCGATTGAAGCGAAAACCACTAAAATTTGTTTCTAGGACGATTTATAGTCATTGTACGTTGTTTTGGAAACTTTTAAAATTTTGACAAAAATCGGCAAATAAATGATATTTAAGAAGGGTCAAAGAATCCGACTCTTTGCATTTTTCGACGATTTTTTCAACTTTTACCGATTGAAGCGAAAACCACTAAAATTTGTTTCTAGGACGATTTATAGTAATTTTACGTTGTTTTGGAAACTTTTAAAATTTTGACAAAAATCGGCAAAAAAATGATATTTTTAGAAGGGTCAAAGAATCCGACTCTTTGCATTTTTCGACGATTTTTTCAACTTTTACCGATTGAAGCGAAAACCACTAAAATTTGTTTCTAGGACGATTTATAGTCATTTTACGTTGTTTTAGAAACTTTTAAACTTTTGACAAAAATCGGCAAAAAAATGATATTTTTAGAAGGGTCAAAGAATCCGACTCTTTGCATTTTTCGACGATTTTTTCAACTTTTACCGATTGAAGCGAAAACCACTAAAATTTGTTTCTAGGACGATTTATAGTCATTTTACGTTGTTTTAGAAACTTTTAAACTTTTGACAAAAATCGGCAAAAAAATGATATTTTTAGAAGGGTCAAAGAATCCGACTCTTTGCATTTTTCGACGATTTTTTCAACTTTTACCGATTGAAGCGAAAACCACTAAAATTTGTTTCTAGGACGATTTATAGTCATTTTACGTTGTTTTAGAAACTTTTAAACTTTTGACAAAAATCGGCAAAAAAATGATATTTTTAGAAGGGTCAAAGAATCCGACTCTTTGCATTTTTCGACGATTTTTTCAACTTTTACCGATTGAAGCGAAAACCACTAAAATTTGTTTCTAGGACGATTTATAGTCATTTTACGTTGTTTTAGAAACTTTTAAACTTTTGACAAAAATCGGCAAAAAAATGATATTTTTAGAAGGGTCAAAGAATCCGACTCTTTGCATTTTTCGACGATTTTTTCAACTTTTACCGATTGAAGCGAAAACCACTAAAATTTGTTTCTAGGACGATTTATAGTCATTTTACGTTGTTTTAGAAACTTTTAAACTT
Source organism: Leptodirus hochenwartii (assembly GCA_947310635.1). NCBI lineage: Eukaryota > Metazoa > Arthropoda > Insecta > Coleoptera > Leiodidae > Leptodirus > Leptodirus hochenwartii. Next base: position 39,319,937 of record OX371179.1, on the reverse strand, counting down.
TTGACAAAAATCGGCAAAAAAATGATATTTTTAGAAGGGTCAAAGAATCCGACTCTTTGCATTTTTCGACGATTTTTTCAACTTTTACCGATTGAAGCGAAAACCACTAAAATTTGTTTCTAGGACGATTTATAGTCATTTTACGTTGTTTTAGAAACTTTTAAACTTTTGACAAAAATCGGCAAAAAAATGATATTTTTAGAAGGGTCAAAGAATCAGACTTTGCATTTTTCGACGATTTTTTCAACTTTTACCGATTGAAGCGAAAACCACTAAAATTTGTTTCTAGGACGATTTATAGTCATTTTACGTTGTTTTAGAAACTTTTAAACTTTTGACAAAAATCGGCAAAAAAATGATATTTTTAGAAGGGTCAAAGAATCAGACTTTGCATTTTTCGACGATTTTTTCAACTTTTACCGATTGAAGCGAAAACCACTAAAATTTGTTTCTAGGACGATTTATAGTCATTTTACGTTGTTTTAGAAACTTTTAAACTTTTGACAAAATTCGGCAAAAAAATGATATTTTTAGAAGGGTCAAAGAATCCGACTCTTTGCATTTTTCGACGATTTTTTCAACTTTTACCGATTGAAGCGAAAACCACTAAAATTTGTTTCTAGGACGATTTATAGTCATTTTACGTTGTTTTAGAAACTTTTAAACTTTTGACAAAAATCGGCAAAAAAATGATATTTTTAGAAGGGTCAAAGAATCAGACTGCATTTTTCGACGATTTTTTCAACTTTTACCGATTGAAGCGAAAACCACTAAAATTTGTTTCTAGGACGATTTAAAGTCATTGTACGTTGTTTTGGAAACTTTTAAAATTTTGACAAAAATCGGCAAATAAATGATATTTAAGAAGGGTCAAAGAATCCGACTCTGCATTTTTCGACGATTTTTTCAACTTTTACCGATTGAAGCGAAAACCACTAAAATTTGTTTCTAGGACGATTTATAGTCATTGTACGTTGTTTTGGAAACTTTTAAAATTTTGACAAAAATCGGCAAAAAAATGATATTTTTAGAAGGGTCAAAGAATCCGACTCTTTGCATTTTTCGACGATTTTTTCAACTTTTACCGATTGAAGCGAAAACCACTAAAATTTGTTTCTAGGACGATTTATAGTCATTTTACGTTGTTTTAGAAACTTTTAAACTTTTGACAAAAATCGGCAAAAAAATGATATTTTTAGAAGGGTCAAAGAATCCGACTCTTTGCATTTTTCGACGATTTTTTCAACTTTTACCGATTGAAGCGAAAACCACTAAAATTTGTTTCTAGGACGATTTATAGTCATTTTACGTTGTTTTAGAAACTTTTAAACTTTTGACAAAAATCGGCAAAAAAATGATATTTTTAGAAGGGTCAAAGAATCAGACTTTGCATTTTTCGACGATTTTTTCAACTTTTACCGATTGAAGCGAAAACCACTAAAATTTGTTTCTAGGACGATTTATAGTCATTTTACGTTGTTTTAGAAACTTTTAAACTTTTGACAAAAATCGGCAAAAAAATGATATTTTTAGAAGGGTCAAAGAATCAGACTTTGCATTTTTCGACGATTTTTTCAACTTTTACCGATTGAAGCGAAAACCACTAAAATTTGTTTCTAGGACGATTTATAGTCATTTTACGTTGTTTTAGAAACTTTTAAACTTTTGACAAAATTCGGCAAAAAAATGATATTTTTAGAAGGGTCAAAGAATCCGACTCTTTGCATTTTTCGACGATTTTTTCAACTTTTACCGATTGAAGCGAAAACCACTAAAATTTGTTTCTAGGACGATTTATAGTCATTTTACGTTGTTTTAGAAACTTTTAAACTTTTGACAAAAATCGGCAAAAAAATGATATTTTTAGAAGGGTCAAAGAATCAGACTGCATTTTTCGACGATTTTTTCAACTTTTACCGATTGAAGCGAAAACCACTAAAATTTGTTTCTAGGACGATTTATAGTCATTGTACGTTGTTTTGGAAACTTTTAAACTTTTGACAAAAATCGGCAAAAAAATGATATTTTTAGAAGGGTCAAAGAATCCGACTTTGCATTTTTCGACGATTTTTTCAACTTTTACCGATTGAAGCGAAAACCACTAAAATTTGTTTCTAGGACGATTTATAGTCATTTTACGTTGTTTTAGAAACTTTTAAACTTTTGACAAAAATCGGCAAAAAAATGATATTTTTAGAAGGGTCAAAGAATCCGACTCTTTGCATTTTTCGACGATTTTTTCAACTTTTACCGATTGAAGCGAAAACCACTAAAATTTGTTTCTAGGACGATTTATAGTCATTTTACGTTGTTTTAGAAACTTTTAAACTTTTGACAAAAATCGGCAAAAAAATGATATTTTTAGAAGGGTCAAAGAATCCGACTCTTTGCATTTTTCGACGATTTTTTCAACTTTTACCGATTGAAGCGAAAACCACTAAAATTTGTTTCTAGGACGATTTATAGTCATTTTACGTTGTTTTAGAAACTTTTAAACTTTTGACAAAAATCGGCAAAAAAATGATATTTTTAGAAGGGTCAAAGAATCAGACTTTGCATTTTTCGACGATTTTTTCAACTTTTACCGATTGAAGCGAAAACCACTAAAATTTGTTTCTAGGACGATTTATAGTCATTTTACGTTGTTTTAGAAACTTTTAAACTTTTGACAAAAATCGGCAAAAAAATGATATTTTAAGAAGGGTCAAAGAATCCGACTTTGCATTTTTCGACGATTTTTTCAACTTTTACCGATTGAAGCGAAAACCACTAAAATTTGTTTCTAGGACGATTTATTGTCATTTTACGTTGTTTTGGAAACTTAAAATTTTGACAAAAATCGGCAAAAAAATGATATTTTTAGAAGGGTCACAGAATCCGACTCTTTGCATTTTTCGACGATTTTTTCAACTTTTACCGATTGAAGCGAAAACCACTAAAATTTGTTTCTAGGACGATTTATAGTCATTTTACGTTGTTTTAGAAACTTTTAAACTTTTGACAAAAATCGGCAAAAAAATGATATTTTTAGAAGGGTCAAAGAATCCGACTCTTTGCATTTTTCGACGATTTTTTCAACTTTTACCGATTGAAGCGAAAACCACTAAAATTTGTTTCTAGGACGATTTATAGTCATTTTACGTTGTTTTAGAAACTTTTAAACTTTTGACAAAAATCGGCAAAAAAATGATATTTTTAGAAGGGTCAAAGAATCCGACTCTGCATTTTTCGACGATTTTTTCAACTTTTACCGATTGAAGCGAAAACCACTAAAATTTGTTTCTAGGACGATTTATAGTCATTGTACGTTGTTTTGGAAACTTTTAAAATTTTGACAAAAATCGGCAAATAAATGATATTTAAGAAGGGTCAAAGAATCCGACTCTTTGCATTTTTCGACGATTTTTTCAACTTTTACCGATTGAAGCGAAAACCACTAAAATTTGTTTCTAGGACGATTTATAGTCATTTTACGTTGTTTTAGAAACTTTTAAACTTTTGACAAAAATCGGCAAAAAAATGATATTTTTAGAAGGGTCAAAGAATCAGACTCTTTGCATTTTTCGACGATTTTTTCAACTTTTACCGATTGAAGCGAAAACCACTAAAATTTGTTTCTAGGACGATTTATAGTCATTTTACGTTGTTTTAGAAACTTTTAAACTTTTGACAAAAATCGGCAAAAAAATGATATTTTTAGAAGGGTCAAAGAATCCGACTCTTTGCATTTTTCGATGATTTTTTCAACTTTTACCGATTGAAGCGAAAACCACTAAAATTTGTTTCTAGGACGATTTATAGTCATTTTACGTTGTTTTAGAAACTTTTAAACTTTTGACAAAAATCGGCAAAATAATGATATTTTTAGAAGGGTCAAAGAATCCGACTCTTTGCATTTTTCGACGATTTTTTCAACTTTTACCGATTGAAGCGAAAACCACTAAAATTTGTTTCTAGGACGATTTATAGTCATTTTACGTTGTTTTAGAAACTTTTAAACTTTTGACAAAAATCGGCAAAAAAATGATATTTTTAGAAGGGTCAAAGAATCCGACTCTTTGCATTTTTCGATGATTTTTTCAACTTTTACCGATTGAAGCGAAAACCACTAAAATTTGTTTCTAGGACGATTTATAGTCATTTTACGTTGTTTTAGAAACTTTTAAACTTTTGACAAAAATCGGCAAAAAAATGATATTTTAGAAGGGTCAAAGAATCCGACTCTTTGCATTTTTCGACGATTTTTTCAACTTTTACCGATTGAAGCGAAAACCACTAAAATTTGTTTCTAGGACGATTTATAGTCATTTTACGTTGTTTTAGAAACTTTTAAACTTTTGACAAAAATCGGCAAAAAAATGATATTTTTAGAAGGGTCAAAGAATCCGACTCTTTGCATTTTTCGACGATTTTTTCAACTTTTACCGATTGAAGCGAAAACCACTAAAATTTGTTTCTAGGACGACTTATAGTCATTTTACGTTGTTTTAGAAACTTTTAAACTTTTGACAAAAATCGGCAAAAAAATGATATTTTTAGAAGGGTCAAAGAATCCGACTCTTTGCATTTTTCGACGATTTTTTCAACTTTTACCGATTGAAGCGAAAACCACTAAAATTTGTTTCTAGGACGATTTATAGTCATTTTACGTTGTTTTAGAAACTTTTAAACTTTTGACAAAAATCGGCAAAAAAATGATATTTTTAGAAGGGTCAAAGAATCAGACTTTGCATTTTTCGACGATTTTTTCAACTTTTACCGATTGAAGCGAAAACCACTAAAATTTGTTTCTAGGACGATTTATAGTCATTTTACGTTGTTTTAGAAACTTTTAAACTTTTGACAAAAATCGGCAAAAAAATGATATTTTTAGAAGGGTCAAAGAATCAGACTTTGCATTTTTCGACGATTTTTTCAACTTTTACCGATTGAAGCGAAAACCACTAAAATTTGTTTCTAGGACGATTTATAGTCATTTTACGTTGTTTTAGAAACTTTTAAACTTTTGACAAAATTCGGCAAAAAAATGATATTTTTAGAAGGGTCAAAGAATCCGACTCTTTGCATTTTTCGACGATTTTTTCAACTTTTACCGATTGAAGCGAAAACCACTAAAATTTGTTTCTAGGACGATTTATAGTCATTTTACGTTGTTTTAGAAACTTTTAAACTTTTGACAAAAATCGGCAAAAAAATGATATTTTTAGAGGGGTCAAAGAATCAGACTGCATTTTTCGACGATTTTTTCAACTTTTACCGATTGAAGCGAAAACCACTAAAATTTGTTTCTAGGACGATTTATAGTCATTGTACGTTGTTTTGGAAACTTTTAAAATTTTGACAAAAATCGGCAAATAAATGATATTTAAGAAGGGTCAAAGAATCCGACTCTGCATTTTTCGACGATTTTTTCAACTTTTACCGATTGAAGCGAAAACCACTAAAATTTGTTTCTAGGACGATTTATAGTCATTGTACGTTGTTTTGGAAACTTTTAAAATTTTGACAAAAATCGGCAAATAAATGATATTTAAGAAGGGTCAAAGAATCCGACTCTTTGCATTTTTCGACGATTTTTTCAACTTTTACCGATTGAAGCGAAAACCACTAAAATTTGTTTCTAGGACGATTTATAGTAATTTTACGTTGTTTTGGAAACTTTTAAAATTTTGACAAAAATCGGCAAAAAAATAATATTTTTAGAAGGGTCAAAGAATCCGACTCTTTGCATTTTTCGACGATTTTTTCAACTTTTACCGATTGAAGCGAAAACCACTAAAATTTGTTTCTAGGACGATTTATAGTCATTTTACGTTGTTTTAGAAACTTTTAAACTTTTGACAAAAATCGGCAAAAAAATGATATTTTTAGAAGGGTCAAAGAATCCGACTCTTTGCATTTTTCGACGATTTTTTCAACTTTTACCGATTGAAGCGAAAACCACTAAAATTTGTTTCTAGGACGATTTATAGTCATTTTACGTTGTTTTAGAAACTTTTAAACTTTTGACAAAAATCGGCAAAAAAATGATATTTTTAGAAGGGTCAAAGAATCCGACTCTTTGCATTTTTCGACGATTTTTTCAACTTTTACCGATTGAAGCGAAAACCACTAAAATTTGTTTCTAGGACGATTTATAGTCATTTTACGTTGTTTTAGAAACTTTTAAACTTTTGACAAAAATCGGCAAAAAAATGATATTTTTAGAAGGGTCAAAGAATCCGACTCTTTGCATTTTTCGACGATTTTTTCAACTTTTACCGATTGAAGCGAAAACCACTAAAATTTGTTTCTAGGACGATTTATAGTCATTTTACGTTGTTTTAGAAACTTTTAAACTTTTGACAAAAATCGGCAAAAAAATGATATTTTTAGAAGGGTCAAAGAATCCGACTCTTTGCATTTTTCGACGATTTTTTCAACTTTTACCGATTGAAGCGAAAACCACTAAAATTTGTTTCTAGGACGATTTATAGTCATTTTACGTTGTTTTAGAAACTTTTAAACTTTTGACAAAAATCGGCAAAAAAATGATATTTTTAGAAGGGTCAAAGAATCCGACTCTTTGCATTTTTCGACGATTTTTTCAACTTTTACCGATTGAAGCGAAAACCACTAAAATTTGTTTCTAGGACGATTTATAGTCATTTTACGTTGTTTTAGAAACTTTTAAACTTTTGACAAAAATCGGCAAAAAAATGATATTTTTAGAAGGGTCAAAGAATCAGACTTTGCATTTTTCGACGATTTTTTCAACTTTTACCGATTGAAGCGAAAACCACTAAAATTTGTTTCTAGGACGATTTATAGTCATTTTACGTTGTTTTAGAAACTTTTAAACTTTTGACAAAAATCGGCAAAAAAATGATATTTTTAGAAGGGTCAAAGAATCAGACTTTGCATTTTTCGACGATTTTTTCAACTTTTACCGATTGAAGCGAAAACCACTAAAATTTGTTTCTAGGACGATTTATAGTCATTTTACGTTGTTTTAGAAACTTTTAAACTTTTGACAAAATTCGGCAAAAAAATGATATTTTTAGAAGGGTCAAAGAATCCGACTCTTTGCATTTTTCGACGATTTTTTCAACTTTTACCGATTGAAGCGAAAACCACTAAAATTTGTTTCTAGGACGATTTATAGTCATTTTACGTTGTTTTAGAAACTTTTAAACTTTTGACAAAAATCGGCAAAAAAATGATATTTTTAGAAGGGTCAAAGAATCAGACTGCATTTTTCGACGATTTTTTCAACTTTTACCGATTGAAGCGAAAACCACTAAAATTTGTTTCTAGGACGATTTAAAGTCATTGTACGTTGTTTTGGAAACTTTTAAAATTTTGACAAAAATCGGCAAATAAATGATATTTAAGAAGGGTCAAAGAATCCGACTCTGCATTTTTCGACGATTTTTTCAACTTTTACCGATTGAAGCGAAAACCACTAAAATTTGTTTCTAGGACGATTTATAGTCATTGTACGTTGTTTTGGAAACTTTTAAAATTTTGACAAAAATCGGCAAAAAAATGATATTTTTAGAAGGGTCAAAGAATCCGACTCTTTGCATTTTTCGACGATTTTTTCAACTTTTACCGATTGAAGCGAAAACCACTAAAATTTGTTTCTAGGACGATTTATAGTCATTTTACGTTGTTTTAGAAACTTTTAAACTTTTGACAAAAATCGGCAAAAAAATGATATTTTTAGAAGGGTCAAAGAATCCGACTCTTTGCATTTTTCGACGATTTTTTCAACTTTTACCGATTGAAGCGAAAACCACTAAAATTTGTTTCTAGGACGATTTATAGTCATTTTACGTTGTTTTAGAAACTTTTAAACTTTTGACAAAAATCGGCAAAAAAATGATATTTTTAGAAGGGTCAAAGAATCAGACTTTGCATTTTTCGACGATTTTTTCAACTTTTACCGATTGAAGCGAAAACCACTAAAATTTGTTTCTAGGACGATTTATAGTCATTTTACGTTGTTTTAGAAACTTTTAAACTTTTGACAAAAATCGGCAAAAAAATGATATTTTTAGAAGGGTCAAAGAATCAGACTTTGCATTTTTCGACGATTTTTTCAACTTTTACCGATTGAAGCGAAAACCACTAAAATTTGTTTCTAGGACGATTTATAGTCATTTTACGTTGTTTTAGAAACTTTTAAACTTTTGACAAAATTCGGCAAAAAAATGATATTTTTAGAAGGGTCAAAGAATCCGACTCTTTGCATTTTTCGACGATTTTTTCAACTTTTACCGATTGAAGCGAAAACCACTAAAATTTGTTTCTAGGACGATTTATAGTCATTTTACGTTGTTTTAGAAACTTTTAAACTTTTGACAAAAATCGGCAAAAAAATGATATTTTTAGAAGGGTCAAAGAATCAGACTGCATTTTTCGACGATTTTTTCAACTTTTACCGATTGAAGCGAAAACCACTAAAATTTGTTTCTAGGACGATTTATAGTCATTGTACGTTGTTTTGGAAACTTTTAAAATTTTGACAAAAATCGGCAAATAAATGATATTTAAGAAGGGTCAAAGAATCCGACTCTGCATTTTTCGACGATTTTTTCAACTTTTACCGATTGAAGCGAAAACCACTAAAATTTGTTTCTAGGACGATTTATAGTCATTGTACGTTGTTTTGGAAACTTTTAAAATTTTGACAAAAATCGGCAAATAAATGATATTTAAGAAGGGTCAAAGAATCCGACTCTTTGCATTTTTCGACGATTTTTTCAACTTTTACCGATTGAAGCGAAAACCACTAAAATTTGTTTCTAGGACGATTTATAGTAATTTTACGTTGTTTTGGAAACTTTTAAAATTTTGACAAAAATCGGCAAAAAAATGATATTTTTAGAAGGGTCAAAGAATCCGACTCTTTGCATTTTTCGACGATTTTTTCAACTTTTACCGATTGAAGCGAAAACCACTAAAATTTGTTTCTAGGACGATTTATAGTCATTTTACGTTGTTTTAGAAACTTTTAAACTTTTGACAAAAATCGGCAAAAAAATGATATTTTTAGAAGGGTCAAAGAATCCGACTCTTTGCATTTTTCGACGATTTTTTCAACTTTTACCGATTGAAGCGAAAACCACTAAAATTTGTTTCTAGGACGATTTATAGTCATTTTACGTTGTTTTAGAAACTTTTAAACTTTTGACAAAAATCGGCAAAAAAATGATATTTTTAGAAGGGTCAAAGAATCCGACTCTTTGCATTTTTCGACGATTTTTTCAACTTTTACCGATTGAAGCGAAAACCACTAAAATTTGTTTCTAGGACGATTTATAGTCATTTTACGTTGTTTTAGAAACTTTTAAACTTTTGACAAAAATCGGCAAAAAAATGATATTTTTAGAAGGGTCAAAGAATCCGACTCTTTGCATTTTTCGACGATTTTTTCAACTTTTACCGATTGAAGCGAAAACCACTAAAATTTGTTTCTAGGACGATTTATAGTCATTTTACGTTGTTTTAGAAACTTTTAAACTTTTGACAAAAATCGGCAAAAAAATGATATTTTTAGAAGGGTCAAAGAATCCGACTCTTTGCATTTTTCGACGATTTTTTCAACTTTTACCGATTGAAGCGAAAACCACTAAAATTTGTTTCTAGGACGATTTATAGTCATTTTACGTTGTTTTAGAAACTTTTAAACTTTTGACAAAAATCGGCAAAAAAATGATATTTTTAGAAGGGTCAAAGAATCCGACTCTTTGCATTTTTCGACGATTTTTTCAACTTTTACCGATTGAAGCGAAAACCACTAAAATTTGTTTCTAGGACGATTTATAGTCATTTTACGTTGTTTTAGAAACTTTTAAACTTTTGACAAAAATCGGCAAAAAAATGATATTTTTAGAAGGGTCAAAGAATCAGACTTTGCATTTTTCGACGATTTTTTCAACTTTTACCGATTGAAGCGAAAACCACTAAAATTTGTTTCTAGGACGATTTATAGTCATTTTACGTTGTTTTAGAAACTTTTAAACTTTTGACAAAAATCGGCAAAAAAATGATATTTTTAGAAGGGTCAAAGAATCAGACTTTGCATTTTTCGACGATTTTTTCAACTTTTACCGATTGAAGCGAAAACCACTAAAATTTGTTTCTAGGACGATTTATAGTCATTTTACGTTGTTTTAGAAACTTTTAAACTTTTGACAAAATTCGGCAAAAAAATGATATTTTTAGAAGGGTCAAAGAATCCGACTCTTTGCATTTTTCGACGATTTTTTCAACTTTTACCGATTGAAGCGAAAACCACTAAAATTTGTTTCTAGGACGATTTATAGTCATTTTACGTTGTTTTAGAAACTTTTAAACTTTTGACAAAAATCGGCAAAAAAATGATATTTTTAGAAGGGTCAAAGAATCAGACTGCATTTTTCGACGATTTTTTCAACTTTTACCGATTGAAGCGAAAACCACTAAAATTTGTTTCTAGGACGATTTATAGTCATTGTACGTTGTTTTGGAAACTTTTAAAATTTTGACAAAAATCGGCAAATAAATGATATTTAAGAAGGGTCAAAGAATCCGACTCTGCATTTTTCGACGATTTTTTCAACTTTTACCGATTGAAGCGAAAACCACTAAAATTTGTTTCTAGGACGATTTATAGTCATTGTACGTTGTTTTGGAAACTTTTAAAATTTTGACAAAAATCGGCAAATAAATGATATTTAAGAAGGGTCAAAGAATCCGACTCTTTGCATTTTTCGACGATTTTTTCAACTTTTACCGATTGAAGCGAAAACCACTAAAATTTGTTTCTAGGACGATTTATAGTCATTTTACGTTGTTTTAGAAACTTTTAAACTTTTGACAAAAATCGGCAAAAAAATGATATTTTTAGAAGGGTCAAAGAATCAGACTGCATTTTTCGACGATTTTTTCAACTTTTACCGATTGAAGCGAAAACCACTAAAATTTGTTTCTAGGACGATTTATAGTAATTTTACGTTGTTTTGGAAACTTTTAAAATTTTGACAAAAATCGGCAAAAAATGATATTTTTAGAAGGGTCAAAGAATCCGACTCTTTGCATTTTTCGACGATTTTTTCAACTTTTACCGATTGAAGCGAAAACCACTAAAATTTGTTTCTAGGACGATTTATAGTCATTTTACGTTGTTTTAGAAACTTTTAAACTTTTGACAAAAATCGGCAAAAAAATGATATTTTTAGAAGGGTCAAAGAATCCGACTCTGCATTTTTCGACGATTTTTTCAACTTTTACCGATTGAAGCGAAAACCACTAAAATTTGTTTCTAGGACGATTTATAGTCATTGTACGTTGTTTTGGAAACTTTTAAAATTTTGACAAAAATCGGCAAATAAATGATATTTAAGAAGGGTCAAAGAATCCGACTCTTTGCATTTTTCGACGATTTTTTCAACTTTTACCGATTGAAGCGAAAACCACTAAAATTTGTTTCTAGGACGATTTATAGTAATTTTACGTTGTTTTGGAAACTTTTAAAATTTTGACAAAAATCGGCAAAAAAATGATATTTTTAGAAGGGTCAAAGAATCCGACTCTGCATTTTTCGACGATTTTTTCAACTTTTACCGATTGAAGCGAAAACCACTAAAATTTGTTTCTAGGACGATTTATAGTCATTGTACGTTGTTTTGGAAACTTTTAAAATTTTGACAAAAATCGGCAAATAAATGATATTTAAGAAGGGTCAAAGAATCCGACTCTGCATTTTTCGACGATTTTTTCAACTTTTACCGATTGAAGCGAAAACCACTAAAATTTGTTTCTAGGACGATTTATAGTCATTTTACGTTGTTTTAGAAACTTTTAAACTTTTGACAAAAATCGGCAAAAAAATGATATTTTTAGAAGGGTCAAAGAATCCGACTCTGCATTTTTCGACGATTTTTTCAACTTTTACCGATTGAAGCGAAAACCACTAAAATTTGTTTCTAGGACGATTTATAGTCATTGTACGTTGTTTTGGAAACTTTTAAAATTTTGACAAAAATCGGCAAATAAATGATATTTAAGAAGGGTCAAAGAATCCGACTCTTTGCATTTTTCGACGATTTTTTCAACTTTTACCGATTGAAGCGAAAACCACTAAAATTTGTTTCTAGGACGATTTATAGTAATTTTACGTTGTTTTGGAAACTTTTAAAATTTTGACAAAAATCGGCAAAAAAATGATATTTTTAGAAGGGTCAAAGAATCCGACTCTGCATTTTTCGACGATTTTTTCAACTTTTACCGATTGAAGCGAAAACCACTAAAATTTGTTTCTAGGACGATTTATAGTCATTGTACGTTGTTTTGGAAACTTTTAAAATTTTGACAAAAATCGGCAAAAAAATGATATTTTTAGAAGGGTCAAAGAATCCGACTCTTTGCATTTTTCGACGATTTTTTCAACTTTTACCGATTGAAGCGAAAACCACTAAAATTTGTTTCTAGGACGATTTATAGTCATTGTACGTTGTTTTGGAAACTTTTAAAATTTTGACAAAAATCGGCAAATAAATGATATTTTTAGAAGGGTCAAAGAATCCGACTCTGCATTTTTCGACGATTTTTTCAACTTTTACCGATTGAAGCGAAAACCACTAAAATTTGTTTCTAGGACGATTTATAGTCATTGTACGTTGTTTTGGAAACTTTTAAAATTTTGACAAAAATCGGCAAATAAATGATATTTAAGAAGGGTCAAAGAATCCGACTCTTTGCATTTTTCGACGATTTTTTCAACTTTTACCGATTGAAGCGAAAACCACTAAAATTTGTTTCTAGGACGATTTATAGTCATTTTACGTTGTTTTGGAAACTTTTAAAATTTTGACAAAAATCGGCAAAAAAATGATATTTTTAGAAGGGTCAAAGAATCCGACTCTGCATTTTTCGACGATTTTTTCAACTTTTACCGATTGAAGCGAAAACCACTAAAATTTGTTTCTAGGACGATTTATAGTCATTGTACGTTGTTTTGGAAACTTTTAAAATTTTGACAAAAATCGGCAAATAAATGATATTTAAGAAGGGTCAAAGAATCCGACTCTTTGCATTTTTCGACGATTTTTTCAACTTTTACCGATTGAAGCGAAAACCACTAAAATTTGTTTCTAGGACGATTTATAGTAATTTTACGTTGTTTTGGAAACTTTTAAAATTTTGACAAAAATCGGCAAAAAAATGATATTTTTAGAAGGGTCAAAGAATCCGACTCTTTGCATTTTTCGACGATTTTTTCAACTTTTACCGATTGAAGCGAAAACCACTAAAATTTGTTTCTAGGACGATTTATAGTCATTTTACGTTGTTTTAGAAACTTTTAAACTTTTGACAAAAATCGGCAAAAAAATGATATTTTTAGAAGGGTCAAAGAATCCGACTCTTTGCATTTTTCGACGATTTTTTCAACTTTTACCGATTGAAGCGAAAACCACTAAAATTTGTTTCTAGGACGATTTATAGTCATTTTACGTTGTTTTAGAAACTTTTAAACTTTTGACAAAAATCGGCAAAAAAATGATATTTTTAGAAGGGTCAAAGAATCCGACTCTTTGCATTTTTCGACGATTTTTTCAACTTTTACCGATTGAAGCGAAAACCACTAAAATTTGTTTCTAGGACGATTTATAGTCATTTTACGTTGTTTTAGAAACTTTTAAACTTTTGACAAAAATCGGCAAAAAAATGATATTTTTAGAAGGGTCAAAGAATCAGACTTTGCATTTTTCGACGATTTTTTCAACTTTTACCGATTGAAGCGAAAACCACTAAAATTTGTTTCTAGGACGATTTATAGTCATTTTACGTTGTTTTAGAAACTTTTAAACTTTTGACAAAAATCGGCAAAAAAATGATATTTTTAGAAGGGTCAAAGAATCAGACTTTGCATTTTTAGACGATTTTTTCAACTTTTACCGATTGAAGCGAAAACCACTAAAATTTGTTTCTAGGACGATTTATAGTAATTTTACGTTGTTTTGGAAACTTTTAAAATTTTGACAAAAATCGGCAAAAAAATGATATTTTTAGAAGGGTCAAAGAATCCGACTCTTTGCATTTTTCGACGATTTTTTCAACTTTTACCGATTGAAGCGAAAACCACTAAAATTTGTTTCTAGGACGATTTATAGTCATTTTACGTTGTTTTAGAAACTTTTAAACTTTTGACAAAAATCGGCAAAAAAATGATATTTTTAGAAGGGTCAAAGAATCCGACTCTTTGCATTTTTCGACGATTTTTTCAACTTTTACCGATTGAAGCGAAAACCACTAAAATTTGTTTCTAGGACGATTTATAGTCATTTTACGTTGTTTTAGAAACTTTTAAACTTTTGACAAAAATCGGCAAAAAAATGATATTTTTAGAAGGGTCAAAGAATCCGACTCTTTGCATTTTTCGACGATTTTTTCAACTTTTACCGATTGAAGCGAAAACCACTAAAATTTGTTTCTAGGACGATTTATAGTCATTTTACGTTGTTTTAGAAACTTTTAAACTTTTGACAAAAATCGGCAAAAAAATGATATTTTTAGAAGGGTCAAAGAATCCGACTCTCTGCATTTTTCGACGATTTTTTCAACTTTTACCGATTGAAGCGAAAACCACTAAAATTTGTTTCTAGGACGATTTATAGTCATTTTACGTTGTTTTAGAAACTTTTAAACTTTTGACAAAAATCGGCAAAAAAATGATATTTTTAGAAGGGTCAAAGAATCAGACTTTGCATTTTTCGACGATTTTTTCAACTTTTACCGATTGAAGCGAAAACCACTAAAATTTGTTTCTAGGACGATTTATAGTCATTTTACGTTGTTTTAGAAACTTTTAAACTTTTGACAAAAATCGGCAAAAAAATGATATTTTTAGAAGGGTCAAAGAATCCGACTCTGCATTTTTCGACGATTTTTTCAACTTTTACCGATTGAAGCGAAAACCACTAAAATTTGTTTCTAGGACGATTTATAGTCATTGTACGTTGTTTTGGAAACTTTTAAAATTTTGACAAAAATCGGCAAATAAATGATATTTAAGAAGGGTCAAAGAATCCGACTCTTTGCATTTTTCGACGATTTTTTCAACTTTTACCGATTGAAGCGAAAACCACTAAAATTTGTTTCTAGGACGATTTATAGTAATTTTACGTTGTTTTGGAAACTTTTAAAATTTTGACAAAAATCGGCAAAAAAATGATATTTTTAGAAGGGTCAAAGAATCCGACTCTGCATTTTTCGACGATTTTTTCAACTTTTACCGATTGAAGCGAAAACCACTAAAATTTGTTTCTAGGACGATTTATAGTCATTGTACGTTGTTTTGGAAACTTTTAAAATTTTGACAAAAATCGGCAAAAAAATGATATTTTTAGAAGGGTCAAAGAATCCGACTCTTTGCATTTTTCGACGATTTTTTCAACTTTTACCGATTGAAGCGAAAACCACTAAAATTTGTTTCTAGGACGATTTATAGTCATTGTACGTTGTTTTGGAAACTTTTAAAATTTTGACAAAAATCGGCAAATAAATGATATTTTTAGAAGGGTCAAAGAATCCGACTCTGCATTTTTCGACGATTTTTTCAACTTTTACCGATTGAAGCGAAAACCACTAAAATTTGTTTCTAGGACGATTTATAGTCATTGTACGTTGTTTTGGAAACTTTTAAAATTTTGACAAAAATCGGCAAATAAATGATATTTAAGAAGGGTCAAAGAATCCGACTCTTTGCATTTTTCGACGATTTTTTCAACTTTTACCGATTGAAGCGAAAACCACTAAAATTTGTTTCTAGGACGATTTATAGTCATTTTACGTTGTTTTGGAAACTTTTCAAATTTTGACAAAAATCGGCAAAAAAATGATATTTTTAGAAGGGTCAAAGAATCCGACTCTGCATTTTTCGACGATTTTTTCAACTTTTACCGATTGAAGCGAAAACCACTAAAATTTGTTTCTAGGACGATTTATAGTCATTGTACGTTGTTTTGGAAACTTTTAAAATTTTGACAAAAATCGGCAAATAAATGATATTTAAGAAGGGTCAAAGAATCCGACTCTTTGCATTTTTCGACGATTTTTTCAACTTTTACCGATTGAAGCGAAAACCACTAAAATTTGTTTCTAGGACGATTTATAGTAATTTTACGTTGTTTTGGAAACTTTTAAAATTTTGACAAAAATCGGCAAAAAAATGATATTTTTAGAAGGGTCAAAGAATCCGACTCTTTGCATTTTTCGACGATTTTTTCAACTTTTACCGATTGAAGCGAAAACCACTAAAATTTGTTTCTAGGACGATTTATAGTCATTTTACGTTGTTTTAGAAACTTTTAAACTTTTGACAAAAATCGGCAAAAAAATGATATTTTTAGAAGGGTCAAAGAATCCGACTCTTTGCATTTTTCGACGATTTTTTCAACTTTTACCGATTGAAGCGAAAACCACTAAAATTTGTTTCTAGGACGATTTATAGTCATTTTACGTTGTTTTAGAAACTTTTAAACTTTTGACAAAAATCGGCAAAAAAATGATATTTTTAGAAGGGTCAAAGAATCCGACTCTTTGCATTTTTCGACGATTTTTTCAACTTTTACCGATTGAAGCGAAAACCACTAAAATTTGTTTCTAGGACGATTTATAGTCATTTTACGTTGTTTTAGAAACTTTTAAACTTTTGACAAAAATCGGCAAAAAAATGATATTTTTAGAAGGGTCAAAGAATCAGACTTTGCATTTTTCGACGATTTTTTCAACTTTTACCGATTGAAGCGAAAACCACTAAAATTTGTTTCTAGGACGATTTATAGTCATTTTACGTTGTTTTAGAAACTTTTAAACTTTTGACAAAAATCGGCAAAAAAATGATATTTTTAGAAGGGTCAAAGAATCAGACTTTGCATTTTTAGACGATTTTTTCAACTTTTACCGATTGAAGCGAAAACCACTAAAATTTGTTTCTAGGACGATTTATAGTAATTTTACGTTGTTTTGGAAACTTTTAAAATTTTGACAAAAATCGGCAAAAAAATGATATTTTTAGAAGGGTCAAAGAATCCGACTCTTTGCATTTTTCGACGATTTTTTCAACTTTTACCGATTGAAGCGAAAACCACTAAAATTTGTTTCTAGGACGATTTATAGTCATTTTACGTTGTTTTAGAAACTTTTAAACTTTTGACAAAAATCGGCAAAAAAATGATATTTTTAGAAGGGTCAAAGAATCCGACTCTTTGCATTTTTCGACGATTTTTTCAACTTTTACCGATTGAAGCGAAAACCACTAAAATTTGTTTCTAGGACGATTTATAGTCATTTTACGTTGTTTTAGAAACTTTTAAACTTTTGACAAAAATCGGCAAAAAAATGATATTTTTAGAAGGGTCAAAGAATCCGACTCTTTGCATTTTTCGACGATTTTTTCAACTTTTACCGATTGAAGCGAAAACCACTAAAATTTGTTTCTAGGACGATTTATAGTCATTTTACGTTGTTTTAGAAACTTTTAAACTTTTGACAAAAATCGGCAAAAAAATGATATTTTTAGAAGGGTCAAAGAATCCGACTCTGCATTTTTCGACGATTTTTTCAACTTTTACCGATTGAAGCGAAAACCACTAAAATTTGTTTCTAGGACGATTTATAGTCATTTTACGTTGTTTTAGAAACTTTTAAACTTTTGACAAAAATCGGCAAAAAAATGATATTTTTAGAAGGGTCAAAGAATCAGACTTTGCATTTTTCGACGATTTTTTCAACTTTTACCGATTGAAGCGAAAACCACTAAAATTTGTTTCTAGGACGATTTATAGTCATTTTACGTTGTTTTAGAAACTTTTAAACTTTTGACAAAAATCGGCAAAAAAATGATATTTTTAGAAGGGTCAAAGAATCAGACTTTGCATTTTTCGACGATTTTTTCAACTTTTACCGATTGAAGCGAAAACCACTAAAATTTGTTTCTAGGACGATTTATAGTCATTTTACGTTGTTTTAGAAACCTTTAAACTTTTGACAAAATTCGGCAAAAAAATGATATTTTTAGAAGGGTCAAAGAATCAGACTGCATTTTTCGACGATTTTTTCAACTTTTACCGATTGAAGCGAAAACCACTAAAATTTGTTTCTAGGACGATTTATAGTCATTGTACGTTGTTTTGGAAACTTTTAAAATTTTGACAAAAATCGGCAAATAAATGATATTTAAGAAGGGTCAAAGAATCCGACTCTGCATTTTTCGACGATTTTTTCAACTTTTACCGATTGAAGCGAAAACCACTAAAATTTGTTTCTAGGACGATTTATAGTCATTGTACGTTGTTTTGGAAACTTTTAAACTTTTGACAAAAATCGGCAAAAAAATGATATTTTTAGAAGGGTCAAAGAATCCGACTCTTTGCATTTTTCGACGATTTTTTCAACTTTTACCGATTGAAGCGAAAACCACTAAAATTTGTTTCTAGGACGATTTATAGTCATTTTACGTTGTTTTAGAAACTTTTAAACTTTTGACAAAAATCGGCAAAAAAATGATATTTTTAGAAGGGTCAAAGAATCAGACTCTTTGCATTTTTCGACGATTTTTTCAACTTTTACCGATTGAAGCGAAAACCACTAAAATTTGTTTCTAGGACGATTTATAGTCATTTTACGTTGTTTTAGAAACTTTTAAACTTTTGACAAAAATCGGCAAAAAAATGATATTTTTAGAAGGGTCAAAGAATCAGACTTTGCATTTTTCGACGATTTTTTCAACTTTTACCGATTGAAGCGAAAACCACTAAAATTTGTTTCTAGGACGATTTATAGTAATTTTACGTTGTTTTGGAAACTTTTAAAATTTTGACAAAAATCGGCAAAAAAATGATATTTTTAGAAGGGTCAAAGAATCCGACTCTTTGCATTTTTCGACGATTTTTTCAACTTTTACCGATTGAAGCGAAAACCACTAAAATTTGTTTCTAGGACGATTTATAGTCATTTTACGTTGTTTTAGAAACTTTTAAACTTTTGACAAAAATCGGCAAAAAAATGATATTTTTAGAAGGGTCAAAGAATCCGACTCTTTGCATTTTTCGACGATTTTTTCAACTTTTACCGATTGAAGCGAAAACCACTAAAATTTGTTTCTAGGACGATTTATAGTCATTTTACGTTGTTTTAGAAACTTTTAAACTTTTGACAAAAATCGGCAAAAAAATGATATTTTTAGAAGGGTCAAAGAATCCGACTCTCTGCATTTTTCGACGATTTTTTCAACTTTTACCGATTGAAGCGAAAACCACTAAAATTTGTTTCTAGGACGATTTATAGTCATTTTACGTTGTTTTAGAAACTTTTAAACTTTTGACAAAAATCGGCAAAAAAATGATATTTTTAGAAGGGTCAAAGAATCAGACTTTGCATTTTTCGACGATTTTTTCAACTTTTACCGATTGAAGCGAAAACCACTAAAATTTGTTTCTAGGACGATTTATAGTCATTTTACGTTGTTTTAGAAACTTTTAAACTTTTGACAAAAATCGGCAAAAAAATGATATTTTTAGAAGGGTCAAAGAATCAGACTTTGCATTTTTCGACGATTTTTTCAACTTTTACCGATTGAAGCGAAAACCACTAAAATTTGTTTCTAGGACGATTTATAGTCATTTTACGTTGTTTTAGAAACTTTTAAACTTTTGACAAAAATCGGCAAAAAAATGATATTTTTAGAAGGGTCAAAGAATCCGACTCTTTGCATTTTTCGACGATTTTTTCAACTTTTACCGATTGAAGCGAAAACCACTAAAATTTGTTTCTAGGACGATTTATAGTCATTTTACGTTGTTTTAGAAACTTTTAAACTTTTGACAAAAATCGGCAAAAAAATGATATTTTTAGAAGGGTCAAAGAATCCGACTCTTTGCATTTTTCGACGATTTTTTCAACTTTTACCGATTGAAGCGAAAACCACTAAAATTTGTTTCTAGGACGATTTATAGTCATTTTACGTTGTTTTAGAAACTTTTAAACTTTTGACAAAAATCGGCAAAAAAATGATATTTTTAGAAGGGTCAAAGAATCCGACTCTTTGCATTTTTCGACGATTTTTTCAACTTTTACCGATTGAAGCGAAAACCACTAAAATTTGTTTCTAGGACGATTTATAGTCATTTTACGTTGTTTTAGAAACTTTTAAACTTTTGACAAAAATCGGCAAAAAAATGATATTTTTAGAAGGGTCAAAGAATCCGACTCTTTGCATTTTTCGACGATTTTTTCAACTTTTACCGATTGAAGCGAAAACCACTAAAATTTGTTTCTAGGACGATTTATAGTCATTTTACGTTGTTTTAGAAACTTTTAAACTTTTGACAAAAATCGGCAAAAAAATGATATTTTTAGAAGGGTCAAAGAATCCGACTCTTTGCATTTTTCGACGATTTTTTCAACTTTTACCGATTGAAGCGAAAACCACTAAAATTTGTTTCTAGGACGATTTATAGTCATTTTACGTTGTTTTAGAAACTTTTAAACTTTTGACAAAAATCGGCAAAAAAATGATATTTTTAGAAGGGTCAAAGAATCAGACTTTGCATTTTTCGACGATTTTTTCAACTTTTACCGATTGAAGCGAAAACCACTAAAATTTGTTTCTAGGACGATTTATAGTCATTTTACGTTGTTTTAGAAACTTTTAAACTTTTGACAAAAATCGGCAAAAAAATGATATTTTAAGAAGGGTCAAAGAATCCGACTTTGCATTTTTCGACGATTTTTTCAACTTTTACCGATTGAAGCGAAAACCACTAAAATTTGTTTCTAGGACGATTTATTGTCATTTTACGTTGTTTTGGAAACTTAAAATTTTGACAAAAATCGGCAAAAAAATGATATTTTTAGAAGGGTCACAGAATCCGACTCTTTGCATTTTTCGACGATTTTTTCAACTTTTACCGATTGAAGCGAAAACCACTAAAATTTGTTTCTAGGACGATTTATAGTCATTTTACGTTGTTTTAGAAACTTTTAAACTTTTGACAAAAATCGGCAAAAAAATGATATTTTTAGAAGGGTCAAAGAATCCGACTCTTTGCATTTTTCGACGATTTTTTCAACTTTTACCGATTGAAGCGAAAACCACTAAAATTTGTTTCTAGGACGATTTATAGTCATTGTACGTTGTTTTGGAAACTTTTAAAATTTTGACAAAAATCGGCAAATAAATGATATTTAAGAAGGGTCAAAGAATCCGACTCTTTGCATTTTTCGACGATTTTTTCAACTTTTACCGATTGAAGCGAAAACCACTAAAATTTGTTTCTAGGACGATTTATAGTCATTTTACGTTGTTTTAGAAACTTTTAAACTTTTGACAAAAATCGGCAAAAAAATGATATTTTTAGAAGGGTCAAAGAATCAGACTCTTTGCATTTTTCGACGATTTTTTCAACTTTTACCGATTGAAGCGAAAACCACTAAAATTTGTTTCTAGGACGATTTATAGTAATTTTACGTTGTTTTGGAAACTTTTAAAATTTTGACAAAAATCGGCAAAAAAATGATATTTTTAGAAGGGTCAAAGAATCCGACTCTTTGCATTTTTCGACGATTTTTTCAACTTTTACCGATTGAAGCGAAAACCACTAAAATTTGTTTCTAGGACGATTTATAGTCATTTTACGTTGTTTTAGAAACTTTTAAACTTTTGACAAAAATCGGCAAAAAAATGATATTTTTAGAAGGGTCAAAGAATCCGACTCTTTGCATTTTTCGACGATTTTTTCAACTTTTACCGATTGAAGCGAAAACCACTAAAATTTGTTTCTAGGACGATTTATAGTCATTTTACGTTGTTTTAGAAACTTTTAAACTTTTGACAAAAATCGGCAAAATAATGATATTTTTAGAAGGGTCAAAGAATCCGGCTCTTTGCATTTTTCGACGATTTTTTCAACTTTTACCGATTGAAGCGAAAACCACTAAAATTTGTTTCTAGGACGATTTATAGTCATTTTACGTTGTTTTAGAAACTTTTAAACTTTTGACAAAAATCGGCAAAAAAATGATATTTTTAGAAGGGTCAAAGAATCCGACTCTTTGCATTTTTCGATGATTTTTTCAACTTTTACCGATTGAAGCGAAAACCACTAAAATTTGTTTCTAGGACGATTTATAGTCATTTTACGTTGTTTTAGAAACTTTTAAACTTTTGACAAAAATCGGCAAAAAAATGATATTTTAGAAGGGTCAAAGAATCCGACTCTTTGCATTTTTCGACGATTTTTTCAACTTTTACCGATTGAAGCGAAAACCACTAAAATTTGTTTCTAGGACGATTTATAGTCATTTTACGTTGTTTTAGAAACTTTAAAACTTTTGACAAAAATCGGCAAAAAAATGATATTTTTAGAAGGGTCAAAGAATCCGACTCTTTGCATTTTTCGACGATTTTTTCAACTTTTACCGATTGAAGCGAAAACCACTAAAATTTGTTTCTAGGACGATTTATAGTCATTTTACGTTGTTTTAGAAACTTTTAAACTTTTGACAAAAATCGGCAAAAAAATGATATTTTTAGAAGGGTCAAAGAATCCGACTCTTTGCATTTTTCGACGATTTTTTCAACTTTTACCGATTGAAGCGAAAACCACTAAAATTTGTTTCTAGGACGATTTATAGTCATTTTACGTTGTTTTAGAAACTTTTAAACTTTTGACAAAAATCGGCAAAAAAATGATATTTTTAGAAGGGTCAAAGAATCAGACTTTGCATTTTTCGACGATTTTTTCAACTTTTACCGATTGAAGCGAAAACCACTAAAATTTGTTTCTAGGACGATTTATAGTCATTTTACGTTGTTTTAGAAACTTTTAAACTTTTGACAAAATTCGGCAAAAAAATGATATTTTTAGAAGGGTCAAAGAATCCGACTCTTTGCATTTTTCGACGATTTTTTCAACTTTTACCGATTGAAGCGAAAACCACTAAAATTTGTTTCTAGGACGATTTATAGTCATTTTACGTTGTTTTAGAAACTTTTAAACTTTTGACAAAAATCGGCAAAAAAATGATATTTTTAGAAGGGTCAAAGAATCAGACTGCATTTTTCGACGATTTTTTCAACTTTTACCGATTGAAGCGAAAACCACTAAAATTTGTTTCTAGGACGATTTATAGTCATTGTACGTTGTTTTGGAAACTTTTAAAATTTTGACAAAAATCGGCAAATAAATGATATTTAAGAAGGGTCAAAGAATCCGACTCTGCATTTTTCGACGATTTTTTCAACTTTTACCGATTGAAGCGAAAACCACTAAAATTTGTTTCTAGGACGATTTATAGTCATTGTACGTTGTTTTGGAAACTTTTAAAATTTTGACAAAAATCGGCAAATAAATGATATTTAAGAAGGGTCAAAGAATCCGACTCTTTGCATTTTTCGACGATTTTTTCAACTTTTACCGATTGAAGCGAAAACCACTAAAATTTGTTTCTAGGACGATTTATAGTAATTTTACGTTGTTTTGGAAACTTTTAAAATTTTGACAAAAATCGGCAAAAAAATGATATTTTTAGAAGGGTCAAAGAATCCGACTCTTTGCATTTTTCGACGATTTTTTCAACTTTTACCGATTGAAGCGAAAACCACTAAAATTTGTTTCTAGGACGATTTATAGTCATTTTACGTTGTTTTAGAAACTTTTAAACTTTTGACAAAAATCGGCAAAAAAATGATATTTTTAGAAGGGTCAAAGAATCCGACTCTTTGCATTTTTCGACGATTTTTTCAACTTTTACCGATTGAAGCGAAAACCACTAAAATTTGTTTCTAGGACGATTTATAGTCATTTTACGTTGTTTTAGAAACTTTTAAACTTTTGACAAAAATCGGCAAAAAAATGATATTTTTAGAAGGGTCAAAGAATCCGACTCTTTGCATTTTTCGACGATTTTTTCAACTTTTACCGATTGAAGCGAAAACCACTAAAATTTGTTTCTAGGACGATTTATAGTCATTTTACGTTGTTTTAGAAACTTTTAAACTTTTGACAAAAATCGGCAAAAAAATGATATTTTTAGAAGGGTCAAAGAATCCGACTCTTTGCATTTTTCGACGATTTTTTCAACTTTTACCGATTGAAGCGAAAACCACTAAAATTTGTTTCTAGGACGATTTATAGTCATTTTACGTTGTTTTAGAAACTTTTAAACTTTTGACAAAAATCGGCAAAAAAATGATATTTTTAGAAGGGTCAAAGAATCCGACTCTTTGCATTTTTCGACGATTTTTTCAACTTTTACCGATTGAAGCGAAAACCACTAAAATTTGTTTCTAGGACGATTTATAGTCATTTTACGTTGTTTTAGAAACTTTTAAACTTTTGACAAAAATCGGCAAAAAAATGATATTTTTAGAAGGGTCAAAGAATCCGACTCTTTGCATTTTTCGACGATTTTTTCAACTTTTACCGATTGAAGCGAAAACCACTAAAATTTGTTTCTAGGACGATTTATAGTCATTTTACGTTGTTTTAGAAACTTTTAAACTTTTGACAAAAATCGGCAAAAAAATGATATTTTTAGAAGGGTCAAAGAATCAGACTTTGCATTTTTCGACGATTTTTTCAACTTTTACCGATTGAAGCGAAAACCACTAAAATTTGTTTCTAGGACGATTTATAGTCATTTTACGTTGTTTTAGAAACTTTTAAACTTTTGACAAAAATCGGCAAAAAAATGATATTTTTAGAAGGGTCAAAGAATCAGACTTTGCATTTTTCGACGATTTTTTCAACTTTTACCGATTGAAGCGAAAACCACTAAAATTTGTTTCTAGGACGATTTATAGTCATTTTACGTTGTTTTAGAAACTTTTAAACTTTTGACAAAATTCGGCAAAAAAATGATATTTTTAGAAGGGTCAAAGAATCCGACTCTTTGCATTTTTCGACGATTTTTTCAACTTTTACCGATTGAAGCGAAAACCACTAAAATTTGTTTCTAGGACGATTTATAGTCATTTTACGTTGTTTTAGAAACTTTTAAACTTTTGACAAAAATCGGCAAAAAAATGATATTTTTAGAAGGGTCAAAGAATCAGACTGCATTTTTCGACGATTTTTTCAACTTTTACCGATTGAAGCGAAAACCACTAAAATTTGTTTCTAGGACGATTTATAGTCATTGTACGTTGTTTTGGAAACTTTTAAAATTTTGACAAAAATCGGCAAATAAATGATATTTAAGAAGGGTCAAAGAATCCGACTCTGCATTTTTCGACGATTTTTTCAACTTTTACCGATTGAAGCGAAAACCACTAAAATTTGTTTCTAGGACGATTTATAGTCATTGTACGTTGTTTTGGAAACTTTTAAAATTTTGACAAAAATCGGCAAATAAATGATATTTAAGAAGGGTCAAAGAATCCGACTCTTTGCATTTTTCGACGATTTTTTCAACTTTTACCGATTGAAGCGAAAACCACTAAAATTTGTTTCTAGGACGATTTATAGTCATTTTACGTTGTTTTAGAAACTTTTAAACTTTTGACAAAAATCGGCAAAAAAATGATATTTTTAGAAGGGTCAAAGAATCAGACTGCATTTTTCGACGATTTTTTCAACTTTTACCGATTGAAGCGAAAACCACTAAAATTTGTTTCTAGGACGATTTATAGTAATTTTACGTTGTTTTGGAAACTTTTAAAATTTTGACAAAAATCGGCAAAAAATGATATTTTTAGAAGGGTCAAAGAATCCGACTCTTTGCATTTTTCGACGATTTTTTCAACTTTTACCGATTGAAGCGAAAACCACTAAAATTTGTTTCTAGGACGATTTATAGTCATTTTACGTTGTTTTAGAAACTTTTAAACTTTTGACCAAAATCGGCAAAAAAATGATATTTTTAGAAGGGTCAAAGAATCCGACTCTGCATTTTTCGACGATTTTTTCAACTTTTACCGATTGAAGCGAAAACCACTAAAATTTGTTTCTAGGACGATTTATAGTCATTGTACGTTGTTTTGGAAACTTTTAAAATTTTGACAAAAATCGGCAAATAAATGATATTTAAGAAGGGTCAAAGAATCCGACTCTTTGCATTTTTCGACGATTTTTTCAACTTTTACCGATTGAAGCGAAAACCACTAAAATTTGTTTCTAGGACGATTTATAGTAATTTTACGTTGTTTTGGAAACTTTTAAAATTTTGACAAAAATCGGCAAAAAAATGATATTTTTAGAAGGGTCAAAGAATCCGACTCTGCATTTTTCGACGATTTTTTCAACTTTTACCGATTGAAGCGAAAACCACTAAAATTTGTTTCTAGGACGATTTATAGTCATTGTACGTTGTTTTGGAAACTTTTAAAATTTTGACAAAAATCGGCAAATAAATGATATTTAAGAAGGGTCAAAGAATCCGACTCTGCATTTTTCGACGATTTTTTCAACTTTTACCGATTGAAGCGAAAACCACTAAAATTTGTTTCTAGGACGATTTATAGTCATTTTACGTTGTTTTAGAAACTTTTAAACTTTTGACAAAAATCGGCAAAAAAATGATATTTTTAGAAGGGTCAAAGAATCCGACTCTGCATTTTTCGACGATTTTTTCAACTTTTACCGATTGAAGCGAAAACCACTAAAATTTGTTTCTAGGACGATTTATAGTCATTGTACGTTGTTTTGGAAACTTTTAAAATTTTGACAAAAATCGGCAAATAAATGATATTTAAGAAGGGTCAAAGAATCCGACTCTTTGCATTTTTCGACGATTTTTTCAACTTTTACCGATTGAAGCGAAAACCACTAAAATTTGTTTCTAGGACGATTTATAGTAATTTTACGTTGTTTTGGAAACTTTTAAAATTTTGACAAAAATCGGCAAAAAAATGATATTTTTAGAAGGGTCAAAGAATCCGACTCTGCATTTTTCGACGATTTTTTCAACTTTTACCGATTGAAGCGAAAACCACTAAAATTTGTTTCTAGGACGATTTATAGTCATTGTACGTTGTTTTGGAAACTTTTAAAATTTTGACAAAAATCGGCAAAAAAATGATATTTTTAGAAGGGTCAAAGAATCCGACTCTTTGCATTTTTCGACGATTTTTTCAACTTTTACCGATTGAAGCGAAAACCACTAAAATTTGTTTCTAGGACGATTTATAGTCATTGTACGTTGTTTTGGAAACTTTTAAAATTTTGACAAAAATCGGCAAATAAATGATATTTTTAGAAGGGTCAAAGAATCCGACTCTGCATTTTTCGACGATTTTTTCAACTTTTACCGATTGAAGCGAAAACCACTAAAATTTGTTTCTAGGACGATTTATAGTCATTGTACGTTGTTTTGGAAACTTTTAAAATTTTGACAAAAATCGGCAAATAAATGATATTTAAGAAGGGTCAAAGAATCCGACTCTTTGCATTTTTCGACGATTTTTTCAACTTTTACCGATTGAAGCGAAAACCACTAAAATTTGTTTCTAGGACGATTTATAGTCATTTTACGTTGTTTTGGAAACTTTTAAAATTTTGACAAAAATCGGCAAAAAAATGATATTTTTAGAAGGGTCAAAGAATCCGACTCTGCATTTTTCGACGATTTTTTCAACTTTTACCGATTGAAGCGAAAACCACTAAAATTTGTTTCTAGGACGATTTATAGTCATTGTACGTTGTTTTGGAAACTTTTAAAATTTTGACAAAAATCGGCAAATAAATGATATTTAAGAAGGGTCAAAGAATCCGACTCTTTGCATTTTTCGACGATTTTTTCAACTTTTACCGATTGAAGCGAAAACCACTAAAATTTGTTTCTAGGACGATTTATAGTAATTTTACGTTGTTTTGGAAACTTTTAAAATTTTGACAAAAATCGGCAAAAAAATGATATTTTTAGAAGGGTCAAAGAATCCGACTCTTTGCATTTTTCGACGATTTTTTCAACTTTTACCGATTGAAGCGAAAACCACTAAAATTTGTTTCTAGGACGATTTATAGTCATTTTACGTTGTTTTAGAAACTTTTAAACTTTTGACAAAAATCGGCAAAAAAATGATATTTTTAGAAGGGTCAAAGAATCCGACTCTTTGCATTTTTCGACGATTTTTTCAACTTTTACCGATTGAAGCGAAAACCACTAAAATTTGTTTCTAGGACGATTTATAGTCATTTTACGTTGTTTTAGAAACTTTTAAACTTTTGACAAAAATCGGCAAAAAAATGATATTTTTAGAAGGGTCAAAGAATCCGACTCTTTGCATTTTTCGACGATTTTTTCAACTTTTACCGATTGAAGCGAAAACCACTAAAATTTGTTTCTAGGACGATTTATAGTCATTTTACGTTGTTTTAGAAACTTTTAAACTTTTGACAAAAATCGGCAAAAAAATGATATTTTTAGAAGGGTCAAAGAATCAGACTTTGCATTTTTCGACGATTTTTTCAACTTTTACCGATTGAAGCGAAAACCACTAAAATTTGTTTCTAGGACGATTTATAGTCATTTTACGTTGTTTTAGAAACTTTTAAACTTTTGACAAAAATCGGCAAAAAAATGATATTTTTAGAAGGGTCAAAGAATCAGACTTTGCATTTTTCGACGATTTTTTCAACTTTTACCGATTGAAGCGAAAACCACTAAAATTTGTTTCTAGGACGATTTATAGTAATTTTACGTTGTTTTGGAAACTTTTAAAATTTTGACAAAAATCGGCAAAAAAATGATATTTTTAGAAGGGTCAAAGAATCCGACTCTTTGCATTTTTCGACGATTTTTTCAACTTTTACCGATTGAAGCGAAAACCACTAAAATTTGTTTCTAGGACGATTTATAGTCATTTTACGTTGTTTTAGAAACTTTTAAACTTTTGACAAAAATCGGCAAAAAAATGATATTTTTAGAAGGGTCAAAGAATCCGACTCTTTGCATTTTTCGACGATTTTTTCAACTTTTACCGATTGAAGCGAAAACCACTAAAATTTGTTTCTAGGACGATTTATAGTCATTTTACGTTGTTTTAGAAACTTTTAAACTTTTGACAAAAATCGGCAAAAAAATGATATTTTTAGAAGGGTCAAAGAATCCGACTCTTTGCATTTTTCGACGATTTTTTCAACTTTTACCGATTGAAGCGAAAACCACTAAAATTTGTTTCTAGGACGATTTATAGTCATTTTACGTTGTTTTAGAAACTTTTAAACTTTTGACAAAAATCGGCAAAAAAATGATATTTTTAGAAGGGTCAAAGAATCCGACTCTTTGCATTTTTCGACGATTTTTTCAACTTTTACCGATTGAAGCGAAAACCACTAAAATTTGTTTCTAGGACGATTTATAGTCATTTTACGTTGTTTTAGAAACTTTTAAACTTTTGACAAAAATCGGCAAAAAAATGATATTTTTAGAAGGGTCAAAGAATCCGACTCTTTGCATTTTTCGACGATTTTTTCAACTTTTACCGATTGAAGCGAAAACCACTAAAATTTGTTTCTAGGACGATTTATAGTCATTTTACGTTGTTTTAGAAACTTTTAAACTTTTGACAAAAATCGGCAAAAAAATGATATTTTTAGAAGGGTCAAAGAATCCGACTCTCTGCATTTTTCGACGATTTTTTCAACTTTTACCGATTGAAGCGAAAACCACTAAAATTTGTTTCTAGGACGATTTATAGTCATTTTACGTTGTTTTAGAAACTTTTAAACTTTTGACAAAAATCGGCAAAAAAATGATATTTTTAGAAGGGTCAAAGAATCAGACTTTGCATTTTTCGACGATTTTTTCAACTTTTACCGATTGAAGCGAAAACCACTAAAATTTGTTTCTAGGACGATTTATAGTCATTTTACGTTGTTTTAGAAACTTTTAAACTTTTGACAAAAATCGGCAAAAAAATGATATTTTTAGAAGGGTCAAAGAATCAGACTTTGCATTTTTCGACGATTTTTTCAACTTTTACCGATTGAAGCGAAAACCACTAAAATTTGTTTCTAGGACGATTTATAGTCATTTTACGTTGTTTTAGAAACTTTTAAACTTTTGACAAAATTCGGCAAAAAAATGATATTTTTAGAAGGGTCAAAGAATCAGACTGCATTTTTCGACGATTTTTTCAACTTTTACCGATTGAAGCGAAAACCACTAAAATTTGTTTCTAGGACGATTTATAGTCATTGTACGTTGTTTTGGAAACTTTTAAAATTTTGACAAAAATCGGCAAATAAATGATATTTAAGAAGGGTCAAAGAATCCGACTCTGCATTTTTCGACGATTTTTTCAACTTTTACCGATTGAAGCGAAAACCACTAAAATTTGTTTCTAGGACGATTTATAGTCATTGTACGTTGTTTTGGAAACTTTTAAACTTTTGACAAAAATCGGCAAAAAAATGATATTTTTAGAAGGGTCAAAGAATCCGACTCTTTGCATTTTTCGACGATTTTTTCAACTTTTACCGATTGAAGCGAAAACCACTAAAATTTGTTTCTAGGACGATTTATAGTCATTTTACGTTGTTTTAGAAACTTTTAAACTTTTGACAAAAATCGGCAAAAAAATGATATTTTTAGAAGGGTCAAAGAATCAGACTCTTTGCATTTTTCGACGATTTTTTCAACTTTTACCGATTGAAGCGAAAACCACTAAAATTTGTTTCTAGGACGATTTATAGTCATTTTACGTTGTTTTAGAAACTTTTAAACTTTTGACAAAAATCGGCAAAAAAATGATATTTTTAGAAGGGTCAAAGAATCAGACTTTGCATTTTTCGACGATTTTTTCAACTTTTACCGATTGAAGCGAAAACCACTAAAATTTGTTTCTAGGACGATTTATAGTAATTTTACGTTGTTTTGGAAACTTTTAAAATTTTGACAAAAATCGGCAAAAAAATGATATTTTTAGAAGGGTCAAAGAATCCGACTCTTTGCATTTTTCGACGATTTTTTCAACTTTTACCGATTGAAGCGAAAACCACTAAAATTTGTTTCTAGGACGATTTATAGTCATTTTACGTTGTTTTAGAAACTTTTAAACTTTTGACAAAAATCGGCAAAAAAATGATATTTTTAGAAGGGTCAAAGAATCCGACTCTTTGCATTTTTCGACGATTTTTTCAACTTTTACCGATTGAAGCGAAAACCACTAAAATTTGTTTCTAGGACGATTTATAGTCATTTTACGTTGTTTTAGAAACTTTTAAACTTTTGACAAAAATCGGCAAAAAAATGATATTTTTAGAAGGGTCAAAGAATCCGACTCTTTGCATTTTTCGACGATTTTTTCAACTTTTACCGATTGAAGCGAAAACCACTAAAATTTGTTTCTAGGACGATTTATAGTCATTTTACGTTGTTTTAGAAACTTTTAAACTTTTGACAAAAATCGGCAAAAAAATGATATTTTTAGAAGGGTCAAAGAATCCGACTCTTTGCATTTTTCGACGATTTTTTCAACTTTTACCGATTGAAGCGAAAACCACTAAAATTTGTTTCTAGGACGATTTATAGTCATTTTACGTTGTTTTAGAAACTTTTAAACTTTTGACAAAAATCGGCAAAAAAATGATATTTTTAGAAGGGTCAAAGAATCCGACTCTCTGCATTTTTCGACGATTTTTTCAACTTTTACCGATTGAAGCGAAAACCACTAAAATTTGTTTCTAGGACGATTTATAGTCATTTTACGTTGTTTTAGAAACTTTTAAACTTTTGACAAAAATCGGCAAAAAAATGATATTTTTAGAAGGGTCAAAGAATCAGACTTTGCATTTTTCGACGATTTTTTCAACTTTTACCGATTGAAGCGAAAACCACTAAAATTTGTTTCTAGGACGATTTATAGTCATTTTACGTTGTTTTAGAAACTTTTAAACTTTTGACAAAAATCGGCAAAAAAATGATATTTTTAGAAGGGTCAAAGAATCAGACTTTGCATTTTTCGACGATTTTTTCAACTTTTACCGATTGAAGCGAAAACCACTAAAATTTGTTTCTAGGACGATTTATAGTCATTTTACGTTGTTTTAGAAACTTTTAAACTTTTGACAAAATTCGGCAAAAAAATGATATTTTTAGAAGGGTCAAAGAATCCGACTCTTTGCATTTTTCGACGATTTTTTCAACTTTTACCGATTGAAGCGAAAACCACTAAAATTTGTTTCTAGGACGATTTATAGTCATTTTACGTTGTTTTAGAAACTTTTAAACTTTTGACAAAAATCGGCAAAAAAATGATATTTTTAGAAGGGTCAAAGAATCAGACTGCATTTTTCGACGATTTTTTCAACTTTTACCGATTGAAGCGAAAACCACTAAAATTTGTTTCTAGGACGATTTATAGTCATTGTACGTTGTTTTGGAAACTTTTAAAATTTTGACAAAAATCGGCAAATAAATGATATTTAAGAAGGGTCAAAGAATCCGACTCTGCATTTTTCGACGATTTTTTCAACTTTTACCGATTGAAGCGAAAACCACTAAAATTTGTTTCTAGGACGATTTATAGTCATTGTACGTTGTTTTGGAAACTTTTAAAATTTTGACAAAAATCGGCAAATAAATGATATTTAAGAAGGGTCAAAGAATCCGACTCTTTGCATTTTTCGACGATTTTTTCAACTTTTACCGATTGAAGCGAAAACCACTAAAATTTGTTTCTAGGACGATTTATAGTCATTTTACGTTGTTTTAGAAACTTTTAAACTTTTGACAAAAATCGGCAAAAAAATGATATTTTTAGAAGGGTCAAAGAATCAGACTGCATTTTTCGACGATTTTTTCAACTTTTACCGATTGAAGCGAAAACCACTAAAATTTGTTTCTAGGACGATTTATAGTAATTTTACGTTGTTTTGGAAACTTTTAAAATTTTGACAAAAATCGGCAAAAAATGATATTTTTAGAAGGGTCAAAGAATCCGACTCTTTGCATTTTTCGACGATTTTTTCAACTTTTACCGATTGAAGCGAAAACCACTAAAATTTGTTTCTAGGACGATTTATAGTCATTTTACGTTGTTTTAGAAACTTTTAAACTTTTGACCAAAATCGGCAAAAAAATGATATTTTTAGAAGGGTCAAAGAATCCGACTCTGCATTTTTCGACGATTTTTTCAACTTTTACCGATTGAAGCGAAAACCACTAAAATTTGTTTCTAGGACGATTTATAGTCATTGTACGTTGTTTTGGAAACTTTTAAAATTTTGACAAAAATCGGCAAATAAATGATATTTAAGAAGGGTCAAAGAATCCGACTCTTTGCATTTTTCGACGATTTTTTCAACTTTTACCGATTGAAGCGAAAACCACTAAAATTTGTTTCTAGGACGATTTATAGTAATTTTACGTTGTTTTGGAAACTTTTAAAATTTTGACAAAAATCGGCAAAAAAATGATATTTTTAGAAGGGTCAAAGAATCCGACTCTGCATTTTTCGACGATTTTTTCAACTTTTACCGATTGAAGCGAAAACCACTAAAATTTGTTTCTAGGACGATTTATAGTCATTGTACGTTGTTTTGGAAACTTTTAAAATTTTGACAAAAATCGGCAAATAAATGATATTTAAGAAGGGTCAAAGAATCCGACTCTGCATTTTTCGACGATTTTTTCAACTTTTACCGATTGAAGCGAAAACCACTAAAATTTGTTTCTAGGACGATTTATAGTCATTTTACGTTGTTTTAGAAACTTTTAAACTTTTGACAAAAATCGGCAAAAAAATGATATTTTTAGAAGGGTCAAAGAATCCGACTCTGCATTTTTCGACGATTTTTTCAACTTTTACCGATTGAAGCGAAAACCACTAAAATTTGTTTCTAGGACGATTTATAGTCATTGTACGTTGTTTTGGAAACTTTTAAAATTTTGACAAAAATCGGCAAATAAATGATATTTAAGAAGGGTCAAAGAATCCGACTCTTTGCATTTTTCGACGATTTTTTCAACTTTTACCGATTGAAGCGAAAACCACTAAAATTTGTTTCTAGGACGATTTATAGTAATTTTACGTTGTTTTGGAAACTTTTAAAATTTTGACAAAAATCGGCAAAAAAATGATATTTTTAGAAGGGTCAAAGAATCCGACTCTGCATTTTTCGACGATTTTTTCAACTTTTACCGATTGAAGCGAAAACCACTAAAATTTGTTTCTAGGACGATTTATAGTCATTGTACGTTGTTTTGGAAACTTTTAAAATTTTGACAAAAATCGGCAAAAAAATGATATTTTTAGAAGGGTCAAAGAATCCGACTCTTTGCATTTTTCGACGATTTTTTCAACTTTTACCGATTGAAGCGAAAACCACTAAAATTTGTTTCTAGGACGATTTATAGTCATTGTACGTTGTTTTGGAAACTTTTAAAATTTTGACAAAAATCGGCAAATAAATGATATTTTTAGAAGGGTCAAAGAATCCGACTCTGCATTTTTCGACGATTTTTTCAACTTTTACCGATTGAAGCGAAAACCACTAAAATTTGTTTCTAGGACGATTTATAGTCATTGTACGTTGTTTTGGAAACTTTTAAAATTTTGACAAAAATCGGCAAATAAATGATATTTAAGAAGGGTCAAAGAATCCGACTCTTTGCATTTTTCGACGATTTTTTCAACTTTTACCGATTGAAGCGAAAACCACTAAAATTTGTTTCTAGGACGATTTATAGTCATTTTACGTTGTTTTGGAAACTTTTAAAATTTTGACAAAAATCGGCAAAAAAATGATATTTTTAGAAGGGTCAAAGAATCCGACTCTGCATTTTTCGACGATTTTTTCAACTTTTACCGATTGAAGCGAAAACCACTAAAATTTGTTTCTAGGACGATTTATAGTCATTGTACGTTGTTTTGGAAACTTTTAAAATTTTGACAAAAATCGGCAAATAAATGATATTTAAGAAGGGTCAAAGAATCCGACTCTTTGCATTTTTCGACGATTTTTTCAACTTTTACCGATTGAAGCGAAAACCACTAAAATTTGTTTCTAGGACGATTTATAGTAATTTTACGTTGTTTTGGAAACTTTTAAAATTTTGACAAAAATCGGCAAAAAAATGATATTTTTAGAAGGGTCAAAGAATCCGACTCTTTGCATTTTTCGACGATTTTTTCAACTTTTACCGATTGAAGCGAAAACCACTAAAATTTGTTTCTAGGACGATTTATAGTCATTTTACGTTGTTTTAGAAACTTTTAAACTTTTGACAAAAATCGGCAAAAAAATGATATTTTTAGAAGGGTCAAAGAATCCGACTCTTTGCATTTTTCGACGATTTTTTCAACTTTTACCGATTGAAGCGAAAACCACTAAAATTTGTTTCTAGGACGATTTATAGTCATTTTACGTTGTTTTAGAAACTTTTAAACTTTTGACAAAAATCGGCAAAAAAATGATATTTTTAGAAGGGTCAAAGAATCCGACTCTTTGCATTTTTCGACGATTTTTTCAACTTTTACCGATTGAAGCGAAAACCACTAAAATTTGTTTCTAGGACGATTTATAGTCATTTTACGTTGTTTTAGAAACTTTTAAACTTTTGACAAAAATCGGCAAAAAAATGATATTTTTAGAAGGGTCAAAGAATCAGACTTTGCATTTTTCGACGATTTTTTCAACTTTTACCGATTGAAGCGAAAACCACTAAAATTTGTTTCTAGGACGATTTATAGTCATTTTACGTTGTTTTAGAAACTTTTAAACTTTTGACAAAAATCGGCAAAAAAATGATATTTTTAGAAGGGTCAAAGAATCAGACTTTGCATTTTTCGACGATTTTTTCAACTTTTACCGATTGAAGCGAAAACCACTAAAATTTGTTTCTAGGACGATTTATAGTAATTTTACGTTGTTTTGGAAACTTTTAAAATTTTGACAAAAATCGGCAAAAAAATGATATTTTTAGAAGGGTCAAAGAATCCGACTCTTTGCATTTTTCGACGATTTTTTCAACTTTTACCGATTGAAGCGAAAACCACTAAAATTTGTTTCTAGGACGATTTATAGTCATTTTACGTTGTTTTAGAAACTTTTAAACTTTTGACAAAAATCGGCAAAAAAATGATATTTTTAGAAGGGTCAAAGAATCCGACTCTTTGCATTTTTCGACGATTTTTTCAACTTTTACCGATTGAAGCGAAAACCACTAAAATTTGTTTCTAGGACGATTTATAGTCATTTTACGTTGTTTTAGAAACTTTTAAACTTTTGACAAAAATCGGCAAAAAAATGATATTTTTAGAAGGGTCAAAGAATCCGACTCTTTGCATTTTTCGACGATTTTTTCAACTTTTACCGATTGAAGCGAAAACCACTAAAATTTGTTTCTAGGACGATTTATAGTCATTTTACGTTGTTTTAGAAACTTTTAAACTTTTGACAAAAATCGGCAAAAAAATGATATTTTTAGAAGGGTCAAAGAATCCGACTCTTTGCATTTTTCGACGATTTTTTCAACTTTTACCGATTGAAGCGAAAACCACTAAAATTTGTTTCTAGGACGATTTATAGTCATTTTACGTTGTTTTAGAAACTTTTAAACTTTTGACAAAAATCGGCAAAAAAATGATATTTTTAGAAGGGTCAAAGAATCCGACTCTTTGCATTTTTCGACGATTTTTTCAACTTTTACCGATTGAAGCGAAAACCACTAAAATTTGTTTCTAGGACGATTTATAGTCATTTTACGTTGTTTTAGAAACTTTTAAACTTTTGACAAAAATCGGCAAAAAAATGATATTTTTAGAAGGGTCAAAGAATCCGACTCTCTGCATTTTTCGACGATTTTTTCAACTTTTACCGATTGAAGCGAAAACCACTAAAATTTGTTTCTAGGACGATTTATAGTCATTTTACGTTGTTTTAGAAACTTTTAAACTTTTGACAAAAATCGGCAAAAAAATGATATTTTTAGAAGGGTCAAAGAATCAGACTTTGCATTTTTCGACGATTTTTTCAACTTTTACCGATTGAAGCGAAAACCACTAAAATTTGTTTCTAGGACGATTTATAGTCATTTTACGTTGTTTTAGAAACTTTTAAACTTTTGACAAAAATCGGCAAAAAAATGATATTTTTAGAAGGGTCAAAGAATCAGACTTTGCATTTTTCGACGATTTTTTCAACTTTTACCGATTGAAGCGAAAACCACTAAAATTTGTTTCTAGGACGATTTATAGTCATTTTACGTTGTTTTAGAAACTTTTAAACTTTTGACAAAATTCGGCAAAAAAATGATATTTTTAGAAGGGTCAAAGAATCAGACTGCATTTTTCGACGATTTTTTCAACTTTTACCGATTGAAGCGAAAACCACTAAAATTTGTTTCTAGGACGATTTATAGTCATTGTACGTTGTTTTGGAAACTTTTAAAATTTTGACAAAAATCGGCAAATAAATGATATTTAAGAAGGGTCAAAGAATCCGACTCTGCATTTTTCGACGATTTTTTCAACTTTTACCGATTGAAGCGAAAACCACTAAAATTTGTTTCTAGGACGATTTATAGTCATTGTACGTTGTTTTGGAAACTTTTAAACTTTTGACAAAAATCGGCAAAAAAATGATATTTTTAGAAGGGTCAAAGAATCCGACTCTTTGCATTTTTCGACGATTTTTTCAACTTTTACCGATTGAAGCGAAAACCACTAAAATTTGTTTCTAGGACGATTTATAGTCATTTTACGTTGTTTTAGAAACTTTTAAACTTTTGACAAAAATCGGCAAAAAAATGATATTTTTAGAAGGGTCAAAGAATCAGACTCTTTGCATTTTTCGACGATTTTTTCAACTTTTACCGATTGAAGCGAAAACCACTAAAATTTGTTTCTAGGACGATTTATAGTCATTTTACGTTGTTTTAGAAACTTTTAAACTTTTGACAAAAATCGGCAAAAAAATGATATTTTTAGAAGGGTCAAAGAATCAGACTTTGCATTTTTCGACGATTTTTTCAACTTTTACCGATTGAAGCGAAAACCACTAAAATTTGTTTCTAGGACGATTTATAGTAATTTTACGTTGTTTTGGAAACTTTTAAAATTTTGACAAAAATCGGCAAAAAAATGATATTTTTAGAAGGGTCAAAGAATCCGACTCTTTGCATTTTTCGACGATTTTTTCAACTTTTACCGATTGAAGCGAAAACCACTAAAATTTGTTTCTAGGACGATTTATAGTCATTTTACGTTGTTTTAGAAACTTTTAAACTTTTGACAAAAATCGGCAAAAAAATGATATTTTTAGAAGGGTCAAAGAATCCGACTCTTTGCATTTTTCGACGATTTTTTCAACTTTTACCGATTGAAGCGAAAACCACTAAAATTTGTTTCTAGGACGATTTATAGTCATTTTACGTTGTTTTAGAAACTTTTAAACTTTTGACAAAAATCGGCAAAAAAATGATATTTTTAGAAGGGT
Organism: Leptodirus hochenwartii; assembly: GCA_947310635.1. Taxonomy (NCBI): domain Eukaryota; kingdom Metazoa; phylum Arthropoda; class Insecta; order Coleoptera; family Leiodidae; genus Leptodirus; species Leptodirus hochenwartii. The sequence goes on along the minus strand of OX371179.1, from coordinate 39,281,523 downwards.
CAAAGAATCCGACTCTTTGCATTTTTCGACGATTTTTTCAACTTTTACCGATTGAAGCGAAAACCACTAAAATTTGTTTCTAGGACGATTTATAGTCATTTTACGTTGTTTTAGAAACTTTTAAACTTTTGACAAAAATCGGCAAAAAAATGATATTTTTAGAAGGGTCAAAGAATCCGACTCTTTGCATTTTTCGACGATTTTTTCAACTTTTACCGATTGAAGCGAAAACCACTAAAATTTGTTTCTAGGACGATTTATAGTCATTTTACGTTGTTTTAGAAACTTTTAAACTTTTGACAAAAATCGGCAAAAAAATGATATTTTTAGAAGGGTCAAAGAATCAGACTTTGCATTTTTCGACGATTTTTTCAACTTTTACCGATTGAAGCGAAAACCACTAAAATTTGTTTCTAGGACGATTTATAGTAATTTTACGTTGTTTTGGAAACTTTTAAAATTTTGACAAAAATCGGCAAAAAAATGATATTTTTAGAAGGGTCAAAGAATCCGACTCTTTGCATTTTTCGACGATTTTTTCAACTTTTACCGATTGAAGCGAAAACCACTAAAATTTGTTTCTAGGACGATTTATAGTCATTTTACGTTGTTTTAGAAACTTTTAAACTTTTGACAAAAATCGGCAAAAAAATGATATTTTTAGAAGGGTCAAAGAATCCGACTCTTTGCATTTTTCGACGATTTTTTCAACTTTTACCGATTGAAGCGAAAACCACTAAAATTTGTTTCTAGGACGATTTATAGTCATTTTACGTTGTTTTAGAAACTTTTAAACTTTTGACAAAAATCGGCAAAAAAATGATATTTTTAGAAGGGTCAAAGAATCCGACTCTTTGCATTTTTCGACGATTTTTTCAACTTTTACCGATTGAAGCGAAAACCACTAAAATTTGTTTCTAGGACGATTTATAGTCATTTTACGTTGTTTTAGAAACTTTTAAACTTTTGACAAAAATCGGCAAAAAAATGATATTTTTAGAAGGGTCAAAGAATCCGACTCTTTGCATTTTTCGACGATTTTTTCAACTTTTACCGATTGAAGCGAAAACCACTAAAATTTGTTTCTAGGACGATTTATAGTCATTTTACGTTGTTTTAGAAACTTTTAAACTTTTGACAAAAATCGGCAAAAAAATGATATTTTTAGAAGGGTCAAAGAATCCGACTCTTTGCATTTTTCGACGATTTTTTCAACTTTTAGCGATTGAAGCGAAAACCACTAAAATTTGTTTCTAGGACGATTTATAGTCATTTTACGTTGTTTTAGAAACTTTTAAACTTTTGACAAAAATCGGCAAAAAAATGATATTTTTAGAAGGGTCAAAGAATCCGACTCTCTGCATTTTTCGACGATTTTTTCAACTTTTACCGATTGAAGCGAAAACCACTAAAATTTGTTTCTAGGACGATTTATAGTCATTTTACGTTGTTTTAGAAACTTTTAAACTTTTGACAAAAATCGGCAAAAAAATGATATTTTTAGAAGGGTCAAAGAATCAGACTTTGCATTTTTCGACGATTTTTTCAACTTTTACCGATTGAAGCGAAAACCACTAAAATTTGTTTCTAGGACGATTTATAGTCATTTTACGTTGTTTTAGAAACTTTTAAACTTTTGACAAAAATCGGCAAAAAAATGATATTTTTAGAAGGGTCAAAGAATCAGACTTTGCATTTTTCGACGATTTTTTCAACTTTTACCGATTGAAGCGAAAACCACTAAAATTTGTTTCTAGGACGATTTATAGTCATTTTACGTTGTTTTAGAAACTTTTAAACTTTTGACAAAATTCGGCAAAAAAATGATATTTTTAGAAGGGTCAAAGAATCAGACTGCATTTTTCGACGATTTTTTCAACTTTTACCGATTGAAGCGAAAACCACTAAAATTTGTTTCTAGGACGATTTATAGTCATTGTACGTTGTTTTGGAAACTTTTAAAATTTTGACAAAAATCGGCAAATAAATGATATTTAAGAAGGGTCAAAGAATCCGACTCTGCATTTTTCGACGATTTTTTCAACTTTTACCGATTGAAGCGAAAACCACTAAAATTTGTTTCTAGGACGATTTATAGTCATTGTACGTTGTTTTGGAAACTTTTAAACTTTTGACAAAAATCGGCAAAAAAATGATATTTTTAGAAGGGTCAAAGAATCCGACTCTTTGCATTTTTCGACGATTTTTTCAACTTTTACCGATTGAAGCGAAAACCACTAAAATTTGTTTCTAGGACGATTTATAGTCATTTTACGTTGTTTTAGAAACTTTTAAACTTTTGACAAAAATCGGCAAAAAAATGATATTTTTAGAAGGGTCAAAGAATCAGACTCTTTGCATTTTTCGACGATTTTTTCAACTTTTACCGATTGAAGCGAAAACCACTAAAATTTGTTTCTAGGACGATTTATAGTCATTTTACGTTGTTTTAGAAACTTTTAAACTTTTGACAAAAATCGGCAAAAAAATGATATTTTTAGAAGGGTCAAAGAATCAGACTTTGCATTTTTCGACGATTTTTTCAACTTTTACCGATTGAAGCGAAAACCACTAAAATTTGTTTCTAGGACGATTTATAGTAATTTTACGTTGTTTTGGAAACTTTTAAAATTTTGACAAAAATCGGCAAAAAAATGATATTTTTAGAAGGGTCAAAGAATCCGACTCTCTGCATTTTTCGACGATTTTTTCAACTTTTACCGATTGAAGCGAAAACCACTAAAATTTGTTTCTAGGACGATTTATAGTCATTTTACGTTGTTTTAGAAACTTTTAAACTTTTGACAAAAATCGGCAAAAAAATGATATTTTTAGAAGGGTCAAAGAATCCGACTCTTTGCATTTTTCGACGATTTTTTCAACTTTTACCGATTGAAGCGAAAACCACTAAAATTTGTTTCTAGGACGATTTATTGTCATTTTACGTTGTTTTGGAAACTTAAAATTTTGACAAAAATCGGCAAAAAAATGATATTTTTAGAAGGGTCAAAGAATCCGACTTTGCATTTTTCGACGATTTTTTCAACTTTTACCGATTGAAGCGAAAACCACTAAAATTTGTTTCTAGGACGATTTATTGTCATTTTACGTTGTTTTGGAAACTTAAAATTTTGACAAAAATCGGCAAAAAAATGATATTTTTAGAAGGGTCACAGAATCCGACTCTTTGCATTTTTCGACGATTTTTTCAACTTTTACCGATTGAAGCGAAAACCACTAAAATTTGTTTCTAGGACGATTTATAGTCATTTTACGTTGTTTTAGAAACTTTTAAACTTTTGACAAAAATCGGCAAAAAAATGATATTTTTAGAAGGGTCAAAGAATCCGACTCTTTGCATTTTTCGACGATTTTTTCAACTTTTACCGATTGAAGCGAAAACCACTAAAATTTGTTTCTAGGACGATTTATAGTCATTTTACGTTGTTTTAGAAACTTTTAAACTTTTGACAAAAATCGGCAAAAAAATGATATTTTTAGAAGGGTCAAAGAATCAGACTGCATTTTTCGACGATTTTTTCAACTTTTACCGATTGAAGCGAAAACCACTAAAATTTGTTTCTAGGACGATTTATAGTCATTGTACGTTGTTTTGGAAACTTTTAAACTTTTGACAAAAATCGGCAAAAAAATGATATTTTTAGAAGGGTCAAAGAATCCGACTCTTTGCATTTTTCGACGATTTTTTCAACTTTTACCGATTGAAGCGAAAACCACTAAAATTTGTTTCTAGGACGATTTATAGTCATTTTACGTTGTTTTAGAAACTTTTAAACTTTTGACAAAAATCGGCAAAAAAATGATATTTTTAGAAGGGTCAAAGAATCAGACTTTGCATTTTTCGACGATTTTTTCAACTTTTACCGATTGAAGCGAAAACCACTAAAATTTGTTTCTAGGACGATTTATAGTAATTTTACGTTGTTTTGGAAACTTTTAAAATTTTGACAAAAATCGGCAAAAAAATGATATTTTTAGAAGGGTCAAAGAATCCGACTCTTTGCATTTTTCGACGATTTTTTCAACTTTTACCGATTGAAGCGAAAACCACTAAAATTTGTTTCTAGGACGATTTATAGTCATTTTACGTTGTTTTAGAAACTTTTAAACTTTTGACAAAAATCGGCAAAAAAATGATATTTTTAGAAGGGTCAAAGAATCCGACTCTTTGCATTTTTCGACGATTTTTTCAACTTTTACCGATTGAAGCGAAAACCACTAAAATTTGTTTCTAGGACGATTTATAGTCATTTTACGTTGTTTTAGAAACTTTTAAACTTTTGACAAAAATCGGCAAAAAAATGATATTTTTAGAAGGGTCAAAGAATCCGACTCTTTGCATTTTTCGACGATTTTTTCAACTTTTACCGATTGAAGCGAAAACCACTAAAATTTGTTTCTAGGACGATTTATAGTCATTTTACGTTGTTTTAGAAACTTTTAAACTTTTGACAAAAATCGGCAAAAAAATGATATTTTTAGAAGGGTCAAAGAATCCGACTCTTTGCATTTTTCGACGATTTTTTCAACTTTTACCGATTGAAGCGAAAACCACTAAAATTTGTTTCTAGGACGATTTATAGTCATTTTACGTTGTTTTAGAAACTTTTAAACTTTTGACAAAAATCGGCAAAAAAATGATATTTTTAGAAGGGTCAAAGAATCCGACTCTTTGCATTTTTCGACGATTTTTTCAACTTTTACCGATTGAAGCGAAAACCACTAAAATTTGTTTCTAGGACGATTTATAGTCATTTTACGTTGTTTTAGAAACTTTTAAACTTTTGACAAAAATCGGCAAAAAAATGATATTTTTAGAAGGGTCAAAGAATCCGACTCTCTGCATTTTTCGACGATTTTTTCAACTTTTACCGATTGAAGCGAAAACCACTAAAATTTGTTTCTAGGACGATTTATAGTCATTTTACGTTGTTTTAGAAACTTTTAAACTTTTGACAAAAATCGGCAAAAAAATGATATTTTTAGAAGGGTCAAAGAATCAGACTTTGCATTTTTCGACGATTTTTTCAACTTTTACCGATTGAAGCGAAAACCACTAAAATTTGTTTCTAGGACGATTTATAGTCATTTTACGTTGTTTTAGAAACTTTTAAACTTTTGACAAAAATCGGCAAAAAAATGATATTTTTAGAAGGGTCAAAGAATCAGACTTTGCATTTTTCGACGATTTTTTCAACTTTTACCGATTGAAGCGAAAACCACTAAAATTTGTTTCTAGGACGATTTATAGTCATTTTACGTTGTTTTAGAAACTTTTAAACTTTTGACAAAATTCGGCAAAAAAATGATATTTTTAGAAGGGTCAAAGAATCAGACTGCATTTTTCGACGATTTTTTCAACTTTTACCGATTGAAGCGAAAACCACTAAAATTTGTTTCTAGGACGATTTATAGTCATTGTACGTTGTTTTGGAAACTTTTAAAATTTTGACAAAAATCGGCAAATAAATGATATTTAAGAAGGGTCAAAGAATCCGACTCTGCATTTTTCGACGATTTTTTCAACTTTTACCGATTGAAGCGAAAACCACTAAAATTTGTTTCTAGGACGATTTATAGTCATTGTACGTTGTTTTGGAAACTTTTAAACTTTTGACAAAAATCGGCAAAAAAATGATATTTTTAGAAGGGTCAAAGAATCCGACTCTTTGCATTTTTCGACGATTTTTTCAACTTTTACCGATTGAAGCGAAAACCACTAAAATTTGTTTCTAGGACGATTTATAGTCATTTTACGTTGTTTTAGAAACTTTTAAACTTTTGACAAAAATCGGCAAAAAAATGATATTTTTAGAAGGGTCAAAGAATCAGACTCTTTGCATTTTTCGACGATTTTTTCAACTTTTACCGATTGAAGCGAAAACCACTAAAATTTGTTTCTAGGACGATTTATAGTCATTTTACGTTGTTTTAGAAACTTTTAAACTTTTGACAAAAATCGGCAAAAAAATGATATTTTTAGAAGGGTCAAAGAATCAGACTTTGCATTTTTCGACGATTTTTTCAACTTTTACCGATTGAAGCGAAAACCACTAAAATTTGTTTCTAGGACGATTTATAGTAATTTTACGTTGTTTTGGAAACTTTTAAAATTTTGACAAAAATCGGCAAAAAAATGATATTTTTAGAAGGGTCAAAGAATCCGACTCTCTGCATTTTTCGACGATTTTTTCAACTTTTACCGATTGAAGCGAAAACCACTAAAATTTGTTTCTAGGACGATTTATAGTCATTTTACGTTGTTTTAGAAACTTTTAAACTTTTGACAAAAATCGGCAAAAAAATGATATTTTTAGAAGGGTCAAAGAATCCGACTCTTTGCATTTTTCGACGATTTTTTCAACTTTTACCGATTGAAGCGAAAACCACTAAAATTTGTTTCTAGGACGATTTATAGTCATTTTACGTTGTTTTAGAAACTTTTAAACTTTTGACAAAAATCGGCAAAAAAATGATATTTTTAGAAGGGTCAAAGAATCCGACTCTTTGCATTTTTCGACGATTTTTTCAACTTTTACCGATTGAAGCGAAAACCACTAAAATTTGTTTCTAGGACGATTTATAGTCATTTTACGTTGTTTTAGAAACTTTTAAACTTTTGACAAAAATCGGCAAAAAAATGATATTTTTAGAAGGGTCAAAGAATCCGACTCTTTGCATTTTTCGACGATTTTTTCAACTTTTACCGATTGAAGCGAAAACCACTAAAATTTGTTTCTAGGACGATTTATAGTCATTTTACGTTGTTTTAGAAACTTTTAAACTTTTGACAAAAATCGGCAAAAAAATGATATTTTTAGAAGGGTCAAAGAATCCGACTCTTTGCATTTTTCGACGATTTTTTCAACTTTTACCGATTGAAGCGAAAACCACTAAAATTTGTTTCTAGGACGATTTATAGTCATTTTACGTTGTTTTAGAAACTTTTAAACTTTTGACAAAAATCGGCAAAAAAATGATATTTTTAGAAGGGTCAAAGAATCCGACTCTCTGCATTTTTCGACGATTTTTTCAACTTTTACCGATTGAAGCGAAAACCACTAAAATTTGTTTCTAGGACGATTTATAGTCATTTTACGTTGTTTTAGAAACTTTTAAACTTTTGACAAAAATCGGCAAAAAAATGATATTTTTAGAAGGGTCAAAGAATCAGACTTTGCATTTTTCGACGATTTTTTCAACTTTTACCGATTGAAGCGAAAACCACTAAAATTTGTTTCTAGGACGATTTATAGTCATTTTACGTTGTTTTAGAAACTTTTAAACTTTTGACAAAAATCGGCAAAAAAATGATATTTTTAGAAGGGTCAAAGAATCAGACTTTGCATTTTTCGACGATTTTTTCAACTTTTACCGATTGAAGCGAAAACCACTAAAATTTGTTTCTAGGACGATTTATAGTCATTTTACGTTGTTTTAGAAACTTTTAAACTTTTGACAAAATTCGGCAAAAAAATGATATTTTTAGAAGGGTCAAAGAATCCGACTCTTTGCATTTTTCGACGATTTTTTCAACTTTTACCGATTGAAGCGAAAACCACTAAAATTTGTTTCTAGGACGATTTATAGTCATTTTACGTTGTTTTAGAAACTTTTAAACTTTTGACAAAAATCTGCAAAAAAATGATATTTTTAGAAGGGTCAAAGAATCAGACTGCATTTTTCGACGATTTTTACAACTTTTACCGATTGAAGCGAAAACCACTAAAATTTGTTTCTAGGACGATTTATAGTCATTGTACGTTGTTTTGGAAACTTTTAAACTTTTGACAAAAATCGGCAAAAAAATGATATTTTTAGAAGGGTCAAAGAATCAGACTGCATTTTTCGACGATTTTTTCAACTTTTACCGATTGAAGCGAAAACCACTAAAATTTGTTTCTAGGACGATTTAGTCATTTTACGTTGTTTTGGAAACTTTTAAAATTTTGACAAAAATCGGCAAAAAAATGATATTTTAAGAAGGGTCAAAGAATCGGGAAAATCGTAGAAAAATGCAAAGAGTCGGATTCTTTGACCCTTCTAAAAATATCATTTTTTTGCCGATTTTTGTCAAAATTTTAAAAGTTTCTAAAACAACGTAAAATGACTATAAATCGTCCTAGAAACAAATTTTAGTGGTTTTCGCTTCAATCGGTAAAAGTTGAAAAAATCGTCGAAAAATGCAAAGAGTCGGATTCTTTGACCCTTCTAAAAATATATTTTTTTTGCCGATTTTTGTCAAAATTTTAAAAGTTTCTAAAACAACGTAAAATGACTATATATCGTCCTAGAAACAAATTTTAGTGGTTTTCGCTTCAATCGGTAAAAGTTGAAAAAATCGTCGAAAAATGCAAAGAGTCGGATTCTTTGACCCTTCTAAACATATCATTTTTTTGCCGATTTTTGTCAAAATTTTAAAAGTTTCTAAAACAACGTAAAATGACTATAAATCGTCCTAGAAACAAATTTTAGTGGTTTTCGCTTCAATCGGTAAAAGTTGAAAAAATCGTCGAAAAATGCAAAGAGTCGGATTCTTTGACCCTTCTAAAAATATCATTTTTTTGCCGATTTTTGTCAAAAGTTTAAGTTTCCAAAACAACGTAAAATGACTATAAATCGTCCTAGAAACAAATTTTAGTGGTTTTCGCTTCAATCGGTAAAAGTTGAAAAAATCGTCGAAAAATGCAAAGAGTCCGATTCTTTGACCCTTCTAAAAATATCATTTTTTTGCCGATTTTTGTCAAAAGTTTAAAAGTTTCCAAAACAGCGTAAAATGACTATAAATCGTCCTAGAAACAAATTTTAGTGGTTTTCGCTTCAATCGGTAAAAGTTGAAAAAATCGTCGAAAAATGCAAAGAGTCCGATTCTTTGACCCTTCTAAAAATATCATTTTTTTGCCGATTTTTGTCAAAATATTAAAAATTTCTAAAACAACGTAAAATGACTATAAATCGTCCTAGAAACAAATTTTAGTGGTTTTCGCTTCAATCGGTAAAAGTTGAAAAAATCGTCGAAAAATGCAAAGAGTCGGATTCTTTGACCCTTCTAAAAATATCATTTTTTTGCCGATTTTTGTCAAAATTTAAAAAAATTCCGAAACAACGTAAAATGACTATAAATCGTCCTAGAAACAAATTATAGTGAATTTCGCTTCAATCGGTAAAAGTTGAAAAAATCGTCGAAAAATGCAAAGTCCGATTCTCTGACCCTTCTAAAAATATCAATTTTTTGCAGATTTTTGTCAAAATTTAAAAAGTTTCCGAAACAACGTAAAATGGCTATAAATCGTCTTAAAACTATATTTGACTGATTTCCGGTTCAAACGGAAAAAGTTGAAATTATCATCGAAAAAAGTGAAAAAGTCGTGTATATATACCTTTGAAATATTCCGATTTTTTTGGCGATTTTGGTCAAAGTTTAACAAGTGCTGCCCAAAACAATGCAAAATGGCTATAAATCGTCTTAAAACTATATTTTACTGATTTCCGGTTCAAACGGAAAAAGTTGAATTATCGTCGAAAAAAGTGAAAAAGTCGTGTATATATACCTTTGAAATATTCTGATTTTTTCGCGATTTTGGTCAAAGTTTAACAAGTGCTGCCCAAAACAATGCAAAATGGCTATAAATCGTCTTAAAACTATATTTTACTGATTTCCGGTTCAAACGGAAAAAGTTGAAATTATCGTCGAAAAAAGTGAAAAAGTCGTGTATATATACCTTTGAAATATTCTGATTTTTTCGCGATTTTGGTCAAAGTTTAACAAGTGCTGCCGAAAACAATGCAAAATGGCTATAAATCGTCTTAAAACTATATTTTACTGATTTCCGGTTCAAACGGAAAAAGTTGAAATTATCGTCGAAAAAAGTGAAAAAGTCGTGTATATATACCTTTGAAATATTCTGATTTTTTCGCGATTTTGGTCAAAGTTTAACAAGTGCTGCCGAAAACAATGCAAAATGGCTATAAATCGTCTTAAAACTATATTTTACTGATTTCCGGTTCAAACGGAAAAAGTTGAAATTATCGTCGAAAAAAGTGAAAAAGTCGTGTATATATACCTTTGAAATATTCTGATTTTTTCGCGATTTTGGTCAAAGTTTAACAAGTGCTGCCGAAAACAATGCAAAATGGCTATAAATCGTCTTAAAACTATATTTTACTGATTTCCGGTTCAAACGGAAAAAGTTGAAATTATCGTCGAAAAAAGTGAAAAAGTCGTGTATATATACCTTTGAAATATTCTGATTTTTTCGCGATTTTGGTCAAAGTTTAACAAGTGCTGCCGAAAACAATGCAAAATGGCTATAAATCGTCTTAAAACTATATTTTACTGATTTCCGGTTCAAACGGAAAAAGTTGAAATTATCGTCGAAAAAAGTGAAAAAGTCGTGTATATATACCTTTGAAATATTCCGATTTTTTCGCGATTTTGGTCAAAGTTTAACAAGTGCTGCCCAAAACAATGCAAAATGGCTATAAATCGTCTTAAAACTATATTTTACTGATTTCCGGTTCAAACGGAAAAAGTTGAAATTATCGTCGAAAAAACTGAAAAATTCGTGTATATAGCCTGCCTACGCCTTATTAATTTATATAAATAATTTGCAACCAATAATTATGCTTCACAAACGTTAATATTACTTACAATAATTTCCAATTGTTATAAGTAATAATTAATTATTAATACTGGTACATTTTTATTTTTGTGGCTAAAAAATTAATTAAAATCACATTTGCTATCACAATAAATAATTATCAATTATAAACTCATTTAAATCTATATTTAGATCCAAATTTCTAGATTTAGATTTAAACCTATATATATAAGACTAGATTAAAATGGACTAGTATTAAGGGGACGGTTGTTAAAATGTTTTCGTACTTATTTTACCCAAATAAAATTTATGTTTCAATCATGTCAATCATGAATTTACGATTTTTTACGACTTGTTCAAATATTTGATATAATATATATCAAAAAGAATAAAATTTCAAGTGTTTTACAATTTCTGAATCAAGAAATTTTTTAATGCCATGGTATAAATTTGTTATCCTGCTGTTCTAAATATTCCAGGGAATCAGTAAAATTTTTTGATGCTATGCCAGTTTTTGGCAGTCTCAAAATATAAAAAAAACGAGGCTCAATTTTGAAATTTTTTAAAAGTTGCTAATGTAGCTAATAGTCTAAACATTTTTTGGTATATCTTCAAAATATTTCGACTTCATGATCTTTCTGTAAAAATATTTCTTGACTCGTAAAATTCTATGATCATTGTGGAAAACAATTATGACAAACCAACCCCTTCATAAAGATATTTTTTGTATAAAAAAAAAATGCTATTAAAATTTTCATGGCAATTTTCTATTATTAATGGTAGCTTGAATCCAAGGAATAAATTCCGATATTCTAGTATACAGGCCAGGTAAATAGGGTCGAGCACAACCAATTCCAGTAGAAACAATACCAATCACAGTAGATTCAGATTCTGAATCATAAAGCATCAATGGACCGCCACTGTCAGCCTGAAAAATTAACAAATTTCTATGCTTATTCTTTGGCAATGACCTTATTTTTGTCTTGCACAAAAATATTGAAATTTCAAATTCGGTTGTATTAAATTTTGATACAATATAAATATAATGTTAATTGCTTATAAATGAACTTGTATCATTTTTGAAAAATTACCCAACAGGCGTCGACTCCTCCTTGTTCAAATCCTGCGCAAAGTTGTGACTCCTGGATTTTCGTCTTCTTCCCTTGCGATTTATACCACTGCCGACACTTTCCATTTTCAAGAACTTCTACTTTCGCTTTCTGTAATACTTTCGCTCTGCCTAGAAAAGGTAAGTTTTAAAAAATCATTAATTATTACTATTCTAACTCGAACTGAATACATTTCCGAAAAAAGCAATATTTTGAAATTATAATGAGAAATTTACTATGTTTAACAGAAAAAAATTGTTTCAATCAGAGTAAAAGTGATTGTTGGGACTTGTCTGTCGTTGATATATGAAATATGTTCGTCCAATTTTACTCCTGTTAAAATAAAGTTTAAAAAATTTAGTTTTCGTGTTTATATGACTAATTTTAGTTGATTTGTATATGTGGTTACTTCATCTGATACGTTAAAAGAAAATATGAACAAGTTCAACATTTCTCAACCCTTAATTACAGAATTATATTTAAAAATTGAAGCTTTTCAATCAAAATCAATTTACCTATTTTAACATTATGTGTCGGGTTAATATAATTTTTATTAATTATAATTTTTTATTATATATGGAGGGAAATCAGAAATGGGTTAACTACAGCAGCAAATGAAGTATTAGGCACAAAGAAAAGGGCAGGTAGGAGGGAATGGATCACGGAAGAAATAGTTAAAATGATAGAAGCAAGAAGGAAAATTAAAATTGGAAACACAGAAGCAGGACAGAAAAAATATAAGGAACTAAGGAACTTAATTAATAGGAAATGCAAGCTAGCGAAAGAAGAGTGGATAAAAGGAAATTGTGAGGATATTGAGGAGGATATGAGAAGAGGTAAAGTAGATTTGGGCTACAGGAAAATTAAGTCACATTTTTCTAAAGTAAAACCAAAGGGTAACATTATATGTGATAAGCAGGGTAAGGAACTCACAGAAAATAAGGAAAAAGCTAGAAGATGGAAGGAGTATCTTGAAGATTTATATAAAGGTAGGCAGGACATGGAGGAGCTAGAAAATGTGGAACAGATAGATGAGGATGACTTAGGTCCTAGCATACTTAGGTCAGAGTTTCATAGAGCATTAAATGATTTACGGAATAACAAAGCAGCGGGGATTGATATGATACCAGCCGAATTAATAAAACACGCAGGGGAAAAAATGCAGGAGCGATTATACAGGTTAGTTTGTAAAATATATGAGAAGGGAGAAGTACCACAGGATTTTCAGCGTAGTAGAATAGTAACAATGCCGAAGAAAATAGGAGCTAATTTGTGTGAGAACTATAGGACCATTAGCCTACTATCACATGCATCGAAGATATTGTTAAAGATTATTTATAGGAGATTAGAAAATAAAGTAGAGGAAAGGCTAGGAGAAGATCAGTTTGGTTTTAGGAAAAACAGAGGGACGAGAGAGGCGATTCTAGCACTAAGAACGGTAGTAGAAAAAAGAAAGAGGGTAGGAAAGGTAACTTGCATAGCTTTTGTAGACTTAGAAAAGGCATTTGACAATGTAGATTGGGACATAATGTTTAGAATTTTAAAAGAAACGGGTATAGATTATAAGGATAGGAGAATAATTTTTAATTTATATAAACACCAAACTGCCTTAGTTAGAATTGAGGGGGAAGAAGAGGTAGCAAAAATAGGGAAGGGAGTTCGGCAGGGATGTACACTTTCACCGTTATTATTTAATCTATATATAGAAGATGCAATAAACAAAGTAAAAGAAGAGTATAGTGTAGGTGTGAATGTACAGGGAGAGAAAATATATATGCTGAGATTAACCGACGATATAGCTATATTGGAAGAAAGCGAAAAGAATTTAGAAAGGGTATTGAATGGTATGCAGGCAGTATTGACTAGGGATTTTAACATGAAAATAAATATAGGTAAAACTAAAGTGATGAGGTGTGACAAAAAGGAATGCAGCAGAAAAATGAGGATCACAATAGGAGATAATAGAATCGAAGAAGTGTCAGATTTTTGTTATTTAGGCAGTAGAATCACAAAAGATAATCGAAGCAAGGTAGATATAAAGTGTAGGATAGCACAGGGTAGGAAGGCACTCGTAGAAAAAGAACAGATTTTAAGATCAAATATTGACTTGGGTATTAGAAAAAGATTACTGAAGGTATATGTTTGGAGTGTAGCACTGTACGGGTGTGAGGCGTGGACTATAGGAAAGGAAGAGAAGCGTAGATTAGAAGCACTTGAAATGTGGTGTTATAGGAGGATGATGAGGATTGGTTGGGAAGATAAAGTAACAAATGAAGCTGTACTAGAGTTAGTAGGGGAGAAGAGAAGTATTTGGAGAGTGTTACAGCGTAGGAGAGACAGATTAGTAGGGCATATTCTTAGGCATGGGGGGATTATGCAATTGATCATAGAAGGTAGAGTGGAGGGAAAGAGAGGGGTAGGTAGGCCTAGATTGGAGTATGTGAGTCAGATAGTTGAAGACGTTGAGATGAATAGCTATAGGGAGATGAAGGGATTAGCTCAGGATAGATCGGCATGGCGTGCTGTTTCCAACGAATCTTTAGGATTGCGGACTCTTTAACTAATATGTTTTTTGAACTTATACTACTTGAAGTATTCTTAATACCTTTTTGTCTATTTTCATCCACCCAACCCCACCCAGCAACGGTTGCAATTTGATTTTGCGCCACTTGATAGCCAAAATCGCTACTACCAAGTGGCAGACAAGCTGGTGAGACCATTTCAGACCATTGCACCTTAAAAATTAATTAACATTTTACATTTCCTATCAATAAGTATCAAATTTGAAATCATTTAAAATCTTTCAAATTAATTATATTACCTGTGAAGTTAGTTCAAGCAGAGCAATATCATTCTTCACTTTGCTACAGCTATATCCTTGATGTGGAATAATAGTAGCAACAGATACCTCGTAGGTCCGCGGTGAAGCAAGAGTTAAGTCATGTTGAGCAAGAGTCAATTTGATGTGGATTGGATCTATGAAATCATCTCCTAAACCACTGTACAAAAAAAAAAAAATTGTAAATCAATGTGTATCTTTTATCAGGCTATGAATGCAAGAATGTTTATTTTGAATAGATTATATCTGCAGAAAAAATATTCAATTTTTTAACGATGCCAACTATCATTTAGATTATAAGCATTCATGTGCCAACTTATTAATGGTCCATAAACTATATACTTACCTGCAAATGCAATGAGCAGCTGTTAGTACGTATTTTTTATTTATCATGGTACCACCGCAGAAGTGACCACCACGTTTCGTTAGAGAAACTAACCACGGAAATTCTCCAGGTGCTGCTTCTTGGCCACCCACTATCTTCCCATCACGAAAAGTTGCTGAAGATTGACGCCTACCGCAAGGAACATCTGCGACTATAATTAAAATTTTAAATCTGTAAATTTAACTTAAGATTTTTCCGATATATTACAAATGTCTTATTCAATCAATTTGTTAATCTTTTTAATAAGGACGCTCTATAAACAATAAATAAAGCTCTATAAAATAAAGAATTGTGGAATATTAGTTAATATTTCAAATCTTGTAGAATACATATATGCAATGAAGTTTTAACAAATATTTCACGAAATAAAATTATTTAATGGTGATTTTTTTTCAATAAAAATTGATTTGAGATTATTAAATGTGGAAGTAATTTGCTGTACGATTAAAAGTTCGGTAGTTCTTAAGAGGAAAATGAAAATGAAAAAACGCAGATATTTTTTGGTAAAATTTTCACATTTTCCAAAATGATATTTTCTAATATGATTTCGAATAGGATCTAATAAAATCAAATTCTGAGACCAAATAGGAAATGAATATTTCTAAAGATACAGATTTTCAAAGTGAGCAGTTAGAAACATTTCTATATGGACGTGCCATGTTAAAATTTACAATTTTAATTTTTCATGAAAAAAGTGATTGAGTGGGACATTTTCTAATGGGAAATGATATGAGGATACTAAATCTGCAACTATTTTTATTATTTTTCGAGTTAGTTAGTTCATGATATTCTCTAATCCACTTTGATCCCAAGAATTCGAATCTAGGCATGATTTCGAAAAGGAAATTAATATTTTTAAATACACTTCCCGTATTAAAATTTACAATTTTCATTTCACGTGAAAAACTGATTGAATGTAACATTTTCTTATGGGAAATATTCTGAGGTTTCTAAAACCGCAGATCGGATTAATGTATTTGAAAATATTGTAAAAATCACTAAAAAGGCAAAATGTCAGTATTAATTAGTATTAATATTAATTAGTATTAAAAAGTATTAATTAACAGTAACCGTTAATTTTTTTCGTACAGCATATATTCCCATATTTGGATAAGTAAAGATTCAATTTCTTGAGATAATTCTGAAGAATATTTCAAAATATTTAATTTCCCTCTAAAGCCTTTTATTTGTGAAATAACTTTAAAAAAGAACATACTTTTTGTATACATGTAACATTTCATAAAAATCATTTTTAAATACGTTTAAATAGTGGCTTTAAAATTGCAGCTTCAATCATAATTTAATTTTTTTAGTTTTTATGAATGCTTATTTTTAACAATTAAAAAAAACTGCGATTTAAATTTGAGCGTTGCACATCATTAAAATTTTACTACTGAAATGAATTTCAATACTTACAATTATTATTTCTTGCATCCAAACTATTTATGCAAGCAATTGCAACTGTAAAAATATTTAACCACATTTTAACTAAAAAATTAATCCAATTTTTCCAAAATATTAACGGAAATTTTAAAATCTAAATACAACAATAACTGATGAAACACTAAGTGCATATCAATATATTAAAATCATTTTTATACCTTGACAGACGGATATAATTTTACAAATAATCATGGGCTGGAACACCCCATTCCCCACCCTCATTGATTATTATTTTATTAACATAATTTGTTCATTATATTATATATATATATGTGCACAGAAATTTTCAAGGGTAGAACAAGTGCACTAGGTTACTCATCAAAAACAATATCGGTTAGAGTTGAAACCTTCATATGCTAAGTAAGGTCTCATCTATGGATATATACAGAGTGATTCTCATACTCTAACTTATTATAGCAATAAAGCGATAGCTGAATGATCAATTTTTTTTTGTATATCTAAACTTTGTATGTTCGTAAAATAGTTAACATTGTTTTTTTTTAAATCTTTTCGTTCAACAGTTTATTTCTGTTTAAAAAACTGATTTTACGTGTCGTATGCAACTCACTCTATATATATGCACTACATATATCGAATAAGTATTGAGCAAGTTAAGTAAAATTATCGCAAATATTTTTTGTAGCGTCAATTAACGTATCATATTTGATCGATCATTTTCCTGTTAGATTTTTCAAACCATTTAGAGTTATCTAATGTGGAAGTGTTTACTTTTATAGGGGCTTGCAAAAATATCGTCGAAAATTCCAACAATTCAATAAATAATTTGCAAATTATATAATAGTTTGAATAACATATAGGAAAGATTAGATATAGAGTTGTTGCAGCGTATCTCAACTAAAATTTTATTTAAAAAATTAATGATTGCAGAAAAATATTACCAGAAGAAAATGATTGCGATTATATTACGATAACAATTTTTATTGAGATTTTCAATTTTTTAACGTACGCTTGTTATATTTGACAATAATTTTGAACAGTGTGTTTGAACAGTATGGTTAATTAAAGTAAAATTAAAGTAAGTACAAATATAAATTATTAATTGTGATTTTGACGAATACTAAGAAATTGTTCGAAAGTGTTATAAGGTACTCTTAACCGCATTGTCCATGAATTTTCCCAATTTGCCAATTGCCAATTTATTAGTAATACTTATCTTAAAATATTATTTTAAAAAAATATCAGATAGCAAAAATATTTTATATTTAACAATATCCAAAAATTCTGCACAAGTCAAATGTACAGCCCAACCGAAGCAATAACTTTTATATTAGTATTTGATAATTAAACGCCAACTTTCGAAAGCACATAGTGCAATTTTATAAGTTTAAGTTCAATGCCAATGAAATAGACGTGTTTTATTGAAATTTGTGATAGATTTTGCAATAAAATATTCAAATTGCCATGGCTGATTTATACCGGTTCGTTGTGTATTGTAAAACAGCCAATTAGATAATTATTTCTACAAATTAAGAGCATGTAGTTTTTTTTAAATAATTAACAATTTTTAAAACACTTCAACAATAATGATCGCGTTTAATATTTTTTTTTACAAATATTTGTTCAGAATATTTGTTTGATTTTGGTTTACTTACGCATCCAGTTCTTCATTACGTTTTGATTACATCCTTAAAAAAAAAATTATTTTATTAAATGTTTCCAATTTTAAAATATTTGAATGAAATAGTAACTAGCTTGTTTTTCCTTTATAAAGCAAATTTAAGTGTTCCATTTTTTTTAAATATCCATGTCCATTATCCATATCCATGTCCAATATTCAATGTCCATTGTTAAGATTTTCGTTAGTTTTTTTTTCAATTTCTCCTTCTCTAATTAAATAAATAATAATTGGGTAAAAAGATATATATAAAAACTCGGACTAAACTTCATTATTCAAAAAATCAGCCCAATTATTGAATATATATTATTTATTTAATATCAACGAAACGAAGTGATGTAACGCTCCGCAAACCAACAGATAATTATTGACAATGACTTATTAACACAAAATTTTATTTAGGTTAATTAATACCTTATGGAAATTATTACGAATATACACGAAAAAATGTATATCCATTAAGGAAAATATGTATTGAGGAAAATTGACGAAAAAGTGAAAAATTTCGAAGGGGGAACCCTTAGCACTTTTTTCGATGATTTTTCTCAATTTTTTCTATTTGAACCGGAACTCGCTAAAAATGATTTTCGAGCAAATTTTAGACTTATTACGTTATTTGGGGCATTTTAAAATTTTGACGAAAATTGATGAAAAAGTAAATTTTTTCGAAAGTTTGCAAATTTTTCGATGATTTTTCTCAATTTTTTTTATATATGTACCAGAACTCTAAAAATGGCTTTTGGTACATTTTTAGACTTTTTACGTATATTATAACTAGCAATATGTCAACTCTATTTCAATTTAAAAAGTAAATATTTAATGTAAGTTTTTATTTCATCTATTAGAAAGTGTCTAAAATTAATGCAAACCAAAAATGAATAGTATTTTTATGTCAAATTTGTGTGCGTTTAATATAATAAAATAATTTGACATTTGAATTTCTGTAAATTTTACTTCCGTATTTTGAAGTTTTTATTTTTTTGGAACATTTAGCTTTGAATTATTAATTTGTTGTTGCACTGAGCTATTTGGAAGTAAAATGAGAATTAATTTTTCCGCTAGTATTGCAGCATATGCAGTTTATTTGAGCAACGTAAACTGAATATTTATTATGAATGCATATATCTATATAAATATAATATCGAAATATTGTAATTAAAATAAAATGTGAAGAAAATTTAATAAGAGCGTATATCAAATAAACTGATATGTAACTATAAAAATATACTTAATTATATGTATTCTTTGAATTATAATAAATAAATAAAAAATTTAATCTGAAACATCCTCTTCTTCAACATCTTCATGCTCTTTATTTCCATTTTTAATAAGGAAGTTGTTAATAATAGTGCTAAATTTGTAAATATTCTTCAGTACAACTTTGTCGCGAACATCCTTGAAAATAAAATAAAACACAAGTTCACATAAACAAGCAATCAGAAAACACTTTTCTTACAGATTTGAGTTCGTCACAGATGGTCGTTAACTCTTGAGCGGAAGCATCACTGTTTAGCTTTAGTTGAAGAATAATTTTAGAGAATTCCACATTGTACTTACTCGTTGGTTTATTTCGAAGATGTGTACATATCGAAATGGCCCAACTGTCGTGAATTGTTCCATTCTAAAACGTCAAATAAAATGCGCAGATAGCCAAACACGATAATTTAATTAAAATAACAAAGCCAAGCCATTTAGACCAGAGCTAAACCTTTTAATTCAATCAGCCTAGAATTTAATTTTAAAAATATTGATTGCATAAACACATTTTAATTAACTACAATATTTTTCGATTCTTTCAACTCTTCAAAGAAGAGTCTTCGTCGATGCGCAATCTACATTCAAAATATGAAACATGAAGTCTCTAACGATTTTTTTTACAATAAAGACTTACCATTTCTACTGTTAAAGCAAGTTCGAGAATGAACTTAACAATTCGTTCCAATTTCACCTCAGAGTGTGGGCTTGTTTTAGGAGCATTAATCAGAATCTTCATTGTCGGCAGAAATGCATTTTGCACCATTTCAGGAGCACTTGTCAATAACCGAAAATTCTGCATTAATATACCGACGTATTGTTTACACCATTCACCATATTCGTCATCATAAGCTAAAATAAATACAAATATACCACAGGGGATAAAAAGAATTTTTACGGTATTAGAATTTAACAACAATTTTTTCCATGGAAATTATATGAAAAAAGAGAAAAAAATCGTAATCTGCATAATAATTGATGTTTTGTACCTGAACTAGGAAGGCACCAAATCAAAAGTAATCTGCATAATACATTCGAAGATCGAATAATTCCATTATCCACCAACATACATAAAACTATTACAGTAACGTACTGTAATTCACCGCTCTAAAATTTGCATAGTTAATAGCAATATATCTAATGAATTGTATCAAATATAACTTAGAATAGCAATTAATAAAAGATTAATAATAATCCAGAATAGGATTCCGCATTGGGTGTAAGTACATGCAAGAGGTTGATGCAAATTTTAAAAATGAAAACGCTTGAAATTTTTAAATAAATACCTCATTTTCCATGATTCGTACTAATCCTTGCACAACCGTGCTAAGTGGAGAACAGACAATGGCGGATCTGTGCAGATCTTCCGTTATGTCCTCAGCATGACTCGCATTTGTATCTGAGATCAAATCTGTTCCATGTATGCGCAAAAGATCGCATGTTGCCGACATAAACACGGCCATAGTTTGTGGTTCGGAAACGGACGTTTCAGATGGTTTATACTCTTGAATCTAACGGGATAGTGGTTGTCATATTAGGCCTTGATTTATAATTATTTGGTTGGTGCTTGTAGTTACAAGGTCTTCGATACTGCGGAGTACTTGCGAATTGGATTTGCAGAATTATCAAAATATTTCACATTTTGCAGTATCAAACCGATGACAGATTTGATTATATATAAAAGATACACAGTTTCTTGAATTCACACGTTCGCACGATAGGATAGTTTTCAGATTTTTTAATGAAATTTAATGAAAAAGAAATATTCCTCAGTCTTCAAACAATAAATTGCATCTATTACATTAACGTGAGTTATTTTTATTATGTCTACATCCTAGTTTTGACAGATTTTTCTTATTTTCTTAAATTAAACTAGCGTATTGGCATTGTCAGACATTCGAATCGAATATTCGTATTTGTGCAAACAGTTTAGAAAATCCAGTATAAGATATTATTTAATTGCTTACTCACCGGAGAAGTGAACATCCATACGAAGCTTTTCGCAAGCTTTTTACTAAGAATACAACACTGTGCGAGACATCTGAGAGCGCGGACCTTCACCGTTACATCGTCGTGTATCAAATATCTAGCAATGACGTTCTTATGAAGCGAGTGCAGCACTGGCGAGAAGTGGGTCACGCGGCCCTGTATCAGTAAACCGCCAGCTATATCCAGCACTTGGCAAATGGTCAAAGTGGACAATGGCGGAACTGCCGTTGCAGTATCGCATCCCTTGCTTGTTGATGATTGAGAAAATAGTGCCATTATTGGGTCCTCGTCCAAATCTGGTTCTGGGTCGGGGATCGTCTGCAACCAGGGGCGCAATCAATTTATTTATATAAAATTGTTTGTAATGTGAAACGTAATTTAAATTTATTCACACCATTAAATTATGGAAATAAAAATACTAGGAATGGGCTTCTTCCAGTAGAGTTTCCTAGTCATAATCAAACCTTGTACGAGAAATCTTCATACTGTCAAGGAACTATCCGTTTTTATAAAAAATACCCATTCGATTTAAGAGCTATACGTATAAGTTTAAAATAGAACTTAAAAGAATTTGATTAAAAAAGGCTTACTATAATACTACTCACTTTTGTTCTGATAGACTAGAAAGTGCTGGAACTCTATGATTTTAATATGTTTGTGTATAAATGTAATATACTATTTTAAATGTATATGAATACTAATATATATATTTTTCTGTGACCTGATATTTCTAACAGGGAAGAGAAATAAAAGTACACAATAACGGCGAAATCTACAACCTATTTTCTGATAGTATTTGGAAAATTCGTGTTTAACAGAAAATCAAAGCATTCAGTAAACAAATAAAATATATTAAATCTCAAGGAAGTACTCACGGGGTTCATAAGTAGTTCTAGTTCTTGTATTTTATCCCGAACCTTTTCTTTTCCAACTTTGTATTCATTGGCGCCCAAATAGTCTGATTCCGTTATAGCAACTTCAATCCTATTCGATAAACGGTGTAAATCCAATTGCAATTGAGCCAATTGAAATGAGTAATCCTAATAAAGAACAAGGGAATTTATATATTTATTTTTTCAAATTTAGTCAAACATATAACTAAACCATGAAATTGATCTTACTTGTCCATTCAATAATTGTGCACCATTCTGACTTATTGATAAAGAATTGGCAGTGTTCTGTTCAGTTTCATTAGCAATTTCATTGGGGGTTACTGGTACTTTGAACATGTCCGAATCAGATACATTTGGAATTGTAGGTTCGCATATTTCGGCAATTAACTCGCAAACAAATGTAACCCGATCATTGACGATTGGAATGGATGACTCCAATTTAGTAACTGATCCATCAAATAATTACAGAATTTAAAAAAATATATTGATGACTTTATATTTAGATCAAAAGTATTGACAACATACCCATAGTTTGTATAGTTTCCATATCAAATGACCACCGCTTTAAAGAATCAGATATCAAACTATTAAAAGTATGGCGAATGACAATATCGGAAAAATCATCGGCAAAAACATGCGTGATTATAAATAGCTGCCGAACGATAAATTGCCGCTCATCAATCGGTGCCTGATCGCTGTAAGGATTTTGAAATGGCGGGTGTTCAGGTGGTATATTTAAAAGCATCCCATTCGTTTCAATGTAGCTGAAAAAGGCAATATTATGATCGAAAATATTGGAAAATATAGCGGAACTTACTCTTTAACATATTTAATAAATCTCATTAATTCTGGGACCAGAAGCTCGTGAAGTACTTGATCATAAGATTCGTTGTTTTTGGATTTTTCATGGACTAAATCAATCAAATATCGCCAAAATAAAACAGAATCCCAACTCAGAGTTTGCAACGGTATACAATTGTCGTTGTTTAAATTTAACACGTCAATTAAGTAACGAATTGGGTGTAAACTAAAATTGCGAGAACATTTTTATTAAGATGATCTATTTATCTATATAAATATATTACACACTCGAATAAAGCCTTCGTAATAAATTTCATAATTCTGCATGTGTTCTTCATGTCTGCCACAGTTGAATCCAAGCGAAAAGCAGCGAACAAACCGAAATAATTATCGTTATATTTTTCGAGCCAATTAGGAATCAATTTTGTTGCAACGAAATCAATGTTTCGCTGGCAATCATCAGTTAAAACGCTTAGTATAACCGTTTGTCTATCAACAATCTAAACCGCAAATCAAAATTAGCAAATTAGTTTATGATGAATATCTTTTGTTTAATATTTGAGCAAATATTAAATACCTCCAAATGCTTAGGAAACGCTTGACTTAATCGCTTAAAAGCACTTAACCGAACACTGGCGTTAATATCTCTAATAAAATTCACCAATGATTTTAAAATATCCTTACGCATAGCTATTTTTTCTATACAAATACTCCGCATCTAAAAATAGGTAATTTATTTATTTAATATACCACAAATAAATAAATCCATTGGTGCTTACCTTAGCACTGGGATCATAACTAGCTCGATCGAAATACACTTGCAAAACTGGATTGGAAGGATCTCTTGGATCTTGTAAATGGTATAAACAATTTGCAGCTTGTAAACGCACAGCGAGGCAATAATCCTATGGACATAAAACAAATAAACTTCTTGATTGATCTTTAAAAAAAAGTGGTGATAACTTACTGAAAACCGCTCTATAAGAGCACTTTGAAGTTTATCACACAATTCAATACTCAAAGTATTCCCTATCATAAGCCTAAATAGATTTGTCAATATTTGGCAAGCTCGAAAACGAAGAATTTTGTCGTCCATGTTCTGAACCTATAAATAAACAAGAAATGATACCGCCGCTTTAATTGTAAACATTATATTTACATCAAGTAAATAGTTGAACACTTTAGTTTGAAATGCGGTTTCGATTACACTGTCGTCCGGATCATTCTCAACGGTATCGAAGTTTTCTGGTCCCATCGTTTCAGCCACGAATGTTGATATAAATTCTATAGACCGGTCGCATTGACGATTTGTGTATTTAAAATCAATAAGCAGAAAGTGATTCATATATTTCTTTAGTGATTCAAGGAACTCATCTTCATCACTCTAAAACAGCATCGTCTTTACATAAAAGGGAAAAGTGAATCGTCTAATTATTACTTCGTGATACAGACGTTTCAGTTGCCTTGCACACTGCATATGGGCTGTAGAAGTATACTGAACTCTTTCAATAATTGATAGAAACTTTTCGTATACCTTCATTTTGGTGAATTCTATTAAAACTGTTTACGGTAGTCGAAGAAAATCGTTTACTATGCCTTTTATGGTTATGTTTTTGATTTCAACGATGCACGCCACACCAATGACAATGTATACATAGACAAAAACGAATCAACTTTGAGCGGTCGATTTTTATGTGGCGACATCTGTCGATATCTTCCCCACGAGAACTTGGTGAAGATAACTGAAGAATGCGCTAGTATATTGACTAAATACACGGGAACGAAATTTGACAATTTCCATTTAGTGGCGCTATTGTCTCCCCATAAGCAATATGTTAATTGAATTGAATATGCGCGTTGCGTCCCCAATCGACTTCAACCAAGCATTCGATTACTGTGTTCGAACACGGTCAACTTTTTCCGTTTGAACTGGAAATCAGTAAAATAGAGTTTTAAGACGATTTATAGTCATTTTGCATTGTTTTGGACACATGTTAAACTTTGACCAACATCGACGAAAAATCGAAATATTTCAAATGTATATATATATATATATATACACTCCTGTTTCACTTTTTCGACGATAATTTCAACTTTTTCCGTTTGAACCGGAAATCAGTAAAATTGATTTTAAGACGATTTACATGTATTTATATATATATATATATATATATATATATATATATAATAGAGTTTTAAGACACTGTATATATAATAGTCGCATAAACGAATTGATCATAATTCTTTCAATCTGTACCAATCATGTAATATGTGACAACTATGCGTTGGTTGCGGTAAATGAATATAATCTGGAAATATAAATATTTTTTTATTGATTATCCGAACTCTTCCGCGAACTAACCCTATGAAAAACGAAAGAAATTGCAAAAAGCGCATGTACCGCTGTGGCTTTTGAATCAACTAGATTATTATAATAGATGCATTCAAGCAGGACTTATCCTATATATCAAATATTTCAACACAACCATGATTTATATATCACCAACAGAGTGCAGCACTTCCTGGCCTATGAAATTTGTGGAAATGTGATTCCCCTCTGATTCTTCTTTTACATGGACTTGCAAGGTCTATATATACATTGTCATTGGCCATACCATGATAAAGAGGGATAGTAGTTCAAATAAAATGACTGCGTTAGACACTAGTGTGGACTAACTAAATATTCTACTTAAAAATAAATAATTATCAGATATATCTTCATAAAATTACAATGGCAAAAACAGAATTTTACAAAATTATGCAAATTTGTAAAACTGTATTTAGTTAAATGTGAAAAATCAAAATAATTACAGACAATTGCATATTAGACACTTATATTCATAATATATAAAACAACTTCAATAAAAATATGTAGCAATAAATAAGCTTATGATTTTCGAAATATAAGAAAAATGGAAACTGTAAATCAATCAGAGCAGCTATTAAAGCAGGAATATTTTGTGTTTCATATAAAAATGCATTGTCACAAGAAGTAAAGGCACATCTTATAATAATGATACCTTAATGATTATAAATGCTCGGTAATTGGCTGCTTATGTGCAAGGTATAAAGTAGCGATACTTGTAAGGGCACTAACTAAAAAAATCACGTCGAACCATCGATGGTAAAAATTAAATTGTAAATCTCCTAAAACCTACAACAACAAAAAAATAGAAAATATATATATTCATAAATTATTTTATAGTTCGTACTTGAGTGATAATGGTGCGATATTCGGCTGGCATATTCATTCGTAGTAAAAGAACAGATGATAAGAAATACATGCCCATTATTTGAGCTAATACCAATACTATGATCGTGGAACTTTTATTTGACGATATTTTATAGAAAAACTGAAAAATAGATTAAAATTAATGAGATATGTATCCAGCAGAAAGACACAGAACTTGCTATAATATTTGTACGTAAAAATGATATGTACAATGCATTTAAAATCACAAAAAAATATTTATTTGCAAGGTACCTTCGTTAGTGTCAATAGAAGACCGCGGATGGACGTGACAACAATGCAACCAACGAGGATAAAAGATACATGTTGCGACCAGAATGTCACGTCAATGTTCAGACCCATCCAATGAACAGCAATTTCTATTCCACGAGTCACTGGGTCCTTCTTACCAACTCTATCGAAAACAATATTGATTGTGCACTGAAAGAAATGGCAAATACAATGTCCATTGATATATAATTGTTCATACTTATCCATTCTAATGAATAATCATATTATGTCAATTTGAGCAGAATTGTTCGCAAATGTGAGTAAACGATTTTAAATTAGATATTTGAGCAAAACGTCGATTTTACAGATAAAGTTATGCTTTTACTTACGATAAATATTTTCCACATACAATATAATGAAAAGAAATACCCTAAGAAATTGAAATATTTCCCTTGCCACGTTTTAGACCATTGGATACGTTCGCGCATACATTGATTTTCGTGCGCGTCTAAAAATAGTTGCCTACTTAGTTCTTCTAATCCGGCAATTTCTAACTTCAATTGTCCAATATCTAAAAAGAATGAACTTATTACAAAAAAACAACTAATAAATGTTTATTAAAACAATACTTTCTCCACCTTTCCTTGGACCTACTTGCGAATACAACATTCCTAAAAACCCTCCAGTTTTATTTCTTAGCGAATCATTTCCGTCCTTTTGTAAATTGGCCTTTTTGGCTACAGCGATACGTTTCTTCTTCAACACAATCATTTCCATCGTTTGCATCAAACGTTTTTCCACATTCGCCACATCACTATCAGATACATCTCTGAAATATCGAAAATATTTTTAGAAAAATAGTATCGATTTATTCATGTATTTACCTCATAAAATACGACATGGATGTATATGGATAATTAACAGCACCGAAGCCCGATAGTAAAGCCATTACAGTTACACCAATAACGCCGATTCGGGAGACTAATTGTTCAATGGACAATATTCCCTGTTTGGGGCTTAAAATTGGAAACGGATCGCCCATTTTCCAAAATATTACCAAAAATACGATCCACACTAACGTCGTTAGCTTCCTTACATATTCTACTTTAACTATAAATAGCAAACGGTACAGAAGTACAATATACATACACTATTTTCTGTCTTACCGAAAGAAATATTGCTTATTGAACAATACGCGATATAGTAGGGATTTACTACAACAACAACAGCCAGAAGTGAATAGAGAATCAGGCACCAATAGAAGTACCTAGAACTGCAATAAAACTTACATCATAACTGCTTTGTTAAATATTAATAAAATGATAAAACCTGAAGTCTAAGAAGTCGATGATTTCGAATATGATCAATTCGAACATAGCACATGATAGCGTAAGCGTAACTGAAAATATGAATTGGACGAAGATATGCCGTAGTTCGTAGTCTTTGAACAGTTGTTTTATGAAAAAGATCCAGGCTCCTACAAAAAATATCACCTGAAATTCAAGAGTTGGTTCAATGTGTTTGCGTTTGAATATTAATTGTATTATATACTTGTGATATTAATACCACGAATGTATCACTTAAAAAACTCATTCTTAATGCAAGTTGTATCACTTAATCATTATTTATTGAGGTAGATACGAGTATTTTTTTAAAAGAAAAGGAAATAATCTTGATTTGCCATCCCGGAGGATTATTTGGCAGTCATAACCTCAATTAGAATTGTTGATACTAGCGAATAGCTGTCGTACGGATTGCCTATAAGCGAAGTAATTAAAAGGAAATAATGAAATTTTCCTAGTCACATTTATGCATTCTTTTTATGAATCAACTTCAGTATATAGATTATTAATATTGGTACGATTCTGGCTGAGTATAGCTGAATAGGGATAATGCTTTGGTGCATGTTCCGCGATACAGTTGTGTTTACGAAGTTGCATACTCTCAAGGGCTACTAGGTTGCCAGATTTTCGATGCACCAGGTATTAAACCCCTGATCTAGGACCATAAGTAATATTTGACTATGCGTTGGTTGCCGTAAATGAATATAATCTGGAAATATAAATATTTTTTTATTGATTATCCGAACTCTTCCGCAAACTAACCCGATGAAAAACGAAAGAAATTGCAAACAGCGCATGTACCGCTGTGACTTTTGAATCAACTAGATTATTATAATAGATGCATTCAAGCAGGATTTATCCTAGATATCAAATATTTCAACACATCCATAATTTATACATCACCAACAGAGTGCAGCACTTCCTCGCCTATGTAATTTGTGGAAATGTGATTCCCCTCTGATTCTCTCTTTTATATGGACTTGCAATGTCTATATATACATTGTCATTGGCTGCGTTACGGTTGTGGGTGATGTTTTATACAGTGTAGTTTCAGTTGCCTATATTTATTATTCTCTCGCTATCCGGCTATTCTGAGTCAGAATCGTACCTAAATATTAAAACAAGAGAAACATGATTTTTTAGATCAGATTTATTTTTAAATGCAGAGTTATTTCATAAATTAAAACAAACAACAAAATCACAAATACTTATGAAAACATAACAGCAATAAAATAAAAATTGACTTAATAAATAACACAATATATTTATAAATGTACAAAAGGAATAAAAGTAACGCGGGAAGATTTTTTGATATTTACATAGACACATATTTATATTTAGTTTATAATATTGTTATTTAAATAATTTACAACATTTATTTATATATTTTATTTTAGTACTGGCATATTTTGTATATAAAATATAATATTATTGTAGAACATTTAAGTGCTCTGTTATATAATTTTATACCAGGTATTTGACTACCAGGTATAATATAGTCATGCCAATTTATACAAGGATTATCTGAGTTAAATTTTAATTTTTAGCTTTTTTGTTTTCAATTATTGTTTGATTTCGTTACATAAATTATGCCCATTAACTAATTAGTAATTATATATTACAGTATACAAAAATATAAATTATTGCTGGGAAAATATAAATAATATCTCGCAATTTATGATGAAGCTGCACGACTTCGAGTATTAAAGTTAACTTCGTTGTTCGATATTTGATTTATTTTAGACATTCATTTAACGTTTGGTTGTACGCACAGTGTGAATTTTATCGATTAATATTACATATTACACGAGTGTAAAATATTCGCAGTTTCCAATAATTCAATATTTTCGGTAGCAAAAGTATTATTTTGATCCACGTACTTTATCTCATCCCTCCACTGCAAGCATTTGTGTTACTATCTAATAATCTGTACAATTTCATATTATTATTATAGGGTCTAAATCATGGACATAATATATAGAATTTAATTGTTACTTATATAGACGGAGCAAATAGTGTCATAATTTCGAAGCCATCAAAAAACACGGGTACGATTTAAAAATAAATTTTAACGTTGCTGCAAATGATTCATTTTGAGCAATTCGCGTGGCATTTTATTTAAAAAAAAATCAGCTAGAACACTACCATTTCGCAAAATAGTCTAAGAGAATGCGAAATGTCAAATGGAATGTTTGTTTTGTGGAATATTAAGCATTATGCGTTGGGGGATGTTCTAATTTCCGAACACGCGCAATAAACCTAAGAATCAGTTTCATGTAATATCTCATTTTTCGAATTTTTGTAAGATAGGAGGTATTGTCACATCGCTGACGATATATGATTTATGCTCCAGCCATATCTGTAAGAATTTAAATTAATACAACATACTTCGCCCATGATGTATAAATGCAGTGAATATACCATCATTTATATTAATTATGGTTCCCTAGTCAAATTGTTTATAAATAATGACTGATAGTAACTCGTATTGAAGTAATAATAAGTTTTGATTCAATGCTAATATATCGTACATTCGGTTTAAAACGTAACAGACAACACTAAATTTTTCATAATAGTATCAAATGCGTTTTTGATCAAATGTAATGTATTGAGGGATCATGCAAACGTATTCACTTTGATTAATGACAAATTTGTTTTTAATCATATATTCTAAAAAGACAAATTTTATATGTGAATACCTTGTACCATTTTTTAAAACAAAACAAAAAATTATTACTCAACTGTTAAATCTCTTCTTGCCCGGGTTATGTATCGTTTTCATCTTAAGATTATTATACCGTATTATATAATCAATTCTTATGTTGCTCTAAATATCACAGAGATTAGATGCTAGGATACGATGGTAGTTGAGGCTGAGGCGATGGTGGTAGCTGCAGCTGCCACGGCAGCTGTTATGGTGGCCACGGCGCTTGCGCTGCGTTCCATTACGGTCGCCGTTGCGCCTGCGCTGGCAGAACGATATCGTATGCGCGGAAAGATGGCGAACGGAGCGATAGATCCTGCAGATGCTGTGTTGCCATCAGCGAACTCAGCCACTGGTCACCTCGATACAGATGATTCATCTTGGAGATGTATCTGGCAGAAAGAATGTTTTATTTGTAATTCTTTGTATATTTGATTATTCTTATTAATTGTCTAAACACCAATGAAAGTCTCAATTACATGTGTGATCGGATTTTAATAGCACGCATTTTATAAACCATAAAATGTCGTTTAAAAATGCTTAAAAGTAATTAATATAAAATATAATATTGGTTCGCTATGTCGAAATTGTGGGCGAGAATCTTCCACAATAAATTTGTAATTGTAATTTATAGACGAATATGTATTTAACTCAGGAGCAAGCATCCACATTTTAATTGGGAGTATTAACTGGATAATGGCCGCAAAAGGGGTATATTATATAAACATAGCGTGGCGGAGTCTAGTTAAATTAATATATATTATGATACATATATATTTGAGTATTTCGGAAAATTAACAATTTAATTGCAAGGAAAAATTCTGGTGCGAAATTGTAACGACGTTTAATGTATGCCGAGTCTACAAGAGCTGTACCAACAATTTTTATATAAAAAATCTATTCAAAAATACGAAAACTATTATTTGTTAAACTTCTCACAATGGTTATTTAAGTTTAAAAAATTATAATTTATTGTTTATAAGGCTAATTCAATTTTATTAGAAAAATACATATTTTCGATTTATTGTCTACAACTCAAAGAATAATTATAGAAATATAGATTGTTTTTCTCAAAATCTATAACTTTCTACTGACCAAATTAAAATAGAGTATTGATTTACAAACAAATCTTTTGAAACTCTCATAATGCGATCAAAGTGTTACCAAAACTCTAAATAAAAGAAGATTTCAATCATTTAAATTTGAATATACGATCCTTTTTTTTTTTAAAGCACAGGGTGTAAAATGAGGAATGCAGCATGTTAATTGAAGACTCGGTATAAATCTTGATACTCTATAATTAATTCTTGGTGTACAATATAAAACAATTTAATGAGAATTCCATATTCATGCTTACCTCGCTTAGAATAGCCCAATTATCACTTTCGGTGTGGACGAAAAGCCTCAACGCAAGAATTTTCCCAATATTGCCGTCAATTTCGCCCTTTGCGATGCCCACATTATCAAATTTACCTGTAAATGCAACAAGAGGATTCAGTACACGTAAAACAACCGTATAAAATAACGGGAAAAACCATGAAAAATTGTTATTTAACCCAAACTTACGAGCGCACAGGCGCACATAAATTTCAACCGGCCACAATACTAACTCGGTTTCATAAATGGTTTATGTCCGTTATAATCGCTTTACTGCTACGTATTTTCGTCGATGATTTTTACAATTAACGAAAAAAATATTATTGGTATTTTACCGACAAATCTCTCATTTATAGCAATCATTTTCAGTTATTGCATTGAGAGATATTTTATCAACAATTTTCCCTTTTCCACCCTTTTTAAAATATCAAAAGAAATTGTTTACTTATACAAGCGAACTAGAAAAATTGTGCATAAAAAACATGATCGACTTTTCTTAAAAAAAAATAACAACAACAGATTTGAACATAATAAAATTCAGAAATAGGCTCATAGAGAGTTTTATATTTCTCCTATAAAAAAATCATATATACATATGGGGATGTATATATGATTTTTATATATATCAACATATATTCTTTTCATTTTTACAACAAAAATGACTGCGTATAAATAATATACAGGTTGCGTACATGAGAGCGTTCCTCGATTCTTTTTAGAGGTATTTTATTACGATAGTAAAAGTTATTAAAGTTTTGTTTGCTGAATTAAACGTAAGCGCAAAAAAGCAAAAATAGGGTAAGGATAAATATGCAGGTTGATTCAGACATAGTTAGTTAAAGAGTCCGCAATCCTAAAGATTGGTTGGAAACAGCACGCCATGCCGATCTATCCTGAGCTAATCCCTTCATCTCCCTATAGCTATTCATCTCAACGTCTTCAACTATCTGACTCACATACTCCAATCTAGGCCTACCTACCCCTCTCTTTCCCTCCACTCTACCTTCTATGATCAATTGCATAATCCCCCCCATGCCTAAGAATATGCCCTACTAATCTGTCTCTCCTACGCTGTAACACTCTCCAAATACTTCTCTTCTCCCCTACTAACTCTAGTACAGCTTCATTTGTTACTTTATCTTCCCAACCAATCCTCATCATCCTCCTATAACACCACATTTCAAGTGCTTGTAATCTACGCTTCTCTTCCTTTCCTATAGTCCACGCCTCACACCCGTACAGTGCTACACTCCAAACATATACCTTCAGTAATCTTTTTCTAATACCCAAGTCAATATTTGATCTTAAAATCTGTTCTTTTTCTACGAATGCCTTCCTACCCTGTGCTATCTTACACTTTATATCTACCTTGCTTCGATTATCTTTTGTGATTCTACTGCCTAAATAACAAAAATCTGACACTTCTTCGATTCTATTATCTCCTATTGTGATCCTCATTTTTTTACTGCATTCCTTTTTGTCACACCTCATCACTTTAGTTTTACCTATATTTATTTTCATGTTAAAATCCCTAGTCAATACTGCCTGCATACCATTCAATACCCTTTCTAAATTCTTTTCGCTTTCTTCCAATATAGCTATATCGTCGGCGAATCTCAACATATATATTTTCTCTCCCTGTACATTCACACCAACACTATACTCTTCTTTTACTTTGTTTATTGCATCTTCTATATATAGATTAAATAATAACGGTGAAAGTGTACATCCCTGCCGAACTCCCTTCCCTATTTTTGCTACCTCTTCTTCCCCCTCAATTCTAACTAAGGCAGTTTGGTGTTTATATAAATTAAAAATTATTCTCCTATCCTTATAATCTATACCCGTTTCTTTTAAAATTCTAAACATTATGTCCCAATCTACATTATCAAATGCCTTTTCTAAATCTACAAAAGCTATGCAAGTTACCTTTCCTACCCTATTTCTTTTTTCTACTACCGTTCTTAGTGCTAGAATCGCCTCTCTCGTCCCTCTGTTTTTCCTAAAACCAAACTGATCTTCTGCTAGCCTTTCCTCTACTTTATTTTCTAATCTCCTATAAATAATCTTTAGCAATATCTTCGATGCATGTGATAGTAGACTAATTCAGACATATGGCCAATAAATGTTAGACGCTTAATATACAGGGTGGACCACGAGGGACATATCGAAATCTCGTGAATAATTTAATACAGATCTACAAATAAAAATTCTCAAATAAAGCTTACATCGCTGTATTTTTTTAAATTATTAGTATACTATACAGGGTACATTCTGATATTTATATATAGTCCCTCTTACTTAATAATTTCTGAAAAAATTTAAAATATATATTTTTATTAAAAAATAAATAAATAAAACAATTCATTTGACTTACTTCTTAATGGAGATAGATAAATTATGAATTTGCCCGAAATTCGTCAATACGAATTGAATGCATTTAGATATATATTTTTTTAGAAATTAAAACAGCGAATTAGATTTGACAGAGATCAAAATAAAATCCACGTTCAATTCTCCGCACAAAACTTATTTAGAATACAAAAACAATGCTGTTAAAAGCCAGCATAACAAAAGAAACATTCCTATTATTCCTTAACGGGAAAAATATTTGTTCTATTTTATCTTCGTAGCTTATTGTGGACGATAATATTTCTTTGTGTATTGATTTTAGTAGACAGGGGTAGGCCATTATTTATCTAATCAAATATAGCATCGATTTGACGCCTCATGTAAACGTTCTCCATGTCTTCTGCAAGCCAAAATATACAAAAAAAAATTCCATCGTGCTTCAAAATATATTGGCCAATATTAAATACGAATATTGCTTATTGCTAAGATTTATTTTTACCAAGTTACGAGTCATTTATTGTACGATTGAGCAACGCCACTTGCCATTGATGTCTTTAAGGACAAAGCCTTTTAATTTTATGAATAGGGTAATATTTCTAAGAGTAAAATTGATCACTTCCTATTTATATTTATAGCAACACAATAATTCACGTTTTATGATAATTTGCGCTGTGAAAATGTTAAGCTTAATCTGCGAAAACGGGTATAAATAGTTCTACACTTTTTTATTTTAGTATGTTTAAAAAATGCCAATTTTTACAACTTGTGAGAGAGAAAAATATATTTTCTTACAAAATATAACGATATTTATTTTATTTTTTTAAATTAGATGATAAATTGATATTATAATTGTAAAGGTGGTAATATATATATTTTTCAAAAATTTCAATTCAATAATTTAATCGATTTAAGCAAAATTCGAATTAATTGTCTATTCTACTATAGAAGCATGATAAGTATTATATGTTAAATTAAATTTCAATTAACAATTTACCAAGTTATATTTGATCCATTTCCAGGACACAATTTATAACTTTATTCCATTATAGAATTAATATAATATTTGTTGAATGGGGGGTATCCAGATACGGCAGTCATTTAAAGTTCTCTTGTGACTATAATACACACGCCAGTTGTTCCTGGTTTATCTCTTTCATTTCATATGGAGAAACTGATAGATAATGTCAGTTTCAGGGCCTAACAAACCTACAGATAGATACAATTATTCCTAACTTCCCAACTATGTTATTTGCACAACGTTTCCTTTGCCCTAGGCTCATCCAGAGATGGTCAACTTATTTGTACAGCCAGATAATGCGGAATTTTGAGTACTTTTAGAACAATTTGTATGCTATCGTTAAATTCAGAGTGCTCCAATAAAAACAAAAAATTTTTTTTTACTAACGAGGTATTTAAATACAACCATCTTCATCTCTAGTTGGTTTAAAAGCGTTAAATATGCGTATGCAATATTTGTAATAAAAACGTTTCGTGGGCGGCAGATAAAGGACCGCTGGTTTAGAGCATTAGGAAATGCGCGAAACTGATCGTGAATTTACAAATAACCACGCCATAAATATTCCCTTTCGAATAATGCCTGGTTTTGTTGCAGAGTACGGTTCTGAAAATTAATACGCATAAACGAAGATAATAATATGAGAAATTCGACATAATTATCCCGGAATAAATCTATAATAGTAAGGATATTAAATCTAACAGCTTTTAGTGGGTATTTTACAGATTAAATACTAAGATAAAATAAATTTGATATTTATGTATAAACAAACTTGTGTCAAAAACATGTCAAAGGGTAATTACTAAATAAAGGATACTAAAATATAATAAATAAAGTTCGCATTGGTCAATGACTTCGGCTTCTACATTAACTGTTATATGGTTATAATGACTTTACTGTATTTTAACAGCAAATTGATTTTTATAAACTCAAAACAACATACTTAAAAGAAAAAGAAAAACATCTGCACAAGCGCAGGTTGTACTGGAGGATGTGCTTAAGGAATGTTAGAAAAGTCTCTTAAAATTTTGGGGAATTAACTTTACAATTCGTTTTTTTTTATTACTCAATTGGTTTTTGATGTAAGCAAGTAAAAATAATGAAATGTACAGTTTTCGTGTATTTTTGGGCAATTTATTTTTTGAGATAATATAAGATGTTCCGTTAAATGCAATTGGGAAAGATAAATCAGTTTAAAATTACAATTTACGATTACGCATATAAAATTTAAATTGCTGTTTGGAAAAAGGAATATTCAATACAATATACATATCCGTTTTTTTTTCTCATAATCAATTTCGTGCATGTCCATGACAGAATAGATAAGAAAATTTAAAATCATTGTCGAAAGCGAGCTATTAAAAGTTAATGTACAAAAAATCCACATCACTTTGTGGTTTAAACATTTATAGTTAGGCAATCAGTGTGTATAATCGACAGTGTTTTTAGTTTTTACTCTTTCTGTGTTGTTACCAAGTTTATCTTTGTGGTAAAATAAACATGGCATTCAATTGCAAAAATTAAATTGTATTTGATAATTGATGGAACGTTCAATCGTTTGTAAAATTGTAATAAATACACAAAGAATAATTAAATCATAGAAAGAAACATAACGCAAAATTATCATATTAAAAAAATAAGTTATTAAATTATTATACACCCTGTACATGTGTGTAGAAAGCATAAAACTCGGGACGTTTTCGTAGAATTGTTAGTGGTGCGTATTAATATTTAATTTACGTTATTGGGAAATATTTCCACATCGATGGTACGAAAATATATTATTAAATTTTAAATTTAAGTCAAGGGAATCGTGTTCAGTTTTATTCCATTAATATAATGATTGATCTAACTAAAATATGAAAAATCTATTTCATTGCATATCTGTGTCATGCAGTGGCGGTTCCTTATGCAGGCCGCAGGGCCGCGCGCCCCTCCTTAACATTGACCGTAGATATATAATTGTATTGCGATATTTTATCTCGGCATTATTTTTAATAAAAGATAAAGCTTACGCCGCGAACATACCTAATACTATAGAATATATATCGTTGTTTATGATATGCTGGACTACGATTCTTTAGCGTCCTAACGGAGAAGCCTAGTATACAGTAAAATTGATATAGATATAGTGGTATTGTTCTGTGTAGTTACGTATGTACGATTTTGCCACGTGTTTCTCCAAGAATATATTTAATAGAAATAATTGAATAAAAATGAATAGTTGTTTTTCCAACACTTAAAAGAATTAAGACTTTTTTGCGTGATGCTATGGATAATGATCGTTTAAACGCGTTGGCAATGATGTGTATTAATAAAAATGTGGTGCGAGATATTTACAATTTTAACGAAAAACTTTTGGAAAAGTTTATATCAATGAAAGATAGAAGAGTGGAATTCACTTTCAAGAAATGATTGAATTTAATCATTTTGCATCCATTTTAGGTCAGATTTCTCACTATTATGTTATTTTTTAAGAAATGACCCCCCCAGATTGAAATGGCACGAGTCGCCACTGGTGTCATAATAAATATGTGCGTAAATTATCACTGAGAAATGAAAGTACCATAAAAAAATGTTTGTCCCATTTTCTTATAGTGTCGATTTTTACAGCACATTAATAAAATATTCTATGGATAAAGTGTAGGTAGCTATTAAAAGTTTTTCATCTGTCTAGCGAACATAAGAACTGGTGAGTACGCTAATGTTTCTTATGCTTATGTGCTTTTGGCGCTATCGGAACGCATAACACGATTATGTTGTAATAACCGCTCGCAAAAAGCAAATATGTTGCCGGAGCTGGGTTCGGTCCACGTTTCGATGGATGCATATAATATTAGAAAAAGTGCATAGGTACTTTGATATTCACGCGACGGTACAAGAGATCCGATTCACGATTATATTGTAATGCACAAAAAACTTCTAACATTTTCTTATACGTTTTGTAAGATCTATTAAGTGATAAATTAAGGAGGTGGTTGATAAAATGATCTTGTGCGTATTTTACCATGAATTGGACCCAAGTTCCATTTGTATTTTAATTAGTCAATCATGAATTTCTAACAGCTCTTGGTCAAATTAATTATATATAATATATTTGATATGAAATAGGCGAAATAGTACCAATATTTCATTTTGAACTTCAAAAAAGTTTTGTAATTTTTAAGACAACACAGTTTTTGATAAATATTTTGTTCAGCAGTTTGTTAAAACTATTAAGTGGTAGAACAACAATTTTTTTATTTAATTCATTATTTATAAAATACTGTATTTTTTGTTGAACGTCGCCTTTTGAGTATCTAATAATAATATACAGTGTAAATTCTACAATATGTAATTTTTACAAAATGCTCGATAAAGATTCTTATTATTTAAACTTGGATTCGGCAATTTTTTCAAATGGTGTGTTTGTTTTGGCAGAATTCTTTGACAAAAAGAAGCTCAAATTTGCGATATACTAAAGTAACTAACACGTCATTACCTAATCTAAACCTTTCTTAATATATGTTTAAAATCTTACGTCTTTACGATTCTTCAGCAAAAAATTTTCTCGACGAACAATACGCTATGATTCTTATGGAAAAAATATCACGATAAACAGCCTTTTAAATAAATTGATAATTATTATATTCATTATCGAAGAATTTTTTGCAGTTGTATTTTTTTCCTTAATCTTATATTAAAATTCTTTTAATTCGCATTTATTGCATATTTTGACATATTCACATATTATAATGAAAAGTGAGTAAATTGATCGATTAAAATGATTGCGAAATTATAAAGTCATATTTAACCAGTGGCGGAATGTTGTACACTAGTCGTAATACAGTACAAGCGGACCGAAAAAATAGAGAAGACATACTGCATACGGTCGCTCTCATCTATTGCTTGCAATAGAGTGAGATGAGCACATAGGCATTTAACCTGTACTGTGTGGCTGGGTGGTGCTCGACTTTGTACTACATATTAACGATATAGCTATATTGAATACCGTCGCTCTAACTCTAGCGCTTCCAACAGATAGGGCATATGCATTTGACGGGTACTT
This sequence comes from Leptodirus hochenwartii, assembly GCA_947310635.1. NCBI lineage: Eukaryota > Metazoa > Arthropoda > Insecta > Coleoptera > Leiodidae > Leptodirus > Leptodirus hochenwartii. The sequence goes on along the minus strand of OX371179.1, from coordinate 39,242,253 downwards.
GCTAGCTGCCATATCGTGTTGAGTCATGAGTGTTAGGTATGTTCGCGGCGCAAGCTTTATCTTTTAGGAAAAATAATGTCTAGTTAAAATATCGCAATACAATTATATATCTACCGTGATGCGCTCAATGTTCAGGAGGGGCGCGCGGCCCTGCGGCCTGCATAAGGAACCGCCACTGTATTTAACACAAGCGAAATGAACAAATTTGCCCGTAATATATTTTTGTAAGACAGAAAAAATATAATTGCACGTAGTATGGTTGTTCACGTGGAATATTTTGAATTGGATTTAGTGTGAATGGTCTCTAACACTCACTCCAGTGCGGACTTACCCACAACAATGTAGCCATCCGGTGTAAAATTATAATTATTGGTGTATTGACTGTTGTAGGCGGGCAGAACTTCCACTGTGGTATTGTAGAACTTATCGGATGGATGCTCAGCATTCCCGCTGCGAAAGAAATACCTGAAACAACGACAATATCTCACATAATGTCCGCTAAATCATTTTCATAGTGTTGCACCATCATGTCAAAAAAACAAATTTAATTACATGTAAAATCGTCACGAAGACGTTAAATGATTGTAGGAAACATCACCCGAAAACCGCAACACAAAGAGAAACCAGAACACAATATTATTAAAGGACTCGTTTTTACTTGAAGGCCGACAAGGGAAACAAAGATGTCATTTTAGACAAACGCGATTATTTTGAAAGATGTGACTTCTTAATTAAGACGAAATTAAGAATATCAAATTACAAAGAAGTAATAAACTCCATGTCACACGCCTGTTGAACCGATTCTCAAGCGAAAATTTTCTACTCCAAACCCGATAGTGCCAAGGATGTATGTTTTACAAAAAATACATAATCCAGGTAAGACCAATAGTTTCAGCTATCAACTCCACCACACATTTATTATCAAAGTGGTTAGCAATTGAATTAAACAATTGCAAATTTTACAGTCAAGAATTCGCTGGACTTCATTAGTACTATTAAATATTGAACTCTATCAAGTAATGAAATACAAATTTCATTTGAAAATATTCTTTTCCTTGAGGATATGTTGAAAAATAATTCAGTTGAAGTTGTCATCATTAATGAACATTTGATACAATTTGTGTTACAGTTTTTGGGTGATGTTTTATACAAAATTAATTACGCAAAAATTGACGTAAGAACTCCCAAATTTGAGCATAACAAAAAATCAGTTTCACGGTATACAATTTATTACAAATCTGCTTCGCCATGCCTCTTACTTATTACTTCCGTATGACCAAACAAATTTCCATCTTCTTCGGCATTTTCAACATTCAATCAGCATTTAATTTGTTTTACGCAAGTTTCTTCCAGCATAGACTTTCAAGGAAAAATTAATATTTTTATATTCAAATGAATAAAATTTTTACCTTCTACTATAGAACAATACATTTTTGTATTTGTAGAAAAATGATTCTTTCTTAATTCGTTTTTGATAGCAGCACACGATTTCATAAGACAAAAAAAATATGCGTGCGACTCTCGCGCGGTAGAAGTGAAACTTCTTAGCTCCTAGGAAAAGTTGATTTTATGTATTGCTTTTTTTCAATTGTTAACGATTTTTTTATTCGATATTCGATCACATATGGAACACACTGTATCTAGCGGATTATTGAAAAAATTGTTTATCAAATTCACGATGCGCAGGTTGAAAGAATGTAAATTTTGTGTATGATGCACTAGTGGGTGCATTTCTACTTGTCGATGGCTCGCTCAGCTGTATCAGATTCATTTCGTTGATCTCTCACATCACGTGTATCTTCACGTGCCTGAATCAGTGGCATTCAAATTCTCTATACCACTCACTGTGTCCTCACTTAACGACGGTATCGATTCATCCAGTGTATATGAGGTCGTTGGAAGGTTATGTTGTCCATCGTGTTTCTGTAACGCCCTTTGCCTGGCTCGATACTCTCTACTTCTTCCCAAGGTACTTGTTGGCACTTTTCTTGGCGGTTTATTCGCTTTCTTCCGTTCTCTAAAGGCTCGCACTCTGTCTGTACTTGTCTTTTTCTCCATTTCACTTTTCACACAATGGAAATTGTTAGGTAAAAGATTAAGCTGTGTTTGTGTAATATATAATAATATACGCAAGCGTCTACTGGTTGCCTTATGCCACGTATATGCACAGTACAGGCGGCGCATGCGCGTAGCGTGTTTCACTTTTCGTGACGTTCAGGCCAATTTGCCCTACCGCGCCTATAGAAGTTTCATTTCCAAAATTTCTTTTTGATATTAAGCCATCCTATTATAGTTCTTTATATTAGTTGACGATTAACGGATGACCACCTGGTGTATAATGAAATAACATAAGAAAACACGTAGACACGTGTGCAATTTATAAGTTTGTTTAAAGCATTTACAAGAAGATGTTGCCGTTGTCATTCGAGATCGACGGTGTATAGTTCGAAACTTTCGCTCGTTCTATATATCCTCGAGTACATCACCAGAGAATACCTGAACTGTAGTCTGCGTGGTATTTCTTGTATCGCGGAATGTGGGAATTTATACTTGCTTACGACAAGAATTTATTGTTAAAATATGTTTTGGTCCCTACTGTGTTCTAATTATAAAAGATATTGGAATATCTTAGACGTAGCTACAGGAGAAATGTTTTTTAGAACAAGAGGTGGTTGCTAAAAGATATTGCAAAAACTCTTCGCATAGAATACAACGTTCAAAACATATTTAACTATCACAAGAATGAATCATTGTTTGTGCGCCTTTTGAAGCAAATTTCACGGACAGACGAATGAAATTTGCATCAAAGCAGTTTCCAAATAAATTTCTTACCGTTTGAGAATGAGTGATGTTCGAAACTTGAAGAGCAGTCGATCACCGGGTTGTGGTAACAAGCCCCAGAAGAAAGCTTCGCCCATGTACGCCCGCTGAAGAGTGTATTGTTTATAACACTTGATTCCGGCGATGATGTCCGCCTCTGGATTGGCATGGGGAAAGAAGAGAGCCACTTTTCCAAACTGCTTATCCTGAATTAAATTAAGAAACCATTCGCTTTATTTTGCGTTACAAATTGCAATTGGATTATTTCGCGTGTTTGAAATGTCTGGTATATCTGGATAATGGCAAAATGCGGTTGGAACTTTGCCATGACTTTTATCTGAATGGTTAGAGTTTTTGCCAGGAATATGTCTTTCGAAGCAGGACTTGCTTTAAGATTTCAGTAATATGTTAAAAAGCTTGCAGCCGAACCGATTTTGTCGTCATATTTTGTAATCAAATTACATCATATGCAAAATTTAAAAGAATTGTAGCTCTTAAAGACCTCTCTTTAATTTGAATACCCTCGTATTCAAATTTTTATATAAAAAAGGAAAAGATCTTCGTAAAAAAATATTTTTATCAAAGAAACTAAATATAAACTTACTTTAAAGCTCGTTAAAGATAATAAAAAAAAAATAATGTTACCATTGCGATTTTTTCTATATAATAATATTTTCCTGTAACATTATAAAGTTATTAATAAACTGGAATTACAACATCTTCTTCGCATAACTAATTGAAGATGACACTTACACAAACATGGAGTGCAAATTTTCCTTTTCGCATTCCGAGTTTATATGAAAATGTATGAACGTCTTTCACGTCTTAATTCCTTATATTTACTTAAAACATATACATATTTTGATGAGTTGTTAGTCGCAAAATGTTGCCTAGTCAAGCAGTCCTCCATGTCTAGATATGGCTATCTAATTAATTTGAAACACATGCGAATATTACACTCAAGAAAATTAAATATGACGAGTGTAAGACACCGACACATTCGTAGAAGTAATTTTTAAGTTGTGGTATGTTTGGAAGTATTATTTTTTTTTTTATGGACGGAGAAGAGCAAAATCTGGTTGAAGGAGTAGAATTATTAAGTTTTTTTCAAAATAGTTTTTAACAGCTAAAATGTACATTAAAGATTTTCTTTCAGCGATGTGCAGACTTAATTTTGGAAGCATCTGCTATATACCCACCGAGCAGGAAAACTTGGTGGGATTATAATCCACATTTCCCATCTCTGAATTCTGCAGGCACGACATGAATAGAAGTAAAAGGGAACTGCGGCAATTATTAATTTACAAATTTAATGAGGCTAGGATCGCCTCCTGAATGTCTTCGCCGTCGTTGACACACGAATGATAGTAATGGTAATGATGATAGTGACGACAATGACGATAATGCTTCGAAGGTTTTTTTTATCACGATGATTTATAGCGAAATATATTGCTGCATAAAAAGGGACATTCAATAAAATAATTTTATCGAATGGTACGTTCTAAAATAAAACATAGAGAAACATATTTCTGCTATTCTGAAATATCCACCAAATGCTTAATTTTTGAGAATTACGTCTTCATTTAACAATTTATCTAGACCCACCCAATCCTCATCATTCTTCGTTATAAATTTTAAATGACCCTATTCTTAAATTTCAGCAAATTAGAAAGGAAAATTTAGGCGATGTTGCATTTAATTAGTTAAAGGATCAAATATTACATTTACGAAAAAAGCGAAAATATGGTTAGAAAAAGCAATCACAATCAAAAAGATTTTAGATATTTTCTGTTAGTTAAAGAGTCCGCAATCCTAAAGATTGGTTGGAAACAGCACGCCATGCCGATCTATCCTGAGCTAATCCCTTCATCTCCCTATAGCTATTCATCTCAACGTCTTCAACTATCTGACTCACATACTCCAATCTAGGCCTACCTACCCCTCTCTTTCCCTCCACTCTACCTTCTATGATCAATTGCATAATCCCCCCATGCCTAAGAATATGCCCTACTAATCTGTCTCTCCTACGCTGTAACACTCTCCAGATACTTCTCTTCTCCCCTACTAACTCTAGTACAGCTTCATTTGTTACTTTATCTTCCCAACCAATCCTCATCATCCTCCTATAACACCACATTTCGAATGCTTGTAATCTACGCTTCTCTTCCTTTCCTATAGTCCACGCCTCACACCCGTACAGTGCTACACTCCAAACATATACCTTCAGTAATCTTTTTCTAATACCCAAGTCAACATTTGATCTTAAAATCTGTTCCTTTTCTACGAATGCCTTCCTACCCTGTGCTATCCTACACTTTATATCTACCTTGCTTCGATTATCTTTTGTGATTCTACTGCCTAAATAACAAAAATCTGACACTTCTTCGATTCTATTATCTCCTATTGAGATCCTCATTTTTCTACTGCATTCCTTTTTGTCACACCTCATCACTTTAGTTTTACCTATATTTATTTTCATGTTAAAATCGCTAGTCAATACTGCCTGCATACCATTCAATACCCTTTCTAAATTCTTTTCGCTTTCTTCCAATATAGCTATATCGTCGGCGAATCTCAACATATATATTTTCTCTCCCTGTACATTCACACCTACACTATACTCTTCTTTTACTTTGTTTATTGCATCTTCTATATATAGATTAAATAATAACGGTGAAAGTGTACATCCCTGCCGAACTCCCTTCCCTATTTTTGCTACCTCTTCTTCCCCCTCAATTCTAACTAAGGCAGTTTGGTGTTTATATAAATTAAAAATTATTCTCCTATCCTTATAATCTATACCCGTTTCTATTAAAATTCTAAACATTATGTCCCAATCTACATTATCAAATGCCTTTTCTAAATCTACAAAAGCTATGCAAGTTACCTTTCCTACCCTCTTTCTTTTTTCTACTACCGTTCTTAGTGCTAGAATCGCCTCCCTCGTCCCTCTGTTTTTCCTAAAACCAAATTGATCTTCTCCTAGCCTTTCCTCTACTTTATTTTCTAATCTCCTATAAATAATCTTTAACAATATCTTCGATGCATGTGATAGTAGACTAATGGTCCTATAGTTCTCACACAAATTAGCTCCTATTTTCTTCGGCATTGTTACTATTCTACTACGCTGAAAATCCTGTGGTACTTCTCCCTTCTCATATATTTTACAAACTAACCTGTATAATCGCTCCTGCATTTTTTCCCCTGCGTGTTTTATTAATTCGGCTGGTATCATATCAATCATATCATATCATATCAAATTTTCTGTATGATATAAATAAATTAGTAGGCACGGGGTGAGTATATTGATGAAAAACTAATAAGGGCGACATGAACTTTGCGATACAGACACAATTTTGTAACAGATTTGCTGATCGATGTTGTGAAAAGAGCGTCAACTGAAAATTCAACGAGTTAAGTAACAAAAAGCGAAGTTCGATCATTAAGGCGCCAACTCATCAATACTCGAGCAACTTATTAATTGCCCTTGGTTACTTTTCACAGAACAAAAGCAAAACCCTTAATATCAAATGAAAATATTCACAGTATAAACAGCAGTTATCCCCCCAAAAAAGTAATTCATGTTAAAAACACGTTAGTGCAGTTATATAAATGGAATTATTATCGCTTTAAACATAAACAAAGTAAAGAGTTCAAAAGTATCATTTTCCTTCATTTGCTGCACTCGTATAAAAGATTATTTCCACTTAGATTTTCCATCCTTTCGTTTAATTTGATCGTCCAAAGTATGTGCTAATTAAGAGAATTAATCGATTTTATTGCTATAGAAAAAGATGATGATTCATCAAGTTTTTAACAACAAAGCAAATGGTATTCGTTAATTAGTTTACAAGTGCACAGAATTGCATACTAAATGTTGAATAAAAACAAAAAACAATATTATTAGAACACAATGAAGTAACTTTCTACAAAAATCGATAAATATGTTAAATGATACTCAGAATTGTTGTACAAGTAAATTACTGTTTGATTAATAAGAAGTCGCAGGAGCCTGTTATTTTATAAAAATCAGTATGGAACTCGAGTTGCTTTTTTCTGCTTGAAAAACATGGAAGATTTAATGTTCGGAAGAGACCGGAAATGTTCCATCTGGGAAGTTCTATCGCTAAATTGAAATATCTAACCTTATTGATTTTCACGTTAAATATCACTTTCGTTTTCGTTACTTTTTCTGGTGACGAGATTGACGCCAGATAATAAAATGCGTGGTAAGGATGCTGTGACAACTGCTCGCATAATAAGAAGAACTTTTCACGAACGCTATGGAAAAAATAAGTTTTAATAAAATCAACATCCAAATTTTAAAGATATTAGTAAAGTTGCGTTGGGGAATGTTACAAAATAAATGATCGATAATTTTTTATATATATTTTTGTGAATAAACGTGTATTGAAGTTTCTTTTTTGTAGTAGCCTACAATTTTTTATTGTATTATATATTTTTTTTTGTACTTGATAAATACTTTTGCTTTAAAAACACTATATTGGATTTATGATTATTTTTACTAATATGCGTGTTTGTATTTAGACGTGGACTAATAAGACGTATTCTTAGGTACGGAGGCTTTATGCTGAAATTTATACAACGAAAACAGAAAAGAAACGTTGTAATATTACCAAGTAAAATTGTTGCTAGTTTTTCCAATTTGATATACGACGTAATTTTCACGATTTTCAGCGATTATTATAAGCTGTTATTCCGTAATGGTACGTGATGTCGATTAGACTGTGTTTTAATCATAATCGATATCGATAAAGCCGTAAAGGAAAGCGGGAAAGGACGCAGAATAAATGAGGTCTAATGGACTGAGAGCTGGGGAAATAAATTTCCCGATATTAATCTTTTATTAAGTACGATGTCAATGTGAAACCATCCGGTTATATTAAAACGCATATCCTCTTAATAAATCTACTTTCCAGATTCTTTCCTTTTCCTTGTGTTTGTAAGACATCCGAATTTTTAGCACATTTCAGGGACAATAAATACTTTGCCGCGGGCTTATTTAATCCTATTTGCGCGGTTAATTTGAAACCGAGTGGGGTATAAGACCTCTAAGAAGTGCAAGAGGATATTGTGGATTTCGAATTACGCAGAAAAGAACCCCACGCGTATATAAAAGTTTCATAATTTCGAACGATGGTAATACATTTACTTAGTTAAAATGATATATTGCATTATGGTAAACGAAATTAAATATTTTAAGAGCATCCGAGGGAAACTCTATCTTAAGCTACACAACTTTATTTTTTTATAATCTACTTTGCCTGTAAATTATATCATTTTATAAATACTCAACGATGTTGGTACGTAAAAATGTATTTTTATGTATATATAAAATTTGTTTCTTTGCGCCAGAAATTTTGAAAATACATAAATTTTAATGGAAATCATAATTTGTATTAATGCTCATGGAATTAAATGAGTGGTCTATAGAAGGGCGTTTGATTTGTGAACAGAAAAAGCAAATCATGGTAATGATGAATATACAAGGAGTAAATAAAAAAATGTAAATAGAAATTATGCTAAAAGCACGACGCAATGGTCCCTCAGCAAATATATACAATAAACAACACAATACGAAGTACTAAAGACAAAATAAAAAGCTCTGCAAAACTGTTCGTACAAAGAAAATTGGCAAACAAAAACTGCTGGTAAAAGTTCATTATGTAAAATGTAAGATTAATACATTCCTGATTACATACCCAATTATATTTTTTAGAAAATTGTTAACTTTAGTAAAAAATGTCAGTTAATAAATTTCGAAGAAAAAACCCACGAAGAGTAAGGTAATTAGTTAAAGAGTCCGCAATCCTAAAGATTGGTTGGAAACAGCACGCCATGCCGATCTATCCTGAGCTAATCCCTTCATCTCCCTATAGCTATTCATCTCAACGTCTTCAACTATCTGACTCACATACTCCAATCTAGGCCTACCTACCCCTCTCTTTCCCTCCACTCTACCTTCTATGATCAATTGCATAATCCCCCCATGCCTAAGGATATGCCCTACTAATCTGTATCTCCTACGCTGTAACACTCTCCAAATACTTCTCTTCTCCCCTACTAACTCTAGTACAGCTTCATTTGTTACTTTATCTTCCCAACCAATCCTCATCATCCTCCTATAACACCACATTTCGAATGCTTGTAATCTACGCTTCTCTTCCTTTCCTATAGTCCACGCCTCACACCCGTACAGTGCTACACTCCAAACATATACCTTCAGTAATCTTTTTCTAATACCCAAGTCAATATTTGATCTTAAAATCTGTTCCTTTTCTACGAATGCCTTCCTACCCTGTGCTATCCTACACTTTATATCTACCTTGCTTCGATTATCTTTTGTGATTCTACTGCCTAAATAACAAAAATCTGACACTTCTTCGATTCTATTATCTCCTATTGTAATCCTCATTTTTCTACTGCATTCCTTTTTGTCACACCTCATCACTTTAGTTTTACCTATATTTATTTTCATGTTAAAATCCCTAGTCAATACTGCCTGCATACCATTCAATACCCTTTCTAAATTCTTTTCGCTTTCTTCCAATATAGCTATATCGTCGGCGAATCTCAACATATATATTTTCTCTCCCTGTACATTCACACCTACACTATACTCTTCTTTTACTTTGTTTATTGCATCTTCTATATATAGATTAAATAATAACGGTGAAAGTGTACATCCCTGCCGAACTCCCTTCCCTATTTTTGCTAAAGTAAGGTAATATAAAATAGAATATCGAAAAAGACAATTTCAATTAATTTTCGAAAGTAGTTGTTAAAAACAATAAAATCATCTTAAATTACATATGAGGTCAATTTTTATACAGGATACTGCAGATATTCGGTAAAAAACGAATCGCCTTCAATGCAAATTCAAATGTAATTATTTAATCCGATAAGAAAACAGTTTTTCCAAAATAATCTACAATTATCATTTAACGATATTTCTTCTGAATAAAGGTGCTACAAAATCAAACTCAGCATAAATTGTATCACCCCGTATGAATGGAGTGGTACAAGAAATGTATAAAGCATGGAAAGTAAATACACACAACATATAATGCAAATGCCGCCACTGAATAAAGGCAAATAAATTCCGGTCTCGACTGAAGGTACCTCGTCAGTTTTGCTTTTCGCAAATTGCCACGCGTGTCTTTGTCACAGATACAGGGAATGGTACTATATATATGCGAAACAAAAATATGTGAATATCAACACCCTGATGTAAATTGTTACAGTATTTCGTTGAGTGTGTTGGTCGTGCTCGAGGAAAAAACGAAAAAAAAAAAGCTTTATTATGTACTGAAAACTGAAAAAGCCGGCATAGTTCAAATGGGTGAAAAAGAATGCGTTCCAAAAAGAATTTACAAACAATAAAACGTGACATTAGAATATTATACTATTTTCTTTGATACATATTAAAAATTGTTGTATAGAATATCGCCAAAATACCGTGACATTCAACAGCCACATGCGCAGTTCGATGGATATGCTCCCATCTTCAGTAGCACAAGATAAAATACTTAAAACGCCCGGTGATTGCTTGTACAATTGAATAAAGAAAGTTAACGTGTCAGAATAATATATCACAATTATTTAACACAGTAGTGACAATTTTTTTAAATTAAAAATTGTTACAACGTGCTAAATATGAATATTTTTAAATGCGACTATTTTTACAAATTCATTCGTTCTTCTTCTTCTTCTTTCGAATAACCCTTTTGGAGGGTACGATAAATCAACTTTGGCTATACTTCTTTGTATTCAATTTTCTTTGCTCCCACACTTCCTTCATCCTTCGAGAATGTCGTTCCTTTTCTTCTTTGGTCCACTTTCTTCCATTCGTTGATTTCTTTCTTTCCTGAAATCCTGCCTTTTGAGTTACTTCTCTAAAACGTTTTCTGTTATTTATTGTGTCTCTTTTAATTCCAGCACTTTTCATATCTTTATCAATTTCAATGAACCATGTGGGTTTGGATTTGTAACTGTTTAGTAAGTTGAAGATCTGCTTGGTTAGTCTGTTATTATCCATTCGGTATATGTGTCCGTAAAACTGCAGTCTTTTTTTCCTCATTACATCAGTTAGTTTTTCAACTTTCAAATATAGCTCTCTGTTTGATCTTAATTTGTATTCTGCATTACTATTACTTTTAGGTCCCAATATTTTTCTCAAAATTCTTCTTTCTAACTTTTCTAGTTTTTCAAGATCTCCAGTTCTTGTTAGTTTAAGTGTTTCTGCCGCATACAATGTTTCAGGTCTAACCACTGTTTGATAGTGTCTTAGTTTTGTGTTCCAGGATAAAGATTTCTTGTTATATGTGTTTTTTGTCATATGAAACACCCCTTCCATTTTGTGTACTCTAGTTTCTATTGCTGCCTTTTCTTTTGTGTTGCTCGTTATCAACTCTCCTAGATATTTAAAGCAATTTGTTTGAGATATTGTGTTGTCATGAAATTTAAGCTTTTGAGGGGCATCACTGATGTTAGTTATGAACTGTGTTTTTTTAAATGATATTTGTAATCCTACTTTGGCTGCTTGTTTCTGCAATTCTCTGATTTGTTCTTGGGCATTATCCAGTGAGTCAGTAATCAACGCCATGTCATCCGCAAAAGCTAGACAATCTATGGTGATTTTATTTGGATTTCTTCCTAGTTGAACACCTTTAGTATCTATGGCTTTCCTCCATTCACGAACAACCTTCTCTAATGCGCAATTGAAAAGTAGAGGTGACAAACCGTCTCCTTGTCTTACACCTGTCTTTATTTCAAAAGGTTTTGAAATTTCTCCCATAAATTTTACTTTGGATGTTGTGTTTGTTAAAGTTGCTTTAATTATTTCACTTGTTTTATTATCGAGTCCTAATTCCTTTATAATGTCGATTAGTGCATTTCTGTCAATGGAGTCATAGGCCTTTTTAAAATCTACAAAAGTAACCACATATTTCAAGTTCCTGATTTTCCTCATTTCTAATATGTTCTTTAAATTTAATATTTGTTCTGTGCACGACCTTCCTTTCCTAAACCCTGCCTGATACTCTCCTAGTTGTGGGTCTATTATTCCTTCAGTTCTATTTAAAAGTACTTTGGACAGGATCTTGTAGGTTACTGGCACGAGGGAGATTCCTCTATAGTTGTTAGGATCTGTTTTCTTTCCTTTTTTATGTAGTGGATGTATTAGTGCAGATGTCCATCCTGATGGCAAACTGTTTGTTTTCCAGATTTCATTGAAGATTTCTGTTAAACATAGTATCATGTTGTCACTAGAGTGTTTCCATAATTCAGCAACTATATTGTCTTCTCCAGATGCTTTGTTATTTTTAAGTTGCTTTATGATTTCTTTGATTTCTTCAATTGTTGGTGGTTTTGAGTCTGGTTGAATTGGTATTATGTTATCAAAATTAAATTTTTCTTTTGGTGAATCGCAGTTGTGTAGTTCTTCGAAATATTCTGCAAGTATTCTGCAATTCTCAGTGTTATTATACGCATTTTTCTGTGTTTTGGGATCTGTAAACTGTAAGCTTGGTGGTGTGTATTTCTTTAAGTTATTTTTGAACGTTTTGTAAAAGTCCCTTGTGTTGTTCTGCTTAAAGTCTGATTCAATTGATGTTAGTTGGTCTTTCATATGTTGTATTTTGACCTTTTTGAGACCTTTCGATGCAAGTTTCCTGGCTTCTATAAACTTTTTCCTGTTCCTATCATTTTTATTTGCATTCCAGATATTCCAAGCTCGTTGTCTTTTTAGGATTAGTTCATCACACTCATCATTCCACCAGGCATGTTTCCGTTTCTTTTTAAGGAGAATGGTTTCTTCTGCTACCTGTGTTATGTCTTTTTGAAGCTGTTCCCAAGTTTTAGGCAATCTTTTCTCCAAAAGCATTTTGAAATTATTTTCTGTAATTAACCTTTGTGTATCAAACTTTTTGGGTTGGTATTCATTCTTTTTTCTAAATATTGGTCTAATTTTGAATTTAATGATAGATAGGTAATGGTCTGAATCTAAGCCAGCATTTTTAGCAACTTTTACATTAAGTACCTCCGTTGCAGAGTGTCTGCTTATAGCAACATGGTCCAGTTGTTTTTCCCCACAGACTGGATTTGGTGAAACCCATGTAGTTTGTTTCCTAGGAAGTTTTTTGAAGAATGTAGATTTTAGTACTATATTATGCTCCCTGCAGAGACTTATGAGTCTTTCTCCATTGGCATTAGTTCTTTTATGTGCAGGAAATTTTCCTACTATGGATCTATAGTGTCGTTCTTTGCCGATTTGTGCATTAAAGTCTCCAAGCAGTATTATTGTGTTTTTGGAAGGAATTTGGTCTAAGGTGTTGGAGATTTCTTGCCAAAACCTTTCTGTTTGATCTTTTTGTGTTCTGTTTTTCTCATTTGTTGGTGCATGTGTATTTACAATAGTGTAAACTTTGTTTGTTGATTTAAAGGTTAGTGTGGAAAGTCTTTCATTAATCGATTTAAATTCTATTATTGAGTTTAATATGTTTTTGTTTACAATGAAACCTGTACCAAATTGCGGTACATTCTTCATAACTCTTTTTCCTGGCTTTCCCTTAAATATCCTGAATCCTTCTGAATCAAATGGATGTTCATCAATATATCTTGTTTCTTGAAGTGCTGTTATCATAATATTTTTCTCTGTTAGAAAATTTGTTAGAGTTTTAAGTTTTCCTGTCTTTAGGAGGGAGTTAACATTAAAAGTTGCTAGGTAATTTATGTTTTTTGGTTTTATTTTATGTGTTTGTTGTTTAAAGCAGGTTTCAGGATGCTCCGACTCATCCTTTGCACAATTCATTCGTTCTATAAAGAAAACAGTTAAAAATTTTTAGCGAATTTATCTAGATCGAATAGAAACTTCCCTAAACATTTGAAACATCTATATTTGAAAATATCTTCGACGAAAATATGACTTTGTATTTGCATAGCATATGATAATCTGGAATGATCATGACAATATCGAAAAATGACTATAAAATTTGTCTCTACTTTGTTACGTTTTGTCGTAAAAAAATGATTGATGACGCAGTAATATAATATAACAACGATTTTGTACTCCACACGAAACATATTCTAGCTTACAAAATAAATACAATGTTTATATTTTCTCGTAGACAGTATTTTTTATTGAACGCTACAAAAAGTTTTATGTAAAAGCAAAAAACACGAACGCATTTGCCGTATGAATTTGTTAGATAATATACAAAACTTCAAACATTATTCAATTTAGCAAATAAACTACGTTCGAGTGATACGAATAATACGAATTTACGACAACTAATAAATTTTGAAATGCTCTTCAATGTTCGCCTTCATTTTCCACCCACACAATATGAATAGCTTGCAAAGACACTTCAACGCAATATTTCACGATTTCTATTACAAATAGGTATTATTACGTTCTCTTTACCTGTCCTTTAAGAACTTGTCCTATATAATTTTAGTATGAAACTTTACAAAACACGTCAAGACTGATTATGCCTTCAGCGAGAATAGTTCTCATCTACAAAGGAGTGTTAGAGAGTTACTTGGTACTTTATACCAGCTTCCTTCGGCAATTATTCTACGTCTACGGTGATAAATCTTATATTTTACTAACAGTAAACACAAAGAACTAACGAACAATCGTACAATATGCTAATTTTATTTGGATTAACAAAACGAGGTATCTCGCGAAAACAAACATCTTGCCTCCGTGCTCCTTGCTAAACTAATTTTATGTCCAATTATTTGTTTAAATAATACGTATAGTTGCTACTTTCATACGTATATGTCCTCTCTTAAGGCTAAGGAAAAAAAAATTTGATTTGGAAATTATTTTGTACACGGCCTTAAATTACGTCCTGCGTAATCAAAATCAAAATTATTATACAAAGCACATTAAATGATCATATTAGAAGAAAAAACGAAACAAACAGGATGTAGTAATTGTCAAATCTATCTGCCAGTTTGACGCCATAATAACAATAACATTAAGTTGTATTAAGAAAACTAAAAGAAATATTACAGTGGTATTTTAATTAGATTTAGATCTTTAATTAGAAAAATACACCAAACTTGAATATCGACTTAAAATGTGGCATTTAACTGTCAGATAGATTTGATAGTTACTGAGCCAATGTTTTGTTTGTTTCTTTGTCAATAACTGTTCATTTAAAGAAAAGTTTTCTTTAATTTTCTTGTAAATGAATGCAGATACGGAGATGTAATAAAAACGGTTCAATGCATAATTGAATTCTCAAAAACTTTTGTATTTACAGTTTTTGTATAAAGATAATAGGGGAGCCAATAATTACAATAATCTAATTTAACATGCCATTCAAAGTTTCCACGCTGTATATGACAAATATCACGTATCAAATTTCTTCTCTAACTTCAAGGACTGTCGGTTTGAAACTGAAGCGGATTGAAACTCTGTTCACATAATGTGGAGGAACATGTCATAGATTTGATGCTTGCTATTTGGTTTTGGGGTTGAAAATACCCCTTGCTTTGATATCCCACGTTTATTCCCTTATATCTGCGTATAGTTACATTACTAAATACCTCATGTAATAAGCTTTAGACGTATATCAAATGTTTTACGATTTACGAAACCATTTTGTATGAATGAAGTACGCAACAAAAGCCAATGTTCAAATACGATGAAGATTATTGCTTGATCAATATTGAATTCAGATTTTCATAGGTGATATTTACTTGTTCGTGTATATATTTGCCTAGTTAATGAGTTTAGAATAATTATCGAAATTTCAATATCGAAATATGTTCTGTATCAGCGATCTCCAAACTTTCTTGATCGCACTAATCTTGTGATCACAATAAATGTCAAAATTGTTTTTGAAAAGGCAAATTTCATCCCGAATCTTTGTTTGGAACACACTGTGTTTATAATTATTTTCTTTAGTTCATTTAAAAGCTGCAGAAGATTAAGATCCATAATAAATTGGATACGTACATTTTCTGGATTCATTCAATATTTACTAGAGTCACGTTTTTTTTCTGTTATTCTATTTCTGACAAAAACGAAGTGGTTCTTCGGCTAGTCACCGCAATAATATCCTTTCATTGTGGCAGAAGGATGATGAAAAGAATTCATAACCGCAGATACATCTACTTCTACGTGTTCGAAAATTGCCTAAAACGTTTAAAAACAAATAAAAAATTAACGAAGCTCAGGGAATGTCTCGATTTTCAATTGGGTCATATTTTATAATGTTTAAATTATTTGGATATCATGGATATAGTCAAAAGTCAAATAAAAAAGAATTCATAACTCCAACACTAACTCATCTGGGTTTGTTTAGTTGCTTATAAATATTGCCAAAAAGAATTAATTCATCTGGATAGTGAAATTTTAAGTGCGATTCTTGTAAATATCATCTCGGAAGACAGGAATGTGTTGCTGTATCCTCACTGTAACTGTTTATTACAGCATGGCTCATTTCTTCCGGTAATTCCAAGACGGCCCAGAGAAGAGTCGTAGAGGATCCGGTTCATGGTGCCGGAAGGAAGTAAGTGCAAATTTCGTACACGTCCTCAGCTTGAATGAAGCCAATGTACATTAATAGACAACGAAAACTATGTTGATTTTTAAATTCATTTAATGTTTCTATAAAAAAAAATGTTAACATGGAAAAGGAATATTATTTTGTAGTAACTCAAAGATTATATGCTGAGATTCGCCGACGATATAGCTATATTGGAAGAAAGCGAAAAGAAATTAGAAAGGGTATTGAATGGTATGCAGGCAGTATTAACTAGGGATTTTAACATGAAAATAAATATAGGTAAAACTAAAGTGATGAGGTGTGACAAAAAGGAATGCAGTAGAAAAATGAGGATCACAATAGGAGATAATAGAATCGAAGAAGTGTCAGATTTTTGTTATTTAGGCAGTAGAATCACAAAAGATAATCGAAGCAAGGTAGATATAAAGTGTAGGATAGCACAGGGTAGGAAGGCATTCGTAGAAAAAGAACAGATTTTAAGATCAAATATTGACTTGGGTATTAGAAAAAGATTACTGAAGGTATATGTTTGGAGTGTAGCACTGTACGGGTGTGAGGCGTGGACTATAGGAAAGGAAGAGAAGCGTAGATTAGAAGCACTTGAAATGTGGTGTTATAGGAGGATGATGAGGATTGGTTGGGAAGATAAAGTAACAAATGAAGCTGTACTAGAGTTAGTAGGGGAGAAGAGAAGTATTTGGAGAGTGTTACAACGTAGGAGAGACAGATTAGTAGGGCATATTCTTAGGCATGGGGGGATTATGCAATTGATCATAGAAGGTAGAGTGGAGGGAAAGAGAGGGGTAGGTAGGCCTAGATTGGAGTATGTGAGTCAGATAGTTGAAGACGTTGAGATGAATAGCTATAGGGAGATGAAGGGATTAGCTCAGGATAGATCGGCATGGCGTGCTGTTTCCAACCAATCTTTGGGATTGCGGACTCTTTAACTAGTAACTCAACGTTTTTTTTAAAGATATTTTAATTTTAAGATTGGGTCTATTATCAAATTTTTTAAAAGTAATAATCGTTTACTTTAAAATAATAAAATAGCTGTGCGTACTAAAGTTCATATCCATCACTTTTTTTACGTGTACATTTTTATTGTCCATGAATTTTTATGTGTAAAACCAATCAAATAAGTTCTGAAGAACTACTTTCCTGCAATCGTTTGCCAGAGGAACGCAAGAATGATCGCGTTGATCGTATTAATGGTTGCTTTGCCAAGAGCTCTTTATTATATTCAACAAGAACTATTGATGATAATTTAAAAATTCGACTGCGTTTACTTACTTTTAAAGAAAATAACGAATATTTTTTAATAGCCTGTCAAATGACGCTTCTTGAAGAATTGCCATACAAAAGAATTTTAAAACGATAAAAAAAAAAAATATTATAATTTAATCTATCAATTTCTTCTAGCAATCATATAAAAAAAAATAATAATAAATGTTTCAGCTTTTCTTAAATTAAACATATCGAATATTTTCGCGAAAATAAGACTCTCGAAAACTGTTTTGTGGTATTTTACTGTAGGACAGGCTAGAATATAAATAAATCTGAAAATATAAAAACTGGAAAATATTTTTACGAGTACATACGCGTAAAATAAACTAAACTTTTTATAGCAGTGTAATAAAAAAATTTTTTTTATACACAATACCTACATGAATAATGTTCATATTCAATTCGCTTTACAGTCATATTTTTTAACATACTTTTAGAGATGAAATCTTGGGATATAAATTTTTTGTCATTTTTGATTAAGTCATTTTGTAGTTGAGTTTCGCGTAGATTTGATTACGATTTATGTGGCCACCTGTATAAATCTTCTGGTAAGGTAAGCAGTTCTTGTTCCAAGAAAAGTCCCGCGAGGCTTATTATAATAAATAGTTCTCTCTGACTTCGCGCCATATAGGGAAATTTAGGAAGAGATTTAATAATTCCCTCAGCGCTAATATTTGTTTAGTTATATTGCATTTATACCATGTGATCAAATGAAAATGTTTTCGATTACTGGGCCGCGGTAATATTTCAAAATTGCCAGTTTGACAAAGAAAAAATGCAGGCAATTTGACGCGTATATTTTTTATTCTGTATGCCCGATTTATAATTACTTTTTTTTTTTTTTGGAAAACATACCTTGAGCTTCTGAACTTTTCCCTTGAGCGAGGAATGCGTGCCGATGTGCTGGAAAAGCGAAGGCTTGTAGTGAATCCACATTTTCGCCTTGTCTCGTTTGTAAAAGTCCTGTAATAAAAATTTATAATGCTAAATACTTGAAAAGACATAATGAAGAGCTGCGAGAACATGTATATTTATATCGCCACCTTTTCAGCCGAAGAAAATGTAGAAAAAAAAATCTTTAAACGCCATTTAAAAAGTTCTAATAAAAGTTGAAAAGAAGTCTTTTTTTTAACTACGAAACAATTCTTCAAGACTAAATTTTAGAATAAATCAAGAAATCGTATATATAAAAATGCTGAGTGTATGTTCTTAGATACATTTTTTTTATTTATACTGTGTTAAAGAGTAAATTATTTTGGTGGGCAGTTTCAAATTATATACTATTAAATTGACAAAAAATCAACGGGGTCAAAAAATCAAAAATTATACACTGATAAAATATTTTTCAATTTTTTCACTAGGTCCTTTGAAACATAACACGATAGGTACTTATTGTTAGAAACGTCACTCAAGTAAAATTAAGATCAAAACCTCTTTGAATTACTAATCCTATTAGGACATATATAATCTGATGATAATCAATTGAAGTTTAAAGGAATACCAATCAAGCAGATTTGCACGATATTGTGACGTGATCTTTGGAGCATGTACAGGGTGTTTTAAATTAAATTATTAATGGGGAAGCGAAAATTCTCTTCCCTAATATGGAATATCACAATACAACGGCAAATTCTATAACCTATTTAAAGTATTAATGTCAGATTTTGGCTTAATATAAAACATGTGAACATAAAAATGTTGTTGGTAAGTGATAATAATTACAAATAATATTTTTATTTGTTGTTGATTTTTCTGTAAAATCGAATATTTAATTTTTACACATTAAAGATCAAACGTACAAAAAAATACATACAATTCGTAAAGAAAAAACATTCCATACATGTTTTATTATGTTGTAATTAATACTGGTGATTAAGGGTAGTTAATTAGAGAGACAATGCATCGCTAATTACCCGATACAGCATTAAAATCAGTAAAATGCGACAATTAATCATTATGGAACAAAGGGAATTTTGATGGACGAAAAAGACAAATATAATCATTTGAGAATATATTTTCGTTTGATTGATGCAGTATTCGAAAATTAGTAATGAAAATTAATGTATTTATGGCATGATAGGTCCAATAATTAGTCCTTCAAATCTTCATTTAAAAATAAGAACAAATTTTCAAATATGACCATTTATTTGATTAATGCATACCTTTTTCTACGTACAAAGTCACGTCGGTTTTATTTAACCATTTTTTTTTTAATACACACGGATATTGAAAAATCAATTTTGTACAACATTCTGTATAATGCAAATATTCTCATTTCCTAGCATTTTATGTTTTAGTGTATATGAAGTGAAAATTGTGTATATTTTCCTACCTTATTTTTCTCCCAATTGCATATTTTCGTATATATGAGATCATCGAGCAACCAATCAACCGGCTTATCGTTGAAGAACATTTGAAAGAACTGTATGAGCCAAGGCAATTCGGCGCTTTTGAACATTTTACCTAAAAGTGAAAATATGCCACTTATATATTTCTATTTACATGCAAACGCTTTCATAATGTCGGTAAATTGAAATATATGAATGGTTCACATTTTAAATAATTTTGTAGGCTTTATATATTGTTATTAATTCAATAAAATGGTTTCAGTACTCGTTGGATTTTATGCCCCTACAGCTAATTTATTAATTCGATGTTGTAAAATTCAACATTTCGATTCGTGTCTTCAAATTTCGATTTTCCGCTAAAATTCGTAGTAAAACGATAGATTCTTCGAGAAGTTAAGACAAATTAGCATCCGTATAGTGGCCTCTATATCATCATAGTGCAAAAGAATTGTTACCATTGCCAGAAATATCTTTATTGAAGAGATAAATCTCGGAAAGTATACAGATGAAAAAAACGAATACAACACAAATATAAAACGTAGCTAGTCAGCGGTGCACACAAATCCATGCGTGAAAAAAAAAACAAAGAAAAACAAAAGACAGAGGCTCTTCGGTGTGTGCACGATTTAACTGTTGGTGAAACGAATTACGTAATAAATATAGCTAGTTATGACGCGT
Source organism: Leptodirus hochenwartii (assembly GCA_947310635.1). Classification (NCBI taxonomy): domain Eukaryota; kingdom Metazoa; phylum Arthropoda; class Insecta; order Coleoptera; family Leiodidae; genus Leptodirus; species Leptodirus hochenwartii. Next base: position 39,221,579 of record OX371179.1, on the reverse strand, counting down.
AGCGATAGAGGGCGCACAATAAGGGCAGGATTTAAACCATCTGCAACCAAAACAAGTCTAGTAGTATTGTATCTTTGACAAACTGAACAAATTTCAAAAGCAAAATGATGAAAACTATCGGCAAATGTAAATTTAATTGATGTTTTTTCATAAAAATCTGTTGGTCATCAGAGATTTTTTTTTGTAAATGACTGAAAACGACAAATTTCTTATGTATCAATATTAATGAGTTTACACCTGATATAATTCCACAGACACAAAATAATTGAAACGAATCAGTCCAAAATGTATGATAATATACAGTGTGACGGTGGGTATACTAGTCATTCGCATATATCTTTAAAGTTTTACAGAATCAGAAGTATGACCAAAGCGGAATACGCCACAATTCATTCTTGCTGTTTTCCTTCGCTGCTATTTGCTTTGAAATTTCTAATTGCGAAAATATCCGTACATGTTTGTATTGCGGATTTGTCCAGATGATTTAGCATCTCCCATTCGTACATTTATCTGGGATAAAAACGGGTATTTTATACATTGTAACGTGCTGGCGGTGTAAGGGTTAAAAGAATAATTTGGTAAAAGTAAATTAAATTGAAAATTGAAATACTATACATTTCCCTTCGCTATATTTCAATTTGAATTTTACAAATTCAAGTTTTTCGGTGGGTGGTTTGCAGTGGCGGTTCCTTATGCAGGCCGCAGGGCCGCGCGCCCCTCCTGAACATTGACCGCATCACCGTAGATATATAATTGTATTGCGATGTTTTATCTCGGCATTATTTTTCCTAAAAGATAAAGCTTGCGCCGCGAACATACCTAACACTATAGAATATATATCGTTGTTTATGCTATGCTGGGCTACGGTTCTTTAGCGTCCTAACAGAGAAGCCTAGTATACAGTAAAATTGATATAGATAAAGTTGCATTGTTCTGTGAGTTACGTATGTACGATTTTGCCACGTCTTTCTCCAAGAATATATTTAATAGAAATGAATAGTGTTAGTTCTTTCTTGAAACTAGAGTTTTGTAGACTTTCTCTTGATGACATAGTAAAAATTAAAGAATTAGGTAGGCCATTGCCTGATTTATATTTATCGCAAACTTGCGCGAAGAGTGCTCAAAACCGGACATTTACGCGGCGTTTTACAAAGAGACATTTACAAAAAAAAATGATAACACAGATGAAGGACAGATTCTCATATCGTGGCCATCTACAAGCCGCTGAGTTAGTTAACACGAAATCGATGCCAACATTTTATAAACAATTTCCAGTGGACCTTTTGGAAAGCGTGTGTCATGCATATGCATTTTTGAATAAAACCAGATTAAAAACAGAATTTGAAGTCATTTACTCGCGTCCGGATTTTTATCAAATAATTGAAGCCATAAATTTTATTTCGTTATTGCTACAAAATAATCTCAGTGAAACTTTCCCGGAAACTATAAAAATACTTAAAATTATTACAACAACCCCGATGACCACTGCTGAATTAGAGCGTTGTTTTTCAACACTTAAAAGAATAAAGACTTTCTGCGAAATGCTATGGGTAATGATCGTTTAAACGAGTTGGCGATGATGTGTATTGATAAAAATGTGGTGCGAGATATTTTCAATTTTAACGAAAAAGTTTTGGAAAAATTTATATCAATGAAAGATAGAAGAGTGGAATTCACTTTCAAGAAATGATTGAATTTAATCATTTTGCATCCATTTTAGGTTAGATTTCTCACTATTATGTTATTTTTTAAGAAATGCCTCCCCCCCTGATTGAAATGTCACGAGCCGCCACTGGTGGTTTGTGAAACAAAATATAAAATGCGAATAAAAATATGTAGAAATATATTACTGTAACAATTTTAATCGCTGAAAAATGTTTCCAGCGTTATTCCGACGATGGGGAATTTTTACAAAAAATTTTACAAAAACGAAATAAATAAAATATCAGATTACAAAACAGTAGTCATAAACAAAAACTTTAATCCACAAATATTATTCCAATATTTTAAATATATTATTTTATAATTCATCGTGTTGATGAAAAATCAGAATGCACAGAAAGGCAAAAATAATAATTTTAAAAGCCTTTAAACGATATTGCTGAAAATGATCAGGATGGATCGAAAAGTGCAAAAAAAAAGTGATTTCTCACAACACTCCAGTTGGATGTTATTGATTTAAAACATCAAAAGTTCTACTGTCCGGGCTTTTAAATAAAAAATCATATACTGGATACCACAAAATCGATTGATAAAATATAAAACGACGAAACAAGAAAAGAATAATCCAAGAAGAGTAGGATATTATAAAAGCAATTTTTAAATTCCATTCTGAAGACTCTTAGAGCTTTAGAAATTCGTAAAAGAATCTGTTGACTCGAAATTCGCAAGTACCTTACATAATTATTGAACATTTTGCAAATAATTTAAAAACACATATTAAATAATTCATTTAGATCGATCAAAGCGCAAGAAGCTGGTTTATGGATTTTACGTCTTCATATTTCCGTAATAGAGGATTATAAAATGTTTATAAGAAGCTTTCAAAGCTATATATTATTAACGACTAGTATATCAAATGGCCGGTATATTTTTACAGGACTATTGTACAGTTGTGGACAATAAATATACAGGCTTTTAGTTCAAATGATTTAAAACGACCGAATCGGTTTAAAATTAATTTTACTTTTGATTTGAAATTAATGAAACCATCACAATTATTTCATATGGTGCCATAAACTATTATTTCAGCGCATAAGGGTATGGTTATAAAAAGCAACTTACCGATGAAACCCAACTGGCAAAAATCCAAAACGAACCACGGTTCTTTGTTGGCGGTCTTCTCATACGCAAATCGCTTCATTTCTGTTACGTAGTAAGGCTTGGCTAAGATGTCATCTTCCAACTGGACATAGAATGTCCCTGGAAATATAAGAGAAAAAATAAATCGAATTAAAATCATAGAAAGTTAATAATAGCACTCATTGAAATTGCAGTAAAATAAAAACAATTATTCGATATGATATGATATGTTCTTCTAGTCTTAGGCTGTCAGTGATTAATGTTAAATAACATGATTCATTGATCTTTCAAGAAAATTCTTCGATTCGCGAGAAAAGAAACGATTAAATAAATTCGTTTTATGATTACAGATGTTTTTTTGTACAAAAAAAAATTGTACACTATAATAGCTGAGAATGGATCTTGACTCTTGCAAAGGTCTTTTGATTTTTCACTTGGTGACCCAAAAAATCGAGCGGTGTTACATTTTTTTTTGGGGTAATCTAAAAAATCAACAATAAGCTTCTTAGGATACCTAAAACATCCAGCAGTTGTCGTTTTTTTAGATAACCTGCTTTGACGTTATAAAAACACAATTTCTATCACAAGGATCTATTTAACCGTTAATAAATATTAATATATGTTTTTAAATGTATATCATTCAATTTATTATAATATTATTTCATCATTGATAGGCTCATAATAGAACATGCACCCATATTTAATAAAAGTGTAATAAATAACAATTAAATAATAAATTGTGTTAGTAGAACGTACTAAATTGGAACTTTATAATAATTTAACTGTATAAATTTAATAGCGTTCAAACTAGTGTTAATTTATAGAAATATTCCATATCCATCGGAATATCAATAGCTAACTGTGAATAGGCCAGAACTATTCATTATAACAATGACAAATTGACAATGATGACTACAATATTTTCGATGACTATAAAAAAGATGAGCGAAATGTATACGGACAGGGGTTCAAACAAATTTTGTTGATTTACGTAGTTCTGTAAAAAATTGTGCCAAAGTAGCAATAAAAAAAATGCGTGAGACTCTCGCGCGGTAGAAGTGAAACTTCTTAGCTCCTAGGAAAAGTTGATTTTATGCATTGCTTTTTTCCCATTTGTTAACGATTTTTTTATTCGATATTCGATCATATATGGAACACACTGTACCTAGCGGATTATTGAAAAAATTGTTTATCAAATTCGCGATGCGCAGGTTGAAAGAATGTAAATTTTGTGTATGATGCACTAGTGGGTACATTTCTATTTGTCCATGATCAGAGTGTCAATCAAAATCAAATCGTTAACAAATGGAAAAACAGCAATGCATAAAATCAACTTTTCCTAGGAGCTAAGAAGTTTCACTTCTACCGCGCGAGAGTAATATGTAATATCGTTGGTTCGTGGAGAATAGTCGCTATTCGACATGGCGTACAGTGTTGCCATCGACTGTATATACGCTGTCACCCTTCGACGATCTGAATTATTCAAACGCACATAGGGTAGCGAAAATAATTAGTATGCGTCACCCGTTCGTAATAGGGGGCACATCTCTATTTACAGGACGAAGGAGATTTTTTTATTAAAAGATTTTGATTGCGAGTATATAAATATTGTTAAAAAGTCGTTCATTTTAGGTGTATAAAATAAGCTTAAAAAAAATTTAATATGTTTTCGATATAAAGTATATATAATTTTATTGTAATTTTTTTTTAAATCGTGAAAAATTAGTTAAACCGTTAACCGTTTTTTTCTACAATTATTTTTTTAATGAACAAATACGGTAATAGTCAAAATAGCTAGTATAATTATTATTTAAATAATAATAAATATACAGTCACCCTGTATAACAATCACTTTGTTTCAATAATGTGTAGTCCAGTTAAGCTGATTTGCACTAAACAAGTAACGATGATTTAAAATTAGACCTCTAAATGAATAAATGATTGGATTCAAGAAACGGCATAAGAATAGAAGAAAATTTTTTTTAATACAAAAAGTAATTCGAAAATAATTTTTTCTTGAATTATTCCAGCATGTAAAACTAATGACAACGTCCGATTGCCATCGTACCAGTTCATAGTCGTAATATTAAGTGTAGCCGATTAATTATAATTCTTGTCGCAGCTGCTTTTGTTTTTAAAAGAACAAAAATCGGAATTACAAAGAGTATCCATCTAGAATGGACGAATATATTCGCCGTCATATCTGTACATTACATTTCATTAATTCCGCGTAATGCCCAATCATGTAATGTGCGAACACGAAGAGAAAAAAGGAATAAACCTCCGAATGAAACGATCCATCATGGACATTGAGAGAAAATCCCGAGATATTTTATTTCGGTGTTTACAAAAAAAATCGGTACTTTTATAATATTAAAAAGGGTGGATTTTTTTTGGATAAATAAATCCGAAAAAAAAAAGATTAAGGACTTTAGGACATTGCTAAATACTTCCATTTATTTTGTTGTCATATCAATTATCAACGTTTATATTAAGGACTTTTTTGTCCTTGTAAATTATATCTGCAAGAAGAAATAAATATATAAATTTCATTTCAACCCGCAAGATTAAATTTTGTTGAAAAACAAATGAAAAATAAAATTTATTGCGTAAATATCGTTGAAATAAAAATTCGAGCAAGAAAAATTATAGTTTTGTGGAAACTACCTCAACAGGATACAATAACCCAATTACAGAGTATTAGGAGCATACGGGCAAGGGTGGGAATAAAATTTAACAAAAAAATCACTAAACGACGAAAAAACGTACCTTTCGGTTGGCAGTACGACATGAGATAGGCAAAGTCGAGGTTTTGTTTAGATCGCCAGCGCACCCTTTCGGGGGGATCGCCGAGGGTACGCCGCAGTTTGTCCATGTCTGGGTAGTAACTGGGCGCGGGGGCGATCACTTCGATCAGACCTGCTTCTACGTAATTACTGAACCTGTAAAGGAACACTGAAATTATTAAAAAGTAAATCACAAAACAAAATTTTAACAATATTTTTTCATTTTATAGGAATCCTACTGTATATACCAAGTTATTTTTTATTATTTCGCAAATAACGTACGATTCCATTATACGCATAACTTACATTTTTAAACTGAATTTATTTTCTTTGTATTTAATTTATTTTTGATTTCATGTTATTATTTTCACTTAATTTATTTTAAACGTTCCTAGTAATTATAAAAGTCTATTTATAATTTTATTTTTCTAAAATTAATATATACATTAAAAATTCCATGTAAATTTGAAATTGGCTAAAAATTATATAAACTTTCGAGCGTAATAATTAACAAAAAAAAATGGAAATCCAAAACATGGCAATGCAATTTAGAAAATTGTTATTTTTCATTAATTTAATGGACTTGCTAAATTGATATATGTTGGTGTGTTATCACCCCTGGATACAACTTACAGAAGATTTATGTCGACAGTTAATGAACAAATAATTAAATAACAAAATATTTGAAAACACATTCTCCGAGTTGACCGTCCACATTTATTTAAGACAGCATTCTTTTCCATTTAAACACCATTCGAAAAAGCAACATAATAATACAATTTACTTCCTGTTGTTCAACAATCGTTTAAAAAGAAATTACAAACGTAAAATTACTTAAAGTGCAAGTATTGGCAACTGAAATTTAAACATGTTCAATAGAAGTTTCAATTTAGCGAGGGGTTTGTACAAATATTTAAAAAAAACATTGAAAAATATGTATTTGAGGTGAATAAAAAGGACTATTTAAGGTGTGATAATAACGGATTGCGTATTTATAGCAAAATGTAATTTTAGGAAAGAGAAAAATGCATATATTCGCCAAGTTTTCATAAAAATAAAACATTCGTAATTATATGTACGAGGAAAATGGTGAGCGTAGGGTAAAGGAAAAAAAAATTCTTTATCAAATCAAAAAATATTTAGTATTTAATAATATATAATTTAATATTTATATAACGGTAGTAGAAAAAAGAAATAGGGTAGGAAAGGTAACTTGCATAGCTTTTGTAGATTTAGAAAAGGCATTTGATAATGTAGATTGGGACATAATGTTTAGAATTTTAAAAGAAACGGGTATAGATTATAAGGATAGGAGAATAATTTTTAATTTATATAAACACCAAACTGCCTTAGTTAGAATTGAGGGGGAAGAAGAGGTAGCAAAAATAGGGAAGGGAGTTCGGCAGGGATGTACACTCTCACCGTTATTATTTAATCTATATATAGAAGATGCAATAAACAAAGTAAAAGAAGAGTATAGTGTAGGTGTGAATGTACAGGGAGAGAAAATATATATGTTGAGATTCGCCGACGATATAGCTATATTGGAAGAAAGCGAAAAGAATTTAGAAAGGGTATTGAATGGTATGCAGGCAGTATTGACTAGGGATTTTAACATGAAAATAAATATAGGTAAAACTAAAGTGATGAGGTGTGACAAAAAGGAATGCAGTAGAAAAATGAGGATCACAATAGGAGATAATAGAATCGAAGAAGTGTCAGATTTTTGTTATTTAGGCAGTAGAATCACAAAAGATAATCGAAGCAAGGTAGATATAAAGTGTAGGATAGCACAGGGTAGGAAGGCATTCGTAGAAAAAGAACAGATTTTAAGATCAAATATTGACTTGGGTATTAGAAAAAGATTACTGAAGGTATATGTTTGGAGTGTAGCACTGTACGGGTGTGAGGCGTGGACTATAGGAAAGGAAGAGAAGCGTAGATTACAAGCATTCGAAATGTGGTGTTATAGGAGGAATGATGAGGATTGGTTGGGAAGATAAAGTAACAAATGAAGCTGTACTAGAGTTAGTAGGGGAGAAGAGAAGTATTTGGAGAGTGTTACAGCGTAGGAGAGACAGATTAGTAGGGCATATTCTTAGGCATGGGGGGATTATGCAATTGATCATAGAAGGTAGAGTGGAGGGAAAGACAGGGGTAGGTAGGCCTAGATTGGAGTATGTGAGTCAGATAGTTGAAGACGTTGAGATGAATAGCTATAGGGAGATGAAGGGATTAGCTCAGGATAGATCGGCATGGCGTGCTGTTTCCAACCAATCTTTAGGATTGCGGACTCTTTAACTAACTAATTTATATAAAAGTTGAACAATTTTCTACTTAAATGTGTATTTTTGTTGGTATTTTTTTCTTGTAAAATTTGCTATTTTATGAGAAAATGATGGGTCAAGCAGAATCTCTTGTAGGGTGTCTTATCGGTCACGTAGCACGAGCGCACATGAACCGGAATAAATTAGGGAACAAAAATAGATTTCATAAAAGAAACTGTCACGCCTCGAATGCCATTTTTTATCGGCTTATTCCCTCTTCATCTTCTCTTGTAATAATAGAGGAATACTTGTATTTGTAACATAAAAATGTTGAATTAACAAAAAGATACTTTTAGGAATAAACTGTTATAAATTATATTTAAAAAAAAACAAATGACTTTAAATAAAACAATTAATTATTGGAAAGAGCAGAAAAAAAAACTTACCTTAATTCTATTTCCTTAGCTATTTGTAAAATGTATTCTAAATCAGTCTGAAACAAAGTAAAAAATATTATTAGATACATCGCATCGATATAAAAGATTAAAAAAATATCCAAAAGGAGAAAACTATAATAGTTACGCTTAAATTAATAAAGCAAAATAAATTGTTCACGTTGTGCCTACGTTTCTAAAGACATCTCATGGTAACTTTACTTTCAATCACAAAGGCAATCACGGAACGAAATAGCAAATATCTTTATTAATCTTGTACGTGCAAACGCAAGCTACCGTGCTCAACTTGGCAATAAACAACCATGTACTTCGTCGATATCAATCAATTCTTAATTAATTTTTCCCGCGGAAGCCGCTGCATGTACACCCACAGATTATTTTACAGCACGAGGATTGTTATTTTAATTTAATTTTACGTTTGCTTTTTATATTATTTACTTCGATTATCCCCTGTAACTTCACTTCCTAAATAAAAAAATTCGTGACATTCGCGCGGTAGAAGTGAAGCTTCTTAACTCCTAGGAAAAGTTGATTTTATACATTGCTTTTTTTCATTTGTTAACGATTTTTTTATTCGATATTCGATCACATATAGAACACACTGTACCTAGCGGATTATTGAAAAATTGTTTATCAAATTCGCGATGAGTAGTTTGAAAGAATGTAAATTTTGTGTCTGATGCACTAGTGGGTGCATTTCTATTTGTCGATGGCTCGCTCAGCTGTATCAGATTCATTTCGTTGATTTCTCACACCGCGTGTATCTTCACGGCATGCCTTATGCTACGTATACACACAGTACACACGGCGCATGCGCGTAGCCTATAGAAGTTTCACTTAAAAAAAATTGACAACTCGTTTAATTTACGCTTTCCTATTTTGACGGTGAGATTAATTGACAGAAATGTAAACACAATACGAACGACATTTATTACGAAAATTTAAATCGGCATGTCGAAACTATACATTTTTCAGTTCGGAAATGAAACTTTAATGAACTGGCGTGGTGGGACGATATGAGATACGACATCCTGGTGGAGGACGTGGCAGTAACAAACGAATCGCTGCACTAAACTGTGACCTAGTTAGTTATCCCAGTCATTTTCTACTTTTATTTGCAATACGCGACACTGTCACAAAAGCTATCGTTCCATGAAAATGCAAACGCTTGCACAGACGGAGTTAATAAAATCAAAAGGAATTGCTTTACAGACTACTGAAGCAGAGCGAAATTGTTCATGATGTCCAGAAATTTCCGTTACAATATATTGTGAAAGGATCATTTTTTTAATCCCAGATCAAAATAAGAGTTCCTTACAAAATTCAAAGACAGTTTTTCACTGATAGATTAGTTTCAATTGACAAATAGACACATAATAACATTACACAGAGATCATTTTAGAAACCACCTTTAAAATTGTCTTGGTGGCATTTGATGCGCTAACGCATGTTTTCATGTCTTTTTTTCTCATAACATGCTCGGAAAATTTCTCGTAATGTTTATTCAGATAGAGATATGACAATTATTATCGCAGAAAGAAGTCTATATAAACCATATACAAAATTGTACTTTATACAAATATACAAAATTACGCATTATCCGTTTTTTAGTAGACATGATTTTCAAGTGAACTTTAGAGATTTATTTAATTTTTGCAATGCTAATTGCGTGTGAAATAAAACCAACTATGCGGTTTTTTAGGTACAGCCTTATCTGTAGGAACATTAAAGTGTCACAATGAAGTAGAATAAATTGTTTGAAGGAAACGTTTTAATCGGGTGGAAAATTTAGGATATTTTGACTGGAGTATGAAATTTTCAAGAGATTTTTCGGTCGAACTGTTACTTTCTAGCTTTATTAGAAAATATCACATTTATTTCAAATAACTATTAGGTCGATGCAAAAGTTTGGCACTTTTTCAATGTGCTTTGTTTGTCATTAATATTGACTATGAATACAAAAATGTGTGGAGATTTTAGACTCGGAGATCAGCTGGTCGACCCACAGTAATCTCAGACGATGAATTGAAGACTATGGTCGAAGCTGATCCATGTCAAATAACACGAGAAATCGCCGAAAAGCTTGACATTGATCAATCTATTATCACGAGACATCTAGAGAGCATAGGAAAGGTGAAAAAGCTGGACAAGTGGGTCCTTCACGACCGGTAAAAATGTTCGCGTTTTGAAACCTGAGCCTCACTGCTGTTGCGCAACAAAAATTACCCATTTTCGGAACGAATTGTGACATGTAATGAAAAATGGATCTTGTACGAGAATCGTAAACGGTCTGGACAAACACGAGCACTTCCCCAAGGCGAAAATCCACCAAAAGAAGATCATGGTCACCGTATGGTGGTCTGCAGCCAGTGTCATCCACTATACTTTTTTTAAACTGGTGAAACAATCACAGCTGAAAAGTACTGTGCAGAAATCGATGAAATGTACGGAAAATGACGCCTGCAGCAACCAGCATTCGTCAACAGAAGAGGCATGACAATGCCCGACCACATGACCACTTACTCTGCAAAAATTGAACAAATTAGCCATTGAAGTTCTGCCTCACACACCATACTTCCCCAGATCTCTCGCCAATCGATTATCACTTTTTCAAGCACTTCGATCACTTCCTTAGAAATAAAACGTTCAATGATCAGGACCAGGCAAAATCAGCATTTGATTTCATCGAGTCCCGAGCACCAAATTTTTACACCGATGGTATAAATCGATTAGTTTCGCATTGGCAAAAGTGTATAGATTCGAATGGTGATTATTTTGATTAATAAAAGGGATTATTTCTAGAGATATGACATTTCAAACAAAGCACATTCAAAAAGTGCCAAACTTTTGCATCAACCTAACAAATTGCCGAGGCAAATGTCTAGAATATAAATTAGATTATTTATAGTTATGTTTAATAAATTCGAATCACTGTATACAAATTCATGCCGTTTGTGGTTTTAGTAAAATATTTTCATAAAAACGCGTCACGACAACATTACCTTTAACTGACAACAATTCAATATCCTGTTTCCTTTCCCGATGTGTCATATTTTTCATTATCATGCAAAATATATAACAGTCAGTGCTTCTTCATCGCTCTTATTGAATACATATCACATTTTGAAATCTTATTTGAATATAGAATGTATTCCTGATTTTTTATCATATGCATTACGCTTACAGATCTCGAGTAAGCAAATTCCTTTCCTGTGGAATAGAAAATTTCAAAAATCCAAAAAAAATCACGCGTATTTAATGAAAACGTTTTAATACGCAAATGTTACAAGAATGAGTTATTTTTATTAAATTGCTGTGGACATTTTTTTTCGATTGAAAGTAACATTTTCCATATGGTATTTTTTACGGTTCCTTGAGGAACGTAACAATAAAATTAATACATAAGCAAAGTTCATTTTTTCTTCATCGAGAAATAATATTCATGCAAACGATATTCGTGATATATATACTAAATTTCTTGAAATAAATAATCTGCGATTGTTTTCTTCTGGAAAAGAACATCTTCGTGTGAGAGACTTCCGTGTGAAAACATTATGAAGACAAGAATTTATTCTAGAAATGATATTATCTGGAAATGTTGTATGTAATTATTGTATCTCATCGACAATAAATTACGATTTGTACGAGCTCATTAAAATATTTACAACAAGTGTTACTGTAATATATTAATTATAAAAGGAATATATTACGGAAGAATTGCTCATGGCGTTCATTACTGGAATGAATAAGAATGAAGATTATAAACTACAGATAGATCGATCTCAGTGCTTTAATAGCGAGATACTCGAGATTGAAGATTAACACAATTTCAAAAAATTATCACAAATGATGATACTCGTAAGTTATTTCATCCATAGACTAAATGTATTTACGCATGTAACATATTAATACAATTATTGATCCTCGCGATCTCGGAGCATATTTTTACAAAAATCAATTTTAAATATAATTAACGTCAGCGGGAAATTAAATATAAACTTTAGAAGACGTCTGTTATAGAACATCGAGAATACATGATGTAATTGTACACGGTTTTGTCTGGGATTAGTTAATAAACAACATACGACAACACTGCACTCCTCTCTGTAATTCAGTTAGTTTCAAATTATCAAAATTAATGCCCAAACTTTCGGTAACGTTTCATCGCTTGAGCACCAAATGGCAAACAAGTAACATTTAAATTTTGGGCGATTTTATGCTACGATCATATCGCTATAGTTAAAAGAGATGAAGCAAACTTGACTTGAAACTGCACATAAATTAGTGCAGAAACTGCCGTAAAAGAAAAACCGTTCATATTACAACAAAACTATGAATGCATTTTTCGGATGAAGATTTTTTTAGAAAACACAATTTTGCATCAAAATTCGCTTAAGATGCAAATTTTCGCGTATTTTTGCAATTATTTAGATGGCTCATTTAAAATGCCTCTTCTAGCGGTCAGAAAATAATTTGTGCACAACATTTTATATTTTCAAAACACATTAAGATACGAAATAATCAGCGAATATCTCGAAACGTCATTAACCCATTTAGCCGAAGGTATTGTCTGAAAATAAAGCTTTGAAGTTTGAAGGAGTTTTAAGGAACAAAGTTTTCGGTTACGTTAGCAAAGCGAAGAAGTTCTTGTATGTTTAGTTTCTTGCATGGTAGACACTTATATAATTTATATAAAGCCGTGACTACAGTCCTCTTTAATTTAAGATAATTAAATTATAATGCAAGTATGTTCGAATGAAAATTTGAAGATGATGTATTGTTTGAGATTTTATATCGTCACATAAAAATTAAATATGATTCTACTAGGAGCAATAGTTGGGCAAATTTGTAGATGAGCTCGTACCTTTTTTGAATAATAGGATTTGATCCTTGATGTTAGATTCCGCAGTATTTATGAAAGTATAACTTACTTATATGTATTATGCCGGATATATTTATAAACGGGCTTCACATGTCAAATTTTTTAATTCTAATGATACGAAAGGAACAATTTCTGGTAGAAACAGATTTTAGTATTCTAAATTTGCAAGTAGTTTTATTGTGGAATTAACGGTTTGGAAGATATTAAGAAAAATGGAAATTGAAAAAATTCGAATGGTCACTATTTCTTTTCGTAAAACTTTTACAATTGTGAAAGTGACTTGATATTTTCTAGTATCATTTAATTTAATCCAAGAATTTGTAAGTGATTTTTACTTTCAAAAGATATACATTTTTAAAGTGTGCAGTCGGAAATATTTTTAATGGAGAATTAACAATCTTCTATTTTTCTTTCGGCTAAAAAGGTGATTAAATGGAACATTTTCTAATGGGAAATGATCTCAGGATTCTAAATTTGCAAGTAAATTGGCTGTAAGTTGAACAGTTCGGTAGTTAGAATTTAAGAAATTGATTGAAAAATGAGAAAGGTACCCATTTGAATTTTTTCGTTAAAATTAGTAGGGCTAACAGTTTAGAAGATATCGTTTTTTGAAAATATCATAAATTCACTCTCCAAGTATTTTTTAATAGGGCTTAGTCTCAGAATTTAGAATCTGCAAGTGATTTGAATGGGAAATGAACATTTCAAAAGATAGAGATTTAAAAAGTGAATAGTAAGAAACATTTTTATATGGACGTGCCATGTTAAAATTTACAAATTTAATTTTACATGGAAAAATGATTGAATGGGACATTTTCTAATGGGAAAATGATGTGATGATTCGAAATCTGCAACTATTTTTGCTGCTCTAACAGTTTATCGTCAAAAAATTGAAAATTGAAAAATGAGAAGGGTACCCATTTGAATTTTCCGTTAAAAATTTTAAATACACAGCGTGTATATAAAAATATTATATTGGGTATTAAAATTGTATTTAAAACCATTTTTATTGTAGATTTACGCAGCAAGTGTTGACTTAAAAATGCATCACTTAAAGTTACCACACCTAATCTGAAATTAACGCTAAAAAAAAATATATTTCAAAAATAAGCAGTTCATTTTTTTGGTCCACAAGTGTACATAAAGTACAATGCCGTATACGTGGCTGTATAAATGGAATTGTCTATCAGATGATATTTTCCGGTGTTTAACTTTTTTATTGTTCTCATTTACCGTTAACAATATATAATGCACTTATTGTCGCCTAAATATAATACGTAAGTTAACATTATGTATAATAATATGCACAAGTTTTATATATATAAAAAATAACTAAAAATGAATTTTCCTATGCAATTGATTGACACTTGATTTCAATAAATTTCGCCAATTTAAATTATGCTAATGTAATAATATTTTACAGTGCCGTAATTAGGCATGTGTGACAGATGCATAAGCGCAGGCCTCAGAACAGTTGGGGAGGGGGGGGGGGCTTGAAATGTTATTTTAGCATTTGATATTTTATTATTATCGAGGGGCCCGAAAATTAAATATTGCACAAGTCACAAGAGAGCTGCATACGATACTGCATATATAGTGTAAGAAAATTTAAATGCTGTTTTTGAAAGAGGTACATCTCTTAAGTGGTGTAATTTAAATGAGAATACATACGGTGAAAATGTAATTGAAATGAATAGAAAAAAGTCTCTTACCTCGGCAACAAAGATGACAAGGAGGGCGTCGTCTTTTTCTTCTGAGCTCATGCCATCCAGAAGACTTTGTAGCGTCTCCATGAGGTAGGTGTGCTTTTCCCGTCGCACCGTAGGAATACCCAGCACAATAGAGACACCCGTACGGCCCTTCGATAATAAATAGGCCAACCGCAAACTATCGACAAAGAGAAATTCAAATTCAACTTTTGTAGTAAAAATATTCGGGTTTTTTTTTTTTGTAACACCACCAACAGTTATTAAAGAATGAAGATGTTAAAGAATTTTCTTGTCAAGTAAAAAGAAGTCAAGTAAGAAAAAAAATTATAGTGAAAAAAGATATAATATAGATTTGAGCATAAGGTATCGAAAATTCGAGCGTAATAATTTTTTTCAATAACTTACATATATGTTATTCGAGAACAAGTAAAGTCAATCTAATATGCCTCCTTCAACGAAAATTGGCCGATGGCTTTACTATATATATATATATATCAGTGGCGGATCGTGCCATTTCTTAAAAAATAACATAATAGTGAGAAATCTGACCTAACATGGATGCAAAATGATTAAATTCAATCATTTCTTGAAAGTGAATTCCACTCTTCTATCTTTCATCGATATAAACTTTTCCAAAACTTGTTCGTTAAAATTGTAAATAACTCGCACCATATTTTTATTAATACACATCTACGCCAACGCGTTTAAACGATCATTACCCATAGCATTTCGCAAAAAAGTCTTCATTCATTTAAGTGTTGAAAACAACGCTCTGATTCAGCAGTGGTCATCGGGGTTGTTAAAATAATTTTATGTATTTTTATAGTTTCCGTGAAAGTTTCACAGAGATTATTTTGTAGCAATAACGAAAGAAAATTTGTTGCTCCAATTATTTGATAAAAATCCGGACGCGTGTAAATGACTTCTAAATCTGTTTTTAATCTGGTTTTATTCAAAAATGGATATGCATGACACACGGTTTCCAAATGGTCCACTGGAAATTGTTTAGAAAATGTTGGCAACGATTTCGTGTTAAATAACTCAGCGGCTTGTAGATGGCCACGATATGAGAATCTGGCCTTCATCTGTGTTATAATTTTTTTTTGTAAATGTCTCTTGTAAAACGCCGCGTAAATGTCCCGTTTTGAGCACTCCTTGCACAAGTTTGCGATAAATTTAAATCAGGTAATGGTCTAGCTAATTCTTTAGTTTTTACTTGTCCACAAGAGAAAGTCTACAAAACTCTATTTTCAATAAAGAACCAACACTATTCATTTTTATTAAATTATTTCTATTAAATATATTCTTGCAGAAACACGTGGCAAAATCGTACACACGTAACTCACAGAACAATGCAACTATATCTACATCAATTTTACTGTATACTAGGCTTCTCTGTTAGGACGCTAAAGAATCGTAGCCCAGCATAGCATAAACAACGATATATATTCTCGCTGTACAAGCAGCGTGACGTCACGTTACTATGACTCATCCAAAGCCGCTGAAATGTTGCACACTAGTCGTAATATAGTTTCAAGCGGACCGAAGAAATAGAGAAAAAAATGCTTATACAAAATGCTCGATAAAGATTCTTATTATTTAAACTTGGATTCGGCAAATTTTTCAAATGGTGTGTTTGTTTTGGCAGAATTCTTTGACAAAAAGAAGCTCAAATTTGCGATATACTAAAGTAACTAACACGTCATTACCTAATCTACACCTTTCTTAATATATGTTTAAAATCTTACGTCTTTACGATTCTTCAGCAAAAAATTTTCTCGACGAACAATACGCTATGATTCTTATGGAAAAAATATCACGATAAACAGCCTTTTAAATAAATTGATAATTATTATATTCATTATCGAAGATTTTTTTGCAGTTGTATTTTTTTTCCTTAATCTTATATTAAAATTCTTTTAATTCGCATTTATTGCATATTTTGACATATTCACATATTATAATGAAAAGTGAGTAAATTGATCGATTAAAATGAATCCATGATTGCGAAATTATAAAGTCATATTTAACCAGTGGCGGAATGTTGTACACTAGTCGTAATACAGTACAAGCGGACCGAAAAAATAGAGAAGACATACCGCATACGGTCGCTCTCATCTATTGCTTGCAATAGAGTGAGATGAGTGTATATGCATTTAACCTGTACTGTGTGGTTGGGTGGCGCTGGAATGTGTACTACATATTAACGATATAGCTATATTGCGAAGTATATGCAGTATAGCTATATAGCTATACTGAATACCGTCGCTCTAACTCTAGCGCTTCCAACAGATAGGGCATATGCATTTGACTGGTACTTGCTAGCTGCCATATCGTGTTGAGGCATGAGTGTTCGGTATGTTCGCGGCGCAAGTTTTATCTTTTAGGAAAAATAATGCCGAGATAAAATATCGCAATACAATTATATATCTACTGTGATGCGTTCAATGTTCAAGAGGGGCGCGCGGCCCTGCGGCCTGCATAAGGAACCGCCACTGATATATATATATATATATAATTGTACAGATGTATAAAAAATGAATATAGTAAAAATAATAAAATGTTTTACATATCATATTTTAATTTTATATTGGCAATGGCCCAATCGCAGCAGTAAAATTAACATGAATATGACATATGCATGCACATGTGCTCCATACATTATATCGTGTCTATTTTAGTATTATCTCTGTAGTTCTAATATGAATAAGCACCATAAATACAATGTAGCTGGGTTTAATAAATGAACTAACCATATTTGTAATGTACAGTTGAAATTCATAAAATTAATAGATCACTTCGCATATTGAAAAATTATTACTACCGTTGATTTATTCATCCTATAGCTATATATACAGGATTGGCAAACATTTAGTATGAAAATTTTACTGGGTAGTGGATTTTAACTTTTCATGTCTTATTTTTTGATTTTATTATTATTGGTATTACTTAGTAGGAAAAAGTTATTCGACGAAACCAGAATCAAATTTGTACAAATATTCACTTCGCATTTTACACTATTTTTTATTTTCACAGTAAACATCTACTTTTGTAGCTTTAGTGTCTTTATTATGTTTTCGCTAAGTTTCCATTCACATTTTCATATCTACAGTTTTACGCTCCACTTCTTGCTGCTCAGAATGATAAGGGTTGGTTTATTCAAGGGTTAATAATTATGTCTATAAAAGCATATCGTAGCTGCTCATAATAGTTCGTTTTATGAAAGGAATTGTTTTACCGACCGACTTTCGTTATAATGGACGATTATTTGATGACGAGTAATTATTTCTAACAAATATTGAGCGCGAAATAAAGTGCATGGCACATTTATTAAATTCTATTGAAGTATTGAAAAATCATTTATTTTATGACGAGTTATTGTGTCTTACAAATATCCAGCTCGAAATGAAGTGCATATGGCAAATTCTATAGAAGTATTGAAAAATCAATTCTCACGAAGTCGAATGTTTTGAAAAAGGCTTATTAAAAAATATGGTGTTGATTCCAACTAAATAAGTGACGATTAAAGGTGATGGGTATATTTATTACACGGGTTGTCCTGTTCTTATCGAATTAATTTGCTACTGGTATTCCATTGCTGCTAGTTTCTTGGTACATAATAAATACTAATATTATTATACAATATAATAAATCAACATAATATCGCCGCAATTGCCGTTGATTTTCACTCGTACGTGCGTGCTTCAAGAGTAGGCCATAGTTTTATTTATAAACTTTTGAAGATCGTTTATTTACAAATTACACGCGCGTTGTTGTATTATACGCGAAACAACTGAATCATTTCTGTATATTTATCAGTCCTGTATATTTATCAGAAAATTGCAAGAGCAATCGTTCGAGCAACTTCATTATATTTCCATATTGTATAATTGATATTAACACAATATTTCGCTGGTAATAAATTATTGCACATGCCAGCAATCAGCTTCGAGTTTTTATATGACTCATCTTTAGGGTGATAATTATGGGGTTCTTTTTATTTTTATTATACAGAATATCTGCAGAAATACCACTTTACGCGTGCGTAAAGAATCATTTATGAATGCACATGCGCCGTGTTGTTTAAGCGTTTTTAGTCTGTTTTTGAGGTAATTTTGATATACCTTGTATTTTCTGCAAATAAACAATAATCTTAAATGAATACGCCCGATCTAATTCCCGGCAATTCCCGTAATTTCGATAGTTGAAGGAATTAAGCCAGAATTGCTATCTTCGTTTTTCAATCATATTACACCTAAAAAATGGGCACAGCATTTCATTTGATAACTTTTTATTTTTTGAAGTTAGGAGACATTCTTTTGAATAAAAATTATAGCTAGTGAATTATTTGATGTTATAAAATTATGTACAACGTGTTCCATTTTATATTTATAAGGCCCCGTGATGTTATTTAAAGTGTTCCGAAGTATTTACGCTCATACTGTCACATTTTCCATATAAGTTCAGATTGTTTTATATTTTTCGTATAATAGGTAACTATCCTAAATGTTAAATCCTAAATGTAAGAAGTTTTTATTCAAAGATTCGGCTTCCCATATATATTCAATTTCTAACAAATAACATTTTACAGATTTTTTGAATTTATTAATGCTATCATTGTCTTTTACAGACTTTGGTAATTTATTATATAAACTTTGAGATTGATACGTAAGCGAATTTTGAGTCTTTGTCAATCTGCAAAATTTAACTTGTTATTTCTGGTGAAGTAATTATGTACGTCGAATATTAGAAATATTCGTGCTGGACACATTCTAGGATGCAAACGCACGGTTAGTTAGTTAAAGAGTCCGCAATCCTAAAGATTGGTTGGAAACAGCACGCCATGCCGATCTATCCTGAGCTAATCCCTTCATCTCCCTATAGCTATTCATCTCAACGTCTTCAACTATCTGACTCACATACTCCAATCTAGGCCTACCTACCCCTCTCTTTCCCTCCACTCTACCTTCTATGATCAATTGCATAATCCCCCCATGCCTAAGAATATGCCCTACTAATCTGTCTCTCCTACGCTGTAATACTCTCCAGATACTTCTCTTCTCCCCTACTAACTCTAGTACAGCTTCATTTGTTACTTTATCTTCCCAACCAATCCTCATCATCCTCCTATAACACCACATTTCAAGTGCTTCTAATCTACGCTTCTCTTCCTTTCCTATAGTCCACGCCTCACACCCGTACAGTGCTACACTCCAAACATATACCTTCAGTAATCTTTTTCTAATACCCAAGTCAATATTTGATCTTAAAATCTGTTCTTTTTCTACGAATGCCTTCCTACCCTGTGCTATCCTACACTTTATATCTACCTTGCTTCGATTATCTTTTGTGATTCTACTGCCTATATAACAAAAATCTGACACTTCTTCGATTCTATTATCTCCTATTGTGATCCTCATTTTTCTACTGCATTCCTTTTTGTCACACCTCATCACTTTAGTTTTACCTATATTTATTTTCATGTTAAAATCCCTAGTCAATACTGCCTGCATACCATTCAATACCCTTTCTAAATTCTTTTCGCTTTCTTCCAATATAGCTATATCGTCGGCGAATCTCAGCATATATATTTTCTCTCCCTGTACATTCACACCTACACTATACTCTTCTTTTACTTTGTTTATTGCATCTTCTATATATAGATTAAATAATAACGGTGAGAGTGTACATCCCTGCCGAACTCTCTTCCCTATTTTTGCTACCTCTTCTTTCCCCTCAATTCTAACTAAGGCAGTTTGGTGTTTATATAAATTAAAAATTATTCTCCTATCCTTATAATCTATACCCGTTTCTTTTAAAATTCTAAACATTATGTCCCAATCTACATTATCAAATGCCTTTTCTAAATCTACAAAAGCTATGCAAGTTACCTTTCCTACCCTCTTTCTTTTTTCTACTACCGTTCTTAGTGCTAGAATCGCCTCTCTCGTCCCTCTGTTTTTCCTAAAACCAAACTGATCTTCTCCTAGCCTTTCCTCTACTTTATTTTCTAATCTCCTATAAATAATCTTTAACAATATCTTCGATGCATGTGATAGTAGACTAATGGTCCTATAGTTCTCACACAAATTAGCTCCTATTTTCTTCGGCATTGTTACTATTCTACTACGCTGAAAATCCTGTGGTACTTCTACTAACGCACGGTAGCGTTAAGATTTGTTGTTGTTTAAAGGCACTTTTACAATCGTCCCTATGGCCTATATCATCTAGGATTCTATACATTGTAAGCGATTTGAATGTTGGCAGGAATATGTGTTGCTTACGCACGTACCTATTTGGATCATCCAGCAAATGCGGTAAGAAATGATACGTGGACGGCAACCTCAACATGACTGGTGGATTCACCCCTCTAGCGGCACTGAGGCCGGACATGTTTCGAACCAGTTGCCGTATGTGAGGACTCAAGGTGGCTGGTGCTGGGGCCGTGTAGCCGCCCGCGGCCGCCAACATGGCCGCCGCTGCGGCCAGGGAGGCTGTTGACGTGTTGCCGCCCACACTCAATGGACCCGAACCGGATAAAGAGTCGAATTGTGGCATCGTGAGCGAATCGATGTGCTGCGTCAGTTGCTGGAGGTCTTCCTGTCGCGATCTGCGATTGAAAAAAGGGATTTTTTTACGTTTTCAACATGGGAACCGTTAGTTATTGATCAGTAATTAATCGCGATTTTTTTTGTTAAAAATAATGGACCAGGTAAACGCACGCCACACATGTGCTTTTAATATTATTTTACTAATACCCCAAGTGCTATCTAGCGAACGGTTCACTCTGAACGGTTCAATAAAATGACGATGTTTTGCAGCGACCTATAGGTCACTATGACCTATTTCGTGAACTATAAACTACATAGTGCACGGTGTACTTGTACTAGGTCCTGAACCCGTCGTGTACTACTAAACCGTTTATGAATCACAACGACTCGTAAACGATGCAGTATAGTATACATTACATATACAGTACCAACATTTATTTAGTGATAAAGTGTTGGTGAACGGAACGAAATAGGAAACTCGATGCGATATTGCAACAGCAGCTGAGTCACAATTTATTTGTTTATAATTATTGCTAATTGATGCATATAGTATATTATAGTGTTATGTATGTGTATATTATGTTATAAACTATTGGATTATTTATAATATTATTGTACTAGTAATATAATCGTATATTACTAGATAAAATGTTAAGTGGCAGAATAGCCCAATATGTTTTTGGTAAAAATTACATTATAATGCGCTGAACCTTCGCTTTTTGAGAATTAGTTTTTGTATATTATTAATATATTATTATTACTCTTTATACATTTTTTTTTTGTTACTTTGAACTTTTCCTCAATAAAGATTATTATTAAATACGATAAATCACAATTTCCATTGCCAAATACACTACAAGGAGCTCCTATAATGGGGCGTTACTATTATCTTTGAGTGTACTATTTATATACATATATTTGGCCCATAATAAAGCGAATAAAAATTGAAACAATATATTCCAGCTGCAGAATATTGTATCAAAATAGTGCGAAGTGATGTAGAAATAAAATAAATGTGACGGGAATTCCGAAATAGCATTCGTAATTCTTGGATTAATCTTGTTTCAATCCAAGTATTGAAAGTTAACATAGTAATTAGCAATGTGTAGTTCACTCGCGAACCGTTCACTCTGAACGGTTCAATCAAATGACTGTGACGATGTTTTGCAACGACCTATAGGTCATGAACTATGAACTACATGGTGAACGGTGTACTTAGTGATGTACTTGATACGATGCAGTATAGTATACATTACATATACAGTACTAACATTTATCTAGTGATAAAGTGTGTTGGTGAACGGAACGAAATAGGAAACTCGATGCGATATTGCAACAGCAGCATTGCCGAGCTGAGTAACAATTTATATGTTGGTATCAGATTTCATTTGAAATAATATAATTCATATAATCGCAAGATTAAATATGTTCTTAAATATATCGTGCCATAGCAAATTGTTGCTATAATGCAAAAATCAACATCTAAATCTTATAGTTCTTCTGAGTGCAATGCAATCACTTAAAATCAAATCAAAGCTTTTAAGTTTGAACAGAGAAGATTCGGAATAGAAAATATAAATTATAACGCCAAACAAAACCATTCTATCTAGTTCATTTTATTATAGTTTGTACATTTAATTTTCAAGTGTTAGTAAAGTAGTAAACATTTTCATCACAGTAGAGAAGATAATATTTCCTTATATATATGTTTTGTATAAATTATAAACATTGTTGTCTTTTCTACCTCATTCCTAATTCAAAATAAGTATTATAATATTTCAATTTATTTATTTTTTACCATTTAATATTTTTATATTGAGAAAAAAGAGATTATTTTCAGTATGTGCACGTATTTTATATAGGTCGTGAACTAGTTCATTTTTAAGTAGTTCACGACCTATAGTTCATGAACGGTACATTGAAAAGAACTACGAACTAGGTCCTCAAAGTGACCTACAGTTTGCCATCGCTAGTACTATCCTACATTTTATATCCACCTTACTACAGTTATCCTTCGTAATTTTACTTCTTAAATAACAGACACTTCTTCTATTCTATCATCTCCTAGTCTAACATTCATGTTTCGCTTGCAATCATTCTTGTCGCACCTCATCACTTTCGTTTTGCTTATACATATTTTCATGTTAAAATCTGTAGGCATTACTACCTGTATACCATTTAATACCTGACCTAAATTCTGCTCCCAAGATAGCTACATCGTCGGCGAACCTCAACAAATCTACTTTTTCTACCTGAATTTTCACACATACTCTATATTCTTCCGTTTACTTTGTTTATTACATCTTCTAGATATATGTTTTTTATTTATTTATTAAATTTTTATTTATAAAATATACATTGTTTGTAATCTATGTATATATACATCTTATATTTAGTTTCTTATAAATAATATTGCGCAGGGTTATTTGCTAAATTTTTTAAGTCGTTTTTCACATTTGTTTTAAATTTTGCTATTTCGTATATAGTGAGATAGTTTATTATATTGCTGGGCCGCAAAATTAAAACGGCCCTTGTTCGTTTTTACCACGTCTAAGTGGATTTTGTCACTCTGTTTTGGAATGTTCTGTTTGGCTCTAAAATAATGTTGCTTTTTATGAGATTGTTGAGTATTTTGTAAGTTAATTTACAATTGTCTATACCATTAAGCTTAAAATTTTAAATTTTTGATTGATTATAGACGTCTTTTAAAATCCTTTAAAATTTCTAATTGATTATAGATGTCCTCAGTATGAGTTCTGTATGGTATTTTAAAAAGCACTTTTACCACTTTAATCTGTATAATTAACAGTTTCTTCATCATCGTTTTTGATATAGATATAGATTAAATAACGACGGCAGAAGTATATATCCCTAACCGACTCCTTTTTCTATTCTTGCTTCCTCATCTTCCCCCTCAATTTTCACTAAAGTGGTGTGATATAGATTGAAAAACATTACGTGAAACACATTTATTAATTAAATCGGAATTCGATTCCTTTCGGCAATATTTAACCACATGCATCTCTTTACATCTCGTATGTATTACGCAATTCTTCTTCACGTGCTATGGGCTCTTATGTTCCGTTATCTCGAATCTCTCGTCATGTATGTAATTTTATAAAGTATATAGTTTTTTTCTGCATAAAAACGCACATCCACAAGGTAGATTAGACCGTAATTTCCTATTTACATTAAACTGAAATAAATCGCGTGCTTAGAACTGAATCGCGTCACCAAGGAATGAAGTGCAATTTCAACAATTCGTATTTATATATTATTCTTAGCTATGTTTAATCTTACTAAAATTCGAAACAGACAAGAATTTGGTGTCCACGAGAGTCCAAGATTGAAGATATTGTGGCGATGGTTCGATTTTGAAATATCCAAAGTAGGTTCATAAACTAAGGCTCATAAAAATATTCCAAGGAGCAATAAAAAATTTGTTTCTAAACGTATCCCATATTTTCAATGAATCTTCGGCTATAAAAAAATATTTACCTGTACATGGTGTCCACATATTGCAACTTCACCTGTAATTCGGCCAGTCGTTGTATTAGCATTTGCTCCGAACTGACATCTGCAACAAAAAAGAGATTATTAGTCAAATTTACACTGAAAATGGTTGGCAATTTACTAACATCGTCTGAAGAATGAAGAATGTGAATGTTTATATAACGGTGATTTTAACAGAGACCGAAAGCGACAAACATTCGTAATATTGAAGCAATTTAATTCCCTTTATTCTTATCAGGAAATTTATTGTGAGCAATATAAGAGGAATAATAAAATTACGTTGACGTACAATATTAGGCGATAAGTAATAAAAAAATTATAAATACACTTTATGGAACAAAATGTAAACAATATAAGTAATATAAGCAATAATAATAAAAAATTTAAGCATTTATTTTTATAAAAAATAAACATGTTTAATCATGAATAATTTTTTTGTACAACCTAATTGAATAATATTAATATAATAAAATAATAATAAAATGATAATAAAATAATATTCTATAAAATTATTACGAATAAATTTATAGTATATTAAGCCATATACAGTATGTTATAAATAAAAAATTAAAAAATACGGTGATATTTCATGTCTATGTTCAAAATAAAAATTCACGCCTCAGCAAAGGCTATACATGTTTTATCTAATTGGAAAGTTGGTTGATTATAACTAAAAATCAAATTAAATATTCGGCAGTATTTAATAAATTAAACATCATTCTGCATTTTCGATGTTAAATTAATTTACAATGCGCACATATTTAGCAATATTAAAATATAACCAAATACGAGCACACTCTAACAATTTATGAAAGAATCGATAAAATTTGAACCGATGATTTATAAAATAAAAATCAGTGATTAAACGAGTAAAAGAGTAAATGACGGAATTTAACAAATAAATTAACAGGACGATTTTTATTATATTAAATTTGAAACATTGAAAGAACTAAAAAAAAATCAAGCCATTTTTT
Source organism: Leptodirus hochenwartii (assembly GCA_947310635.1). Taxonomy (NCBI): domain Eukaryota; kingdom Metazoa; phylum Arthropoda; class Insecta; order Coleoptera; family Leiodidae; genus Leptodirus; species Leptodirus hochenwartii. The sequence continues at coordinate 39,195,640 of OX371179.1, read as the reverse complement.
ATTTATCTCCAGAACGTGAATAGAAAACAATTTTGTTTCGAAATTTCGCTTTTTTTGCGCCACACGACTTCTAGATATTGAGAAATTAATAAATTTCCCAAAAAATGATAATTACAATGAAATTAAATGGAGAAACTACGAAATATACCAAAGTACCGTATTGATGATTTATAAAATAAAAATCAGTGATTAAACTAGTAAGAGATTTATGACTGAATTTAACAAATAAATTAACAGGACGATTTTTATTCAATTTGAAACATTGAAAGAACTAAAAAGAAAATCAAGCCATTTTTTATTTATCTGCTGAACATGAATAGAAAACAAATTTGTTTCGAAATTTCGCATTTTTTGCGCCACACGATTTCTAGATATTGAGAAATTAACAAATTTCGCAAAAAATGATAATTACAATGGAAATAAATGGAGAAATTCCGAAATATACAAAGTACCGTATTCAAATAGACAGAAAAAAAAGATATGTTGCAATTTGCAACACAATTTCATTATACTACAGGTTCATGAAAATGTTGTAATAATAAAATAGTTGCGTATTACAATCAGTGTGTCGTAATAGGAGCAATAAGTACGCAATCTTGAGAGGAATGAGGTGTACACTCAAAGACAATAATAATGTCCCAATACAGGAGATGTACAGTGCATATGAAAATGGTAGTTGCAGTATATCTAGTGGGTAAAATGCAGCTGCGCTTCCCTATATAGAAACATTACTATTGTCTTTGAGTGTACAGTAATTTTACGAATCATTATAGCTAAAATTGAAATCTATGCGGGAGACTTAACTAACATTTAATGAACCCCTTTTAGAGAGCATTTTGGGTTTTTTCTCCTCGTCAAAAAATTATTGCAAAATTATATTAATTTGTTGAGATTCCGAGCTGAGAATCTGAATTGTAGGGTATTTTCGTAACTATTTCAGACTATTTCATTGTCTATTAAATTGTACTAGGCCTTGTCAATGAATTTAATAATTAAAAAAATTACAGTTAGCGTAAATAATAATATAGACATCATATTTGATTACATTTTTTTTTTAAGCACTTACCTCTCGATGAACTTAATCTGCTATATCTGCTTTCATATTATATATAGCCATTATAATGGCCGTACATATTAAATTGATAGTTATGGATCATATATGGTAAAGTAATAACATGGCACATAAAGGCAAGAAGAAGTGAAGGAATGAAGACTGCATATTACATTTTATAAAGTGCAAAAAGGTCATAAGCATTCAATGATAGGTTAAAGTGTTAAGAATAATATGTAAAGCGTAATTGAATCCCGTTCATGGAATGGAAAACGTTGTAATAAACTCATCTTATATATTTATATATTTTGCATAATTATATTAATAATACAAAACGTTCTAAATAGGCGTAATCAAAGTTCGAGCGATTAAAGCGTGTCTTTAGATTCGAGTTCAGATTTTTTACAACTAATTTCATAAGATTGAAATTACAGCTAAAATAATATAAGAATAATTATTTTTCCTTTCAATTTTAATATTTCAGAGATTCCAAGCAAAATTCTATAATTGTACTTCCGATCCTTGCATTTAATGGCAAATAAATATTATTATATCATTCCAAAATTCTGCATTCGAGAACTTGAACCGTATTGTTGCTTTCTCTTTTTCTACTTCTTACTCTTTTAAATCTTAATTATATTACAATCTCGTTACGATTCATAGAAAAATTATTTAACAACGATTGTGTAATAAATAATATTTCGTTTAATTAATGTTTCAAAATACTTATTTTGAATAGAAAACGTAAAATTACAACTATTATGGACAAATATATTTTTAAAGGAATTTTTTCAGTCAATATTTGACACTTTTTTCTCGTAAATTCATGTTTTAAATTTCAACAGTGAGAATAATTTTATACTTACAAATTATCTACATTTTTTTATTGCTACAAACCTAAAACTTGACAAACTGATGGATGAAATATTGCAATTTAAGCAGAATGTTAAGAATTCTTAAATTTCTTTTACTAAGATCCTTTTCTCCTGCTGCAAGTGCAATATCCATACATGTCATGTTCAATCAATTTTTAGTGAATAATATCATCCGAAAAGAAATATTATTCTTTGGTATTGTTCTTCCGTGGGAAGACTTTAATTGTACATTTTTTTGAGTAATTTTTTTAAAGATCCATTATGAAACTTTCAAATAAATAATTAAGCATATTACTTTGTTAACTGTTGAGATTTCTTCCGAACTTACTTTAATTCAATATCTTAGCAGCATATAAATTCCTACTATTATTAGATCTACCTCCTATCTTTTTACACACATTGAAAATCTGCAAAATTATCGGCATCTTACGCTAAAGCAACAGGATCCTAAGTTATTATAATCATAGCGTGATCATAAGAAACGATTAATAATAATGACGAGTAATATATTATAATATAGAAGTAAGAAATCTGTTTATAGGTAAGTGTATCAAAGTACTTAACACTGGTTGTATTGTACCAGAGGAATATAACAAGACGTGAGTGATCGATGATGTACCGATTGTAAGAAATCGTCGAGGTATTGAAAGATGATGAATGGAAACAGTAAATATCCGTTTTACGGAAGGTCCGCAAACATTGTATTAGTTTAAAGAGTCCGCAATCCTAAAGATTGGTTGGAAACAGCACGCCATGCCGATCTATCCTGAGCTAATCCCTTCATCTCCCTATAGCTATTCATCTCAACGTCTTCAACTATCTGACTCACATACTCCAATCTAGGCCTACCTACCCCTCTCTTTCCCTCCACTCTACCGTCTATGATCAATTGCATAATCCCCCCATAAGAATATGCCCTACTAATCTGTCTCTCCTACGCTGTAACACTCTCCAAATACTTCTCTTCTCCCCTACTAACTCTAGTACAGCTTCATTTGTTACTTTATCTTCCCAACCAATCCTCATCATCCTCCTATAACACCACATTTCGAATGCTTGTAATCTACGCTTCTCTTCCTTTCCTATAGTCCACGCCTCACACCCGTACAGTGCTACACTCCAAACATATACCTTCAGTAATCTTTTTCTAATACCCAAGTCAATATTTGATCTTAAAATCTGTTCCTTTTCTACGAATGCCTTCCTACCCTGTGCTATCCTACACTTTATATCTACCTTGCTTCGATTATCTTTTGTGATTCTACTGCCTAAATAACAAAAATCTGACACTTCTTCGATTCTATTATCTCCTATTGTGATCCTCATTTTTCTACTGCATTCCTTTTTGTCACACCTCATCACTTTAGTTTTACCTATATTTATTTTCATGTTAAAATCCCTAGTCAATACTGCCTGCATACCATTCAATACCCTTTCTAAATTCTTTTCGCTTTCTTCCAATATAGCTATATCGTCGGCGAATCTCAGCATATATATTTTCTCTCCCTGTACATTCACACCTACACTATACTCTTCTTTTACTTTGTTTATTGCATCTTCTATATATAGATTAAATAATAACGGTGAGAGTGTACATCCTTGCCGGACTCCCTTCCCTATTTTTGCTACCTCTTCTTCCCCCTCAATTCTAACTAAGGCAGTTTGGTGTTTATATAAATTAAAAATTATTCTCCTATCCTTATAATCTATACCCGTTTCTTTTAAAATTCTAAACATTATGTCCCAATCTACATTATCAAATGCCTTTTCTAAATCTACAAAAGCTATGCAAGTTACCTTTCCTACCCTCTTTCTTTTTTCTACTACCGTTCTTAGTGCTAGAATCGCCTCTCTCGTCCCTCTGTTTTTCCTAAAACCAAACTGATCTTCTCCTAGCCTTTCCTCTACTTTATTTTCTAATCTCCTATAAATAATCTTTAACAATATCTTCGATGCATGTGATAGTAGGCTAATGGTCCTATAGTTCTCACACAAATTAGCTCCTATTTTCTTCGGCATTGTTACTATTCTACTACGCTGAAAATCCTGTGGTACTTCTCCCTTCTCATATATTTTACAAACTAACCTGTATAATCGCTCCTGCATTTTTTCCCCTGCGTGTTTTATTAATTCGGCTGGTATCATATCAATCCCCGCTGCTTTGTTATTCCGTAAATCATTTAATGCTCTATGAAACTCTGACCTAAGTATGCTAGGACCTAAGTCATCCTCATCTATCTGTTCCACACTTTCTAGCTCCTCCATGTCCTGCCTACCTTTATATAAATCTTCAAGATACTCCTTCCATCTTCTAGCTTTTTCCTTATTTTCCGTGAGTTCCTTACCCTGCTTATCACATATAATGTTACCCTTTGGTTTTACTTTAGAAAAATGTGACTTAATTTTCCTGTAGCCCAAATCTACTTTACCTCTTCTCATATCCTCCTCAATATCCTCACAGTTTCCTTTTATCCACTCTTCTTTCGCTAGCTTGCATTTCCTATTAATTAAGTTCCTTAGTTCCTTATATTTTTTCTGTCCTGCTTCTGTGTTTCCAATTTTAATTTTCCTTCTTGCTTCTATCATTTCCACTATTTCTTCCGTGATCCATTCCCTCCTACCTGCCCTTTTCTTTGTGCCTAATACTTCATTTGCTGCTGTAGTTAACCCATTTCTGATTTCCCTCCATTCGCAATCTATGTCGCTCCTAGATGTTCCATTAGCCATGATTTCTACTTTCTGCTTGTACTTTTCATATACATCAGCTAATTTTAACCTATCGACATCTACTCTGACCTGTTTGGACTTCTGTAATTTCTTGAATTTGACCTCTGAGTCCAGGACTACTAAATTATGGTCACTATCAATATCTGCTCCAGGGTAACTCTTACAATTCTTAATCTGGTTCCTAAACCTCTCTTTAACCAGTATGTAATCTATCTGATACCTCCCTATATCTCCTGGCATTTTCCACGTATATATCCTGCGCTTGTGATTCTGAAAAAGCGTGTTTGCTACCACTAGCTTATTCCTAATACAAAACTCTACCAATCTATCCCCTCTATCATTACGTGTTCCTATTCCATATTCTCCTACTATTGAAACTTCCTTTCCCTTACCTACTACGGCATTCTAATCTCCGATTACAATTAGATTATCCTGTCCTTTAACGTTTGCTAACCTAGATTCAATCTCCTCATAAATGGATTCTACCTCCTCATCATCGTGACTTGAAGTTGGCATATATACTTGCACTATAACTGTGTCCGTTGGCTTCGTGTCTAATCTAATAGTTATAATTCTATCACTTGTATAAAAATATAAAAATCGTAGTTGTATTTTGTGATTAGTTACCCAGTTTTGAAACAAACGGTACAAGAATATATTTGCCTTTACGAAATTCAAATGTATAATATATGCGATGCAGAATCGAACAAAAAGAAGAGATAGAATGAGTAAAACGTGGGAATATCGGATCTCGTGGCACACTGGAGTCTACTACAATTTGCAAATATATGTGTGACTGTGTCAGATCTTTAAGTGAAAACGCAGGATTGGACTAAGTGAGGATTATGCGAAGATTAAACGCGAATTGTGGAATGCAATCCAACAAAATTGCCATTTCAAGTTGATGCATCAATTTTATAAAATTCGTCGTTAACTCGATGGTTGAAAATAAATTTCACCCGGTGAAAAAGTGTTGGTGAGGATTTTTTTCTAACACTAACACTGTCACATCCCATTCGAATTTTTTTTTAAGATTTCCTTAATTTTTTTTTCAGGATTTCCATATGTACTTTGTAAATAAGTTGAACGGGGGATGAGCACGCACATATTTTTTTGTAATTTAGGGATAGGTTCTAAAACCACAGCACGCAGAGGACACGGAAAAGTGTGGTAATGGCACTGGCGGAGGACATTTAAATGTAAATGCAAAGATAAATAAAAAGACGGAATCGACAACTGTGAAAGGACGCAAAGGATTTATTTAAATATGTACGTTGGTTTAAATTTAAGAGGAGGAACACATAGAATTTTTATTATGGGAATTGGATGATTCCTTCGACGATTTTATTATCAGGGAGGATGTAAAATTATATGTAAATCTTCGTTTTCTGAAGACTGTTTCAAACACGTTAACAATCCTGTTGTAAATGCACGCCAATAGAAATGTGGTTTCAGATATCTGTTTTATCAAATTTTAATTCTCAATGAATAAAGGGTGAAAGTAAAATTGCCATTAATCTATCTATGAAGATTATTAGAGGGATTTGTTTGACTAAAGCAAGAGAAAGTCACGAAATACTTAAGCGGATACCACCGTTTTAAAATTTGGTGTTGAAAAATTCATTCCAAAATTTAGATTTCGGATTTTAGATGATGAGATGCGAAAAAATTAATTTAATTTTTAAAATTTAAATTGGATTATATGTAAGAGTAGTACGAGTGTAGAAAATTTTATGTGTACATTTTTTTAATGTATATCGATGTATTTTATATTAATTTATAAAACAAAAGGAGTATATAAAAACAATTGTTGTGCCAATCCTCTTATACGATATTATTTTCATAGTAATGAAATTAATCAATAAATTCTGTAAAATAACGCAAAAACTGTAACTCAAATTTTTAGAAATAAGACGATGTTAAAAAATGTAACATATTTTTTCTAGTGAGTTACTTTTTTTAAATTTCTTAGCATACTGATAAAATTTACAAAAAATCACAATATTATTAAAATAAATCTATTCAGGCAGAAACGTCGCTTCAAAATAAACCTTAATACTTTCCATCACCATAAAAAAAAACCAATAATTCATGAGTATACAGGGTATATAGAACCCATAACATTTTGTATCTTACTGAGGCCCTGGAATTGTATATCCACACATCGTATATGCCGATATAGTTAGATTATAGACGAAGACATATCTTCACGGCGGAGGAAGATACGTTCGCACAACATGCGGTATATTTCGCGGAATGTGGCCAAGTAATGATGATAATAACTATAATAATCTGACGGAAGGACCAAAAGGTTGCCACATTCTGGGTTTTATGACCGTTAGCTCATTTTGTTCGCGATATCTTCTATAAAGATGAAAAATACATGCATCGAATGATCATAAATGATTTATACTACTTACTAGACCAGCTTGTTGCTCCACATTTGATTATTTTTCAGCTATAATTACTAGAATAATAATTAGTATATGAATAAATCAAGATTATATCTTCCGTTGATCAATATAAGACATCATGAACTTTGAGGTATAGAGCCCCTGGGGCTTAATGGAAGTTTGAAAGTGGTCGATGAAAATTGATAGATTGATGGAGAGTAGATGGATAAGTTAGGTACTTATTATTCGCTTTTATGAAGTGCAACTTTTATAGGCGCGTTTTATAGGCAAATTGGCCTGAACGTCACATGCGCATGCGCCGCGTGTACTGTGCGTATACGTAGCATAAGGCAACCAGTAGACGCTTGTGTATTTTATTATATATTACACAAACACTGCTTAATCTTATAGCAAACAATTTGTTTATCAAATTCGCGATGAGTAAGTTGAAAGAATGTAAATTTTGTGTACGATGCACTAGTGGGTGCATTTCTATTTGTCGATGGCTCGCTCAGCTGTATCAGATTCATTTCGTTGATCTCTCACACCGCGTGTATCTTCACGTGTAGACTTCAGTGGCATTCAAATTCTCTATACCGTGTCCTCACTTAACGACGGTATCGATTCATCCAGTGTTTTTGAGGTCGTTGGAAGGTTACGTTGTCCACCGCGTTTCTTTAACGCCTTTTGCCTGGCTCGATACTCTCTACTTCTTTCCCAGGTACTTGTTGGCACTTTTCTTGGGCGGTTTATTCGCTTTCTTCCGTTCTCTAAAGGCTCGCACTCTGTCTGTACTTGTCTTTTTCACACAATGGAAATAATATATATTTTTTATAATTTTAGCTCGTTGAATTTTAAGTCATTCATTTCTGTAAGAATTTATTTTGCGTATAATCTTGGAAATACCAAAAAAATTATTGTACCATTAAAAATAAGGGGGACTATTAATTTCCCTTTGGAATTTGTATTTAATAAGGGTTTTTCATTATATTTGAACATTTTGGAATTTTTTACAAGCATCTATAAAACTAGCAATTCTATTTTGTATAGTTAGTTTGTCATTTTACCATTGCACTATCATTTAATTAATATATTAATTAATATTTATAATTTCAAACATCAACAGGAAAACATTGGAATAAATTTTGTTTGCTTGTCCGCATAAGAATTGCTAATTATTACTACGTTGGCGATTAGAATTGTTAAATCGATGTATTAAATGAAAACAAAAACGATTAGATATAATATATTTATTAAATATAATATATGTATTATTAATTTAACTGAAGCATCATGGGAATTGAAACGAAGTTAGTTGTGAGGAAGGGGAAGAAATAAATTTGTATATAATATAAACATATTTTTGAAAAACTTTTATAAATAACGCAATAAAGACTTGTGACCTGACCAGTAGCAAAAATAATAATCGATTTGGACATAAACCTGCGAAATACAGAAAACATTCGAAGTTTAGTTCTTTCTTAAACTAATATTGGCTAAAATGGTTTGCATTTAGATTCGATTAAAGCAAAGTTAAATGTTTAAAATTCATTTCAAGTATCTTTTGTATATTCGACTAATATGCTGCGTTTTAAGTTAGTTAACATAAATCCTTGTCTAAATGCTTGCACAGGTGCAGTAAGTTCGATTAATTAATAAATTATATCGACTATATATTTTTCGGTTTTTTTCGTAAGTATATGTAAAGTGTAAAAAAAATATCAGTCTAGCGATTATATAATTCGTAATTTATCAGGTTTTTGGAAGTGAAACTATGTAAAAATTCTAATAATGCTTTAACTATAATAATTCAGCAAATTTGCAAATATTTGCAAAATTCAATTCTTATGTACATATATTTGGGGCCGGCCCTGCCTAGAATATTTACCAACATATTGTTATCCTAATTGAAACGTACAATAAAGTTTCAAAATTTTATCCATTTGCAGCAATACAGGCATTTTCTATTCACGTCACAACTTTGATGCAATAAATCATTATTTAAAGGAAAACTTTTGCTCATCCAATGTCCTGCAGAAGCTGCGTCATTTTATTGCGAACTGGGATCAGTACGGTAATTAGTTGCTCAAGTGCTCTTTGGAAAATTTCATTTTTGGGCCCATGAATGAGTAGGAAAATTTTTTTAATGTTTGTTCTATTTAGAGGCCTCGTTGCGGCCACTGGCTGTGATATATCGGTTTTTTTTTAAATAAATATAAGATATTTCGCACAAATTCAGCATCTGTCACATAAATCGAATAGTATTTTTTTTAAATTTGTTTAAAGCACACGAATTATTTAGAATACGGTCGTTTTATATATACACTTCTACAAAAAAAAATCTGCCATGCCTGATGTGGTACTTGCGATAATGAACGATAAATTAGATTACATAATTAAGGCCACTAAAAACTTTTCGAATTTCGTTAAAATTTCGTACGATATTCACAATTTCCGACCGCTCGAAACACGTAGTTTATATTCGGTCCGTGTCAAGAGTGCAAAAACAAATGCATACATTTATTGTAGTTTAGATGAAACAAATGCCGCGGGATGCCATGTTGAAAAAGAACACGGTGTTTCTATTCTTCGCACGATGAGATAGAGCATAAGGTAGCGAGGGACACTGGTAGAGGGAAAAAGATAGTCGAACAAGCGTCGCTTTGGGTAGTTACGTTGGCAAAATGCATTCGTCCAGAGAGAAATTAGATGTCAAAATCAGATGTACGTGATGCAGAAAAAAGCTAAAAGGAGGTAAGTGTAATAAAATTAATTCGGACAATTTGTGGTATACTTTAAACGAGTGTGTTAGATAAAATACCATCAATATATGCAAAAACGTGATATAATAATTTTTAATTGCAAAAAAGTTTAAAGTAGACAAATATAATATTATAGTGTTTTTTTTTTAATATAGTATTGATGGTTAAGAACATATCTTTACATTCTAGTTTGAACCAAATTCGGGTTCCCAACTTCCTGTTTACCGAAGCGTAAAAGAACAAAAGTCCTTAGAGGCATTAGATGTCTGGTTCTTAGAAATAGAATATCTGCCATTGTTACCAGATGTTACCAGAAGTGAAAATCTTGAACAGATTCTACCGCTAAGTATTAGTGTATTGTATTGTTTATTTTGTCTTGTAGCAACTTTAACAATGCAAATCTTTCAGTTAAATTGTTGATATTTGAATCAGCGTAAATGTTTTATTTCGAATATTTGCGATATTGTTTATTAATTAGCTTATTTTTCGATTTATGAGTGAGAATCCTGACGCGAGTTGCGTATAGATAAAATAATTAGTTATTAACGAGTTGAATATGAACACATATCAGTATTAAAAAGACATGTCCGCTGAAGTCTGAAGGGACAACCGCATCAAAATGTCGTTAATCAAACTTTTGTATGTAAATTCGTGAATATATAACCAACTGAAACGATTCTTTTACTAATCCCAACGAAATTCTACAAATTTTAAACAATACGTGTATTTTCTATGTTGTATTTCTAAACCAATCCCTGGTTAGGAACCCCTCCTAACTTTTTTGAAAAACAATCTAACTTCACAGTATTATAATTTAGTCATTTTGCGTTGCAACGAAATCATAGGAATATTTCTTGTATTTTAATATAAAATATTGATTTCGCTCATTTTTCATCCGCATTTTTAAATCAAGATATATTTTTAAAACAAGCTTTGGATTATTATTTTTTATTTATGTTTAAATAATAGATTAAAAAAAAATCCCGCGCGGTAGAAGTGAAACTTCTTACCTCCTAGGAAAAGTTGATTTTAGGCATTGCTTTTTTTTCCATTTGTTAACGATTTGATTTTGATTTTGATTGATTTTGATTGACACTCTGACCATCAATGAAAGTATTATTAACTGTAATGTCGTACAGTCTATAAAGAGGAGTTTCGATTAAATATTGTGTATGATGCACTAGTGGGTGCATTTCTATTTGTCGATGGCTCAGCTGTATCAGATTCATTTCGTTGATATCTCACACCGCGTGTATCTTCACGTGCCTGAATCAGTGGCATTCAAATTCTTTATACCACTCACTGTGTCCTCACTTAACGACGGTATCGATTCATCCAGTGTATTTGTGGTCGCAGGAAGGTTATGTTGTCCACCGTGTTTCTTTAACGCCCTTTGCCTGGCTCGATACTCTCTACTTCTTACCAAGGTACTTGTTGGCACTTTTCTTGGCGGTTTATTCGCTTTTTTCTGTTCTCTAAATTCTCGCACTCTATCTGTACTTTTGCATGTTTGCAGAAGGAAGAGATTAAAATGGAATTTTGTTATATTATAAATAAATAAATCAATAAATGTTTAAATTGCGTCCTCTCTATTAACAATAATAGTTTGAATGATCTAAAAAGACTTCTGCGACCCAAAAAAAAAATACGATGAGAGGTTTCTTAGGAATGCCCATTTGGTTTATAAATGGTACGTGCTACGATTTTTCGACGATAGTCTGCAAAATATTGTTTACTATACGTTTACAGTGCTTTTACATATGAAAATAATGCAAATATATTTTGTACTTTATGCAAGTAGAGGGATGAGAATTCGGCCAGAGGGCACTGGAATTTTGGGATGACATAAAATGAAACTACTAACCACAGGGACTTGGTAACGGTCTCTAGATGACTTATATACGAACGAAAATTAAACGTATTTACTTTGGCTTAATTATACGGATAAAGTTTGTTCAATACGTCATTATTATATGAAGGGTGTGTGGTAATAAAATTGCGATCAAGAATATCTATGCTAATAATATAGTTTAAGGCTACAGCAAATTTATTTAATTAATTAACTCGTGCAGCTTCTTTTGGAAATATGACCATGAAAAATAGTTCCTTTCGTGTATATAGAAAGATTAAATGAACGATCTGATTCTCTTCCTCCGAAGCTCCGTTAATTTTTACATATTCCTTTTGACCGAACTAAAAACAAGTAGCATATTTAGTTAAGGCTACCGTTTTCCAACAAACAATGATTATTGTTGTCACGTTCGCTAATTGTATAGGTGTTTAAATTCGATCGTTATTTGCATAAATCCAATCAAACAGTCTGTGCATGTCGTGGTGTTTGTGTTTACTTCCAGATTCCTGGTTAGCTTGTTCTTCGTCTTCCTCACAGAAGCACCGGCAAGCGACAAATGACATTTACACTACCATACCATCTCATAAATATTCAACTTGCTTGCAAGAATTGATATACATTTTCAGCAATGGTCAATTGTTTGGGTGTAAACATTTGCACTGGTTTTCTTTTTTAGAAAATTTTAGGTAGCTATAGTTCAAAAATATTTATAAAATTGTTAATTATTTTGTACGAAATTTAATCCTTTTTAAATATAAAAAAAAATGGTAAAATCTGTATTGCATACTCCAATTTTGCAAATTTAAAAAATATATTAATACGGCCGTGCCTATTTTTATTTATAACATTGTTTGTTATTAATTATTCATTTATTCTTTAATTTTATTATATCTTTTGTCAAAAATATCTATTGCTTTATATCTGCAAGTAAAATAATGTAAGAAATATTTAGCAGATGATGATGACGATTTTTCTAATTTCGATATTACGGCATTTTTGATATAGGATATTTTATTTATTAAATTCAACATTCCTTTTAATCGTAAATGTAATAATTGCATACCAAACCGATTTAATGAACTTTTGTCCAAAATTCACCAATAACCGTTTTTTCTTTCTTGAAATTGTTTCATATAAAAAATAATTATTATAAAAGAAGTTCCTTGCACATTGTATACAGGCCTGATTATGGATTTTAATTACAAAGGTTATATTTGATTGATTAATCTAGTATAGTTGATGACGATAAGAAGTAATTAGCTATTAAAAATAAACAGGTAAATGTCCCAAAGTAATGAAGGAAATACCAACCGGCTTACCTGGATTTTTCAAATCATATTTACAAAAACTTTCGATTATAAAATCTGGTTTCCAATATAGCCAAATAAACAAGTTGATTTAATGATTCTGCTGATGCATAGATTAATTTACTTAGTTAAAGAGTCCGCAATCCTAAAGATTGATTGGAAACAGCACGCCATGCCGATCCATCCTGAGCTAATCCCTTCATCTCCCTATAGCTATTCATCTCAACGTCTTCAACTATCTGACTCACATACTCCAATCTAGGCCTACCTACCCCTCTCTTTCCCTCCACTCTACCTTCTATGATCAATTGCATAATCCCCCCATGCCTAAGAATATGTCCCTACTAATCTGTCTCTCCTACGCTGTAACACTCTCCAGATACTTCTCTTCTCCCCTACTAACTCTAGTACAGCTTCATTTGTTACTTTATCTTCCCAACCAATCCTCATCATCCTCCTATAACACCACATTTCAAGTGCTTCTAATCTACGCTTCTCTTCCTTTCCTATAGTCCACGCCTCACACCCGTACAGTGCTACACTCTATGATAAGCAAAACTAATTTTCTAGCAATTCAAATATAATATCATTTAAGTTAATAGATAATTGAGATATAGAGTCTGCCATATCCTTAAGAAGGATATCTTATCAATAAGGAAGCGCTATCTTTGAAGTGGTTTTACTAATAAGTGGATCCTTATTTATTTGGTACGCACTGTACACTAAAGACAGATGATTCAAATCTTCAGCAGAATTTGCTATGTTGTAATATGTTATAACTATAGAGATGGGAATTAATAATCAACTTATTGACGAAATATTAATGGTAATAGATGCATGAAAAAATAGCTTATCGTAACAATTTATTTAAAAATACGTCAAAAAAGTATTTGACTTTGTAAAAAATTGAATTTGAGGAACTAATGTTTGGCAAGAGAATATAATTTAAAGGAGGAGTGTCGATAAATTGAAAGAGGCCTTTCAGTAAAAGAGTAAACAATGGAAAATGACTATCGATGGTCGTAGTCTTAGTTATTGAAAGTTAGCAGTTAGAAAAAATGTGGATGAGGCAAAAGTCGTTGAGAATGCAAGAGGAAAATAGTAAAATCGAGTATCAAATTTTCTGAGATGTTACAGTTAAATTTAGAAGCCTTGTAAGGCCACGTGTGGGTATAAAAATATTTCGAAATATCGTATATATCTTGCACGTATTTTCCAAATATTTTTTTAAAGTAAAGTAATTAAAAATATCGCTTCACTACCGATTGAATAAAGTTAGTCAACTCGTACCACACATTACACCTAGTAACGGTACAAAATAATGAAGTTTACTCTAAAGAATATGGGTGCTAAGAGATTGTACAGGATCATCAAAGAAAATAATCATTTGAAATTGACAAAAATCGTGTATACAAAAATTTCGAATTATTTTGTTTTGTTGCTCGGGTAAAATTGTGCACAGAAAAATACGTTGATTTTTTTTTGTTATATGCTGAAAGCCAGTCTTTACAAAGATTAAGAGATATAAAAAATTATAAGGTATGAACCGAAAATCACAATTTTCCTAGTTTACATGCAAATTTTTTTTTAGTTAATATTAAATATTTTTAGTTAATATTTAGTTAATATTTGTAATCTTTTTCTTTATTTTATATATATATAGTTTTAATATTTATATTAATTTTTTATAAAAAGTAGAACCGTTTATTATCAATATTTTATAAAAACCGTTTGTATATTTCGAAAGGTCATATATTTACAATAATTAAGTTCGAAAATGTAACGAAAATTGCCATAAAAATTATTGATATAAATAACACATAATACAGGCCGTGTTGTGCTATCTTGGGGAGAACTCGTAGTCAACAACTGAATTTCTGTTGATAGATTAAAATATCGTCGCGTGTATGGCAATTTTTTTTCGATATATCATTAATAAAAACGTTAATGGAAGTGAAAATAAATTGAGATTTTGTCACATGGTAGTAGTTCAAAAAATATATAGAAATATATACAAAAAATAGCGGAGCACTAGCGATTTTAAAGACGATAGACGAAAAGAAATAGGCGATAGGCGATAGACGAACAAATCTTCTGATATTATTCATTTGAATAAAAATAAATTTTCATTTAACAAAAAGTAAAGTTACTTTATACTCTGTATACGTTCGAACATCTACAATTACCAAGAAAAGTTGAATATGATTAATAACTTACTTTGCCCACAGTGAACTTGCAACAACCTGTTCCAAACATATTACGTAGTTTATTTCGAATAAGCGAGAGAATGAAGAAGGTAGAAAAGCCTTCGTCAAAGAGTTGTCAAAAGCACGTGTGTGATATAATAACGCTCGTAAACAAAGCCAAAAAGGCGGCAAAATAATAACGGAAAGCGGCTAATTAATATTAACTGAATTTTTTATTTGAACGCTTTAAGTGTTCAATATACAAGATGAAAGCGACTGCATTGGCCTCGACTAATAAAATAAGGATGTACGAGAAGATGAATTAAGTAAATGCCTTTCCTCAATTTGTAATATTTTGTAAATTGGAAAAGTTACAAGATTGTTAATTAAAATTACTTTTAATATTTTATTTCGCCTCTTGCAGATTATTTAAAAACCGATTTCTAATTCGAATTTTTAAGTTGGAAATTTAATTATGCATCCAAATTATTTCCGACAATTTAAAATTATTCACGTTCATTTCGAAATTATATCAAATATGAGGTATACTAATTGTATGACATTATATCGAACGTCCATGCAAGTTGGAGTCTACCAATCCATTACAGTCTTGATCGAATGAAATATAGATTTGCATTAAGGAAGTAAATGCAACGTCTGCTAAACTAGAGTCCACTAAATACTGATTACTTCTCGTTACAAATGGCAAATGAATCTGGCATCTTGATGAGAAATCTCCGCTGTACAATTATGTTTTATCGCGGACTTCGATACAAGTAGATATTTCGATTTCTTAGATGAGTTTTTTTTTTTTTTATACTTCAGCGCATTTATATTCTAACATATCATTAGTAGCTGCACATTCGATATAATTTTACGAGTCAAAGGAAATTGATTTGTTGCAAAATTTATTTAGTTCCTCCAATATATTGAGGATTTAAATCAGCATGAATATTTTGAGGCATAGAAAAAATGTTGTACTACGATAATCTGAAAGATTTCGATAAAGATGATCATTATCTATATACCACTTCATCAAACATTTCATGATATCATTTTAAATACTTTGATATCCATATTTCAAACAATCGTACAAAATAAATTGCGTATATTTACATCAAACTTATATTAATTACCCACATACAAATGCGTGCTTTTTTATCAATTAATTTCTCAAGAATCATCTGTTCAGGTAATGTAGATTAATTAAATGGATAATGTGGAGTGTATGCATTTCGTATGCAATGTAATTAAATTGTTAAAAAAAAATTACCAGTAAGGATTATATAAAAATAGATTTTAAAACAAGTAACTGAAGACTACGAAAGTTAGTTAGTTAAAGAGTCCGCAATCCTAAAGATTGGTTGGAAACAGCACGCCATGCCGATCTATCCTGAGCTAATCCCTTCATCTCCCTATAACTATTCATCTCAACGTCTTCAACTATCTGACTCACATACTCCAATTTAGGCCTACCTACCCCTCCCTTTCCCTCCACTCTACCTTCTATGATCAATTGCATAATCCCCCCATGCCTAAGAATATGCCCTACTAATCTGTCTCTCCTACGCTGTAACACTCTCCAAATACTTCTCTTCTCCCCTACTAACTCTAGTACAGCTTCATTTGTTACTTTATCTTCCCAACCAATCCTCATCATCCTCCTATAACCCCACATTTCGAATGCTTGTAATCTACGCTTCTCTTCCTTTCCTATAGTCCACGCCTCACACCCGTACAGTGCTACACTCCAAACATATACCTTCAGTAATCTTTTTCTAATACCCAAGTCAATATTTGATCTTAAAATCTGTTCTTTTTCTACGAATGCCTTCCTACCCTGTGCTATCCTACACTTTATATCTACCTTGCTTCGATTATCTTTTGTGATTCTACTGCCTAAATAACAAAAATCTGACACTTCTTCGATTCTATTATCTCCTATTGAGATCCTCATTTTTCTACTGCATTCCTTTTTGTCACACCTCATCACTTTAGTTTTACCTATATTTATTTTCATGTTAAAATCCCTAGTCAATACTGCCTGCATACCATTCAATACCCTTTCTAAATTCTTTTCGCTTTCTTCCAATATAGCTATATCGTCGGCGAATCTCAACATATATATTTTCTCTCCCTGTACATTCACACCTACACTATACTCTTCTTTTACTTTGTTTATTGCATCTTCTATATATAGATTAAATAATAACGGTGAAAGTGTACATCCCTGCCGAACTCCCTTCCCTATTTTTGCTACCTCTTCTTTCCCCTCAATTCTAACTAAGGCAGTTTGGTGTTTATATAAATTAAAAATTATTCTCCTATCCTTATAATCTATACCCGTTTCTTTTAAAATTCTAAACATTATGTCCCAATCTACATTATCAAATGCCTTTTCTAAATCTACAAAAGCTATGCAAGTTACCTTTCCTACCCTCATTCTTTTTTCTACTACCGTTCTTAGTGCTAAAATCGCCTCCCTCGTCCCTCTGTTTTTCCTAAAACCAAACTGATCTTCTCCTAGCCTTTCCACTACTTTATTTTCTAATCTCCTATAAATAATCTTTAGCAATATCTTCGATGCATGTGATAGTAGACTAATGGTCCTATAGTTCTCACACAAATTAGCTCCTATTTTCTTCGGCATTGTTACTATTCTACTACGCTGAAAATCCTGTGGTACTTCTCCCTTCTCATATATTTTACAAACTAACCTGTATAATCGCTCCTGCATTTTTCCCCCTGCGTGTTTTATTAATTCGGCTGGTATCATATCAATCCCCGCTATAAAATTATTAAAATTTTCTTTGGATCAAAATCATTTCCTCATTTTTCAATGTAACATTACAAGAAATTTTAAGTCAAAAAAATATATTACAAATTACTAACAAATTAAATTTAAAAAAAAAGGTTGTTTAACTTAAAAAGTCGATCATCTACTAAAAAAAAAACCGTACAAATCGAATGAATAATTGAAATGATTACATCTTCTATTCGTGCATATTGAGAATTGCCTCTCTACTGGTTCTATAGAATCGGTAGATCTAGAGAATACATAATTAATGAATAATTTGATCTGAATGCAGAGAATAATGGTGCTGGATCTAAAGCTAGGACGAAGTAAAGATGTTAGAGCATATGGCACCGTTTAGTCGATTAGTTACAGGTCAATATCGCATCATAGTAGTAACATTTCTACCGCACCCGTAAAAATTTGTAGCATGCTATCGTTAGCATGTTAACATCGAGAACCAAATATCGAATTTGTATTTTTTAAATGACCGGTACGGTGTTAAATATTAGTATAGAATATCACCCAAATTGGGCCTGAATCTAAATTTATTAAATTTGATTTAGATTTATGCATGTATGTATTTTTATAAGCATTTAAAGAACACAGATTCACGCCAAGACAACACTATTCAAAACAGACAAAACACCGGAGAAAGAAACAGACGTTTGACATTCCACACACAGGCCTAACAAGCCACCATATACAAGACGCATAAGCATTTAACTCGGAATAATTCCAAACACTTTTAAGCAATTTAAGTGAACTAATTTGAATAGGATGACCTAAGTTAGTCAAAAATATGCGCGGCTACAGCACTTTTATCTTTTCTATTTAATCTGAATTGAGCTAAATGCTCGTTAAAACTAGTTTCAATAAATTGGTCTACGTGTTTGTCCTTAATATATACTTTAGCACAACTAGAACAAGATGTTTTATAAATACCAGATTTTTTATTGAAATCAATAAAATCTTTTAATTGGGATTTCCTAGAAAATTAGCAAGACTATTATAAGTATTATATGTTACTTTAAAATATGATCTAAACCACGTGCAATTATAGGATCCAATGGTAATTTAACAAATTTTGGAGTTGAATCATTACTTTGTTCTAAATTACTAATATTTCTGATATCTTTTAAATTTTCTTAATATGTTATTCATGATTTTATAAGAATGGCCATTAATATGTACTTTTTGTATCAAAATAATGATGGCTAAACTATAGTGAAACTTTTCACTTTGAGCCAGTTAATGACACTTTTTGGACTTACTCGAGATTTGGTACCTGGAGCCAATTGTTGGAAAGGAAGACTAAAATGTTCAATTACAATAGCGATAACAACCCAATTTTTACGTCGATTTTTAGAAGAAATTCATCGACATTTTTTGGACTTTTGCTACCTCGAGTTCGTTGGTGATACTTTTACGCCGTATGCAATTGATTGAAAAGAAAAAACTAAAATACGCAATTGCAATAGCCCTCAACGCATTACCAACCTGATTTTTAATTACCAAGTCTATTATTTCTACCAATGCTCGTTTAAGCTCCATAATTTATCATTTAAAAATTCAATCGGTTCCAAATTTATTGATTTTCGACAACACCCGATAAAATGATCACAACTAGTTTTAAGCACGTAAGTGTCCAAAACCCGAAATTTAACTTTTAAACACTTAAAATGTTAAGCAAACAGGCCGTAGTTTTAAGACTAGAATTAATGAACATTGTAGTAATTACGAGCATAAAAAATCAAATTCCAATTTCTCAAATCATTGTTTAGAATCCAAACATAACTTCCCGACAATAGATAATTTGGAAATCCTAGATTATTGTCCCAAGAACTTCAAATTAAATTTACTCGAATCTCTGGAAATGCACAAACACCAAAAAAACAACCAAATATATATTACTTAATGACCAAATAGATTTAGTTATCATCACCGCTATTTGACTTAAACCCCGATTGTAAAATTCGAATAAGGTAGAGGTACTTAAAGCACTATATGTATATATATTTGTCATATTTCGAGTGTAATAACACATTAGAACAAGACTCAAGTTTTTCGACAAAGTTATCACCGAAGAAAGAAGCTACCCGCTTGAAACTTCAGGCATAGGAAAAATCCACCCACACAAGACGTCTTGTAATAATACTTGATAATGTTCGCAAGAACGAAACTAGTTGTAAATATATTAAATAAATAAAAAATTGTGACAAAAAACGTAATAAAGAATTTGTTTCATTTATCCTGAAAATGTATTCCAAAATAATCAAGATTCAAGAAAACATAACTAATTTACTTTCGCTTTTAAATAAATCTTCACGTTGTTTTGGACCTGGAGGCGAATTGGCGAATGATATCGTTCTGATTAAAATTTATATTAAAATTTCATGACTTAAAATATACTTTTTCTAATGTGCGTTTCTAATAGAGCTATTAACGAACCCAAATGAGTTCATTTATAGCGAATTTGAGTTCGCTTATAGCATAGGGCAATTTACTGTTTCAAAGTTGGTAGCTCTGCGTGCCAGTTATCAAACGTCAAACTACAATTAATATCAACAAATAGTATGATTTAAATTTCGTCCCTAAAATGTACAATTGTATGTGAAACTATAAAAGAAAGCAACAAATAGGTTAATTTAAATTTATTTGACAATTTATTTTGAATGTTTCAAATGTGTCGATAGTTACTACAAACAGTCAAAAAATTCCCTACATTTTGAAATTTCGATTTTTTTATTTAAAAAAGGCATAAAGGACGCAAATTAGAAAAAATAGTATAAAAAAACTCATTTCATAAGTCATTTATAACACTCATTCTTTAGAAAACTTGAATTCGTGTAATAAAACCTGCCTTATGAAACTCGTTCTTTAATATACTATTACGCAATTATAGTTTTCTTAGCGTTTTTGATTTAGTTTTTCAGTCTACAATTTCACGAGAGTAAGGCACAAGAATACTAAAAAAAAAATATTTTGATTTTATATAAATTCAAAGAGTTAAAACTAGGAAATATGGTTTATAAAATGGGACAATTTTTGGAGAAAACTATCGAAATATCATTGAATAAATAGAAACGCACGTACATATAAATAAAAACTCACGCAAATGAAAAATAAAAATAAACAAAGATTATTGTAAAACATGAAAACTATTTAGTAGATACGGGAAATTTCATTTTATAAAGGAAAATAGGAGCAAAGTGCAAAATAATTCCAAAATGGAAATACGGTGTATAAAATTTTCCGCACTCAAAACTGGTACGACGCATTTTTTCGGGCATCTTCCGAAACTGGATTTTGCTTTTGTTTAACATAAGCAAACCAATTAAAAAAATATATATTCATCGTCAAAGTTGAAATATAAACGTCTCTAGTATCAGGCCCGTAGCAGTACCCTGGGCAATTGTTGTTCTATGTTGGCATTCTATAAATATCTTTAGCAGTACCCTGCCATTGTACTTAATTACCATGAGATATAGACTAATTGAGTATATCTTCGCTATTCAACCGTGTGCTCGCATTCAATCAATCGCTACTGATTATTCCACGTTGGTTATGTATATGCAACTAATATTTGCAGACGAACAACGGGCTATATATTGTGCGATTATACTGTTGTGTACTGTGAAGTGACCTGTACATAGATAGCTTTGATTCAATTAGCGGATCAACATCAACAGACGGTTTGCTTAATTAGAAGAACCGGTAACAATCAACCACACACACATCGGCACGGATCGGAACTGTGGCATTACTTAAAAAAAAAAAAATGATGTTACAAATTTTATATAACAATTTTGCTCTATATTTCTTATTAAATAAATGAAGCTAGCGCAAATTACTATATATTAAACAAAACATTTCGAACTGGTATATTTAGGCCAATCGTTATAAATATACCAAAATGAAGTGAGACTTAAAAAATAATTGCACAAATTGCAACGTTTTTATAAAAGTAAATCGGATTTATCGACGATTGGAGTTTTAAATGGAAAATTGAGGGTGTCGCTTGCGAATTTATTGGAATTTCATAATGCAGTTAATCTTCCTTAAAATCCACGATTTGATCAAATAATTTCATCAATTTGAATGGATGAAGAAATCAGCATTTCTCAATCTGATCTAACTAATGGAAAAAAAAATCATCTATGGTAGTATTTTTTCATCAACTTACAGCTATATTCTAAATCAAAGATTTGGCTAATTTAATACTGAAAAATTACGTACAAATTCTAACGGGGCGGGTGGAAAAAATGAATACTTTTTATATAGTCTCAATGTAGATGATGAATTTTCAAAATTCATAGAAGTATTCGGTTCATAAGACAAAATTGATATATAAACAACCTTTGTTTGTTCTTGACTATAAGTTTTTGACTACTTGGGTGGTATTGCAATCTGCCATGGACAATACAACTTTGTGATTTATTTATTGAGTCGTTGAAGAGGATTCTATTGTGAGATAATTTATTCGATTCGTCATTTATGCTAACGCAAATGTCCCTAACGTTCAATTATCATACAAGTTGAATGTGTTTAACACTTAACGGCCGTTTTTTTTTAAATCTTTGTCCATTTCCGGGATCTTTTGAGCGATCAAAATCAAATTATGTGCAAAAACGTAAATCTACGTTAAGTATTAAAATCCAAGATGTGCCTGATACGTAACGTATTAATGGAATAATTTATTAATAAAATAAACATGCATCGAAGATATTGCTAAAGATTATTTATAGGAGATTAGAAAATAAAGTAGAGGAAAGGCTAGGAGAAGATCAGTTTGGTTTTAGGAAAAACAGAGGGACGAGGGAGGCGATTTTAGCACTAAGAACAGTAGTAGAAAAAAGAATGAGGGTAGGAAAGGTAACTTGCATAGCTTTTGTAGATTTAGAAAAGGCATTTGATAATGTAGATTGGGACATAATGTTTAGAATTTTAAAAGAAACGGGTATAGATTATAAGGATAGAAGAATAATTTTTAATTTATATAAACACCAAACTGCCTTAGTTAGAATTGAGGGGGAAGAAGAGGTAGCAAAAATAGGGAAGGGAGTTCGGCAGGGATGTACACTTTCACCGTTATTATTTAATCTATATATAGAAGATGCAATAAACAAAGTAAAAGAAGAGTATAGTGTAGGTGTGAATGTACAGGGAGAGAAAATATATATGTTGAGATTCGCCGACGATATAGCTATATTGGAAGAAAGCGAAAAGAATTTAGAAAGGGTATTGAATGGTATGCAGGCAGTATTGACTAGGGATTTCAACATGAAAATAAATATAGGTAAAACTAAAGTGATGAGGTGTGACAAAAAGGAATGCAGTAGAAAAATGAGGATCACAATAGGAGATAATAGAATCGAAGAAGTGTCAGATTTTTGTTATTTAGGCAGTAGAATCACAAAAGATAATCGAAGCAAGGTAGATATAAAGTGTAGGATAGCACAGGGTAGGAAGGCATTCGTAGAAAAGGAACAGATTTTAAGATCAAATATTGACTTGGGTATTAGAAAAAGATTACTGAAGGTATATGTTTGGAGTGTAGCACTGTACGGGTGTGAGGCGTGGACTATAGGAAAGGAAGAGAAGCGTAGATTACAAGCATTCGAAATGTGGTGTTATAGGAGGATGATGAGGATTGGTTGGGAAGATAAAGTAACAAATGAAGCTGTACTAGAGTTAGTAGGGGAGAAGAGAAGTATTTGGAGAGTGTTACAGCGTAGGAGGGACAGATTAGTAGGGCATATCCTTAGGCATGGGGGGATTATGCAATTGATCATAGAAGGTAGAGTGGAGGGAAAGAGAGGGGTAGGTAGGCCTAAATTGGAGTATGTGAGTCAGATAGTTGAAGACGTTGAGATGAATAGCTATAGGGAGATGAAGGGATTAGCTCAGGATAGATCGGCATGGCGTGCTGTTTCCAACCAATCTTTAGGATTGCGGACTCTTTAACTAACTAATTTTTTAAATTTCTACCGGAATATTTATATTGATTACATTGGCATTGAATAAACTTTTTTCCGCGAGTGCTAATAAATGGAATGTTTTGAGGAAACTATTTTAAACTTCTATATAAAATTAAAACACATTGTAAGGACTTTTCTGTACAGTCGTAAAAATGCGACAAGTTTCAAATATTCCGGCTACGGTAGTTATAAAAGTTTTATGCGAAGCAATGAGAATATTCACATGCCGTTTTGTGGATTATTTTAAAAGTTCCAATTTCCAGTGCCAATGTTTGTAAATTGCATAGAATTTTTGCTCGCATATGTATAGATTGGATATGCAGATTCTCTTCTCTAATACGAAAAAACCATCAGAAATCGAAATGAAACATTTAAATTTAGCAAAGAACCAAGAACCATCTGGCGCTGTATTCTAAAAATAATTTGATACAATATTGTATATGGTAAATTGTATGAGAGAAACTCAAATAATGATGTTGTGTACATAATGCAAAATATACAGTTTTTACGTAAATGTGGAAATAATAGTCAATTTGGATTTTTAAATTGAAAAACATTGTTCTAAAATAAAATATATCAGAGCACGACAGGAGCAAAAAAATATATAGATTTTTTAACCTTGTGGTAAATTACTATTCAATTCTAATGACTAATTCTGATAGAATCATTACATAACTTCATTTTAGTTTAATACTTTTTTTATAGTTACTACATAATTGAAGTAAAATTAATGGACGTGGCCTGTAAGGTTCAGTTTCATCACTAACAAGGTGGGATTTTCTATATTTAATCTGGTACCGTCAGAACGGGGTTCAAAATAAGCTCCATGTGGAATCAAGCGAAACTGAAGCAGCAGATTAAATTTTGCATGCAGAGGTATTTTTTAAACAAGGTAATTCGTTTCTATCCAAACTAAAATACTCAATATAGTTACATTGAAAATAATTCGATGACGATTTACAATGTAACATTTTTCTGGCTGGTAATAATAGATTTTTAAATACCGTCGAAGATCTTATGGGCATCATCATATCTTAAGATCATTACCAGCTTTCTCTAACTACATATGAGAACTATATAAAGACGGATTGCACAACTATGTATTTACGATCAAGTAATCTAAGTGTAAATTGCAATAAGGCATTTAACGTTTAAGGAAACATGTCTTTATATCAAAGATGCGCTCATCTTCCACCGAGTACAATGTATAATCAATCAGTCGTGCATGCAATCGCGCATTGTAAATATAATCTCTCTGATGTAAAGAGCTAAGGTGCAATTGGGCAGCAATACCAGTTCAAGATGGTCAACGCAAAAATATTCATTGATGTAATGGTAAAAGCTCCATAGAAATGAGTATTTCTTGTTGTAACAGGAACTAACTTAGGATCTTTAAGATGTAAAAGGTACTCATCAAAATTTCTTGTTTTGGCTAAGAACAAATCGAATAAAAGAATGTTTATTTAAACGCAATGAAATCGATGCGAATCTTCTAATTAATATAACCTTAATAATAGTCGCATTGAATTACGATAAGGTAAATTTAATAATGTAGTATAGGAAAAAGATGTTTGTGACAAGGACCCGTAATTTATTATATACGATTTTGGCACAGAATTGTCAAACAAAACATGTATAATCTACTGAAAATTAAATGGGAAATTTTCTATCACCCGGATCTTGAATATACTGACAAAGTTAAAACATGCTTAAAAGAAAGATGCTTCTGAATACAGCCCTGTTTGGTATGCTCCTTAGTTTGCATTCTGCATTTGAATATTGATAGCTGTTTAAGTTATTTGTTCACATGTATACCACGTGTCAGTTGGATTGAAACGTAATGTTCAAATGCATACCCTGTGTATGTATTTGCTCATTACGTTTCATTTATGTGTAAAGTGGTACTACGAAGGATTAAGTTGAAAGGTATCCCATGAGTGGCAAACAATATAGATTTGAACTAATTATGGATAGATGTTTTCAAAGATTTCTAGTTAAATGAACCACACAAACAATACCTTAAAATGAGTGTTTCATTTTATGCTGTTTTGATTTTTTTGAAGTGCAATTTCTATAGGCGCAGTAGGGCAAATTAGCCTGAACGTCACGAAAAGTGCTACGCTTGCTACGCGCATGCGCCGCGTGTACTGTGCGTATACGTAGCATAAGGCAACGCAGCTTAATCCTTTAGCTAACAATTTCCATTGTGTGAGAAGTGAAATGGAGAAAAATACAAGTACAGACAGAGTGCGAGCCTTTAGAGAACGGAAGAAAGCGAATAAACCGCCAAGAAAAGTGCCAACAAGTACCTTGGGAAGAAGTAGAGAGTATCTACCCAGGCAAAGGGCGTTAAAGAAACACGGTGGACAACATAACCTTCCAACGACCTCAAAAACACTGTAAGAATCGATACCGTCGTTAAGTGAGGACACAGTGAGTGGTATAGAGAATTTGAATGCCACTGATTCAGGCACGTGAAGATACACGCGGTGTGAGAGATCCACGAAATGAATCTGATACAGCTGGGCGAGCCATCGACAAATAGAAATGCACCCACTAGTGCATCATACACTAAATTTAATCCAAACTCCTCTTTATGGACTGTACGACATTACAGTTAATAATGCTTTCTTTGATGATCAAAATCAATCAAAATCATAATCAAAATCAAATCGTTAGGAAAAACGCAATGCATAGAATCAACTTTTCCTAGGAGCGAAGAAGTTTCATTTTTACCGCGCGAAAGTCAAACGTATGTTTTGTTTTTTTATTGTGTAGAAGCTGAGTTTAGTGCTAATGGGATATTGGCTTTATAGATGAGAGGCTTTATAGATGCAAAGGATATTTGAAAAAAAATTTTTTTTCAATAATTCCTGTTACGGCCGCCTCAAAATATGTCCAACGATCTTTCGTTTTGTGCTCAAATGTTACGTAAGGGGTGTTCTGGGACAACAGGGGTTAAATAATTTTGCCATGATCCACATTAGATATTACATGAAAAAATATTTAAAAAAATCCAAACGAAAGTTGCCAAAAGAGAAAATTTATGCGACTATGTGAATATTTTAGTGTGAATTTATTTTCCTTAAATAAATTACATTAGTAAAAATCAATTGTACGTTGATTTTTGGTAATTATATAAACTTTAAAAATTTCCAGACATTTAATATCGTTAGATCAAATTTTGTATAAATGTTCGAGGTGTGCCTATACAAAATGGTCTCCTTAATCTGGTTCGAAATAAGATTTATTTGGTACGATATTGTGTAGTGACAGCATGTTGCTTTATAAATGGGGAAATTATGTAAAATTCGGGAATTAATCAGGCGTTCCCGAAAGGCCTGCAAGTGAATAAACATCAGACAAATTATATAATAAATCATTCCAAAACACACTTGTAAATAAGCACACATCTAGTTACATAATAAATATCCAACAATACGGAATTGGCGCTCACATTCGTTCAACATTTTTTATGCTTACTAATAACCTGCAGTCGAAAGGATTTTTATTGTGCAATGAAATGGTAGATTATATCACCAACTTAAATTCCAAAGATAAATAGGTTGGTGCTATTAAGTGTTTTTTTTAAGAATCAATTTTCAAGACTATTATCAAAGACATTAAACCTTTCTATCGCTTCATAAGCTCGAGAAGTATCATCTTTTTCAGTTCAAGTTCAATTAACAAATAAATTTATTTTATTTGTTAGTAAAATTCGCAAACGCAAACACTGATCAAATATTTTTAAAAGTCATCTATGTCTTTTTTAATATATAATTTATCGCAATGTCCTGCTGGACTTTTCTGTTAATTACAAATGAAATTGCAATAAAATACGCAAGTGATGCGTTTCATTTCCCACATCATAAGAAGAGAACGGAATCTATTGTGTCCTGCACAAGTTCAGTCCGTCTTTCTGTTTTGTATTTTTTTACGATTGTCATATACCGCAAGTAGCTTGTACTACACAGGATAGTGCATTTCACACAAAAATCTGGCTCGGAATTATCTATTGCAGAAGAAAAACTTTTTTTTTTTAATATATTAAAATTACATTTTCTATATATTAAGTAGTGAGTTCATAAAAAAAGATTAGATACATTTAAAAAAAATTACAGAGTAATATATTTTGGTATAAAATATATTCCGTCTTTCGCTATAAATAAAAAGGTATATGACCGTTAGCCAACGTATACAAAAAATAAATAAAAAAATGTGAATTTTGATATTATCCTGTGTTGTGCAAACAATAG
This sequence comes from Leptodirus hochenwartii, assembly GCA_947310635.1. Lineage (NCBI taxonomy): Eukaryota > Metazoa > Arthropoda > Insecta > Coleoptera > Leiodidae > Leptodirus > Leptodirus hochenwartii. The sequence goes on along the minus strand of OX371179.1, from coordinate 39,167,456 downwards.
TGATTCATTGTACTCGTGTATAAGTACATGAGGAACACGTATATGAATTTAACCATCCTCATTACAATCAGAGTCAACAGGTTAATCATTCTTTTATGGTAATTTATGTCGACATAAAAATCGTGGTTGTAGTCAGGTAAAATGGGTTATAGCGCCGAGAATGGCGAAATGTTAACTAACAGTACATTTGTGGCAATTATTATATGTTATTGTATTATTTGCGTGTTAACATATATAATTTAAGATACGATTTATTAATAAAATGTTATATAATGAACGAAATCCAGTCGGGTATATTGTTATGTCTTTGTCTAACTCGATACTATGCCCATGGGCGTCGTTAGACATGTCATGGGAGGGGGGAAATTTAATTTAAAAATTAATAGTAAATATCGTCAAGTATTATAATAAAAATTGTAACAAAGTAAAGTCCATCTTATAAAATTTAATATTAATAATTAAATCATTGCAATACAACGGAATCCTTAAGAATAACGAAGTTATTATATAATTTAAATTTTTTATCGTTCAGTATTTTGATGGTTCAAAATATCCAATGATCAAATAATGTGATTCTCCAAGTTGGGGTTAAAAAAGCACGATGTTTTGATATAAAAAATAATTTTTCCATACATCATCTCAACAGATTCGTAAAATTATTTGTTTTTGTTGTATCAAGTTGTTCAAGTATATAGAGGTAATTTTTAAATTGTGCAAACAAATTTGTTCGTGGATGTTAATAAAAGAAAATTATTTTTGAAATCGCACAAATGTGATAATCAAGCATGCAAATTGAAAAGGTCAGACAAATTTGTGGGTATTTTTATAGTATATAAGCGAATTATCTTCGTGTTTGCGAATAAATTTAAAAAAAAATACATTACTACGTTCAAACATTTTTTTTGATGTGCAACTTCTATAGGCGCGGTAGGGCAAATTGGCCTGACCGTCACGAAAAATGAAACGCTTCTCTTTCTCCGACTCCAATCGGCAGTTGGGAGGAAAGAGAGGGAGAATCGTTCACACAAACACAGCTTAATCTTTTAGCTAACAATTTCCATTGTGTGAAAAGTGAAATGGATAAAAAGATAAGTACAGACAGAGTGCGAGCCTTTAGAGAACGGAAGAAAGCAAATAAACCGCCAAGAAAAGTGCCAACAAGTACCTTGGAAAGAAGTGGAGAGTATCGAGCCAGGCAAAGGTCGTTAAAGAAACACGGTAGACAACATAATCTTCCAACGACCTCAAATACACTGGATGAATCGATACCGTCGTTAAGTGAGGATGCAGTGAGTGGTATAGAGAATTTGAATGCCACTGATTCAGGCACGTGAAGATACACGCGGTGTGAGAGATCAACGAAATGAATCTGATACAGCTGAGCGAGCCATCGCCAAATAGAAATGCACCCACTAGTGCATCATACACAAAATTTATATTCTTTCAACCTGCTCATCGCGAATTTGATGTCTGATGTCTGAAATGAATGTCTGATGATCATCATTGTATTAATATGCACATAAAAACAAGAAAAATACACAGATCCAATTATTTAAATGGTTTGGTGAGAAAAAGAACTATAAAACTATGGCTACAATATTTAAACCAAACTCCTCTTTATAGACTGTACGATATTACAGTTAATAATGCTTTCTTTGATGATCAGAGTGTCAATCAAAATCAATCAAAATCAAAATCAAAACGTTAACAAATGGGAAAAAAGCAATGCATAAAATCAACTTTCCTAGGAGCTAAGAAGTTTCACTTCTATCACGCGAAAGTCTCACGCATGTTTTTTTTATATATATAAAATAGAATAATATATATAGAGAATTAAAAATTTTTACTTTCTATTTCGTGGTCGGATCAAAATCATCCAAAACGTACAAATATATTTTGTACTATTTGTACTATCATTATTTGTACTTTCTTTCTAAACCTCGAATTAGAATACTTGAGAAAACTTTTGCAAAGGCTTCAAAAATGCTGTGAAACAGAAAAAGTTGAAATATCGTAAGGTATAATTTTTTTTACTGAATGAGCAAAATAAGAAAAGAAGCCTATCAACATGAGCAAAGATGGTGGAGAAATCTTATATAAAACAAAATTAATATTTCCACTCTAGCTAGCAGATAAACTTTTTAATTAAACGTTAAACATTTACATATTCAAAAGTGCATACAAGAATTATTTTAATGCAACTCTTACAACTCATGAAAATATCATTAAAAATTTACATTATATATATAAAATTTAGCATCAATTATATATGTAATATATTAATGAATACTGCTTAAAAGTTAAAAGTACTTACAAAAACAACTATATAAATTCCTGTAACTTTCGCGACGGTGAATCTGAAGAGTTCTTTTGAAAATGTTAATAATGCGTCGTTCTTAAAGATTTATCATTAATTAAATGGGTACGGTAATACCGCCATATATGGTTAACCACATTCAAAGCGGTATTCAGATTTGGTATGTCCATAAAATTAAGGAATGGTCAGTCAATTGTGGTCAATCAAGCCTTAAAGTCTGCAGCAAAGAATAGCCATAAAAGGTCGAGTAGCGTGGCATAATCATCGATTTTTAACGAATATAATTAACGTTATTTTAACGAAATAACGCATAGAAAAATAACATTCAAACAACAATTATAACCAATGTTTTAATGATACATATGATTATATATTCATTCATTAAGCAGCTGTTGTTTTGTTGTATTTTCTAACTAGATTATTAGAGATATGTTTAATTAAATGCAAATATTATGCATGAGCATCATAGACTAAAGTACAGTTCGCTTAAAAGTTCAGTCGCACCATAATTCATTGGATTATCTTAAGATAATTTGAAAACGGTTGTGTTAGAGGGACAAAGCATGTAAAATAGAAATATATATCTTTAATTACTTAATTTAATTAATTATGCCTACAAATTCGAAATAACAGCAAACAAATCTATAATACTAATTCTTTAGTTTATTTTGTGCGAGCAAACTATGACTTCGATATTGCGTCTCGGGTCATATTAATGATTCTAAGCTACGGTTGCGTTTTTAACTTCGGTGCGCCTTTTTGTACAATGAATTAAACTAATTTGGCAGCAAATACAAGTTCTAGTATGATTAAAAAAACAAAAAAACACAGCTATCAGTTAATTAAACATTAATGACCATCGGTGAGTTCGTTCAACTTTTAATACAAGCGACTTAGTTAGAAGTCGATCACTTATGAAGTAATATATATGCAAAATATTTATAAGTTTGCGAAATTTTAGACGTTCAATTTTCTCGGTAAAGTACGTGATTAAATTTTTTTTTCGCGTGTAGAAAAAACAAATTTTTGCCCGCTTCTTGTCTACCAATACAAAATGTATTGGTAGACTATCTAAATATCTTAAAAATTAGTAAAAATTTATTTACCAATACAAAAATTGAACTCGTATTATATAGCGTATTGTAAAATACCATATCAATATTTTTGTATGCTTGTAATTTTTTTTTAATCAATCTTAAAAAATTAAAAAATCTTATCCCCATACGTAAATGTTACGTTACGTTTCATTATGTCCTTTTGGTAAGTCGTAAATGATTTTTATCTTTGATTGCTCACATACATTTCCAATGTGTAAATATATAGTACCTTCATGTGCATCATACAATACAAAAATCGTCTGCATAACCTAATGCCATAGTATATAATGTACTTATTATATTCGTTGTATACACCGTTAACCTAGCGGCATACAAATCTTACATATTACATCAGCCGGTATATATATACAGGGTGAAACACCAAAGAAAAACAACATTCTGTTTTATTTTTTAAATGATCACTACGGTGTTAAATATTAGTATAGAATATCAACCACATATCGTAACGCAAAGCATTAAGTAGCTAGATGTATATGTGCTACTGAAGATGGGGGCATAGCCTGCGAAATGTACTTAAAGCTTGTTACGGTATTTGGGTGATATTCTATACTAATTTTGATTAATGTTTATGGCATCGGCTTAGCATAATAAAAATTGGTAGAATTTCTGCACAGACTAATCGTTGATAGAAAATATTTAAATTATTAACTCGGAAATGTATTTATTTTTCGATATACGATTGGTGTTTTATTTCAAATACTAGTTCGAAAAAAGAATTCAACGTCAATTCAAAAGTATTTTCCGTTATATGGGTTTGCTCTATCAATAATTCCCTCCGCAAAAGAACGGGCATTTATTACGTCGATAAAACATAACATCGTGCCACCGCACAACAATCCAACCGAAACGCAAACACACACAAAACTCGCTCTTTTACCACAATACAATTCTTCGCGAAATAAACGGTAGTGGTTGTATTTATCAGTGGGTGGTTTATAGGCATCCTGTACGTTTCCTATAAATTTGGCCGTTCGCTGTCGAGTCGGCAATAATTTACCAATCGAAAAGTCAACTGTGGCGGCAGTGGCTGAGACCAACAGTAACCGAAGACCTGAGAAGATGAGCCATGTATAAACGGACCGTGAATGAAAAATACCGCACGATCGTCCAGTCGGCGAATATTGCCGTGTTTTGTTGAAGGGATTCTAGTTCTGAATCCAAGCGATTGTTTCTAGATGTACAAGAATTCGTCCAGCGCGCTTACCGTCTGTTAAATACTACATACTATCATGTCGAACTGTACATAACGCTTGGAAGAATTCTTGTGAAAACACGAAAGAACCGTAATGGTTGTCAGAATAAACACGTTGTGATAAGCCCATTCGTATTCGTGTCCAAGATGATTTCTAAAGCTGACCCCCGGATTCCAGTGATGTTTATAATGCCCCCAATGTGGGCGGTATTGTGAGAAATTGAGTTATGTGAGATATATGAGATAAATCTCTTTGGGTTCTCCTTCGGCGCAGAAACTTTCGATTCTAAACGTGTATAATATAAACGTGTAACAGTACAATATAAAGAAGAAAAACAGTTAAATCAAAATGTAAATTGAACTTACAACCAAATTTGTTTTAGACTTACAACAACTATAAAGGTAATAAGGAGAAGACGTGGCAAAGTTTGATGTCCAGGTGTTTACTTTTGATATCCATACACCTCGGGGCGTACGGGGTCAAAGTTATGCACATGCACTGCACGGGTTAAATAACATTATTCTACACTTTGACCGAGTTCGTATGATGAATGGCTACAATGCGAATGGAGAAGATGAAATTCAGAGAATGCATCTGCTATTACCATGCGAATGGACAAGCCAGCCAGCAGAAGGATTCGTTTGCATGACTTGAGCGCGAGTGGATGATAGAAAGAAAAATGAAGGTATCAGACATCAATGTATACGCATTCAAACAATTTATTTTTAATAAAAAAAAATGGTGGAAGAAACGGAAGTTCGCATTATCTTTGCCGACTTCAGCGATATTTCCAAATAAAGAGATAGTGTATAATTTGTGTCGTGGTCCTGTAGGTAAAATAAAGAAAGATTTTCACCATTTTAATATTTTCAGAACATATAATAAAAATGGAATTACGTACAAGAGAAAGTAAAACCTCATCAGCATGCACAACAAAAGGAATTAAAAGATTGCAAAACGTTGTGTTGTGGACACAATAATAATTAATCATTTTGTGGTGTTAAAAAGTTGTGAAAGCGATACAACTTTTTTTTTTAGATTTAAAAGAAGACTTAGTTAAAGAGTCCGCAATCCTAAAGATTGGTTGGAAACAGCACGCCATGCCGATCTATCCTGAGCTAATCCCTTCATCTCCCTATAGCTATTCATCTCAACGTCTTCAACTATCTGACTCACATACTCCAATCTAGGCCTACCTACCCCTCTCTTTCCCTCCACTCTACCTTCTATGATCAATTGCATAATCCCCCCATGCCTAAGAATATGCCCTACTAATCTGTCTCTCCTACGCTGTAACACTCTCCAAATACTTCTCTTCTCCCCTACTAACTCTAGTACAGCTTCATTTGTTACTTTATCTTCCCAACCAATCCTCATCATCCTCCTATAACACCACATTTCGAATGCTTGTAATCTACGATTCTCTTCCTTTCCTATAGTCCACGCCTCACACCCGTACAGTGCTACACTCCAAACATATACCTTCAGTAATCTTTTTCTAATACCCAAGTCTATATTTGATCTTAAAATCTGTTCTTTTTCTACGAATGCCTTCCTACCCTGTGCTATCCTACACTTTATATCTACCTTGCTTCGATTATCTTTTGTGATTCTACTGCCTAAATAACAAAAATCTGACACTTCTTCGATTCTATTATCTCCTATTGTGATCCTCATTTTTCTATTGCATTCCTTTCTGTCACACCTCATCACTTTAGTTTTACCTATATTTATTTTCATGTTAAAATCCCTGGGTCAATACTGCCTGCATACCATTCAATACCCTTTCTAAATTCTTTTCGCTTTCTTCCAATATAGCTATATCGTCGGCGAATCTCAACATATATATTTTCTCTCCCTGTTCATTCACACCTACACTATACTCTTCTTTTACTTTGTTTATTGCATCTTCTATATATAGATTAAATAATAACGGTGAAAATGTACATCCCTGTCGAACTCCCTTCCCTATTTTTGCTACCTCTTCTTCCCCCTCAATTCTAACTAAGGCAGTTTGGTGTTTATATAAATTAAAAATTATTCTCCTATCCTTATAATCTATACCCGTTTCTTTTAAAATTCTAAACATTATGTCCCAATCTACATTATCAAATGCCTTTTCTAAATCTACAAAAGCTATGCAAGTTACCTTTCCTACCCTCATTCTTTTTTCTACTACTGTTCTTAGTGCTAGAATCGCCTCCCTCGTCCCTCTGTTCTTCCTAAAACCAAACTGATCTTCTCCTAGCCTTTCCTCTACTTTATTTTCTAATCTCCTATAAATAATCTTTAGCAATATCTTCGATGCATGTGATAGTAGACTAATGGTCCTATAGTTCTCACACAAATTAGCTCCTATTTTCTTCGGCATTGTTACTATTCTACTACGCTGAAAATCCTGTGGTACTTCTCCCTTCTCATATATTTTACAAACTAACCTGTATAATCGCTCCTGCATTTTTTCCCCTGCGTGTTTTATTAATTCGGCTGGTATCATATCAATCCCCGCTGCTTTGTTATTCCGTAAATCATTTAATGCTCTATGAAACTCTGACCTAAGTATGCTAGGACCTAAGTCATCCTCATCTATCTGTTCCACATTTTCTAGCTCATCCATGTCCTGCCTACCTTTATATAAATCTTCAAGATACTCCTTCCATCTTCTAGCTTTTTCCTTATTTTCTGTGAGTTCCTTACCCTGCTTATCACATATAATGTTATCCTTTGGTTTTACTTTAGAAAAATGTGACTTAATTTTCCTGTAGCCCAAATCTACTTTACCTCTTCTCATATCCTCCTCAATATCCTCACAATTTCCTTTTATCCACTCTTCTTTCGCTAGCTTGCATTTCCTATTAATTAAGTTCCTTAGTTCCTTATATTTTTTGTGTCCTGCTTCTGTGTTTCCAATTTTAATTTTCCTTCTTGCTTCTATCATTTCAACTATTTCTTCCGTGATCCATTCCCTCCTACCTGCCCTTTTCTTTGTGCCTAATACTTCATTTGCTGCTGTAGTTAACCCATTTCTGATTTCTGAAGAAGACTGGCATATTAAAATCGCAAAATGTTTAGATTGTGTCTTCCAAATATATATTAAATTTATATATCACAAGTAGAAGTGCATTTGCTAAATACATACAGTTTTCAACACCAATTTTAAAGTTTATAATATCTTGCTAGTGCGAAACTTTCTGTATCACAAAGTGACTATATAGACAAATTTAAGCTTGAAACGCATTTTAAGAAATAGAACGTTCTGTTTAAATAGATTTATTCGATATTATGAACAATGCTTTATTTTGGTGTCAATTTGAATGGAAGGAAATTTCCGACAGCTGAACCTTATTACTAATATTACTATTATCATTATTACATCAACTAATTCCGCATTAAATATACCCTCACGCGAATGTAATGGGTTTTTTTTCACCAAATTAAACACGAAAAGGAAGATATACTGATATTAGACAATGTCCTTATATTAAACTATCGCACATTTTTCACAAAGTAAATAAATGGCCGTTTCTTGGTCCTTAGAGGTCTCCACCACCGCACGAGGTCAAACAAAGACCACAAATCTTATTAAGTAAGTCAGTGGCGTCATGTGTGTGTGCAAGTACAAACTTGGCATAAGACAGATAGCTTCTGCCTTGCAATATCCAAGACTCCACTTTATAATGTCAATAAATTTTACTCCGGGCGAAGACTTTTCGCAACTTTTCAATGGGGGACTTACACTTGTAAATTTAGTCAGGATCTAGTGGACGAATATATATGTGACACGTGGTGCTATTTAGTAGCATTTACAAATAATATAGTTCCAGAAAATTTCTTCGATATCAGTTCGAGTTTCTTGTTATGGAACATTTTGGGGAAGTTCTAACTTTATTCTGTGTTCCTTTGCACGGCCGTGTAAAGCGTACATTCTTTGGAATATTCGTTTTCATACTCTGTGCAAATAAGCATTGTTTGTGTTTTGAATATATATAAGAAGAGGGATTGGCTTGACCCGCACAAGAAGTATGCAATATCCCGAAACGAAAATAAATAATATCCGTGATTTATAGATACATTTGCTACGCTGTCGCCATCTACATAGACGGCTCGGGTCATGTGTTAAACTAACAAAGAAGATTCTTGAATCAAATAAGATACAGCCAGTCAGAAGATGAAATTGACAAAATATATTTATATATCTAGAATAACGTTAGAAAAGAATTTATTCTGTAGATAGTTTTCAACTGTTAAACTACCTTTTTTTAAGGCTAAACTATTAGTTGGTATTTTTTATATAGACCAGACTCTCAGTCTGCAATATTTTTTCCAAATCAAATTGGTTATACAATAAACAATTTGCGGTCTATAAATTCTAAGACCAGTAGATAGAAATACATTTAAATCAAAATACATTTAAATTGATAAATTCTTTAATAAACAATATCGTCGCTCTTAAAATTGAACTAACGTTAATGGCATTGAGCATAATTCGTTTTTTTGAACTATCTACCATTAATATAATTTAATGGTATTATCAAATTTATTGCCATAGAAATAAAATAAAATAATACTGCATATGATTAAAAAAGCGTCGCTTTCAGAATGTTTTCAAAGGCATTTTAAAGGCATTTAAAAAAAATTGTCACGCGACAAATATTTATGCGTAAACACTTTTCGGATTAACATTTGTTTTTTTTTTTGGAAATGGCGATGCTTGGCTATTTATTTGCATGTACGTCCAAAATGATCAGAAATCCGAACAACTTTTTCAAAGCTATAAATATTTATATAAACACACAGTATATGTGTGATTGTATAATACCTTCCAACCAAGGTTGCAGCTGATGTACCTCCCTTCATCCCTTCATGCAAACATCGATCAAAAATAAAGAGAAAACTAGCATTTTCTCCGGCAAAACGTTGATAAAGTGCAGCTACAGAAATATCGCTTGCCGAATTTTCCGCTAGCGATAACTCACCGTTTTCTATGGAGATAGAAAATGCACATTGACTATAAATCAGAAAATTATTCGCTTTTTATATATGTGAAGAAAACTGAAGATGTGTGCAGAATTATCGAGAAAATATATGTAATTGGAGATGGAGTCCATAAAAAAGTGTAAGAGCTTTCGATAGATGATTCGGTAGTATTTAACACCAAAATGGGATATAATTTGTCAGTATATGGATGTGGATGATTTCTAATCGTCCTGTGCATTTTCATTTACGGCCCATGTCGAATAAGATCATAAAATAACAGACTGAAAATGTTTTTCACGGTAGGGTTGTGCCTTAACTCCATGAGGGACCAGGATGGGTATGGGAAATTAAACTTGAAATTAGATTGGACCGTCAATGTATAGAATATTTTCACAGAAATTGTCACAGCAAATTGTCAATAATCAGTATATATCAATAAGCAGTTCTGCAGAGATTGAATTTTGAGATATGGTGGAAAGTGAGTTTAATCTCGTTACAGTTTAATCTCAGATATTACACATACGAGCACAGATTTATTTATTATTCAATTTAAAAATAATTGACGATATACGAAGTGTTATTTTCACGATTGTACAGGAAGTGTAAAAGATTATATCAAACAATTTTCAGAGATCCGGCAAAGTAATGTAATATTTTCATAAAAAAAAGAAGTGGAGTTGTGAAAACTTACAACATGGTCGAGACGTACATAAAATTTTATTTGTTCAATTTTATTAGTTTTTGTCTTAAAAAAAATTGCAACTAATAAACGATTGCACCTTTAATGTATAATAGAAATAAAAACACATAAATTAAAAGTACGTACTGATTTTCCAACGACATTCTAAACATAAAATGGCAACTACTATTTAAAAATGTAGTTCTTATCTCGACACAAATATATTATATTCAAATTTATTCTGCATCTGATTGCGTGCAAAATGTTTTTCGTTTTAGACTGCATTTTAATTTTTCATATCTTCAAAGGTTTTCATTTTTAATAATTAAATTGCTTTCATCCCAAGGACGATTTCTAATCGCAATATTGATATTACACGAGTACAGTTATAAAATATGTTAAGATTACATTTTGAAATGCAAAATTTAAAATATCCACGCAATAAAACACAGTTGAGCTAAAGCACACACACAAACTTATTTAAACATGATGTCATTATGTACTTGGAGCAAATTCCGATATATCCAAATTCTCTTTAATTCGTTAAATATTTATGAAATAGATTCGTGGGATCGTAAAATGTGTGGACACATATAAAAATATATGTGGCATTATAAATTAATTACGATAAACTAGTTAACGTGTAACAAATAAAATATTTGACAGGACACAAACTATCAATAAATCTGGCTTGTTCATAATTTAGGAGATATGTTCAATATTAAGACTTGTTCGGTAAAAATAAAGGCAGCGGAAAATCGAGGAAGTAAATTTAAATTACGGAACACGAAAAAGAAGAACAATATTCAAAATGAGTACATGCTTTGGCAATCAGAGTTTAAGATTCTCTTGGAAGGTGGGACCGCATTTTTCTTTCATTCATTCCAGGTATTTGCGTGGAAGGAAATTTTCGAATACTGCCACAAAATCTTACATTTATTGCCTCGTATTTTACCGAGCCAATACAAAAATAGTATCTTCACTTTTTATTTATTTATTATTATGGGGCCAGTTTTCCAGCAACTATACAAGAACATTTTAGAGGTCTTGTTGAAAGGCGATGGCGTTGTAAAGATTAACTTAAGACTTGACAACCATGAAGTATATAAATGCACACTTCAAAATATCTCTAGCAAAAGCCGCGTAGTAAAAATATGTTCCTTTTCAATGCGAATTAAATTACCGAATTAATTAAAGATCTGATACTAAATTAATGTCAAGCAAACTAAAAATAAGTATTTCGAAATAAGCAATAATGAAATGTATTATAGTCGCGTATCGTTATACAAATTTTCATTGTGCGAATATTGGTACTGGCGTATTACCAAAAATATACACGACATAGGCGCCATCTAGACGGCTTTCACTGAAAACTCGGGTCGCTTCTTCCGGCTCTACAAAAAAAAACCTTAAAATAACAATTTTAGTCAAGTGCGGACGTGCCAAAGGATTCTCAAATGCAGATAGACCACATTCTCATTAAAAATATTTTTTTGGATTCCTCAATATACAGAAATTTCATTATTTAAAACTAATCGTACGTTTTCTTCGCATATTATTTGACGTTGGTATTTTAATCCAAGCAAGGAAATAAAAAATCATTCTTCTAGAAAGACTGAATTTATATTGTCATATTGATAAACCCTTCGTCTCACAATCTAATTTCCTCGTATCTGTCCGTACTTTAATTGGTCAGCAATATTCTTGCAGATTTGCATTTTCATTAAACTTACTGCCGCACTTATATAAACGCTATCGTCATATAATACGCTAAGAACAAAAACCTGAAAGGATTTCACGTCTGTCATGAGGATGGTAGTTCTGGGCAAACACGGGGTAGTCAAAGGAAGATCTAGGATAGAATTATATAAGATCTCCGCAAAGTTGGAGGTGGTTTCTTCGCACGTTTGGTATTAAAATATCTTTGATTAACTTTTCTACACGACTGTTGTTTGTCGCGATTTATCGAATTGCACAATATATATTTTAATTAAAATTGTTGCTAAAATAAACCAAATCTACTGTCAGTTCAATAGCGGCCATTCTGAATATTTTTGACATCGTTTACAGCTTCTTAGAGACTTCTTGTTAGTAAGTTCGTCAAGACAGTTTGTGTGTTAATGGTAAAACAATGTCTTCGTACAATGGCTTCTAGACGAAATTCGAAGCTACCGAAATCTACATACTCCGAAGTTTTTTATACACCATAACTTGTCAGCAAATTTATTACAATTAGCATGTTGTTGGCTTGAACAATTCTTTGAACACCAAATTTCTCAGTTAAAAATGTTTTATACCATGTGAATGCAATATGTATTTGACACTATTTGTATATTTATACAAACGCATAGGAAGAACAAAAAATGTACTGTTTTATTATATTGTAAAATAATTAATAAAAAATATTCCTGTTTATAAAAACAATCGTTTCTACGTAAAATCCCGTTTGAAGAACAGACTCAATATAAATCAACAGTAAACAAACATATGCCAGCCAAGCTGAAGAAGGGCATCGTGATTCTGTGCTGATTAACATTTACCACAGCGGATATATTAAGATATATTTGATATAATCAGTATTTTAGAAGAAAAGTATTTATAGCGCAGCATAGATAGATGAATAGAGTATTTTCTTAATCTTGGGATAATTAGTTATGGAACGTAGAGAAGGAGGAAAGACAAGTGGAAGCATATCAAGAACATATCGAGCCAAATAAAAGAGATTTTATTATGACTGGAATATTTGGAAATGAAGAAGTTATTCGAGCTTTTTGTTTCAAACCTAACTTTCAGCAACATTGGCGTTGTAGTTTAAATTCGATTGACAGGTCGTTTCGATAATTTTGTCACACTCCTAATCCCATATA